>OX638092.1:21060592-21699206 GCA_951804965.1 Horisme vitalbata | reverse complement strand
GGGAATTTTCTGTGTTACAGATGCTTAATCATGAAGACTAGCAAAAAAGTATTCATGTTGTAGACGTAAAATTTAGGCATAAATTCAAAATAAGGCTTTGCCAAAACGTTTCATTATGCTTAATCGGAAGCGTAAAATATTCATGATCCCTATCGGTCTCTTGTGGATCTTCGCTTTAGTATATCAAAGGACAAGGAACTTATTTTCAAAAACTTACAGGTTCCATATTGGTCAATCGCTCAAGCACTTTCTGACCTTTATGACACTTCTCTTTGAATTTATGGAATTTGTGTAGTAACGCTGCACATTCAAAACAAGCCCAATGTGGAAAATTATCTGTTGGTGACAGCTGAAAAAATTAAGAATTAATTTAAGATATTTAAAAGATAAAATATTTAGTGCAAATTCCGCCAACTCTCTCTGACGAGTTTCATAAAAACTCAACAGAAATTCAACAATGTTTCGCCTTCCCCATAAGGCATCATCAGGATAGGCAGAAAAATTTTTGCTTGGTCAGCAGATTCTGCTTGGCGCTCGGCGAAGCAAAACGTCTGCGAATTTTTGCGGAGTGCCGAAGGCGGACAGCGAGTCTAATGTTTCCTGATGATGCCTTATGGGGAAGGCGAATTTCCGTTGAGTTTTTATGAAACTCGTCAGAGAGAGTTGGCGGAATTTGTACAAAATATTTTACCTTTTAAATATCTTGTAACGGATTTCCGCAAAGTCACGCCTGATTCAATTCATTAAGAATTAATTTGTAAAAAAGATGACTTTGCTGATTAGTGTGAGGATAGATGGATAGAAATCTGTTAATTGTACTCACACTAACATAAACATAGAGAATCAAAGGGACATCATTGCTCTCTATCCTCAGCATGACGCATCCAGCTTCTACTAGCAGCATTTCACAAATCGTCAGGCCAACAGCTAGCCAGAGGACGTCCTTCACTATGTTTACAGAGTCGCAGTCTCCTCTCTTTTACCCCAATGTTTTATCCAGAATGTTTCTTTGGCAGAAATTACCAGCTCAGTGCCGCTTCAGCTTGTTTATTCTCTGAGCTAGATCGACAGTTCAATGTTGGACAGTCTTGTTGCCGATTCTATCCTTCAGAGAATCTCCAAGCATATATTTTTCCATACCCCGCTGATCGACTTTAAACTTTTAAATGAAAGTACAATGTGCAATCTTAATGCTTAGAGCTTTAAGTGAGTATATTGAAGCCTTTGCCAGTTCCTGTTTTTTATAAGAAGCTACTTGATTAACTAGTTATAATGAAAATTATCACACAAACAAACTAATAATACAATTTTGTGTATTTGTATGTTAATTTTTAGTCAACATCATAATGGCACCGTTGAAACTCCGAATATACATAGTTCATGACCTGGGATAACTTAAAGGTCTTTTTCTATCTCGGTACCACGGGAGAGATTGCGGGCAGCAGGTAGTTTGACCATGAAATAAAATAAAAATAGAAAGATGGTTTCTCATTGAGGTCTTGTTCCCAGCAATTGTCGAATGTTCTATGATAAAACTTTGATGTTTATAGATAGGATAAGTACTAATACGACTGTGCCACTTACCTTTACACCAGTAAGGTCTTCATAATCTTTCCGTAAGTTGTTAAAATTGAAGGAAAACCCTCTCACGTTTGTGTTGAGGCAAATACGACATATTTTCAAATCAGTCATTTTTATTGCGTGCCAAATACAATGCACTAATAATCAATATTACTCCTTATTATAAATAATGAGAGAAATAACAATAAATCAACCATTATTAGTGCGCAAAAAAAGAAAACAAATCCATCCATGCAATCAATCAATGATTGATTGATTGAATGAATCAAAGAGTAAGGTAGAATCCTAGACAGAGAACGCAATAGACGACGAGATAACTTCATCTCATTCTTTCAAGAAAGAGAACTACTTATGCGTGCTTCATGCAAATAAGGGAGACCGCACTATATGATTTGCTGTCCCTTATCGCGTGCCGGTTTTTTCGTTGTTTAGCGCAACATTGCGCTAAACAAACTTTGGCAGCTAGCAGCAGTTTCGGAAGATTTTGTGAAAAACTTGCTTGAAACTATTCAACATTCACATTTGACTTGACTGTCTATTGGTTGGGAGCCAATATTGCACATCCTAATTATTCATGTACACGATTGTATATGGATGATAAGGTTGCACATGTTTGGCACGTGCTGATTATTATATTATCACATAGATTAAGTATATATATAGATTTATAGTTTGCGTGGCCACCCTAGTCTTTCTCATTTCAACTGCAGGGTTGCCACATAATTAAAATTTCCATAGATTTGGGTAAAATATACTGATAATACGCCCTCCGGCCAGGTGGTAACGATCTGCGAAATGCTGCTGGTAGAAACTGGATGCATCGAGCTCAGGACAGGGACTCAGGCGCTCATTAGGGGAGGCCTATGTCCAGCAATGGACTGCTATAGGCTGATGATGATAATGGGTAAAATATTTGCATATTGCACAAGGAATTCAAAGACAAACAAATATAACAAGAAATTATTTTCAGGCAGGTAAACGATTAATCTATCAATTTATACTGCAGGTAAAGTATTAATCTATTGATTAATACGTTACCTGCATGACGAAAATTTTTTTCATTTATAAACTGCTTCACTAACAAGTTATAATGACTTTTGATAATATGTAAGGGAAGGAAGGATGTTTAGCAAATTAGATTGAATGCACCACCTATATAATTTTCAAATCAAATTATATTTAATTGCATAAAAGTATGGTAAATCACCATCATACAGACCTAGAAGGCTGCGAAAAAATTTTCGTTGGACTGCTAAGCTATTAGAAGATACGCGAAAAACTGCGAGCAGAATTACAAAGGAAAGGATCTTAAAGGCTATGTGGATCGCATCCTCATACTTCATTACAGAAGCGTGCAAATATTAAATTGTTATATGTATATATGTCATTAATTATCATTGATATCGGTTAATTTTACTTAACAATAATTAAGTTGACAATCAAGATTACTCAATAAATATATGTCAAAATGAAAACTAACCATTCAAAAGAAGAAATAAAAATAGTAAATTATTATTTCGTTTTAATAAATTCGTTTGATTGTATAAAAGCATTTATCTACAAGCCATTACAAGCAATTACAAAGGAAAGGATCTTAAAGGCTATGTGGATCGCATACTTATACTTCATTACAGAAGCGTGCAAATATTAAATTGTTATATGTATATATGTCATTAATTATCATTAATATCGGTTAATTTTAATTAACAATAATTAAGTTGACAATCGATATTACTTAATAAATATATGTCAAAATGAAAACTAACTATTCAAAAGAAGAAATAAAAATAGTAAATTATTATTTAGTTTTAATAAATTCGTTTGATCGTATAAAAGCATTTATCTACAAGCCATTTGTGAAGTCTTATTTTAAAAAGGCTAAGTGTCAAATCTTTCATGTCTTCGGGGAGACTATTGAATATTTTAACGGACATGAATAAAGATATCTTTTGCATTGATTTTTTACAGAACGGCAAAAATATCCTATTATTTATTTGTGTCCTAAGTTGTCGTTCGAGCATGTCTTTATGTTTCTTGTATAAGCTTTCAAAATTCCTACATGCAAAAAAGAATAGAATCATAGGAATTATATTTTTATTTCTCAAAAACTTCAACATTTAGAAAATTATGCTTTCGATTCTGCAATCATATTTTCTAAATTCGCTACTCTTTTATTAAACACCAACATTTTTCCCCAAGAGCTCGCAGTTTTTCGCGTATCTTCTACTAGCTCAGCAGTCCAACGCAAATTTTTTCGCAGCCTTCTAGGTGTGTATGATGGTGATTTACCCTATAAACAGTAATCAAAAATTAATTTCAGTATTTAAACATAACAAATGTAATCTGTAGAAAATGCGTACATAAAAGGCTAGCAATTCTACTAATATAATAAAGGCGAAAGGTATTGAGTATTTTTTATTTCTCCCTCACGCAAAATTTAGATACAAAATACAATACAATACAATAAATTTATTTCTTTTACAAGTTGCACACGTACATCGTTCTGGCTGGGAAAAATAACAAGCTATTAATGGCGCTGCTGATGATGATGATGAAACATATGAATTGAGGCATGGAATATATTGGTCTTCTTCTTCTTCGTAAGAAATAGTGGCCAAATCTGATGTCGGGTTTTTTAGGCCACCCGAAGGCCTCCGACATGGCTAACAACTGAAATAGCCGGGAAGAACATCTTAACGTGCCTTCCGAAGGACGGAAGCGCTCAGATCTAAATGCCATCCAGATCACCCATATAAGTAGTGTCCGGGCGAAGTGTTCCTTAACCAAGATGATCTGCGAAGATCACCGGAGTAAATTATTTACAAGGTGTCAAATTGCATTATGTTACAGGTTATAGGTAAGGTATCTCACATAAACCCTGTCTAAGGGTAAATTTAGCAATATGGTTATATAGTAGGCAGACCGAGGCTTTGTAGGTAGTTAACTAGGTGTACCTATATAACAAATTGTCATTGCACATTATGTAGAGCTACACCAGCTGTGTGAGAAGCCGCGGGCAGAAGCTAGTATAAAATCTTAGTGAAAACTTTTTGAAAAATGGAGTTAACATTAAAGTATTTCTTTCCTGTCAGTTAAAGTCCATTGTAAATAAATAAATAAATAAATAATGCGGGACGTAATCACACAACATCATGTAGCCCCAAACAGAACATGCAACATTTGCCCCGCAGTGGGAATTGAACCCACAACTAGCTAATTTAATTTGCGGGTACTTCGGAGAAGGCAAGCAGTATCTTGGGTTTCACTTACCCGGTTTTGATAAAATATAGCTTAGGCTTTTTGATACTTACTTACTGTGGCAGATTTAAATAATTGGGGGCATATAGGTGTATTGTCAAAAAATGCTGTCAGTTGTGACTGACGAATCCCGAATCCGTTTTAAATCTGAATGATCCGTTGATTTAACGTAGCCTCTGGTTCTCTAGTCTGAAATAAAAAAACAGTTCTAAACCAAAACAAAAATGAACGAATTCTATCATTGTAGGTATGATAATAATAATAATAACAATAACCTAACATTTAATAGCACAACATATATAAAAATAATGAATTCTTTGGTTTTCGTGGTCTTTTTTCCTATACATTCATTAAAACTTCGGTTTGTCAAGGTTGACCAAATATAGCACATGGCTTTTAAACGATAAAATCAGTATCAAAATAGATTAAAGATTAAAGATTTTTATACATACTGTGGAAGATTCACATAACTGGAGACATAAAGGTGTATTTTCAGTTACCATCCATTAAATTACGTGGCCTTTGGTTTTTTATCCTGAAATTAAAAAGTCCTCTTTAAACTGGGCTATGCAAATAATAATGAACCAAAGAAATTATATTATTTAAAGTACTAATAAAAAATGAAACGACTTTTCTTTATATGCTTATAGCTTATAGCTTATAGCTTATAGCTTATGGGGTGGGGAAGGGCAAGGAGGGAGTGAGGACCCTCCCTCTAAAAGGGGGAAACTCACAGTTTCCGAGAAAAAATGAATTACGTTTTGAGGTAAAAGAGAGAAAAAAAAAATAAACAATATACGCCAAAACACACTACCGGACTACTACGGACCTATGACCTATGATCATCAGTTTAAAAACAGTTTCAAATCATAAAAATGGATATTTGATTCGGGTATTTGACCTCGTCGGCCCTGAGTGTCGCTTCGTCCACTCGTCCTCGCGGGAGCTCCACTCAGGATCTTCCACGGGAATTTCTGGTTCCACATTTTTTATATCCAATCTACGCATAGGGACCACAAGACTACGTGGCATCGGGGTGATCTGCGTCAGTTCTGTGATATTGCTACTCAAGTTGGGGTGTCCTAGAACCTACTGCTGCGAGAAGGATTTCCAGGTGGTTGTAAAAAATCTAATAACCGACTGTCTATTCAACGTATTACATTAACAACGAGAAATATCATTGTCAATGTCGAATCACCAAAAAATACCACAGAGGCCATAAAAAAAAGAAGATGAATTTTCAAATAATCATATCTCAAAAACTATTTGGTTCCGCACTACGCCATTTTAGATTTAGGCTTCCTAGATATAGACCTATCTGTGACAAAAGTTCCAGCCGCCTAGCTCACTACAAATAAATGAAAGTTGAGCCAAAAATTAATGTGCAGTGGGCAAAATTCATTTCAAATGCCGGCAACACCAAACAAAACAAAACAAAATTGAATTTCACTTTTTGGCTTATTTTCTTAGAGATTTCTGGTCTACATGTTGTTATTTATTGTGGAAGTCTAGTTAATAATCCATTTTTGAATAAATACCTCGTCAAAAGTACGATACTTACGCTTGAAAAGACAAATCCGGAATGTTTTGATCACTGCCACTTTTGAATCAAAATACACTACACCGATCCATTTTGATAGAGAAATCCATAACATTCATTTGTTATTATTGATTTACAATAGATGAAACATAATTTTTCCAGGTAATAATTTAGTTTCAAGCAAGTTTTTCACAAAATCTTCTGAAACTGCTGCTAGCTGCCAAAGTTTGTTTAGCGCAATGTTGCGCTAAACAACGCAAAATTGAAAAAACCGGCACGCGATAAGGGACAGCAAATCTATAGTGCGGTCTCCCTTATTTGCATGAAGCACGCATAAGTAGTTCTCTTTCTTGAAAGAATGAGATGAATTATCTCGTCGTCTATAGCTTTCTCTGTCTAGGTATTATCACACCCATGGAATGCACAGCCTGATCATACGTGTACACACCATAGACAAGACTGATGCGTCGCTTCGTACTTACCGGAGTGTCAAGAATAGATTAGGATAGTATTAGTTTCTTGTCCGTAATACAAGGCACCCAGAATTGAGTAGATTAGGTTTTAATTATATCACAAAACCGACGCACATTTTAGTGATTTATAGTATATGGATGTTTTTACTTGATGCTTTCAAAAGAGTAATGGCTGCAAAAAATCTACCAGAAGCCATGTACATCAATAATCAGGCTGTTTGCTAGGGGTGTGTATAATCCTCACGTCACGATTATTCACAGCCAGGATTCGGTGAACATTTTGCTTTGTATTGTTTGTACATAGATAATCAGGCTTTTCAAAATCAGGATATATGCAAAGCTAAAAAATGTTGATCAAAGATTGTCAAAGTTTTTTTTTTTTTCAATTATTTATATAGGGTTTTGTCGCTGAGCGACCACATCACCCACCCTTCACCCACATACATACAAGAAATAAATAGAAACAACTCAAAGATTGTCAAAGATAACAATACAATACTATGAAGAAGACAACGGACAACATACTAAAAAATAAATACCGGATGTGACTTAGAGAAACTTAATAAATTATTGAACTTAATAAAATCAACTCGTTATTATTATTCCTTTCGGTAGCACAGAATACAGAAGGGACAGAAGCGTCACTCCGCGCAATCATTTAAATAAATAGCGACTTTAGCTGCTACGCAATAAAGTGCTATTCAGCTCGCAACGAACTCAGTGCCTAACAGTTATATTAACCTACACCTTGCATCCCTTTCTATCGTATAGCTCTATCTCTACTGACGTGGCACGTGTAACGTTAGGGTTGTCTTGAGAATTATTCTGTGACGAATAATAATAACCTGGCCGCCGACGGGCCGCAGCGTCGGTGGTGCGAGAAGCTGTATCCTGCGATCCTCAACCCGCATGCCCAGCGTGGGGATTATGGGCATATCCCCCTTCTTATAGGGGAGGCCTATGTCCAGCAGTGGACTGAATAGGCTGTTGTTGTTGAACATTTTACTATCCAGTTACCTAGCCACCTATTTCTTTTTAGGAACAATGATAATTCAAATAATATCTACCTACCTAGTATTAGATCAGAAAACTATTTTACACTGGCTGGCTGCATTAAGAACTCAGAAAATAGGCATACCTACTAGGTAGGTACATGGGTCCTTAACACTTACATAAGTGTTTAGGTGTCTTGTGTACGAAAACTGAATAATCACTGTTTAAGGTAGGTAGGTACATCATGCTAAATCTTAAGAGACATTTTAGTAGGTTGTAGGTAACCTAGGTATCTAGTTTCAGTTGTTAGTACACCTACCTTTAGGTAACTTACCAAATCGATTTGTCTTCCTACACCTACCTACCCGACTGTTTTTAAGTAGATAACCTACACTGCCTACTTAAAGTTAAACCAAATAAAAATTTACCTAGCTTGGGTTTCTAATCTTGCTCTCAGTCTACATAATTAAAATCATAATACCTACTTACTACAGCACTATGTAGGTAGATACCTACCAATGGCACAAAAATTGTCTATGAAAAAATACCTACATAATAATATTACGTTTATTTATGTAGGTAGGTACCGCATTCAAACAGAACTTGTACCTAAGTACCTACCTACTTACTTATTTGGTAGAAAAACTTTCAGTTCTGTACCTACTATTGGTATTATTTACATTTTCTTATTATTATTCAGGCAACCAAATGCTATGCAGTATTTTTTTGCCTTCAATTGGCGAAAAATATAGGTACATTAACAAAAACAAACTAAAATGCCGCGGCTGCTCAAGGACACTTTCGTTCCGGGCAGAACGCGGCAACCGACGTAACGAACCATGCTAGCAGGGCCGGCGATGCGTAGGTATATTTTTATACCTATTCTGCGGAGTGAAAGAGGCCTGTCGGTAGTAAACCTCCATGGTCCAACCTGAATGATGTTGATGAACAAATTGATGAAGAAAAACGAAATCGTTACTTTATCACGGGAAGAGCTTCGGACGCAAGATTTATCAAGGCGATAAATAAACTACCTACATCCAGAATTTATCATCATCAATCAGCTGATAATCTCTGCATTTGTTGGTACCAGTACCATGTCGGCACCAATGTACCTCAGTCAGGGACCAATATAAAGTACTCTACTCTGTCGGTCTCTCTCAAAAAGAGTTCTGCAGAGGGGACCGAAAAGGCGGTAAAAAATAAAAACAGGATAAAAAATTAGCGGTGTGCGATTATGAGATATACTAACGGGATCATTCGATTATGGGAATGTCTCATTAGTAATTACTAATTTAGCCATTGCATTACATTATTGCATTATTATTATTACATTATTATTGTTGTTGTTAACAGAATCAGAATGGAATAGGAATGTAATGGAATTGGAAAAACTGTTCACTATTTATTTAGATCTAATAATTAATATCAAATCCCTTCGTAGCAATCGTTGTGTAACGAATCGAAAAGGCCTAAGGTGGCACACTTTATTCTGCTTGCTTTCAGCTTGCTTGCCACCAATACAAACATATCATCAAACGAAACAAACAAATGAATGAGATAATTAGTACATTCGTTACGGCTCTAGCTAGATTAGTAATTACTAATGCAAAACTACTAACGTTATTCGATTATGAGAACTGATTAGTTACTAATTTCATAATCGATTATGAATATTAGTAATTAATAAGTGTTTCGATTATGTGAATCATTCATAATCGCACACCGCTATAAAAAATATAAACGTATCAGACAGAATCATTGAATTTTGTAAAACAAAGTTTGAATGTAATAAAAAACTTGTATGTTTTTTTACTCTGTTTATTCAAAGACTGTTGGCATACATGGCATACTCCCATAATTTAAATAAACTTTTTTAAAATGAGTCTCTACATAAAGAAACCGAATACCTGATTCAATGTAGCCTAGTTAAATTCAAAATGAAATTTAAATTACAAACGAAACTTTACCTACTTTTAATTTCACTATGCTACAGAACCAATTAATTAAAATTATTTTATTAAATCTTTCACAATAAACTCACATACACACTATACATTATTTTCTAATTTAGTTAATACTTTTATGATTTTTGCTGCCAATACTTGGTACAAATAAAAACATTCTATCCATGTAAAATTAACATTAAAATATTTACAGAATTTTTGTAAAAATAAATAATTACATACAAGTCTTGCCTCACACATAATAAAATCAGTTGGTGTATTCATTATAAAAATAATAATCTCAAAAAACAAATACAATAACAGCGAATTGTAAGCAAATTGTGATGTTATCATTAAAAATTAAGATTTCCAAACTTGTAACATAAACAGTGTTTTTAACTGGGACAGTACAGGGAAATACAATACCATAACCATGGAATCACTACTAGTACTAACAAGGGAATACGTGCTTTGAAAAAAAACTGAGCCTCGTGTATTCTTCCAAAAAGGGGTTGTCCTCTTAATTGTTTGGTACACATAAGAGGAAACGAGACCCTTTTTGAGCATTTTTATTGAGAAAATTCAGGCATGATTTTTGACCATAGCAGATACAGAGTAACTGTGTTAGAAACCATTTTCTCTTCTACGAGATTAATTTGGTATAGTTAAAATTTTTGGTCGCCCAGTAAAAAAACAAATTTTTATTCCTAAGAGAATTGAGGAAAGGTCATTATGACGTAGTGTTACGTTACGACACTACGTCACGTGACCTTTCCAGAGATTCACATGTAAAAGTCTGCTTGGCTTTGTGATACAGTTTTTTTAAATTCATATCTTTATTTCCGAACCTATAGGTTCTCCAGAGAACTTTCGCCGAACCCACGGGTTCTACACGGATATGGTACTGGCATCATCTATATTGTAAGTATCTAAAATGGCAACATTATTAAACCTCTTTATTAATAATAGAACTACCCAATTCGTAAGATTCTAGCTGTACTCACCATTGATAATTAAAAGATCTAAGAGCAGTCGTGTGTTTTTATAACTATTACAGAATGCTATGCGTATTTTAAAAAATATTTTTAATATCTTGTCCTATTTTTTCATATATTTCTTTTAACGCCAATTTTACGAAAAACTTAATGAACATTTACTCGTCAGTAACACAGACATTACAACACTTTTACGTTAATTAATACTTTTTACATCTATATAATTATTCTTAAATTCTAGTACAGATTTGAGTTACTTGACGCTTTTAGTGCTGAAAACACAACTATCGAGATGGAGCTGCTAGCCGTTTCCGGGCGTGGGAGCGTCGCGTCGTGCCCGTGGCCCGCAGTCAACGTGTTAAGGATATGAATGCGTGCATATATTTTACTCATTGCTTAGAGTTTTTGGCTTAAACACTGTGGGCCTCGCATATGACGCTGAGCTCGCGCCTTAGAGCACGTGTCTTTTCAGAACTCTAAATGTAAAACGCAAAATTGTTAAGTTGGCCAGTGGCTAGTTGACTATGAGGCGATATACGCTCGAGTCGAGTCGCGCGTAGCCAATCATATAGACGCCATCACATTCCACGTGGCATTTCGCAAGATTGATTGACGGCGCGCCTAAATCATCCAATCTGGACTAGCTCTAAAGAGGAACGTCTTGGCACTATTCGATAATTTTGTTGGTCACGCTATGTTGAATACCGAGATTTATTTGCAATCTTCAACGGACACATTTCTTATTTTTGTTATATTAATAAGCCATCGCTGTCCCTCTGCAGAGCAAAGCCCTCCTTTCCACTCTTCGCGATTTAACGCTGTAACAGGACATGTTGATATAACAACATGGTCATAAATAAAAGAAAGAATGATTCCCTAAATGTCATGTTGGCAGCATGTGTTGTATAAGTAATGAACAACGACAGCGCTGATTTTCAGGCAAATATAATATGTATAATGTATTAATTTACTAAATAAATAATACACAATAGGCTAGCTAAAATTCTAATTAGTCCGTCATTTACATTATCAAAACATATTGGACACTTATTTTTTCTTTTGTCAATTAAACAAAAAATTGTGCGTAGAAGCTCCACGTGACATCGCGGTATATAGGATTTTTTTTACATAACCGTGACGTCACTGCCCCCCTCCCGAACTTTGACGCTCTTTATCTCCGTCAATTTCTATTGATTTAATGAATAAACTCAGCGCTTAATACGTGTCCAATATTTTATGTTGATCTAACTTACACATTTACTAATTAGAATTAGAATTTTTTTACCCAGGGATCTCTTGGTTTATTGGATTTAAGTTGGCGGCTTTGTGACCAACGTCAGCGACCTGTGTTATGGAGCGCAGTATGCAGTTCCGCACACTATCTGACAGTTTCACTCCCAAGATACTACGTTTCATAGCTCGCTGGCATACCTGGAGATTAAACCTTGATGTTTCGTCAAAGACCAAATTTGCATGATTGAGGGTTTTGTGATTCACCGCTAGCATGCCAGAAGGAAGATCTCGGTCTCTGAAGATTCGCTGTAAACACTGGTGCACCGATACATGTTTTTGATTTCAATTGATTTCAGCGCCATCTGTCTTGTTTCCAGAAGTTATGATCAGCGCCATCTACCGATCGGGAAGAAGTTGCTTTCAACATCTCGCTCTCTGCATGCCTCGTTCAATGGCGTTTCGTCTGTCTTGCTTTTTCTATTTCTGTGGTAGTAAATTAAAAGTTCAACATAAATAAAAAAATATTGTTTCTCAAATTATTTTTTAACGGAAAGGAGGGAAGTCGTATGTTCTACCTTGTTCTACCTTCCCAGTCTTGGTCATTTTGAAATATTATAAACTGTTAAGCAATTTCTATCACAGGAAGAAATAGTATTATGATATCTCTATCTCAATGTATCTGTGTCGAAGGTATCATGTGCAGCGCAACAGAGTCAGACCAATATAGCGCTGTGA
Organism: Horisme vitalbata; assembly: GCA_951804965.1. Taxonomy (NCBI): domain Eukaryota; kingdom Metazoa; phylum Arthropoda; class Insecta; order Lepidoptera; family Geometridae; genus Horisme; species Horisme vitalbata. Next base: position 21,686,452 of record OX638092.1, on the reverse strand, counting down.
AGATGATTCACCCAGGAGATGGCGCAGACTGTGCTTAGACCGTAGCCAATGGCAGGTTATGGAGGCCTGTCAACATGACTAATGATCGCCGAAGTCAGATGAAAACTAAAATTATAAGGTATGTTCTTTGTTTTAATTAGATTATATTAGTCAGCGAATAAAGGCTATTTTTATTTTTGTTTATTTTATTTTAAATACAAAGATTATCTATTCATTAGTATTCTCTCATTTAAATTACCTGGGTGGGTACGGCATTTTCAAGTGGAAGGTCCTGTAATGTAGCTTCATGCTGTTCTTCTGAGTAAACCGCTTCTCGCAAAGTGGACACGGGTATGGTTTTTCACCGGTGTGCGTCTAAAAAGAAAATAAATAAAAATTCTATCCTATCCTACTTAATATTATAAATGTGAAATATTGTTAGGATGGGTGGATGGATGTTCGTTACTCTTCCACGCAAAAACTCCTGAACGGATATGGATTTAACTTGGAATATACATAGTTGTGGTGAACCTTGCTAACTAGCAAACGGGGCTCTAGCGTCCGGCTGATTGTAGCATAGCGCAGCCTAACATCGGCACAGCTATCCCCAATCAGCATGCTCAGCGTGGGGATTATGGGCATATTCCCCTTCTCAGTAGGGGAGGCCTATGTCCAGCAGTGGACAGATATAAGTGTACTTACCACTTGATGCCGATCATGACTCCGCTTGGATATGAACTCCATGCCACAGATCCCGCACGGGAATACATGCTCACGTGTGTGCATGTTCATATGACTGGTTATGCTCACAGCCTGGTAAAGAAATAGATTACAAATAGTCATTTCACATAGTAGTATTACATAAGTTCTTCCTAGGGCTATATGATGTGTGAAAAATGTCCAGCGCTATTTATATATTTAACCACATAATTATAATTGACCGAGCCCGCGAAATTTGGTCTCATAAAATTGAATATCTGATTGCTCTAAATGCAGGAATTAGCTCACTTTTTTGTGATTTCTACCAGTGGAATTTGTCCTAGTTAGGGTTGGATGGAGCACTTGGGTTATTAATGTTAGTTTTACAATAAGGTCACTAGATGGCGCTACTGTTGTCGCTCGCTAAATGGTTAGGTCCATGTCGTACATATCTTAGATAATTAAATAAAAAGGATTGATAAGTTAATGCATGTACGGGGCAACAAGTTTTTTTTATAAAATTGATTGGTATTCTATCTCCTTACCGCTAGCGAGGCGCCACAAATCTCACAGATATGCCGTTGGTCCTGGAATGTCTTCCGAGGGTGCTCCGCTAAGTGATGCTTCATGCACGCCGTTTGGGAGTTGAAATGTTTTCCACACTGAAAACATATACTGGTCAATGTAGCAACAACACACAGCCTATTCTGCCAACAGCTGGACATAGGCTTCCCTTTATAAGGGGAAATGCCCATAATCCCCACGCTGGGGGTTGGGGACCGCAGAGCGCATCTTCTCGCAGCCGATGCCTCTGCTCGACGACACGGCGACCGGGTATGAAGCTGTGCCGGTTTTAGTTTTTAGTTAGTAGGGTGCACCTCCATGTCCTCCTCGGTGAGATAGGCTTGGGTTCCGAAGATGGAAATTTAACTTTTCACCCCACTAAGATAGACATGAGTACACAACTGACAAACTTATCATAACTGTTTAGTTACCTATATAAATGGTTATATTGGGAAAGATAGAAGGAAAGAGACCGCGCGGACAACCACCTAGCCGTGGGTCTGACCAAGTCAAGGCGCTGACGAGGCTCCCTTAGACTGCCAACTTGAGGCAAGCCGAAGACAGGACAGCATAGAAGGAGCTCATTAATACCTCAATAAAAGTCTGTCAGGATGGGTATGACCTACAGCAATGAAGATTACGAGGAAGAAGACTTATGTGAAAAGTTTGTAGCTAACGTAATAACCTGTCAATCTTAAAACCAATCAACTACTTTACAATAACACTATCATTCGCACACCATCTTTATGATAGAGCATAGAGGATCTGACGATCTGCTGTCGGCTGCTGGTAGAAGCTGGATGTGTCGAGCTCAGAACAGGGCGCAATGGCTCTCATTAGGGGAGGCCGCCATCTAGCTGTGGATTGCTTTAGGCTGATGATGATGATGACACAGGATCTAGTTTAACTATGATGACTGATACCATTACCATGTAATACCTATGTTAATGCAAATATTAATCTACTATATTTTGTTTGGTTCTACTACCTTACAAGAACACTACACTAACATTCGCACACCATCTTTATGATAGAGCATAGAGGATCTGACGATCTGCTGTGGGCTGCTGGTAGAAGCTGAATGCGTCGAGCTCAGAACAGGGCGCAATGGCGCTCATTAGGGGAGGCCGCCATCTAGCTGTGGATTGCTATAGGGTGATGATAATGATGATGATAACACAGGAGTTTAGTTTAACTATGACGACTGATACCATTACCATGTAATACCTATGTTCATGCAAATATAGATCTATTATTGTCTTTAGTTTGACTCACATGAATACAAGTCGTAGGCTTTTTCCTCTTATAAGGGCCGGACGCCAAATGCTTCTTGCCTTTCAAATTCTTCCTCTTGACCTCTGTATCGGTTATAATCTCATCGTGCATGTTGGAATGTACCAAATGTTCATCGTAGGCGGATTGGGACACAAACTTTATGTCACATTTCTCGCAATATATCTTCATTATAACTTGTGTTTCTGCTGATGTACCCTGAAAATTAATATAAACATTTAAAGACTATTTTATGACTATGGTCGCACCGCAGATATCATAATCATTATCATCCTGTAGCAGTCCACTGCTGGCTTCCCCCAATAAGCGCAGATATGACTGTTTATGTGTTGGTTTTTTACTTAGGAGAGTGTGCGCAAGATCTACATGACCTAATTCCGCGTTCACCTTTCATCCATAAGAACTTACACCGCTAACTACCATCCGCATCAAGATGATATTCTATTTAACAGGACTTAGCGCTTCCAAACATCATTTATAATGCGCACGTTAATAGGCTTCTAGGAAAGCTCGTCCCATCGTCGACTTCATCCTTGCCCATGCAAACAGAACAAGCTGGTCAAGAGCTAGGATAGCATATAAAAAAAACTAATTTCCACAAACAATACAACACCAACCTATACAGTCCACTGCCAGACATAGACCTCCCCAATAAGGGGGATATGCCCATTTGGGCATATGGTTTGAAGATCACAGGGTACAATTTATCGCACCACCGACGTTGCAGCCCATCGACGTCCAGGGGGTTTATCTAAGGTATCCCGCAATCAGCCGGCCGCCAGAGCCCCCGTTTGTTATGTAAGATTCACATTTACCGGCGCGCGTCGGAGCGGCATTTTATAACATGCTAAAGGAAATTGAAACATCCACAAAGCAGTTAAGTTCCTTATTTGCATGCAATATCTACTTACGGATCTATTTATGTCAGTGTTTAACAAAGCTCAAAGCTGCATAAATTGCATGCAAATAAGGAAATTAACTACTTTGTGGATGTTTCAATTTCCTTTAGCATTTATAAAATGCACTCCGACGCGAGCCAGCAAGTGTGAAAAGTACATTATACAGCAAGGTGCACCCCAGGAAGGTGAGTTTGGCTTGGGTTTCAAAGATAGAGGTTTGTAATACACCCCATAAACAATAACTGTACTTATGTTTATCTAGATGTCCATTACCGCTAGTTCCTTGTCGAAGTGTTTGATTCGCCTGTGTTGCGTGAGTCCAGTCTCGCTGAAGAAAGAAGCGCCGCATAGACTGCAGATGTGGTTGCTTCGGTGTGACATGCGCATATGCGAGTAGTACGTGGATCTGTGCCTAAAACATATACAGATAAATAAATAAAAATAATGCAGGGCATTATCATATCACAATTCATCATCTAGCCCCCAAACTAAGCAGAGCTTGTATTATTGGAATCACAATGACCGTTACTTACATTGAAGGCAAAATTTTAACTAATTGAGGACAGCTTCCTTTTATTTTGGAGTAAGAAGGTTTTGTTCTCATGAAACACTCTGTGGCGCAGTGGGCGAAGGTCCGCCTGAGACGCAGAAGGTTGCGGGTTCGATTCCCGCTGCGGGACAAATGTTTGCATGTTCTGTAGATATTTGTCTCGGGTGTTTAAAAATATCTAAGTAATATATCAATCATGTGGTTCCCATAACACAAGCTCTGCTTAGTTTGGGGCTACATGATGCTGTGTGATTACGTCCCGCATTATTTATTTAAACTATAAGCTGATTTTGAAGAGAAAGAAACAACCGCATTTATCAGATTTGAAAAAGATTACAGTCAACCTAGAAAATGTCAAATTCGTCAAAAAAAATGAAGTGGGTGTCAATCGACACTATTTCTCATTAGAAACACTTTTTCCAAAGTAACTTTTTACATTAAATCGTAATATTTTTCAAAAATAAAAATAATATCTTAACGATATACATTAAGTGCCATTCGCCACGACATTGAGTCCATGTTATACCATTCACACTTTCAGTGCTATCCAAGTATTAACAGTGACTGTGGTTTTATTGATATAAGAGTGATATTTACTCGTCGTGCCAAATGTAAGCATGGCCAACCCTTGCAAATAGGGACAAACCGAATAGAATATTTCAACAGACAGAAGAAGACTTACTTGAACTCTTCACCGCAATGCTTGCATTTGCTCAGCTGACCGCTGTGGTACCGTTCGTGGATGATGGCTGAATGTCTGTAACAGATCACACTTTTAAAAACCGTGGACGGCACCAGGTTCAGATTAGCGCAGGATCGAGGTGAGTGGCATAATCAAAAGAAGGCCTTTGCCTAGCAGTGTGATGAAAACAGCTGATAATAATGGTGTTGAAGACACTCACTCGACTCTGAACCGCATATCGCACCGCAGGCAGTGGTAGATGGCGTAGTGTTGTCTCATGTGCTGCGTTAGTCGACATTTGCGGCGGAATCGGGTGTGACAGAATCGACACTCGAACGGACCTAGTGACTGGAAAAAAACAAGTTAAATCTTGAAACAGAAAATGTACTATAAATGTATAGGCAAAAAATTATTAAATATGAAGATGTATTAAAATAAGTAAATAAATGATGCTAGACACAATCACAGCATCATGTAGCTCGAACCTAAACAGAGCATGTATTATAACCACATGACTTTATATTAACATACTTTTTTTGATACACATTTTTAACCCGCACTGGCGTGACGAGCTCGATGCCTTCAAAACAGAGTGGTGGGAGGTAGCTCGGGATAGAGATGTTCGGAAGTCTATGGGGGAGAACTTTGCCCAGCAGTGGGACGAGAAAGGTTAAAAAACTATATACATCATAAATAGAAAATACCCATCCCCAAGGTAAATATTCGCAGATCATACAAATATATGTCGCTGCGGGAATCGAGCCCATAACCTTCTGCGACTTAGGCCGCAATAGACATTGACCGAATGGTAGCCGAGGGTAGGTAAAGAAGCTTCGAGAGACGGACTGTACTCTGCCAAATACAAAACTCACCGACAATTTGCTCATAATTGGACACACTAATCACACATAAAACTTGGAAAAAATAATGTCTACTAGCTGCGCCCCGCGGCTTGGCCCGCGTGGAAGTTTGTGTCAAAGCGTGTTTCATTATATACATAAAGGTTAATTTTTACCTTGTTTTGAGTGAATTTGCGAACCGGGGGTTTTATTTTTTAATATAAATAAATAATAAGAAAATTGAACACCGCCTTGTTTTGTAAAAATATAAAATTCGTGATTAATTATTTACTGTGTAGTTTATTTATACTGAGATTTGAGTGAATCGAACCAAGGAATTATAATTTTCCAGATAAACTTTAACAACCTTTTAACCCCCTCAGAGATTAATTTTTAACCGACTTCAAAAAAGGAGGAGATTCTCATTCAAAAGAATTAGCCTATTTGTTATTTATTCTCTTTAGAACTACTCTGTTTATTGTGGGAACATCAAAGGCCCTTTGTAGAACCTAAATTATCTACATACCAAATTTCATCTAGATATGTTTAGTATTTACTTGGTAACAAACATTCAGAGACTTTCACATTTATTATATAATGTCTATGTCTATGGCTTACCAGTTCATGCCTACACTTCGTATGTCGAACAAGCATGTGATGTTTCGAAAACCCTTTGAAACAGTTCGTACACTTGTAGTTAGCCTTCATATACTTCTCGCTGTGCTCCTGATTCTTGAACTCGAATAACGCCTCCTCATCAGACATTTGTATCTTTTTCCAGAAGTCTGGAGTCAGGTGTTCTTGCTTTTGCCGTGCGAACTTAACTTTCTTCTCTTTCGAGTCTGTTTTTTCCTGAAAGAAAATTTTGATTAGCGTCATCTATCGAAATAATTCAGTACATCGGTGATCGGGTCTTGATTTCTGTCGGGCAGTGGGCGAAAGCCCGCCCCGTGACGCGGGTTAAAATTCTGCCGAGAGACAAATGTTTGTATACAACAAAACAGCAACACCAGCCTACATTAGTCCACGCTAGACATAGGGCTATCCCTATTATATTTGTATCATCTGCAAATATTTGTCTCGGGTTTGGGTTATTTACTAATTATCCATAGAATGTGTAATTACAAAAAAAAAAATTAAGTAGCATATCAGTCGTGTGGTTCCCATAATACCAGGTCTCCTTAGTTTGTGGCTACATGATGCTAAGTCTCCAGCATTATTATTTGCTTTAATCACAAAAAATGTGGTTGCGCGATCTAGAGCGTACATAGAAAACACCTCCATCTAGGGGTGCCAACCTACATCTTTAGAACCGAAGCCAACCTTATCTGCCCATGGTGCACTCTGCTAACTAACAAACGGGGCTCTGGCGGGGCGGCTGATAGCGGAATAGCGCAGCCCTACACCGGCACAGCTCACATTCCCCTAGCTTCCTGCTCGCTCCTGCGCGTCGGCGGTGCAAAAACCTGTGCCCAACCCACATGCCCAGCGTGGGGATTACTGTGCTGTTGTTGTGTGTATACATAAATAATAGAGATCCCTATGGGCATGTCATATGACATTAATGTTTCAGTCTTAAAATAAAAATCCCCCAAACAAATAAACAAAAAAGTATGAGTCCAAAATACCAACCTTCTTATCATCCTTAATTTTATCACCGAAGTCATCATCACTTGATGACGGGTCATCATCCATCGGTGGAAAATCATCATCAATTGTGGGCACATAATCAGCATCATCGATATCCATGTTCATATCATTCCTCTCCAGTTCGACATCAGGATTCTGGATTTCTGGGATCACTGAATCCCGGACGGGATCAAGAAAGGGTATCTGTTCTAGATTCGGCTCTGGGAGAGGTATCTTCTCTTCCTCTTTTATGTCAACCTATAAAGAAGCAAGGCATTAGAAAATTATTTTAAATTATTGTATTTCACGACTAGCTTCTAAAACTAGATAGCTTCCGTCTGCGGCTTAGCTCGCGTGGTACCGTGATAAAAAGTGGCCTATGTGTTAATCTAGGTAACAAATTATGTATATTCCAAGTTTCATCCAAATCTATTTCAGCGTTACGGAGTTAAATACGATAGAGGTCGCCATGTACATATAATATTAAAAGCTATGTAAAAATAGTGATAGTAAAAACACAATTAAACTGAGGTCTTCTATGGCATAGTAATCAATTAATTAATAATAAGTTCGATAGGTGCATCAATTTTTAATGTCAACACTAGCAGACTTGTAGTTGATGATGGTCTGGGCAACTGATGGTTTGTGGTCTGGGCCAATGAATACTGCATTACTAAAGACTATATGCGTATCCACTCCATATTACTCTACTTAGGCGATTTTACAGACTACTTTATGAAGGCGAATGTTTGTAGGATATGATAAGTGAAAGGGGTGTGTACGGGGTTCTAACCCCCATCTTCGGAACCCAAGCCAACCCCACCTGCACGTGGTTCACACTGCTAAACAACGAACGGGGCTCTGGCGGCCGGCTGATTGCGGCATAGCACAGCCTACATCGGCACGGCTAAATCCCCTGGCCACCGACGGGCAGCAGCGTCGGTGGTGCGAGAAGCTGTACCCTGCGATCCCCAACCCGCATGCCCAGCGTGGGTATTATGGGCATATCCCCCTTTATTAGGGGAGACCTATGTCCAGCAGTGGACTGATATAGGCTGGTGTGGTGTGGTGTGGTGGATAAGTGAAATGTATGTCACCCTTCATGAAAAATGTAGCTCTTCTGTATCCCAATACCAAGTGAGCAAACCCACGGGCGAAAGCTAGTAAGGAAAATATGAAAAAAGAAATGCCCACTGTTTCAAGCTCCTTCTTCTCATTATCATCATAATCATCAACATCCTGTATCTGATCCACCGCCTGCACTGTGTCTTCATTCTTGACATCCTCGCTCTTATAGTCCAGTATAACTTCAACCGGCTTTGCCTTGAACTTGGGTCGGCCACGGGTGCCTCTTACAATAGGATATTTATGTTTAGTGACATAAGTCTTAACATGTTTGTTGGATTTCATCACATTTATTGATGTTTGGAGGTGTTCGGATAGTCTGTTTATTTTTTGTACTGCTTCATATGTTATCTGTGGAAATAATAATAGTTACAGTGCCCTGTTATAACTTGACTTAGTTAGAATGTGGTACAATTAGCGTTATATATAATTACAATTACAATTATAATTATGTGATGACTGAGAGATCAGGGGGAGTCCTTTGCCCAACAGTCATAATCTTATGTTATAACGAGCTGGGCAACCCTACTCCATCTAACAATGTGCAAAGCACTACAGCATTGCGATTAAAATTTACACCTTATCATCATCAGCCTATAGCAGTCCACTGCTGGACATAGGCCTCCCCTAATGAGCTTGTGAATTGTACCACATTAGCATTACACCTTATGCTGTATTTAAATCCAAATATGTATAAGTTTAAGTATTTAAATAAGATCCAAATGCACAATACACCCTGTGGGTCTTCAGGGCAGGACTCTTTCCTCCATCTCAGTAGAACTAAATGGTATAATAAACTCCACACCGTAAGGCCCACATAATATAAGGCAAACATAATATAAGATGGATAGAAAATTTACTTAACTAACTGAAACTAATCCAGGCATACACAAATTCCTGCTTTTCTCCTACTCTACTCATAGTGTTGGCAAAACATATATTTTTATCTATTCACTTCTATCAACTTTTTCACCCTTTCACACAAGTCATCTCCATCTCTTCTTTGGCCTCCTTCTCTTTATGCATCCAGATACATTAATAGCCATCACTCTTCTGGTCTAGTTTCATGGCATTGATCTTCATTACAAACCCAACCATGCTAGTCTACCACTCCTTACTATATCTACCACTTCCAGACTACTCCTAATATGAAACTAGCCAAGCCCTGACGACAATCAATCAAATCATTTTACTTCAAATAGGGTTACAAGGGTCCTAATAAATCTAATACATTATCCTTTCTAAAACAATTTTGACATGTAAAGAAGAAAAGGGGGTGCAGGGATTGTAGCAAATGGAGATTTATGGTCTCTACCTTCCCTATTACAATAAAATACAACAAAACAAATTCATTTAAAAAAGGCAAGTAACAACAGTGCACCTTTCAGACTTCCCCTTAGATTTTGTTATTCTCTTTGTACCCGTCCAACTGTTTTGAACCCCATTAATTATTTATTTATTTAAACTGAAATTAATCACTATCATACCATATGGTAGATGACTCACCGGGCCCCGTTTCAATATGTTCTGAAGTACTTTCTGACCCTTGAAGCATTTATCCTTGAACTTGTGGAACTTGTGTAGCATCGCACTGCACTCATAGCAAAACCAGTGTGGCAAGTCATCTGTGGACTTCATCTAGAAAAAGAAAAAATAGGGATTTAGAATCATGGCCCTGAGTTTGAGGAGTAACCTTAACTGACACTATCTATTTATAAGCAATCAATATTTGGATGAGTAATTATTTTGTTCCATTTCAATCTGAGCTCTTCCATGCTTCAGTAGGCAGGATAAGATGTCCCAGTTTTTCAGTTGTTAAGTGATGTCCTACGCCTTCAGGTGGCTTTATCATTCTCAAGTCTTCTCACACATTTAATAAAAAGTGCAGTCTAGATGAATTTATTAATGAATAATAAAACAGCAGACGCATTAGGTATTTTCATCCAGGTAAAAAAATGTTAAGTGGTCATCAACACTTCAACTATACCATCTTCGTTTAGGAAGTGCAGGTAAGAATGTCTGCGCGCTCATACATCATCACAACAAAAAATGTTTATTGCCCACTACTAATCGTTTAGACTTTGACATTTCGTGACATATGTTTGTTTACATTTTGTGTCAGAGATTTAAAATCCTAGCTCATATGAAAAAGAAAGAATCTGAGCACAGATTTATGGGTAAGAATTGTATTGTTCTTGAGCCACTTTTGGTGTCAGTTCTTGAATTTAGGCCATAGAAACTAAGGCCCTTTAAAATTGGATTAGGAATTTTAGGTTCAGACAGCAGAAATTAAATTTTATCCGTGCAAAAGATAGGTATTTGCAGGTATACATTTTGACTTTGAAATATTGGGATAGAACGTTTTACTGAATGAAAAGTAACAAAAACTGACGTTATATGAAGGAAATAACTTACTTTTAATCCCGTTAGTTGTTCATAGTGCTGTTTTAGGTTGAATTCATCGAATTTATAACCATTTACGTTTTTGTTCAAACAAATGCGACATATCTTCAACCTGGACATTTTCAAATTGATGGAGTTAGGTATAAATGAGTAACACCTTTCACTGCAAGTATATTTTATGTAAATGATCCCATTATTAGGTTTATTTGTTCAAAATTAATAAATGCATCTTCTCACTGCAACCAATGATCATGAAAAAATCTATTTTGTTGTTTGACACCTGTCAAAACCAATATCGACTTCACCCAACCACAGATCATGTAGCAAACAAGCGCCCACAATGAAGAAGATAAGGTTAAAATATCACACTTTTATGTACGTAGAATAAAAGTCTAAAGCGTTCACATTATTCTAGTTTTTATTTTATATCGATCGGTGCAATATTACCGAAGTTATAAGCATGGGAAGTTTACGTAGGTGTTTTAAATCTCGTCAGTGATCGCGAGTAGCGCGTGACGTCATCGCTCCTCAGTACATTTTGCTGCTAAGTTGTTTGCTCTCGTGCGCTCTAGTTATTTATATTAATTTAAAATAATGCTGATTGAGTGAGTGTATCGTTTAAATTATTGTTTTAGAACTAAAATGGAAGAAGGATTTCAAAAAGACCAACCTAACAACATTCCCATAGTTCACGATATGATGGTGGCAGAATATTTTATAAAAAATAAAGAAATCATTAACCTTGGTATGGTTCAATAATCTGCGAGTCGCGTACCCTACATACCTACTAATATACATGCATCGGGGTGCCCCCCTTAATTAATTTTAATTTAATTTAATTATTTATTTTTTAAGTACATATATAAACAAAATAATCTGTGAATGTTTCAAGCGTTTACCTGTTGCCGTAATTAATATCGAGCAAAAGAACGGCAAAAAAGTGGCAATAGAAATACATCATCGGTGAACATTTCAACGGTCTAACTATCACGGTTCATGAGAGTTTGGTGACAGATAGACGGACAGACAGACATACAGACGGACAGCGAAGTCTTAGTAATAGGGTTTTTGTTTTTACCCTTTGGGTACGGAACCCTAAAAATCATATTACTAGCAAAAACCAAGTACCTATCTAGTCTACCTACTAGGTAAGTACCATATGATAGTAACCTTGCCATGTGAAATAGGTATTAACTAAGAAGTTAATACCTACTTCACATGGCAAGGTTAAGTACCTACTACCTATTATTTCACATGGTATTTGAACCACACATTTTCAGATCCTTGGGAACGTAAAAAAACAACTTTTCGGGTGTTTTTATGGTCCTATTTTTACATCGAGACTCAATACAACATTTATTAGATGTACTCATGTAGTTTTTATTGATTCTTAATTAAAATAAACAAAGTAGTTCCGTGCGCGACGGGTACATTCGGGTAAATGCTTCGAATCCCCGAGTCGCTCGCCCGGAGGCAGGAGTGGTGACGTCATCAACGATATCACGCTCGGTCCGCGGCTTAGACCGAAAATGTTTTTGCACTGAACTTTGCACTTTAATATCTCGGTCAGTTTTAGAGATAGAAAAATAATAAAAACACAGTTGTTCTTGTAATTTTTTGTAGAATATTTTGGCATATAAAACAAAAATTGGTTTTCTTCTTCATTCATATAAGCTCTGAACATTAACTCATACAGCTGATCTCTATTTCATACAATGTCATCAGCTAGAAAGGGATGCATACTTATCTCAAAGCGTCTTCAAATAAGTTCAAAAAGAAAATCGTACTAGGGCGCTCAAATAAAATGCTATGCGGGATTATGGTCTATTACTTTACTCATTGATGCGGGACTTCATTTTTTTCATCTTGAACGACGATTGTCATTCTTATAAAATTTTATTTTCTAGTGTTTTTCTAATGTATGTCGTTTATTAGTCATGGTATTATAACCGTTATACATTTTATAAGACAAGATTTTACTAACAAATGGAATAAAAGAAGATTGAACGGGAATTCTCTGATGAAGAAAATTGTGCGTCGATCGATGTTTGTTATGTTCGCCATGGCTATAGCAGAAAACAGTGCTTGACTGGACGACTGGACTTATAAACCGTACTACGTTGCCTCATAATATTATAAACATTATACTTGATACTGGCGAAATTGTGGATCCCAGAAGCCAATTAATAAAGAAGTGAAGTGCAAATGCTATGCAGTTTGGGTGGTTTAGGTGCAGTTTTAAAGAAATACCCTGGTACGAAGTCGCAACAATCGCATTGAGATAAAGTCTGCATCCCTTTCTAGCAAATGACATATGGACATAAGAAAGTAGAGATCAACCGTATGAGTTAATGTTTATAACATAGTGAATTTTAGGTGTATGATTTTAAGACTTCATCTAGTTCTCTTCTTTATCTGTGAGAGCAGATTGCATAGATAAAGAAGAGAAATCACAGATATAGAAGAGAACTAGAAGTCTTAAAATTCACTATGTTCTGCAACTCATACGTCTGAGGGCTTACCACAGGTTTTGATAGTTTTCGAAAACTTTATAAGTTTCGGTATCTTTCCATACATTTTCGTAGTTCATGCACGTTTCCTTAGAGGCGCTGTACTGAAAATGTATGGAAAGATACCGAAACTTATAAAGTTTTCGTAAACTATCAAAACCTGTGGTAAGCCCTCAGATCTCTACTTTCTTAGGTATAATATATCATCAGTTAGAAAGGGACGCATACATATATCAATGAGATCAAAAAGTAAAGCGTACCAGGGTGCTTGAACAAAATTCTATGCAGTTTAATTGAAATGCCCCGGTACTAAGTCGCAGAAATCGCATTGAGATAAAGTATGCATTCCTTTATAAATATATGCAAATGATATATGGACATAAGAAAGTCCCTTTCTAACTGATGATATTGGACTTAAGAAAGTAGAGATCAGCCGTATGAGTTGATTTTTAGAACATATAGTGCATTTTAAGAATTCCTAAAGTTCTCTTCTATCTGTGCCAAAACCTCCTGTCCGGAATGACCATTGTTTGTCACTGTCACAGTTTGTTTGTTTGTCAATGTCAATTTAAGAAGAAAAAAAATGTAAACAGAAAAATGCAGAAAAAGGTGAAGTGGACGGAGGCGTATTTTTTGAAAATAATATTTCATAATTTCTAACTAAAATTACCGATAAACTGGCTGATTTTGGAGAAAAGACTACCTATTACACCTTCGCAAATATGCCAAATGTCAAACTATGCCGAGCGTGTTTGCAAAAAGACGTGAAAATGTATGAACAAGATCGATTTCAGTTGAAGTTCCACTACAAAGAAGTTACCGGTACAAAAGTAAGTGTTTTCTCATTACTTTAATTAGGTATAGAGATTGGCATAACATCTATTTCAACTTTTGAATAGTATTGCGTAGAATCTGTAACTTGCCTTGCCATTATTATGTGAATAACAAAATGGTTAATAAATTAGTGTATTGAGTCTAGATTGTGCTTGCGAGGCTCTCCGAGACTCGGCACCATCAGGGAGTTCTACACTTGTCCCGTCGCTGCTTGTACACACCAATGCTGTGTCAGCAGCAGAACCAGCAAAGAACCATCCGCTTGACACAGAGCGGCACTGTGTCACTTCACTTCACTTCATTATTAATTGGCTTCTGGGATAGGTAGATTCCACAATTTCGCCAGTATCCCATACGCTGTATATATCCCATAGACGGGCGGTGTCCGGGGATCTCGTCAAAAATCAAACTTTATTTATTCAATAAGAACTGTAAAGTACACTTTGCTTTCTGTAAACTCCAATGTGTTGAATCATGGTAAACAAACTTGTATTGAATCAACGGCCCAGGTTAGCCTTGTGTGGGTGAAGAGGTTAATGCTTCAATAAAAAGTAGTAAAGGATAGTGATACTAACTTTACCCGCTCCGGCTACAGTAGCATGATACTGGTATAAAAGTAGACCATGTGCTAATTTAGATCACAAACTATGTATATTCTAAGTTTCACCCAAATCTGGTTTGCTGTTATGGAGTTGAGTGGGAACATATATAATAATAATATTTTGTTAACTATTTGTTATAGATTTTACTGTTCTGTATGTGAATTGTAATTGGTGTTTCTCACTATAAATAAATCAATCAATCAATCTTGTAATCATGATCTTAATTGTTGTCAAAATAACACAACAAATAATATAATTAATCACAATCTGAGTGTGATTTTTCCATACAAAAAATCTATTGTATGGAAGAATCACACTCAAGATTGTGACAGCCCTTTGAGCTGTGATTGTGTTTTTTTAGGCAATCATGCTTCTTTAACTTTGTAGTTTTTTAATACAAGGCTAACACAAATAACAGATACAACAAACTTAATTTTTTTTTATAGACAAGCTTTCGCTTATCGTTAATTGTTTTGATTTGTGTAACTTTATAGCACTGATTTAATTAATTTAGTAACAGCTATCCTTATTTTTAAATGAGTTATAGAGGAAGCAGTAACAACTTCTTCTGGCAAATGATTTCAGTTGTGGATCACTATTACTGAGGAAGTGTTTCTCAGTATTTGTGTTAATGGTGTACAGCTTATTTTACAGTTGTGGCCTCTAAAAGATTAATAATATAAATAAATAAAATAATGCTGGACTATCACTCAGCATCATGTAGCCCCAAACTAAGCAGAGCTTGTGTTATGGGAACCACATGATTGATATATTACATATATATACATTTTTTTTTGTAAATATATACATATTATACATAGAAAACACCCAGATCCGAGACAAATATGTACAGAACATGCAAACATTTGTCCCGCTGCGGGAATCGAACCCCCAACCTTCTGCATCCCAGGCGGACCTTCGCCCACTGCACCACAGAGGTCGTCGACTACATAATATTAGTATAATGTGATTTCTGGTAGATAGCTAGCAACCCTGTATAGATAGATTTAAGTAATATTCATATTTCATATTCTTTATCACAATAATTATGTTAGTTTACAATGTCAATGTGTAGTTATGTTAGTTTACTTAATTTTAATTCTTGTTTCAGATAACAAGCACAGATGGTTTCCCAAAATGGTTTTGTTTTGAGTGTGCAGCATTACTGCACAAGTTTCATGAGTTCAGGAAACGGTGTCACTTAGCCAAAAGAACCTTCAAGAAACTTCTAGAAACTGGATCTGTAAGTAGCTACCAACTACTTCTAATTCTAATTTGAGATGGGGGCACATTATGCACATTACCCACCTGCTAACCTGACCCCAGCCGGCCCAACTACTTAAACACTAGTATTTTGACTGAGGGAGCTGTGCCCGCAGCTTCGTTGTGTTTTCAGCATTCAAAGCGTTATAATAACGGAGGACTTTGGGTTAGTGGCAACAATGTCTATCCTAGTCTAAACATTACATAGGCAGTAGTTAGTATGTCTACATAAAAAAATAAAATACATAAGATTGCATAAAAAATTTTTTTCAGGCGAACCTTGATACAATATCAGGAATTACTAAAAACACAAGCTTGGAATCACATCTGCAGATACTGTCATCATTAAGAAACAAACATATCAAAACATACAAAGTAATACACAGTGAAATAGCCATCAGCAAGAAACAAAGTAACTTCACTGAAGTCTTTGTTGATGATTTAGATTCTGAAATTGATATAAATTCAAAAGTGGTAAAAGAAATTGCCGATAAGACCTTAGATGATGTTGAAGTTCTTTCAGAATCAAATGATAATGACAATTTAGTTATCGATGAAACATACAATAATGACTCTAACAGCTTACCACTTGTTAATGGCACAGAAACGTATCTAGATACTTTAGAGAATGAACACAACATAAATAATATTCAACAAAGAATAAGTGATGATGAGACAAACAGAATTGATCATACACCAAATGATATTGAAGAATTAACTTATCAAATTGGCATAGAAGAAACAAACACTCTCATAGAAGGTGAAAAAACGCCCGTCATAAAAAGAACACCAAATCCAAGCCAAGAATATCTAAAATACCTTGACAAGCCTAACTTAGACAATAAATTTCAAAGATCAGTTAAAAAGAAATTTCTAGATGAGAATCATTGGACAAAGATAACTCTGTCTGATGAAGAGGCAACGCGGAGGTTTCAATCTAAAGCCTTAGAGCAGAAGTACATAAGAGCTGATTTTAAATGCACAGACTGTTACAGGACATTCTCGCAAGAGGATATGATGAAGCGGCATATTAAGTTGCGGCATTGTGAGGTGAGTATGCTTATTAAATTGTCATATCTGTTTATTTTGTACAACTTTAATCCATAATTTTATGGTAAGAAGAAAATATTACCAAATGAAAATTTAAACATAATATCGATTTCCCTTAGAATCAAT
The DNA here is from genome assembly GCA_951804965.1 of Horisme vitalbata. Taxonomy (NCBI): domain Eukaryota; kingdom Metazoa; phylum Arthropoda; class Insecta; order Lepidoptera; family Geometridae; genus Horisme; species Horisme vitalbata. The sequence goes on along the minus strand of OX638092.1, from coordinate 21,669,405 downwards.
CCCCTTGGAAGGGAAAAAGTTGAATAATGAAAACTATAACCACACGCATAGCTAAAACCACACGTCACAATCCGTCAAACTACAGGGATTACTATAGGGAAACTGCAAAGTGGTCAACAGTCGAAGAGTCTCAAAATCCCCTTGAATGGGTACACTCAAGGGGCATGTAGAAAAAAAATTGAATTTTAATCTAATTATTTCTACGTTTGCAAATCAGGGAATGAACAACTCATGGACTTATTCATTATCGTCATCATCATCGGCCTACAGCAGTCCAGCAGTGGCTGGTCATAGGCCTCCCCTAATGAGCGTCATTGCGCCCTCTCTTGAGCTTGACACATCCAGCTTCTGTCAGCAGCCTTTCGCAAATCGTCGTTCCACACCTGGCCCAAAAACGTCCAATAATATATACAGGGTGTGGCGTAATGAGTAGTAAAGTCATCACCTGTGGGTAGGGGTTGCTATGACTAATCAGATAATTGTCATCAAAAACTGTGTTCAGTAATTTCATTCAGCAGAAATTGCTTTCTGTTTGGCGCTCGGCGAAGCATCACGTCTGTGGAGTTCTGCGTCGTTGTTTTGTAGCAGTACCGACGGTGGACTGTGAGTCAATTATGTTCTGAGGATGCCGTATGGGGAAGGCGAAATATTGTCGAATTTCTGTTGGGTTTTCCTTGTGTTTTGTGTGTGTTATTTTTCTAAGCTAATTAAGGTTTGATGTCGTGAAAGAGTGCGTAGACGGTGGAGGAGACGGGCGATGCACACGTATGCATTTTGTGGAACTCGTCAGAGAAAGTAAGCGGAATTTGTGCTAAATCTTTTTAGTTGCTGGATATCATACCCTAAAGTTTATTCGGCACCCTTACTGCTGCGACTATCATTCAAAGTTTTCTCGGTTCAACTCACACTTGGCCGGTTTTTTTACTTCATATCCACAATTCCTTTGCTGTAACATGATCTCGTTTGGTAATTTGATTACTAGTATTTGAAAAAAATAGACCCTTATTCCATTAAAAGGCCATATTCTTTCAACTGAAAGTACAATACCTTTTTAGAGTTTTTATGAAATGGACAAATTTATTAACTTATAACTTATACAAATTTATTAATTTATATAAAAAATGTGTGTGTGCCCACCCACACACACATTTTTTTGCACCACTTTTAAAATAAAATTTTAAATAAGAAGAAAATTAAGATAAACGCACAAAAACAATAGCTTTTTGATAGTTCATCCAAGAGAACTTTGCAAAAAACAGACTGAGGAAATACCTTGATTTGTGATCATGCCATCGAAAAGAGTCACCAAGGGTGTAATATTTATGAAATTTTGAAAACAGTCAATAACTTGAAAACCGTGATATTTTTATTGAACACAATGTAGAATTATCTGATCAGTCATGACACCACCCACCCACAGGTGATGGCTTGACTACTCATTACGCCACACCCTGTATATATATCAATGTGTATATACTTAATTTAAACAAGTATCTGTTCTGCGCTCCTCCCCCGCCCCGCGTTCGCGCCATACCAAAACTTGGCCGTGGATCTGTGCCGTGGAACCACGCGAACCACGCACATACTTCCATCTTTTTATATTTTATGTAAACTACTGTAAAGTAGGTACTTTACCTATCACTATAACTGTTATATTGGACCTCAGGAGTTTCCTTACAAATACCCAGGAAGAAATCCCGATCCTCAACACAAAGTTTGGATGTTCGATTATTTTTTAAGACTAGACCGCCCGCTTCGTTATTTTTGGCATCCAAAGACTCATGCATAAAGAGGCATGCTCTATTTTTTTTATTACAGTCGCTGGGTCCAAACGAGTGCCGCCATTGTCGAATGCGTTTCAAATGGAAGTCCAGACTGCAGAAACATCTCAAAGAGCACTACACCATCTACAAGTGTTTGAGATGCGAACTGTCTTTCCCTGTCGAGTAAGGCATTCTTTGACTACCTAACAACAAATGCCTATATATCATACCGTGCTGAACATAGATCTGCCGTATTAAAAAGGGGGATATGGCCATTATAGGGATCGCAGGGCACAGCTTCTCACACCGACGCTCCTGCCCGTCAGCGGCCGGGGGTTTAGCTGTGTCGGAGTTAGGCTACGCTATGCCGGAATCAGGTGGCCGCCAGAGCCCTGTTTGCTAGTTAACAGGGTGTACCACGGATAGTTGAGGTTGGCTTGTGTTCCGAGGATGGAGGTTGGAACCGCTTACACCCCTGCTATCTCTGGCTATAACTTTTCTGGTCATGTCATGTGTTTTTCATTAGTGGAATTCTTATTTCAGAATTTCGGCATTCCAGCACGATTATTCTCATAACGGTGTGACTTGGACGTGCGCGCACTGTGGACAGGGGTTCAGGTATGCAGGGGGTCATATTTTATTAGCTTTCTTCCACGGATTCACTTGCATGATACCCGGACAAAATGGCTATATTACACATAAACTTCGCATTTATAATATTAATAGGACAGTGTGAATGAGATACCTAGCCAGCTTATTTTGTCCACTGCTGGACATACGCCACCCCCATTTGAAGGGTAATGAATGAATGAATGAATGAATGAACACTTTATTGCATGAAATTTAAAAAAAAATGTACAATGGGATATGCCCATAGAAATACCTACCTTTTATTTGTTTTAAAGTTTTCAATTTCAAGGCCTTTATTTACTAGGTACTTAAATAAGTTTATATTTACTACGTAAATATTTTCAAAGTATGAGTAAGTAAAGAGATTTAAATAAATAAATAGTTATATTTTGTTTGTTGGGGACAATAGCCTCTTCCGCAGCTTTTCATAACCTTTTGTTAGCAGAGGACAGGAAACTAAGTTACTTTTGTTTTGTTTTAATTTTATAGTGGTATATGTAGATAATTGATTTTTATATTATTATTGCAGACATAGTTCAACATACTACACTCATCTAAGGAAGCATAAGAGTAAATATGTTTGCACGCTGTGCGGAGTGTCATTTGTCAGCGAGTTCGGACTGTTCATGCACAGGCGAGTCAAGCATGTCATTAATGATGTAAGTACCTACCTACCCCGTATCTTAATAATCCACAATTCACTCATTAAGGCGACTATAAGGGTCAAATCTCCCTCTCGATCGCACTATTCAAAGTTTTTGAAGATATAAAATCACAGAATGTAGTTATGCAAAATAGCAAACCTTCACGGCCTAGAAAATAACAATACAAAGGTTCAGCAATAATATAATTTTGGTTCTATCACGTTTTCTTACCAAAAAACTTGCACCAATGTGATCAATTTTGGCGCAATTTTTTGGGAAGGAAAACATGTTGGGTTCAACATGATATTCTGAACCTTTGTATTGTTATTTTCTAGGCCGTGAAGGTTTGCTAGTTTGCATAACTACATTCAGTGATTTTATATCTTCAAAAATGTTGAATAGTGTGAGCGAGAGAGAGGTTTGACCCATATAGTCCTTAATAATTAATTAATTTATTTGCAAAACACAGGTTATAAAAAAATCCAATAAGGTATAGCTGTCTCTACTTAACATAAAGCTAAATTCAAATTAAATTGCAAAGAAAATATAAAAAATGTCAAAAAAGTAAAATAATCAGAATAACTAAAATAAGTAGGTACCTAACGAATTTTAAAACATGTCAAACAACCACAATGAAACCGATAAGCACACATTCATTCAAATTTATGCTACCTACCTACTCCATAATGCGTTATAATCCGTTAATAATACGTTATGAAGTATACGTATGTGCCGTTTTGTGGAAATAAACTATATGAATAATCCTCATTCATCATTCATAATTCCTATGGGCTTTCATCAGTCAATTAAAAACAAAAATTAATTTAAGTAAGTAGATACATACCTATTTCTTCAAAAAAATGCGGGTTAGCCATTTTTTTAAATCAATCCCTAACATGGGGTAAACAATGGATTCAATTCCTATTTTACCCTATATCAGGGGTTGCCAGAAATTTGTAAAAACGATTGTTATTTTGTAAAAAGAAATCTGTTTATTTTAAATAGCTGGGTATTCTACAAGATGAGTTTGAATTTGTATGTTTTCCCGAAAATAGGTAAATCTTTTCCCGAAGGACATTAGTTCAAAGACTTTTCGAATTTTGTAGTTTTAAATTGAAAAACCGGCAAAACCTGTGAGGCAGTCCTAGAACAGTTGATTTTGTTAAACTTTTTCCTTGACTTAATGATGACGATATTGCAGTTGGGTAGAAACAACTTCGAGAAGGAGGCCAAGAGGAGGATTCAGCTGGGTTGGACAGCATTTGGAAAACTACGTCGAGTTTTCTCGTCACCCATACCGCAATGTTTGAAAACGAAAGTTTTCAATCAGTGCGTCCTACACGTCATGACATACGGAGCCGAAACGTGGACTCTCACAGTACGGCTAGTCCACCAGTTTAAAGTCGCTCAGCGAGCTGTGGAACGAGCTATGCTCGGGGTTTTTCTGAAGGATAAAATCCGCAATGAGTTTATCCGACATAGAACTAAAGTTGTCGACATAGCTCAGAGAATTAGCAAGCTGAAGTGGCAGTGGGCTGGCCATATCTGCCGAAGAACTGATGACCGTTGGGGTAAACGAGTTCTTGAGTGGAGACCGCGGCTCGGCAAACGTAGTGTAGGACGCCCTCCGGCCAGGTGGGGTGACGATCTGCGAAAGGCTGCTGGTAGAAGCTGGATGCGTCGAGCTCAGGACAGGGCGCAATGGCGCTCATTAGGGGAGGCCTATGTCCAGCAGTGGACTGCTATAGGCTGATGATGATGATGATGATGATGATGATGATGATGATGAATGATGACGATGATAATTCTAGCTGTACCTTAATTTTAGGGCTGCCACACACAACAAATATATAAGATTTAAGTTTTTGGGGAAAAGTTTGGATCACGTATTTTTAACTGACACACAACTTCTCACATCGTGTGAACAACCATGTTCCAAATCACCCTTTTCGGGATAACAATTCTAACTCACCTGTACAGCCCAACCTCACTAGGTCAGGATTCTATATTAGCACCTAGCCTACAATATTTGTTCTAGATAAACAAAATCAATTTATAGTATATTCGTACTTCAGGATTACAAAGAAGAAAGTTCTAATACTTACTGCAAAGTATGCGACATCAAGTTCGACACGCTAAAAGCCTATGAGGATCACTTTGCAGAATCAGCTTTACATGCAACGTAAGTAACCAAAACATAGATCCAGAACACAACAAAATTCAGATAAGAATAATCTAGTGATTCCACATCCCTTTTTTTTACAACGTCGATAATTAAATCCGTTTCGAAGTACATTTTTTTATTTTCTAAATACCCGCTTGTCACTCGTACGTAAATAGCTTCTTAGGGACAGGCTCTTACAGATTATAAATATGTCCTGCTTCGCTTCACTTCTTTATTCAATGGCTTCTGGGATAATTTTACTCAATTGCATCAGTACCTATCAAGTATAATTGTTCATAATAATACGAGGCAACGTAGGGTAAAGTCCAGTCGTCCAGTCTTCAGTCAGGCCCTACAATTTTCTTCATTAGAGAATGCCAGACCAAATTCATTTTTGTTCCATTTCACTATACTTGTGTCTTATTATATTTATAACGTAGATTTAAGAACAGCGTAGAGTTAAAGTGCCAATAGTTTAAACAATATAAATCAGAAAAATACTAGAAAATGAAATAAAACAAAAATTACACACCTTTGTTCAACATAAAAATTGGTTCTGCATATGTTTAAGTCGTGCTTATTTACAGCGAAGTTGTAGAGGGAGCTACGAGTCTTCCTCTCAAGACACGGTGTACAAAGAGAAGGGCGCCAAGGATATCCACTACATGCTCTATAGTGAGTTATTGGTTTCAAATTTGTTTATACAAACTATTTTTAACTCGCTTATATTATAACACTGTAAAACTGAGAATCTTTGTATAAACTAATAAGTAAACCATTCCATTGCTTTCCTTAGACATTTCTAACAGTAGTTATCGTTGCAGTGCGGGAAAACATTTTCAACATACGCCGCGTTCACGAAACACCACTTGTCCGTCCACCCGGGCATGCCTCTGCCTAAATCTAAAACCGACAAAAATGACGGACAGAGGCAGATTTGTGAAATTTGCGGCGTCACTCTAGCGGTAAGACACCACAACAACAACACCAACACACTGCTGTGCAGACAGAGACCTCCCCTTATAAGAAGGGGGATATGCCTTCACCACTGGTACAACTTCTTGCACCATTGACACTGCTGCCCGTCGGTGGTCTGGGATTTTTGCTGAGCTGCGCTATGCAGTCAGCCGCCGCCAGAGCCCCATTTGTTAGTTAGCAGGTTGCATCACAGGTTGGCTTGGGTTGGGCCATGGTAGAAGACCCCGTCAAGTGCTACTGCAGCGTCGAGCCCTTCATCAGGCGATGAATGGTTCGATTATGCACTAGCACTACGGTGAGCAACGGTACGCAGTGTTATAATTTTTGAAACTATCATGGTTGAGAACATAATTATTAATATCAACGGGATATTTACCATGATTTGTGAGTTCTGTTATTTCCCGATATTTCGACGCAGTTGCATGCGCCGTGATGACGGGAGAACTGAAGTCTGTGCGAGTGGGTAGTTACTGGCAGACGAAACGATCTACCTTCTTTCTCAGTCTTTTATTACGAACGACACCCCTACCACTGGTCTCAATATCACTTTTAACACGATCACGGCACACAACACTTACTGTATCAGGACACACTTCTGAAACATCACTTTTACGGTTCCTACACATTCTAACAACAGGACTAATAACAGAACTCACAAATCATGGTAAATATCTCGTTGATATTAATAATTAGGTACGCAGTGTGTTTTAATCGGTAGGCCGCCGAGCTAGCGAGAGCTAGTCGCCGGCGGAAAGTCCGACAGACAGAACCCTCTCTCCCTGAGTTAGAGGACATAAGTAAGGCTTTTTCACAGCGTCAAAAAAAAACAATGAAACCCTTCGGGGTTAGAAACCCTTACCACCCATAAATTAATCCTTCTATGTATAATAATCTCAAAAAACTAAACAATCTAAACAACTGGTTAATTTTAATGACAGATTTTTTAAGCCGCATGAAAGCCTTTGACTTGGCTTAACGAGTGAAAAAGCCGAGACGGGCATCTTGACTTGCCGGAAGTATAGAAGCGATCTAAATACCATACAGTCATCGATCAAGGATTAAGCTGAAACCAGAGTGCGAGTTTTTTTATCAGCTCGATCGCGTTTGCGTTTACGCAAATTTGTATGGAAAGGAGTCAGTACCACGCGTCTCTCACTAGATGGCGCTACCTCGATTCCATATAAATTACAAAATTAGCGTAAACGTAAACGCGGTCGAGCTGGTAAAAAACTCGCACTAAGCACTCAGTACTATTTCATATCTTGGGTGATCAGGAATATATCAACCTGACGTATCGTAAGCGTAAAGAAAATTTTTGACCAATGACAAAGCGTTATTTTGAATCTACGCTTTCTCATTGGCCAAAATTTTACGTCAACAATACGAATACTTTCTCGTTAGTGTTCGGGCCTCCGGTTGATAAATACAGGCCTAGGCTACCGGAATAACAAGGCCAGATTATATCAGTCCACTGCTGGACATAGGCCTCCGCTTTAAGAAGGGGAATATGCCCATAATCCCCACGCTGGGTATGTGGGTTTGTGATTGTAGGGCATATCTCGCACCGCCGACGCTGCTGCTCGTGGGAATTTAGCTGTGTCGTCTCCGGAAGCTAGTCTTGAACAGCAGTTATCAAACGCCCCTATTAATGTTATGTTGTTTCAGAGTTCATGGTCACTTTTAAACCATCTGAATACCCACACACGTGACAAGCGGTATACGTGTAAGACTTGTGGCATGCAGCTCAGTTCTAGAAGCGTGCTGCAAAGGCATCAGTTGGTGAGTGGCTTGTCTCCCCACCATAATCCTAATCCTATTCTTCATAGTAATATTATAAATGTAAAAGTTAGTAAGGTTGGATAGATGGATGTTTGTTACTCTTTCACGCAAACACTACTGGACGGATTTGGGTGAAATTTGGAATATACATAGTTTGTGTCGTGGATTAAGTCATTCTATCCTACTATCTAATATGATAAATATGAAAGTTTGTGAAGGTGGATGGAAGATGGGTAGATGGATGTTTGTTACTATTTCACGCAAAAACTACTTAGGCATCAAGATGATAAGCCTCGTGTGCCTGTAATTTCACCGGCACCCATACCCTTCAAACCAAAACACAGCTCAGCTGCTTCACGGCAGAAATAGGCATGGTAGGCAACCTGTGACCTGATCATAAAATGTCGCGTCTAGAAATGACCTATGTCCTAATTGATAGTTCTTATTGCATGATATCATGTTCAATAAAAAGTTTTTTTATTAAAGAATTTTGCTCGGTATTTATTTTATACTTTTAAGTTACGATCGAATAGGACACTGGCGCCATTAAACAAAAACCAAACTTATAGTCTCAGTTACATAATTATTCAAAATCACAAGTCACTACATATTATATACTGGCGGTTATTAAAAATAAACCAGCCAAGGTGGCAACACCACGAATAAACGCGTGCTTTGTTAGTGACAGTTTTGTTTTTGACAGTTGACATTGGGACGAGAGATGCACAATGTGGGTGAGAGTGCGTTCAATAACCATGATACGGCGTATTGCGATCAATATTTAATATTAATTTAATATTAATTTACTAAGTATACCGGCTTTAATAAATAAAGTTATTAGTTATCATTTCAATACTCCATTATCAAGAATATATTTACATAATTCGTATTTTTATTCGCTTCGATTTATAGTCGGGTCTGAAATGACCGGCCTTACAAATTCACTATCTAACTGACGAGTTCCACAAAAACCGAACAGAAATTCGACATTATTCCGCTTTCCCCACAAGACATCTTAGGAAATGATCGACACACTCCACCTTCGGCACTCCTCAGAAGTCCGTATACGCGTTGCTTCGCCGAGCGCCAAATAGAATGTTTTGAAACATTCCTATGTTGTCTTTTGAATATCTTGAAAAGTTAGTCTTTTACGATTTCAGACGCACACTAACGAGAAGAATTTCGTATGTGATTTGTGTGATAAGAGGTTCCCACATCGCTCCAGCTTAAGGCTGCATTTGCGGACACACGATAAAGACCATAGGTAAGGTGCTTCTAGCGATGTTTGCCACTAGTCAAAACGAAAGAACAGGGCTTGTCTCCATTGCTATGTCACGACGTCATCGTACGGCGCGGTACGTTGACGTGACGTGCGCGTTGATTTACGCGTAAATTAGTACGTCACGTCACGTCAACGTACCGCGCCGCCACACCGCACCGGTCCACGTTGACAACGTCGTGACTTGGTGATGGGGACAATCCTAAATCAGTCCCCTGCTGAACATAGGGATCGTATCCAACGGTCAAAACTTAAAAAAGATGAGAAACTCAGAGAACTGAGAAACACAGCAATGCTGCTTCACGGCAGAAATGGTCTTAGTACATTCCCAGACGAGCCCTTTGCATAGAGCACTATTCACAACATATCTTTGTCCCTCGTAAAGCTGGGTACGGATAGCGCGTACATTGGTGCGCTTAGTCGGGTTACGCGTGGGTAAGATTGCTGCAAGTAGCGACGTAGTTTCTTTTTGGATCGGATTGGTCGAATCGTTTATTGAACCTAACTTCAGAGGGACATTATGTAGATCCATTGTACCACCTATAACTACTACTGTATACAACAATTTTTTTTAATATTTTTCAGGAACAGAAAACGGAAAACAGAACACCAAAACGTAATGGATTACTTCAAAAACTACGAAACATTAGCTAACAACTTTAGATAAGAAACCTCGATAGTGCAATGGTTAGCCGAAAGAGTTTCGGTAGAGTTTTATAATTTATATACAACAATCTGTTTTAACTTGTGCAATATTAGTGAGTAGGTATTTATTGAATAAATGTATTTTGACGTGAAAATTATTTTATTTATAACTTATTAACCAACTTATTCTAAAATACATACAACAAGCGCGGAGGCTGATTTTGCAGGTCAATAGAGAAGTGCATTTGACGCGATAATAGACGAACATAAGCTGCGAACCCAATGAGTGATTAATTTGATGCTGACTGTTGAATCCAATATATTTCTGATGGAGTCAGTACGTTTATTGCGTATATACTTATATATACACATAATATATACGTTGTTCGCGGGTTAACAAACTTTGTCCAAGGATTTGTAGCTCAGAGTCAGCTAGCCGACAGTCAACACCAAACTACTTGCCTAACAACAACAATCTGTGAGAATACTTAGAATAGTCATAGGCAAATCATCATCAAAATTAATATTTGACTATAATAAATAATTTATTTTCATACCACTAATCACTTTTACTGCTTTTACATTCATATAACAGTACATTTATATATTGATGAATGCATTGGTCATGCTCAGCGTTATATGATGTAAATTTCTGAGAAGAAATTCTACTTATAAGGTTGACTGGTAAAAATCATAAGTCATTTGTAAGTAATCAATATACAACCTATGGAATACAACGTTATACATAAAGTAGTACAGTTTAAATATATATCTTTATAATAATTTACCATACACAATACATTGTTATGTAATAATATATAAATCTCGTTTATTCCTCCTCTATACATCGCTTTAAGCGTTACCGTCTGCAAACCAATAATTGTACCAAACTTTGTATTTATCCTATCCCGTAAGAAAAACAGTTTACTTTGTTATTAAAGTATCTTGAAATGATTGAAATAATAATTGTAAAAATAAAATAATTGTTTCGCAAGAGTTTTTCTCTTGATATCAATGGGTAGTCAGAGGCAAGTCCAAACATCACATTCGGTATATTCTCAGTTTTGTAAACAGTAAACATTCCATGGGAATTTTAATAGATACAGTGAGTTATATGTTGTACAATTTACAAAATCTCTTGTAAAACTGTTACCCTTATAACTGTTACTGTTTTGTTTCCTACCCATTTTGTATTTCATAATGTGGGCATCGAGATATTACTCTATAGACAGTCTCCAAGTGAAAACTGATAAAAATCGTCCGAGCGTCGTTGCACACGTAGCGTACGCTGCTTATTGCGCCGACATTAAACACTATTCAAGAAAAATGTGGCCCAATTGATGTTTATGTATGTCAACGACGCTTGGACGATTTTTGGCCCTGTATCTCGATGAATATCGGTCAATAAATGAATTGCATGAGCAATTCAGTGGTAATCCGATCGATGGTAGCTTATGCGAGCCAAGTTAGTATAAAGGTAATTTAAGAAGATTTCTAAGATACTTTATATAAAATCTAGACTTATCTTTAACGTCTTAGGGGACTCTAGGCATCCGGAATTAGCAGTGAATATGTAAAAGATAATTCTCATCGTTCTCACATTCCCTTCTCTTCTCTTTGATATCTATATTTGTTTCTTTATTTGTTACACTTAACCTTCAACGCCCTTTTGTTGTTAAATCTTGTCGATTTGACATTGGTTGTGGACGCGATACCACGTGGGGCTATACATAAAAGAAGAAGTGATCTAATTCGTAAAACGTTTGAAATATAAATCCTTTCAGGAGACTTTATTTGCAACACAATTATTTCGACAGATCTGAAATTATTTATGTGCTGAAACCTAAGTATAATCGCCACAACGGCTCGTTGTCCTTCTTGAGTTAGGCTCAGCAAACGATTCAAACAATCCTAGTACAATCCAACCCAATACTAAGAACTATGTTTCTACTCGCAGGTCATATTTAGAATGTAAGTAGTGTAACTATTCTTTATTCTGTGCTGATCCGTATGCAAAAATAACCCAAGCCTTATATGTCGGAATGCGAATCCACGCGAGATTTTCTATTGATAATAGATTAATTTCTATACTACTCCGGCAAGAGGTTATCCTAGATTCCAGATTAGTAGAACCGGTGAACCTTTCCAAATCAACAACTTTTAGCTTCTTCTTTCTTCTTCTCTATGTGGCGGCCGAGGATGTCGTGTTTATTGCAGCATTCCTCCTACAAAAAATATATATTTCTTAGTAAATAAACTTCATAAAACCAAAACTCTGGACAGTATCACACAGCTAACTCATTCCATACTTATTTGTTTTTTTGTGTGTCAATTAATAATGTTAAATACATAGACGTACGTGAATTTACCAAGAACTTAGTGTCTAGACAAACCTAACATACATTTTAAACCAGAGTTTATTATCAGGTTAATCCAATAAATATCTATCTATCTATCAAAGATAAGTAACTTAGGTTATAATACGCGTCATGTAAAGCACGCTAGAAGAAGTGGAGGGGTTTGTTTGAACACCGATAAATCGCCTATTACGCCGCTTATCGCCAGCGTTCTTTTTACTGGACGCGACCTATTACTAGACTAGAGCCCCATATTTGATGGCCTCTGTGGCGCGGTGGGCGAAGGTCCGTCTGAGACGCAGAACGTTGCGGGTTCGATTCCCGCCGCGGGAAAAATGTTTCCATTATGTGCAGATATTCGTCTCAGGTCTTAGTGTTTTCTATGTACAATATCTATGTATTTAAAAAAAAAACATGATGACATTTGGGGCTACATGATGCTGTGTGATAATGTCTGTTAGCAGGATGCTTGGGCTGTTAAAGTTGGAACCCCGTAGCCGTAGGTACACCTAAAGGTATAAGTTCATAGCCAACTGCAGGCCGCAGCACAGCAGCAAGCGTCATGTTGCTGCATTCATAAATCCGAACCTGACTGCGGCAGGCGGCAGTAGCAGACAGCGCTGTGTATCAGTTGGTTACTACTGATCTGCGGTCGGGCGAGAGTGTCGTCTGACAATCGGCCCGTAGCGTCTGGACGTGTCTCTAGCCGCAGGCAAAGAAGGTATTTTATAGAAAAAATATAAACGAGTAGTGTCGCAGCGACATGTCGCCTGCTGCTGCTGTCTGAAGTCAGCTATGAACTCGTACCTTTAAGATTACTTACCACATCAGATTCACTAGAATCGTTGGTATCACTGGATGTGTCCGTGTCATAATGTCCCAACCCTGGCAACACTCCGACACATGTCATTTTGCCAGTGGTGGTGTCCGACGGTGGGATGACTACGGCTTTCTCCTTGGACACGTTGTTCTTAGCCGGTGTTGGTGAATCATTCTTCTCTCCATCCATCTCGCTGGCTTTACGTTTTCTAACGACAACCTGTATATAAGTATTATGTTCAGTTAAGTACCAAATATATTATCATCATCATCAGCCTATAGCAGTCTACTGCTGGACATAGATTCTTAAAGTTTTTACTCATAGCCCCATTGCCTGCCAAGTGCATGACACGAATCTGTGAAAAATAATCTCCACGATTCCCCATTCTTCACTATATTCTTGAATCTTGATATCCTTACAAAATTTCGCCTTCACCCTACTATTGGGTATATTTTAAATCAAAAGTAGCCTTTAAATTAATCCAGGTCTTGAATTATGGAATATATATAATAATATATACAAAAGGAGAATGCCGACTGATGTATGGCGCTCGGTACCTACGGTAGAATAAAGTGAGTGCGTCAAAAACATCTCTCAATAAGTTTTTAGTCGATTCTAATGTCAAAATAATTAAAAATGAGGATTATTGCCATAGCAACACTTTACATCAATGTTTATTGCCATAGCAACGTGTATGCCACGGTCGGTGATCAGAGGGCTTACCACAGGTTTTGATAGTTTTCGAAAACTTTAAAAGTTTCGGTATCTTTCCCAGTGTTGCCGTTTTAGCATTTTTAATGCTAAATTTAGCATATTTTCGGGTCTGTTAGCTTGAAAAATTCGCATTTAGCATATGTCATGATTAACATTTTTTTGTACGTTACCTAAAAATTCAAAATTCCTAAGGAATTCAAAAGAAAAATATAGATTTTAGCATTTTATTTAGCATTTTTAAAAGTTATTTAGCATTTATTTGACATTTTTTGCAACAAGTTTTAGCATTTTCTCCAAATAAAAACCGGCAACACTGATCTTTCCATACATTTTCGTAGTTCATGCACGTTTCCCTAGAGGCGCTGTACGAAAATGTATGGAAAGATACCGAAACTTATAAAGTTTTCGAAAACTATCAAAACCTGTGGTAAGCCCTCTGTGAACTGAGAACCTAGCCTATTTTTATTGTGCTCACATATCATTCATGACGTTTCGGTGCTGTCAAGCAGGCAAAATTCTAACCGCCATTGCAGATTCAAAAGAGAAAAATTCGAGTGAAGTTTACGTTGATATTTATTTCAGTAACATTTATCCTCCAATTCCGGAAGCTGTATTTTCATCTCGCAATATGTACAAGTGCTGTGTTGTGAGCTGTGATAGTAGAGGAAAGGACGTCAGATTATCTACATAAGTTTCCAAAAAGTGAGATAGGACTCCAAAAGTGGCTAGATCATAAATTGTGCAAGACTTCGAGGCCTGACCTTCCATAATTCTCGCAGGCAATTTGTGTGTCGCAAGCATGAGAAAAAGTTTCTCGCATTAACGCACGATAGAGCTCGTCTTCGCCCCGATGCTTATGCAACGTTATTTACCGCTACCGAGATTTCTAGTGGTGTTCCTGAAACATCTGCATTAATCCCTGATAAAACCGGTATGTACCTTTAAATTTTCTTGCCCAAATCTAGAACGTCTAAACATATAATTATGTTATAAATAGTGTGGGGCTAAGATTTTCTCCTGTGTCGTTGGTATTATCGGGAATAACGATCATACCTTGGTACCACTACACCCATACCTGAACCAAATACCTGCAGGTCATGCAAACATTTATCTCAGCGGTATCAAATGCATCAGTTTCATATCTACTTGCTTGAGTTGACTGATTATAGGGATAATTATTGATATTTAGCATGTGCCATACCTATTGTATTGTAATTTTGTATATATTTTTTCAGGGAATGTCTACCGTGAACACGATTACACTGAGCGACAACATGTGGATCACAGTTACCAACTGCAAATCAGAGAAACGCTCCAAAACTGAAACTGATAAGCAATTTTGGTAGCCTAACTAAACCTAAGCTCTTTTATTAGCCTGTAATTTAGATACTTCTCATAAATGCAATAATGAGTATGTTTATGACTAGTTGATTAACTTTATTACTATGCATTTTTTATTTCAGAAATAAATGTTCAGTTGCCAGCAGCGTCAACGTCCCACAGTGAATCCACACTGACAGCAATGGGTAAGAATGTATTCATAAATCATAATTTATTGTATACATATATTACAAGTTTAAGTATTGGTAACAAGTTATTTTGGGTTAGTTAGTGCATCAATCCCTATTGAACGTCCCCATGTTGACTATTATGTGAACACACTATAATTTTGTGTTAATTTTGCTAGTATCAATGTTAGTAAGCTGCCTATAGTTGTATACTTAATAATATTTATTTCTGTAGCTCTGTGTTAAATATAATATATCTATAATATTTTTTATGTTTGGTTCCAGGTCAAGAATTAAGAAAAGAAGAAAAATTATCAACAAAAGAAACCAACCTTGAAAAAGACACCATTCATAATTGGATTTCTTATAATATAAAGAGTTTAAAAGTGTAAAACGAAATGAATTAGCTTATCCATCAGAGGATGCCTGGTGATTCTGGTGAGGGTTTTTTGGAAACATCACTCTAGAAGCAAACAAATACTTGGAGAAACAACCACAGCAAACATTTGTAATAAAAACCATTACAATTATAATAAAATCTAAGTATTAGTTTGACTTTCTAGGCTGTGAACTGCACAGAGATGAGGTTGCAGACTTATTTGTATAGCTAACCTTAAGATGAGCAGTATTTAATTGGGTTAATATAATAAATATATATTGATAGGCACAGATATATGCCGATTAGAAAATAAAATATTACCAAGCATGCAATTAAAGTCATATAATAAATGTAAAGCCAAATCGAAAATAAATAAATAAATTATAAACTAATGTGTGTATATTATTAACCATTACAGAAATTATAAATAAACATTAAAAATGAATAAAATAAAAACCTATAGGTGCTATGTAACCTTCTTGCAAATAGATAAAAATGTATGGATGCAATACCTTGCCTTTGCCCAAAGATAACCTCAAAATTAAAACAAAATTACTTGTCATAAATGATATGTGAGCTATAGATGTGACAAAAAATTGTCTATGGGAGTGCCCTGTCTGATGCGTTAGCATCCTAGTAGTCTGATTTATAAAATATAATACATTTTATGGGTATGACACTAACATTTTCTTTAGTTTAACACACCGACGGGATTAATAATCAAGTAAAAAAATATTTTGTTTATTTGGTTTCCGCCGCACGCCGCCATTAGACTGCAACAACCAATGATATAAACGTTACTATGGAAACAAACATTGATGTAAAGTGTTGCTATGGAAATAACCCTCATTTTTTATTATTTTTGACAGTAGAATCGACTAAAAACTTATTGGAGATTTTTTTGACGAACGACTTTAGTCTTGGTACCGAGCGCCATACATCAGACGGCATTCTCCTTTACCAAATATAAGTCTCATTCCTCACCCCTTGTAGTTTATTTCTCTGTGAGTTTTGTGATATATTCTGCGGGGTCCGGGCTGGAGCGATTTGAGCTCGTAGACGCGTCATCTCCTCGCTCTCTGTCAGACTGGACACACGCTCTCTGGAAACACAATAATACCAGTCTATCAGTCTACTGCTGGACTCGTTAGTAGACTACCTGTTAGGCGAGGGATGGACCCTACTAACTGACAACGGCTGATTGCGGTATAGCGCAGTCGAATTGGCACTACTAAATTCCTTGCCGCCGACCGGCAGCAGCGTCGGCTGCGAAAAGCTGTGCCCTGTGATTAATCCGCATGCCCAGCATGGATCTAATGGACATATCCTTTTTCTTATTAGGGGGTCGGACATAGATCCAGCAGTGGACTGCTAAAGGCTAATGACTAACTCTGGTGTCGGAGCTTTTAGGCCGCCCGAAGGCCTCTAAATGGCTCGTGCCTTCCGAAGCACGGAAGCGCTTGGGCTATAAAGATGGAGCTTCAAACCCTAACAACTCTTTCTTTACACACCCTCACCTTCCCTCTGGAAATACTCAACTTATAGCAAGGGTATTTTTATGGAGTAGAACAGAACACCCTGGCAGGCAAGGCGAGGTGATAATAGGTGGGGTGATTAGTAACTGAATGACTTCCATGAACTGAGTACAGAAACGTTAGATCATCATCATTGTCTTCAGCCTATAGCAGCCCACTGCTGGATATAGGCCTCTCCTAATGAGAGCCTTTGCACCTTGTCCTCAGCTCGGGGCGCATTGACCTTCTACCAGCAGCCTTTCACATATCATAATTCCATCTAGCCGGAAGGCGTCCTACACTAAGTTTGCTCAGTCTCTACTCAAGAAAACATTTTACCCCAACGGTTGTTGGTTCTTCGGCCAGCCCACTGCTACTTCAGCTTGATAATACTCTCGGCATGTCCACAACATTAGTTCTCTGTCAGATAGACAGAAACATAGTATGTCGACAACATTAGTTCTCTGTCAGATAGACAGAAACATAGTATGTCGACAACATTAGTTCACTGTCAGATAGACAGAAACATAGTATAAGTACCTAAATTCCTGAATCTCTTTCCGTTCCTCCATGTGGATCATCTGAGCAGCCTTTGCTTTGGTCTCCTCTACCAGGTCCAGGAAGCCGACCTCATCGTCATCCAGCCCACGGATCATATTTTCTGGAACAGCAAATCACATTGATTTTATGTTTATAAACTAATTTAGAGTTATGAAGTAACAAGGAAAATATGGCGCTCATGTCCAGCAGTACCTTTTTTTTTGATTTTCGCAAAATCTAACAAATCTAATATTCAATATGATAAGTTACTTTGGGAATAGTGTTCCTGTTGGGGAATAGAGTCGATTGAGACCCACTTGTTTTTTTTTGACAAATGTCATTTTCTGGACTGACTGTACATTTTTGATGGCCTCTGTGGCGCAGTGGGCGAAGGTCCGCCTGAGACGCAGAAGGTTGCGGGTTCGATTCCCGCCGCGGGACAAATGTTTGCATGTTCGCAGATATTTGTCTCGGGTCTGGGTGTTTTCTATGTATGATATGTATGTATTTACAAAAAAAAATGTATATATGTAATATATCAATCATGTGGTTCCCATAATACAAGCTCTGCTTAGTTTGGGGCTACATGATGCTGTGTGATAGTGTCCAGCATTATTTATTTATTATTTATTTATTATTTTTCCGAAAATCCGGAAATTTCATTATTTTTTTTCTTTAAAATAAACCAATAGTTTCTTCAGAACAAAACAGTTAGGTGTTGTTATAAAAGAAAACGTAGCTACCCTCAATGAATTTTGCCCCAATCTGTATAATTATGAAAAACCATATTGTCAAGGGATTTCCTTAATAATAACTCAAAAGGCGCATATCGCATTCGGATTCCAAGCCGCGAAAATTGGAGTGTATTATACATATTATTATAATGAGAAAAGATTCGATTTTTTGTTTGTTTATCATAAGAATCTCTAATTCTTTGAACATTAAGCACATTGTATGTAACTGCTGATACTGAAGCTATCTAGGTAAAAGAATTTAGCACTTTGAGTGCTCAATAACACAATTGAGGCAGGCACCGCGCTGGCCCGTGGTGCTAGTGTGTCAGCCTGCAGTCTAATGTGCTAAGTAGTTTTTTCAGTTTACCTATTACAAACAAATGAAAAACTTTATAATATAAGTGTAGATTACGGCCTTATCAGTGCCTTTCACTTATAGGTGCCTGGTTATTTTTAATTCCTCATAAAATTCAAATAAGCAAGTACACACAAATGAATATGCGGGTGGGTCAGCTACACTAATATAATAAAGAGGATTAATTTGTATTTTTGTGTGTGTGTATGTTTGTAATGAATAAACTCACTGTGCTGATTTCAAAATTTATTTCGCCATTGGAAACTTGAAAGCTACATTCACCCTGAGGAACATAGGCTACATTTATTGCTAGAAAAGATTAGGGATCCATACTAAAACTTAAGTAACGTAACTCAAGATGTTAAAAAGTGCCCGGACCCGTGCAAAGCCGGGACGGGCTGTTAGTCATAAATAAACTACGTACTGAGTTTATGAGCCTCTTCATATTCGGCCTCCTTCTTCAGCCTCTGCTCTTCCAGTCTCTGGAAGAGTGGCCGCGTGTCGTATGGTTCCTCCGGAGCCTCTGTAACCATGACTTTCTATCAGTATTGGTTTACCCCAATCACAGAAAAGTAAACCTTTTACCAAATTGAAGGGCAATGTGTGAGAATTTGTATCAGAATCAGTGTTGCCATATAGTTTCGACACAAAGTACAGCTATACCTTGGATTTGCACAACACATTTTTTAAATTTTGTAATGACAGTTCATTTTATATATACATATATATATTTTAGCTCAGGCCGGGCTAAGCTTATTGCGCTCACGCCCAGATTCGGAATTTATTTCTGCATAATATGCAAACCTTATTGGCAACTACTGTGGCATAGTGCGCAAAGGTCCGCCAAAGAAGCCGATGTATTTAAGCCGCGAGACTAATGTTTGTATGATCTGCAAATGTTTGTCACTACACTAGGTACCTACTTAAATCTGTCATATGGTTTCCATAATACAGAACAATACTCTGCTTGTGATATTGTATCATGATAATGTCCAGCATTACCTATTAATTTATTTATCCAGCCGTGGGAACAGAGACGAAAGAGGTTGCGTGTCAGTCAGCTATTCGCTTGCGCGAAAAAGGTTGTAAGGACTCCGATGATGAAAAACACATGAAAAACATAGATCTCACCTTGGGGCTGGTCTGCTGTGCGAACCTTGTCCCATTCCTCTTGGCGGCGCCTCCGCGCCTCTACAATCTCAGTCTCGGAAATAAACCCGGAGCTCATTTCTGGAGAACAACGGGTTGTTGAAATAGTTTAAAAATCAAACCAAATATTACAAAAATTAACTCTAGTGCAATCAAATATTTTGATTTTTGTTTGACTTGACAGTAAGGTAAGTTAACCTCAAATCCAGTGTTGCCGTTTTTTATTTGGAGAAAATGCTAAAACTAAATGCTAAATGTGGAAGAAAATGCCAAAAAAATGCCAAATAACTTTTAAAAATGCTAAATAAAATGCTAAAATCCAAATTTTATTCCCAAATAGTAAACTGAAGTAGTCAACTGTTAAAATAGATGCATATTTGCATATAATGAACGCAACAAAAGAATTTGCTCTTTGGGTATTAAGATTAATTTGCATCGTAGGTTAATTACTTTTCATTGAGCCTTCACATTTTGCATGTTTTGCGGTAGAAATGTGTTGCTTCAGTAAATTTTAGCTCGACATCTTTTCCCGTTGTTCACGCTAAATTTTCTCATAAATATGAGAAGCTGTGATATTATATTAACACATCAGTTTCAATTGAAATTCGACGTAAAAATTAAGAACACTGCACTGATCCACCACCACCACCACACCAGCTTATAACAGTCCACTGCTGGACGTAGGTCTCTCTTAATAAATAGGGATATGCCTATAATCACCACGCTGGGCACTGATCGTTCGTAACAAATTAACAATCGCTAAGCAAAAGATAAACATAACCAATCATGACAAACCATGTTTTAAAAAACTACTTTGAGTTAAAAACAAATTGTCTCTGGTTTTTATAAAAAAAAATAATTCCTTAATAAGTAGGAAACGTTAAAAAAAATTTAAATAATGAAATATGTAAATATGTAATATAATATATTTTTAAGCTAACAGACCCGGAAATATGCTAAATTTAGCATTAAAAAGGCTAAAACGGCAACACTGCTCAAATCCAAATGTCATGTCATTCACATCGTCATGTCTGTCTAGGTCGTCATGACATTCAAGTTCATGTCACATTTCTTTTTTTTTTGACTCACTTCACTTTTTAATTTTATGACTTCTGGGATGGTTCTCCACAACTTCAACAGTATCATGTCATGATTTTAATTTATTAATCTAATTTTAGTAGCGTTTCTTAAGATTTTTGTAGTAATTAAACCAACCTTGATGTAAATAAATACTTTATTTAAATGTCAACGCCTGTAAAAATGTAATGTTGGCGCCTTGATTTCACTAACCAATGGGAGAAGCCGGTTGGCGTGGTCGAAGAGAAAAGAGTGGGGAGAACTCGGGGAGCTCAGGGTAGCGAGCCGGGCTCTCGCGAGTCTTTCCTCAACGTTAGCTGTGAAAATAACTTAAAAATAAATACTAAGATCGTGATAGTCTTGTGAAAATTTAAAATAAGTACATCAATAAAGTGATAATTGTTCGCTACAAGTATTTTTTTTTATAATCAAGTCATACAATTTCTTATCAAATAAATTATGAGGCAACGTGATAAGAACTGTTCTGCATGTATTTTTTTATTCGATGGACTCGACTCGAAGGAAAGTCACCGTCAAAATCGTCAAATGCATTGGAAGACCTAAACCTAAAGATTTTGCTTGAATAATAGAGTATACTTATTTGAATACCTACCTAAGTACTTAGTTCTTTAAAAAAAAAAACTTTCTATAAAATGTATTAATAATAATTTATTTTACCTAGTCTGAAATTCTGACCTAGTCTAAATAAGTTAATGTGCATGATCCGGTCACCCATTATTAAGGGAGCACTGGCCTTTAAGATTAAGTGCTTTTATTTTGTTTAAGTATGTGTATCTCTTGTCGGCGACCCAAATAAATAAATAAATAATACAACTGAAGTGGGTACACAGCGGGCACAAGCCCATTTCATTTATTATCATTGTCAGTATCAATGTCATTTCAGACGTTTTTGATTATGACCGGCGCGAATCGTTTTATGTTATACTAGCTGACCCGGCGAACTTCGTACCGCCTTAGCGTAGCAATGATGCACTACTTTATTTTTGTGATGTAATTTTCTTAATATTTTTTTCCGTAAGAACCTTCTCTTAATAATAACAAATACAACAAAAAAAGAATTAGTGAAATCGGTCCAGCCATTCACGCGTGATGCCGTGACCAAGGAAAACGGGTTTCATTTTTATATATATAGATTCGCCATGGCTATAGCAGAAAACAGGACCTGACTGAAGACTGGACGACTGGACTTATAAACCGTACTACGTTGCGTCATATTATTATGGACCTTATACTTGATACTGACGAAATTGTGGAAACTATCCCAGAAGCCAGTTAATAAAGAAGTGAAGTGAAGTGGTTCCCCCGGGAGCCATTAATGCACGCCCTGATTAGTTGTAGATGTTTGGCACATGCTGATTTTTCATCATGGAATGCACAGCCTGATCATACGTGTACACGATAGACAAGAATTATGCTTGGTTTACAGTACCTGCCCGGGGTGCCAAGAATAGATTAAAAAAAGTAATAGTTTCTTGTCCGTAATAGAAGGCACCCAGACTTGACTATATTAAGGTTCTAAACCTATCACAGAACCGACGCAGAGCACCCCGATGCCTCCTAGTTTTGTGGTCTCTACCACTAGAGTATATATAAAAAATGCGGAGCCAGAAGCTCGCGTGGGAGATCCTGAGCGGAGCTAGTAGAGCCGTAGCGGAACGAAGGACTAGTATGCGAAGCGACACTCAGGGGCGACCTCACGAGAGTTCTGGTGAGAGCCCATGCTAGAGTGAAATATCCATTTTTATTTACATTTGACAAAAGAAGCGTCGGAAGACCAGTAGCGAGATGGGTCGATGACATAGTACGCGTCGCCGGGCGAACGTGGATACGACTAGCATAGGACTGTGGTGGATGGCACAAACTCCGGGAGGCTTATCTCCAGCAGTGGATAAAGTCGAGCCAGTCGAGCTGTGGATGATGATGATGATGATGATTTGGTTAAGTGATTATAGAACCTCTTATGGACGTTTTTACTTGATGCTTTCAAACAAGTGATGGCTGCTGAAAAAATCGACCAATCAGAAGCCATGTACATCAATAATCAGGCTGTGTTTGCCCGGGATGTGCATAATAATTTAATAATCATGTGACGAATATGCGTTAGCATCCTAGTAGTCTGTGGAATATAGCCAGGATTTGGTGGACTTTTTGCTTTTTATTGTTTGAGCATGGATGATCATCATCATCATGGATGACCCGGTTCCCCCTCCGGTCCTTACCTTGCCCCTCCAAAAGCGTTGCCACCGTAGCCCTTTTTGGGCTAGATCTAGCACTTTTTACTGTAAGTGAACTCGTTTATTAATGATTTAGTTTAGCCTGGAAGGAGCTATCTATCCCTTTTCGTATTGAGATACAAAACTTCGAAAATTCATACCGAACTTACCAAGTTATTAAACAATGCGCACTCCACGTAGCACAGATTTCGTCAGTCACACTCATCTCTTTTAATTACAAAATTAGCTCCATCCCAGGAAGAGACAAAAAAGGTCAATGAAATAAATAAAGCAAATCAAGAAGAAATCAAAACACAAGATCCTGTTACAAGAAAAACATATAAAACAAGATCAGGGAGAGAAGTTGAGCAACCAAAACATTTGTCAAATTATTTCATTTAAAAAGAAGAAAAATGAAAAAAAATTAAATTATTTTGGGAAAATTCCGATTAAAACTCCGATTTTTAGGCCTTTTAAAATAAAAATTAGCTAATATAGCCCTTTTTGGCTTGTCAAAATGCCCCTTTTCCCAAACCAACGTGGCAACACTGCGGCCTCCAAATTCATTCATCCATCCAAATCTCTGAATCTCTGAATTTTCTTGAAACTCAAATGAAACCAATTTTTGCTGCGATTTCTCTCATTTCCTGTATTTCTCAATAATTCTATTGTTTCTTCTGCAAGTCAAGATCACCCCAATATGTCAGAGACTAAACCTAAGGAAATACCCAACGGGGTTGTTGAAAACCAGAACTTAAATGTGGAAGATGGAAAGAACAAGCTACCAGTCAGATGCCAATACTGCGGCTCCAAGATATTGGAGAAGCAAATCGGACAATACGTAGTACTTGAGGTGCGTTTTTTGTTATTTATCGCCACTCAGTAGGCTTCTTTGACTTCTCAATACTGGAGGTTTGACTACCGAATCTAAACAACTAAAATGCTGATCTTAAACAATTCTAACTTCGATACCTGACAAGCAACCCTTCTCGATGCTTTTCCTACCAATTGGATGGTTGGTCCAGTCCGAATAGGTGCAAACAGTACAGCAATCATAGGAAATGTATAGCATTTAGGTTACTCATCAATCATAGGAAAAGTCCAGCCATTGGTATCTAGTATCATCAGAAAGGCTGATGATGATGACTGTAATGTTAATGAAGATCATATTTATAAAAACAGGTCACAAACCAGGTGCTATGATATGCATTTGGAATGGTGATGTTTCTTAAATTTTTAGTAAATAATAAAATGTATGTGACAAAAATATTGGGCCTCTCGTTCAAGTTGTGGTCTGAGGGCCTCAGACATGTTGGTACCTGCCATGTCTGAAAAGAATGAGCTGCTGCACTACCACTGTTGTGTTTCCATCACTCAAAGTATTAAGAGAAAATTATAGGTAGTTACGGTTCATATTAAATACCTAACTGATGCATCCTAAAACCTCGTTACAGAAAGAGCTACCAGAGATCCACCAAGCCAACAGTGCCGACGGAATCAAGAAAGAATTAATCAAAGAGTTTTACCATGTCAAAGACATGTATATATTTGAGAACATAGGCTTCACACACAGTGTCGATAATTGTAAATATCTTAGCTGTGCAGATTGTGAAGCTGGGCCGTTAGGGTGGTATGATATAAGTACAAAGCATAGCTACTTAGCATTATCTAGAGT
Source organism: Horisme vitalbata (assembly GCA_951804965.1). Lineage (NCBI taxonomy): Eukaryota > Metazoa > Arthropoda > Insecta > Lepidoptera > Geometridae > Horisme > Horisme vitalbata. The sequence goes on along the minus strand of OX638092.1, from coordinate 21,644,467 downwards.
AGAGCATAAAATTTAGGTACCATCTACTTGAAGACTACAAGAATTTCGACTGGGCGAAAAGTTATAAGGGGTTCTGACATCTTTGGAACCTAAGTCAACCTCACCTATGCATGCTTCTAGAACAAACAGGGCTCTGGTGGCTGGTTGACAGTGGCATAGACCAGTCTGGTACAGCAAGAAGCCGTGCCCTGCTATCCCTGACCTGCATGTCCATGTTGATGGATTATCGGCATCCACCTTCTGCTTAAGTAAGGCCTATATCTAGCAGTGAACTGATATAGGCTGATGTTTGTTGATGAAAACTTGACCTAGTGGCGCAGTTTGCAGTACACCCCTGCAGGGAAAGGTTGTGGGTTCAATCCGAATGAAAATATTTGGTATATTATAAAATTTAAGTACCTAGCTAGATCAACCTATTTTATAATAGCTTTTTATTATTATTTCTCTTTGCACAGCACAAGCTTGGTGTTATTTCTGTGCAGTTTTAATCCGAGGTTAGAGGTTAATCCTATTCTCTACTTAACTTGTTGATTGCGGGGCTCACCCTCGGGTATGGCGCGCAGCGTCATGTCACAGCGTCACATCTATATTGAGAGTTGTGTTTACAGCAGTCAAAAAGCATTAACATTATAAATGTGAAAGTTTTAGAGTATGGTTCGTCACTTAATCACGCCATTTATCGTCAATTGACAAACTGTCACAGTTTACTGAAACAGGATTGGTGTCAGTCATTCCTGTTTGCAACAGAGTTAGTCGATCACCCCGCTGGGTTAACAAGTCTACTTTTATCCGGGTACCACGCGAACGAAGCTGCGGTGGAAGCTAGTTAGAAAATAAGATAACTACAACCTGCGCGACTTAACTGTGCATATTCTGTTATGACGTCATTGTGACGGTCAGATTCGTCGTCCCTTTAGCAACGGTAACAAAGAGGAGAGACGAAAAGACACGCGAGGCGAGCGAAGTGCGCAGATTATAAATCCATCTAAATTCTCTATTAAAATCACATCTTAATGTTTTTTTTTTGCTTTTAAGCCACAATTGGCTTGTTTCCAACCAATCTTCGTTTTTATGGTCTTAAAATAATGCTGCACAGAACCAACCCATTTTAATAAAATATGATACTATTATTTTAACTACTATAAGTATAAATGTTAAAAATTAGGAAAATTTATTAAAGTGAATTTATTTTATGTATGGTATTGGATTTATAAACAACCTTGAAAATTATATAAAACTATGGTATGTTTTTTTGAATATCAAGATATAGATAGGCAATGCTGGATGTTAGAAAAACATTCTTATAATTTTTATTTTATTTTATTTGGGAATCAAACAGAATAATAGAACTTATATTAAAAAAATGAATGAAAGTAATAATGAAACCATGAAACAAATATTAAAGGCATTAATTTATTGTAATATTTATTCGAGCATGATTTTATGAGCTTAATTTATAGAATATTATATAAAATGAGTTTAAAAAATAGAAATTATTCGCGAGCTAAACTAAATCTAAGTTAGTAATAGCTTTGTATTTATTTATCGGTCTGGCTTAAACAATTCTGCAGAGAATCAAGTATCTGATTTATGGCTGCCGCCCACGACCGATAATCGGTGACCGATTTTTTGTAGGAGAAAAATGAAACGTACATTCTGATTGCAATAGTGCAACGCACACGTCCTACATAAAGTAGGCCAGAAATACTATGCAGGAAAAATCGGCCCGATTATCGGTCCTACAAAAAGTCTGAAGTGGGCGTAATCGGGCCTACAAAAAGTCTGAAGTGGGCGATCAGCGTAAAGGCCTATTGAAATATGAGCGATTATCGCCGTCTCAAGCGAAGTGTTGACTAGGATGGAATTATCGCGGGGATCACAAATATTTCAACATGACGTATCTAGGTATCGTAAACGTAACGTCAAATTTTGTCAAATGACGAAGCGTTATTTCGAATTTACGCTTTCTCATTGGCCAAAATTTTACTTCTACGATATGAATTCGCTAGTCATCGTGATTGACCCTATCTGTCTTATTCCAAAACGAAGACAGTATAGGTTTAAAACGTATTTTGTATACAAAATGTAAGATTTAAACTCGGGACTATCTTTAGTCTTCGTTTTGGAATAAGACAGTGTATGTATATGAAATGGCATTTTTTGACAATACTACGCGCGACGGCGGATTGTTTATTGACTTAATAACTTTATAGATATATAGCCTATATATAAAAATTGGATATAGCTCATATCTGAATAGGCCTTTATGTATGTACCTCAAGTATATGTATATACGTATGTATGTAGGTACCCTTAATGTACAATCAGCCACATAAGTAGATTGACACTACAGATTTTTCAGACTTGTATAATTCAACTTCTGACTAAACTTTCACGCCCAGTATGATTTGCTGTCAGAATCTGCATTTTCAATCACTGTTGTCTCTATTTTAAAAAAATATTTTGTTAATCGATTTTTGTCGCTGACTGTACCTAACAATGGCATTGACTTGAATAAACAAGTTCTTTAAGTTTTTTTTCTGTGAAATATATTATCTACTGCTGAATAATCCCATAATGTGTTTTATTTGTATTAATCTTATGTACTGATCGCAATACCTAGAGCTTATCAGGAGAGGCCTATATCCAGTAGTGGTGTTGATGATATAATAATAATAAATAAATAAATAAATAAATAAATAAATAAATAAATAAATAATGCTGGACTATCACACAGCATCATGTAGCCCCATACTAAGCAGAGCTTGTGTTATGGGAACCACATGATTGATATATTACATATATACATTTTTTTTTGTAAATACATACATATCATACATAGAAAACACCCAGACCCGAGACAAATATCTGCAGAACATGCAAACATTTGTCCCGCGGCGGGAATCGAACCCGCAACCTTCTGCGTCCCAGGCGGACCTTCGCCCACTGCGCCACAGAGGTCGTCAATGACTAGCTTTTGCCCGCGACTTCGCTCAAGTAATATGTAGATTTTATCAATGTTTTGATTGTTGCCCACAGGAACTGTAGGTACTTTTTTATGGATAATAGGTGACCTTTTCTATGCTTACTCCTCTCCTGACGGTGGATGTGTTTTCTGATGATCAGTGAAAACTTAACAAACAAACTCACCTTCGCATTATTATACAATATGAGCACTTGAGATTTGTCTGGCGGATGGTGCTTCATAGAAATTGTATGAAATCTGTTTTTTGAATGTTAGACAAAATCATATGATTTGATTTGGTAGGTTACTTTGGGAAAAGTGTTCTTAATAGAATGATTCACTTGAGACAAACTTGTTTTTTTTGTAAATGTAATTTTCTAGGCTGACTGTACAGTTTTTGAAAATCCATAAATGTTTTTTCTTCAAAATAAACTTATAGTTTCTTAAGAACAAAACCTTCTAACTACAAAAGCAAAGGTAGCTGTCCTGAATGAGGTAAAATTTTGCCCCACCCTCCTGTATAGTTATCCTTATTTTATTTAATCGCAGTTTTTGATTAATTAATTATACTTATTCAAGAAGCTAGATAATTTTAATCGTTAAATTGTAAATCACTTAGCTACCATACTAGATACAAGAGGATTTATCTCAGAATCATTGTAACATAGTAATATACTGCTCGTTATCGAATTGTCAATATTGTATTAATTTCTGACCAACGGTATCAAAATTTCGCCTTAACGAGTATCCGTTTCCGTGGTGTAGCGGTTATCACATCTGCCTAACACGCAGAAGGTCCCCGGTTCGATCCCGGGCGGAAACATACTTTTTGCTTTTTATTTTCACATTGTTGATCTTGTGTGGGTGGACCAAAGGTTTGAATTTTCTTCATAAGGGGTGGACTGATTGACCACATGGTTTTTATGTAGACGTAGTAACTGAAAGACTCAGTAAAAGTTCTAAAACCTTTGTCTTATTACCACTGTATTAATCCTTAAACTCATCAAATTATTTTTTTTATTATGCAAGACGAATTTCTTCCTCTCATAGTGTTCCTTCATAATTTTCATCCTGAAGATAAAAAACGCAGAAGGAAACAGTGGAAATAATACATACCTACTTGAGCACCTAATGAAGAACTTCTTCGTTTGAGCTAGTGGCCAACTCTGTTCTCGGAGTTTTTAGGCTGCCCGAAGGCCTCCGACATGGCTTAACGATTGAAAAAGCCAGGACCAGAATCTTAACGTGTCTTCCGAAGCACGGAAGCGCTCAGATCTAAATGCCACTAATCGGTCCCCCAACCAAGTAGTGACCGGGCGAAGTGTTGCATAACTAAGATGATCTGCGTTCATCGAAGTCCACGCCATGAGCGCTTCAAAAGTGAAGAGTGAAAGAGAAGAAGCAATGACAGCTGACATCTTCACTGGCAAATCGTTACAAAGTGAGAAACGGAGCTATTTCGATAATTTTGTTTTCATTCGCCACTTAGCGCAGTCACGCTACGGGTCAAATGCCATAATGTTACGAGTAAGCTACAATGTCGGTCGGTTGTACTCACTCTGCGCCACTAAACACGCGTATGCAATGCGTCATCCAAATCCGAGCGAAGCGAGTTCTATGGCCTATAGTTATATGATTCCCATTCCCATTATACAAGCTCTAGTCGCTTAGTTTGAGCATGGAATAAATAAATAAATTTATTCCATGGTTTGGGTCTACAAATGTACGTGTGTGTGATATTGTCCAGCATTATTTATTTATTTATTTACCGAAATACGAAATTTCGTGTTTTGTTTCGTGCGATTTGTACTCATTCTTAGTACAGTGAATTAAAGTAGATCCCTTGTGCCTGCGATCCCTAACAAACCCGATTATCCCCCCTCCTAACCTTGCAGAGACCTCGAGGTCTAGCTGCGCGACATTGAGAGTTGACTTTTCAACTCTCAAAGTGCTATGCAGTTTAAGTAGGAAATTGTATTTTTTTTTAAGTTGTGAAGTTTCGCTTCCCGCTTCTCTTGTGGCCGCTGTCCACACTTTCACCACAGCCTCTCATTACGAGACTCATCCGATGTAGATAGGCATCTATAGGTATCTACAGATCGGTCTATCATCTACAATATCTTTGAACAGAATTGCTTATTATTGAGTTGGTAAGGCCTAGTAGTAGGTACTTACCTATTTATAATAACCTATACTTACATAATAAGTAGTTATGTAACTTGTTTGTCGAATCAGCTATAAAACTGATTTAATTAGGTAAGTAGGTCTAGATAAGTATATAGACTACTTAGGTCGCTTCTTACCTAGGTACTTTTTCAAGAAAACAATTATTTTATCTCCATAGGGCATGTATATGTGTGTAACTACATACTTACATACGTATGTTTATGTATATTTACATCGATATAATATTATTAAACAATTATTTATCTGCATAGGCATATATAGGTGTGTAACTACCTACCTACATATGTTTATGTATATTTACATCGATATAATATTATTAAACAATTATATAACTGCATAGGCATGTATAGGTGTGTAACTATCTACCTACATATGTATGTTTATGTATATTTATCTAATATTCCTCCGCGGGAATCAAACCCAATATATTCACGTAAGTCACCACTGCACCAAGGAGGTCAGTCTGAAATATTTTCACTTATTTATTAAGAAACTTGTGCTAATAATCCGCACACAAAGACATTACGTAACCATTTTAATTACCATAGTGAATTTAATTTAGTCAGCAAATTCCTAATGATTAGGTAAAGATGACGACTCGAGCCGCACTTACTTTCTGTTTCTATTCTTAAACTTTAGAGGTTATGTTACCTTTACAACAACATCAGCCATCAGTCCACTGCTGGACTGATAAAGGCCTCCCCTAATAAGAAGGGTATTTACGCCATAATCAGCACGCTGGATATTTGGGTTGGGGGTCACAGGTCACAGCTGCCGCTGCCCCTGTTTGCCGGGGACGTAGCTATACAAATACAAATATAAATAATAAATAATAAAATATTTATTGACAAAAATAAATATAATAGTTCTCACATATTACATCGCAGTTATAGGAAGGTGGTACTTAGTTCTACGTAATACTATGAAAAAATAATTTACTAAATGATAAGCATTACATCTACATATGTAGGTACCTATATGCTATATACAAGCACCAACATACACAAACGCATACATATACAACAAATGAACTCACGAATTTATGTTGGCACCCACATACAACACTTGAGCGATATATATGTGTATATACACACCCACATAGATATTTACATATGTATAATAATAAAATACATATATACATATATACATATGTAAATATACATACATATACGCTATGCCGGTGTTACACTGCGCCATGTGGCCGCAATCAGCCGGCCGCCTGAACCCGCAGGGTACACGGGGATGGAGGTTTCCAGGTGGTAGGGTTCCACCCCTTACCCTCTTGTTGTTGCATAGGTACATCACACTATATACGAAAGTTTGTGTGTGTGCGTACGGCCATTATGGCGACTACTAGGTTTTACAACGAAAGGTATTATTAGGACAACGACGGCACTCGGTTGTGGGTTCGTTTGTGTCGCAGCATAATAAATGGGACTTTTGGAAGTCGGGACACCCTACTATTAGGCCTCCTCGGTTCTTAATATAGGTAGGTACTTGTAGGTAGTCGTAGCATCCAGCCTCATTACGTAGGCCCTTGAAGGGCATTCACTTAATTCAAAGGGCAAGAATAAAATGATAATTTAATATTGCTGGTTAACCACAAGTTAAAGCGTTTCTATAAACTTCTTCCGAGTAAAGTCAAATTAACAACAGCCTGTGTAACCCGCGGCTTAGTCAGCTCCACAAGCATTGACAATGTTTTTCCTAAGATTTTTATACATCCCAAAAATTTCGACTCAGGCGGGATTTGAACCCGCAACCTTCCAATCTTAGATTTTCCCTGAAGTGTGGGCAAACACTTAAAATACAAAAAGTCATGTTTTTCCTGTTGATAATGCGGCGTAAAAGCGTGACTACGACGCAATGCTTTCTGATAGGTAATGGTTAATCACTTAGAATCAGGTGTGCCATATGCTTGTTCTATCTAAGGTATGTGCTAGGCAACTAAACTCATATTACCTAACCATGTTCCAGGTACTAGAGCGTATCCCTTGACCATAGACCTGAAGTCTGTGCACTTGACGGTATACGATTCATCAAGATTCATTAACTTAGTCTTGATGATTTGTAAGTAGTAGCATAGTCAAAGAAAGTAAGATTATTGTATTTATATGAACATTGTTCTTTTAAGTAAGTAAATTTGATTAAACTAAAATATTGATTCTTTGATAATTATAGAAGGTAAAGGTTAAGGAAATATAGCGGCTTCGCTCGCATTAATGTTATTTTTCTGTCCCACGAAAACTATTTTCTGGATGAAAGGTACCCTATGTCCTTTTTTGTAATTTTGTATCCCAGACGTGTACCTACGCGAAATTTCATGATGATCGGTGGGGTGGGTGTGACAGTGTAAACAAACAAACATAGATACCTACATACTCAGATTCGGATTTATAGTCATTAAATTAGGATTGAGTATTAGTAGCATGCCCGGCGTGGGGATTATGGGCATATCCCCCTTCTTTTTAAGGGACGATTTTGCTGTTGTTGTTCATTGGGGGAGGACTTTGTCCATCAGTGGACTGCTATATGCTGATGATGATGATAGCCAAGTCCTTCCCTAAATCTTGTAGGACCTTCGAAAATCTTCCGATGCCAGTTATTTCTCTATTCAAAGAGCAATGTCTCAATAATTAATTGATTCGCGTCACAAAGGGCAATATAATATTTAGTGTGTCGCCATTTTATTAATAATAGGTAACTTGGATTAGGCAATGTGCTATATGAAGGTGATTGAGGATTTTTGTCCAAATACAAATGCAAATTTTAACTTTATAGAATTTTATATCCAGAATTGTTTTTGATAAAATGATCGCATTGAAAAAACATGATTTCGGAAGGGACGCGCTGAGCGTCGTGTTCACTCACCCTAAAAGGCTCTCTTCATGAGTCGAAACTCCGTCTGTACCTTCACCAATGTAACGGTTCATGAAAATTCCCATCTTCCAATATAAATCAGTTAATTCACGTTAGTTTCATGACAGAGATTTTTAGCACTACTTACAAGTACCTACCTACTTACTCGTAGCTCCACAACATAGAAGGAAAACCAAATGTGTGACCTATCCTGTTGGTAGGCATAGGCATTTTTTATCAATTACCAATTTCATACATTGGTAAAAATTGAAGAGGCGAGGTTATTTTAGCACTTTACATATTATAGAGAAAACTGCTAGTATGAAGATATTTCGAAACATTTGGTTGACAGAATAGTTCGTCAAGGTCTAGTGAACTGTGGCCTTTAGGCCTACTTGGACAGTCGAGTCAAAAAGCTGAATTAGGGCTTAATAAAAATACTTTAAGTACTTCATTAAATTTAACTAAACTGTTTTCTTGTCAGTGGAACACCTATAATAAAGTACCTATGCAAGGAACTATTTCAGCTTAAGTTTCTATGACTATGGTTTCAGCTGTGTGATGATTTTATTCTAGTCTTTTAACTCTCAAATATTACCTGTTCATGGCTTTTCGACACTACAACCTACACAATACAGGCTCTGCAAAGAGGTGGATCAATCGCCCCTTCATCTGCATCTCAAATTGTGATAGCCATTTCTTTTTCTTGCGGCAATGGAGGGCTATTGTGATTCGTAATAGGCCTTCATGACCGCAATGATGATACCATAGCCATAAAATCAAATAAAATTATCTGTTATTTACAAAAAGTGCTCTATTATTTTCTCAACTTAAAGATCTAGATGCTAAAGTTTTTACGAATGATTGTACCAACCAACACGTAAAATGTAGGTAAGCTATTTATTACTGAGAAAATCACAAAAATATTAGTCAATGTGATTTAACTTTTTGACAAATCAATTAGTTAATGTTCATAAAGATTTTGCTAGGTCAATGCCGAATATTTCTATGACTCAATACATATTATTGTACGTACGAGTAAATTAAAAACTGGCAATATAACAATAAATGTTTAATAAATATATATAGTTTTAGCTCTTTTGAATTTGGTTTTACATAAGTGATTTTATCAGAGTGCAAAATAAAATGATGTTAGTCTTCATAAGTGAAATGTCAACCATACTCTACCCAACTCAGAGAAAGGAAAGTTTTAGAAACGCTCGTGGGTATGGGTGACCGTTGAGTGGCATTTAGCACATTGGCATCTGCAAGGGTAGTTTCAAACGAATTCGATAGTGGCTATTGAGACAGAATTATCTACATTATTTTATCGGGGCGTGTTGTATTGTGATTTGCCATTGTGTCGTAGCGTTCTTCAAAATCGCTGTCAGCAGCTTCAGAAATCCGTCGGAATAGGAATACCTACAATTTAAAAAAAATCGACTGGATTCGTTTCGGATTTTTTTGTATATATCTCTGCTGAGCGCTACCGTGCTTCGGGAGGAAGCATGCACATTAAGATATTGGTCTCGGCATCAGATGTCAGTGTTGTCTTCGGGGACGGCCTCCGACATGAAAGACGACGGGAAAGAACTTGAAATCGAGCACCATAGGTCTTGTAATTCATTTATTTATTCATGAAGACATGACTCGTGTCTAGAACTTGCCACACTGACGAAACCTAGGTTATCCTGTCAAATCTAGACCGCAAAAGTCGTGTAACAGATAACATCACATCACCCACCTATCTCTTGTAGAGCTTTCGTCAGATGTACCAACCTACCTATATTATTCAACATATAAAAATAGTAGATTGTTTTACAAGGGACTAAACCATCCCATTAAATACTATATTATATACTTAAATAAAAACTCGACTTCTTGGTGCTCCGTCAATCTTTTTTTTTAAATAGAACCGTCTTGGTGATGTTTTATGAAGGTTGATTAATTTTTAATAAAATTTCTGAAAATTGTCTAATTTTGATTTGTTTTATTTTCTCGCAATCGAAGTGAAAAGTAGAGTGTTTTACTCGGGCCAAAACCACCCATTATACACTCTAACCTCGTATATAATGGGATGGTTTAATCCCTTGTAAAACAATCTACTATTTCATACAGCATCACAAATGCACCAACCTATATCAGTGCACAGCTGGACATAGGCCTCCCATTATAAGAAGGGGGATATGCCCATGATCCCCACGCTGAGCAGGCAGGTTACGGATCGCAGGGCACAGTTTTTAGCACGGCCGACGCTACTGCCCGTCAGTGGTTAGGAAATTTAGCAATGCCGACGCTGCCGCTATCAGCTGGCCGTCAAAGCCTCGTTTATTAGTTAGCAGGGTTTACCACGGGCAGGTGAGGTTGGCTTGAGTTTCGAAGGTGGCGGTTGGAACCCCTTGCAACCTCTAAATGCATCACCTATTTCATTTGTGTGAAAATCTCTCTGTGGCGCAGTGGGCGAAGGCCTGCCTGAGACGCAGAAGGTTGCGGGTTCGATTCCCGCCACGAGACAAATGTTTGTACATTCTGAAGTATATATCTGCAGTAAATGTATCTAGGTATGTAGTTTATCAGTCATGTGGTTCCATAATACAAGCTCTGCTTAATTTGGGGCTACATGATGCTGTGTGATAGTATCCAGAATTATCATCTAGCTCTAAAGTAACCAGAGATGGTGTTATGTATGGGAACTACATGACTTCTTCTTCTTCGCATGAGCTTGTGTCGTATTCTGGTGTCAGAGTTATTAGGAGCTTTGTAATATGGTTTAACGACTTAAAAATCAAGAACCAACATTTTAACGAGCCTTCCGAAGCATGGAAGCGCTCAAGTTTAAGTGTCACTTAACGGTCACTATTTGGATGAGTCTTGTCATCCATGTCCACCAGCACCGGGCATGGCGCGTAGCGTGTCCGACACCAGCATTCATCGTGCTAACCAAGGTGATCTACTAGGAAATCCGAAGTAAGCCATGCTACGACGCTCCCCAGCGGAAATCGAACTCACACGCAACCCTCTGCGTCTCGGCCCTCCCAAGACGCAGAAGGTTGCGGGTTCGATTCGCCCACTCGTACCATCAAGAATTTGGGCAGGACCAGTGGGCAGGACAAGTCTGTCCGGTCAGGTATATGTGGACATAATAAGGGGCCGTGGTGGCCCAGAGGGATGTACGATCCAGAGATTTCCAATTTCGGTTATGCACCAATGGATTTTTCGTTTTGCAAAATTCATGAAATGACGAGCATAGCTTGAAAGTGTTTGAAAGGAAAATACTGAGGCGTATCTTCGGCGCTATGCTGGATGGTGAATGTTGGAGGATCTGATATAACCACGAACTTTAAAATGTTCCAGGAGCCAGATGTTGTAAAGTTTATTAAAGTAGGCCGTCTCCGATGAGCTGGCCATGTTGAACGTATGACGCCAGAACACCAAAGCGTCTTCTAAGGGGCAAACCCGACGGCCAAGGACCTCGTGGCAGACCCAAATTTGGTGGCTATACGGCATAGAACAAGATTTTAAACTGATTGGAGCGAAAGGCTGGAGAGAAAAGCCCAAGATAGACCCGGCTGGAGAAATTTACTTGCCCAGGCCAAGGCCCACCCGTGGCTGTAGCGCTTTAATGATGATGATAAAAATTCATGTGCGCATTATCTCGTGCTTAAAACAGTGAAGAAAAACATCGTGAGGAAATCTCTGTGTCTTAGTCAGCCACATATGTAGCTTATGTCTCTCCTCTGCCGGCTCCCATTCCCAGGTACTACAGCGTTAAAAGTTACAACTTGACGCTGTTTATGGCAATGAATTAGATGAAATTGAATGAATTAGAAATTATGTGGACAAAATTAGGGAAATCTGTAAGCATAATTATAAAGTTATCTAAGTTCAAATGTTACGTTTACTATTTGAATACAATAGTGCAGTACATAGTAAAATATTGAATAACTTATTCACTTACACTTTCGAAGAAAGTAAGAGTGTGGGCAATCAGTAATTCGACTAGGATACCAACCGGTACTTCGCTAATTTTGGCTTTAGGGTACCGTACCTGCGCTTTAGTCTGTGGCTTTAGTCCGATCTCGTAGTCAGAATTGGTAGCTGGCTTCAAAATGCAGGGTGCGTACTATCGGGAGCCTATGTTGTCAGCGCTGTCTGATAAAATTGACTATTCGGTAGTATTTCAAAATTTGGGCAATCGTAAAAGCAATAGTAGATTGTTTTACAAGGGACTAAACCATCCCATTATATACGAGGTTGTTATACTCCCGAGCTTAGCGAGGGAGGATGACAAGACCGAGTTATAATGGGTGGTTTTGGCCCGAGTAAAACACTCTACTTTTCACTTCGATTGCGAGAAAATAAAACAATTCCAAATTAGTCAATTTTCAGAAATTTTATTAAAAATTAAATGTTCAGTTAGAGCAATTTTGAATGTTTAGTGATATGTTTTTCCCGGGCAATTTTATTTCGGTTCTCTGTGATTGGGATGTGATAATATTTTGAGTTGATTGTTGTGGAGTAAAAGTTGGAGAGACTCGAATCATGCTTGAGTTTCCTGCATTATTAAGATCTGAGTGCGGCTTCAGCTGAGTTGACATATTCATCCAATCCCGCGATGTAGATGCTTGGGGTTCTGTAATGTTTGGTAGAATATTGATTCCTTCCATAATCCGCTGCGTGACGTGATACTTGTTTTGTATAGAGTCCTCTATATAACCTTCAGCCACTTGATCGGACCTCCATCCACCGTGGCGTTTTAATGTCGTTATATTCGCACCAGAGTCCGCCAACAGAGTCGCGGATGTTCTGCGGAAACAATGGCCCGTGTAGAGTTCCGGATTTGGTAAATTTAGATAAGTGGCAATATCTTTAGGCATGTTACCAAATTTATTTTTGCCTATGACTTGCCTTGTGCATTTACCATTTTGATAATTTAGAAAAAATCTTCTCGTTGAAACATTAGTGGGACGTAACTCCTGATAGGCTTTAACTATATTAAGGTATTCTCCACTGATGACAAATTTACGCTCTTTGTTTGTTTTCGTGTTCGGCAGACTCACAGCTTGTAGGTTTGTATCCGTTTCTACGTCTTCTAGCGTTATATTGGCAAGCTCTATTCCTCTGCATGCACCGCTGATTCCATAAATTAAAGCAACCTGTTGAACAAAAAAATAAGTGTGTTAATAATCGTAATAATCTAGGTACATAATTTAGGAATGTAGGTAGGTATCTATTTATTTAGTTTGAGTAGAGTACATAAGTAGGTTACCTTTGTTGCCAAGTAATGTTTATTTGGAGCGTTATTTAAAAATGTTTCGATTTCTTGTGTCGTCAAGACTTTAGATTTTTTTGCCTTGTATCCTTGTAGTGGACAATTTCTTCAGTAAAGCCGTTAAATTTACATATTTTTTAATATCGACGTCGTGTCTCGTTTTTAAGGTCATTCTTAACATTGAATATGTGCTCCAAAGAGTCGACGATTTGAATTTTTTCGATAATTCATCAAAATAAGTGAGAAAAACCCCTTCTGTAAAAGAATCCACACGTTTCTCATCTCTCCATTTCATAAAATTTTCGTAACTCTTTAAATATATTTCACGTGATTTTGTCGGCAACAGATTCATAATTATTTCTTTGCCCTTTTCTTCCATTTGCATATTAGCATCTTCACTATCACTTGATGACATTTTTCACGTTCACAATTTGAAAGTTAAAGTCAGGAAGTTAAACGTAAAAGTTTGTGATTTGGAATGAAGAAAATTCTAGAGATTTAGCGCCAATACCATCTTTTTTTTTAAATCTCTATACCTTCAATAAACCTCAACGAAACAGTTCGCATTCTACCGTGAAGGGAAGAATCAACCTTCATAAAACATCACCAAGACGGTTCTATTTTCAAAAAAAAAGATTGACGGAGCACCAAGAAGTCGAGTTTTTATATAAGAGAACGAATGCTTTGTACGGGCTGATGATTTTAGACAAAAATTAAAAAGAAAAAAAACTTTTTAGCCCTAGGTATTAAACTCGAGTTTTAGGCCCGCTAAGCTACACTATTATGATACACTTTTTGAGCAAGAGAAGTGAAAAAATAATTGTTAGCCTCTTAAGAATTCACAATTCATACAGGAGGATATTTAAGGTCACTTCAAATAGAGCACTCACTTCTACTGATAAATGCCATTATCCATGAAATCAAATTAGGTGTATTAACTCAAACAAAGGGAAGACCAGAATACATTTGACGTTACATGCGGTGGTATATTAGTTATAATATCACAAAGTCATGACAAAAAGTTATTTTATTAAACTATTCACTTTTGAGCTAAATAATAATTAATTGATGTCAATTTGTACTCTATGAAAACGTAAGAAAAACAAAGAAAGTCAGATTAAAAGAAAAAAACTAGATACTTTTTTGTATTTAAAGACACACTTCAGGGAAAATCTAAGATTTTATAATTAAATTAAATTAAATTAAATTAATTTGAGGCAACAAAGAAAGATAATCATATCCTACTTCCTATTATCCTACTTAATATTATAAATGTGAAAGTGTCTGGGTATGGAGGTTTGTTACTCTTTCACGCTAAAACTACAGAACGCATTTATAGGAACACTACACTACACTACTACACTATTATGATACACTTTTTGAGCAAGAGAAGTGAAAACATTTTTTTTAGTTTATGGTTTAAATCTTGTGATTGGTTCGATCTCTGCTAAGTATATTTGCAAAATTTTGATAAAAGCCTTGTTTTATTAAAAAAGGAAATATGAGATTTTATGGTAGGTTTTTTTTGCAATGGTTAAACAAACATTTGACATGTAATTTTACTGTTTTATAACCTACTAGCTTACGTCTGCGGCTTCGCTCGTATTAAAGCTATTTTTTTATTCCATCGGGAACTCTTTTCTGTACCCCTGAAAACGTGTACGTGGTATTTCTTTTTAGGGTAACGTTACTGAACCGATCATACGAACCCTATGGTGCCGCTTTGTCCGTCTGTCACAGCTGATTATTTCGGGAATACATTAGCTAGATTTCAAATCCACTGACTGAATAAGATTGCCAGAAAAATAATTTCATTTTCATCCCCAAAAGGTCCAAAATAAGAAACGTCAAAATTTCAAACTGGTGCAATAGCACCAATAGGTCGAATGGCATATCATATGAAAGGGGCCCATTAGTCCAGTTTAAAGCAGTTTTTTATATTTTTTATACGATGCATGGTTTTCATTTTATGATCAAAACTGTCCTAAAAATAACAAAAAAAACTTTGCGTTGGATGATGATAATTACTGACAACCAGTTTAAAAAAATATTTACGAAGTCTTTATGTACGGAATCCGTGGTTATGTTACAATCGCACTTATCGGTTAGGTATATTAAATGTGGGAACCGCTTATAGGCATTCGAAAAATGTTTGTGTTATTTAATCATAATTAAATCTACATAAATGTGTTAAATTCTCATCGTTTGGCCGAACGACCTCGGTGGCATAGTGAGCGATAACTCGGCATTATCAAGTCATTATCATCATCATCAGCCTATATAAAGTCCACAGCTGGACATTGGCCTCCCTCCCCATTTTTATTTAAGTGAACGAATACAATATTAGCTTAGTTTGGGGCTACATGATGCTGTGTGATTACGTCCCGCATTATATATTATATTATTATATTATATTATATTATATATTATATATTATATTATATATTATATTATATATTATATTATATATTATATTATATTATATATTATTATAATATAAGGTCTTAAATTCATATTTATAATTATCAGTTTCACATACTTCACCGTATACATACCATGCAAAAAGTAAAAAATCTATATACTTATAAAAAAAATACATTGATACTACTATATTTAAAAAAAAATATTCACTCATATGAATTTGGTCAAATTGAAAAAAAAATATTTCAAAGAACCAGGTTTTGAGCTATGTTATGAATACTCTTAGTGGTATATATTTAATGCCTTGAGGAATTTTATCAAACATACATATCCTATCAACCTGCAACTCTGTATTCACTCCATTCACACCCATATCCTCTTTCACGCAATCCATCCATCTCTTCTTTGGCCTCTCTCTACTCGTACATCTAGCCACACTCATACTCATCACTCTTTTAGACCCTCATATTGAGTTAGTAAAGTCTAAAGTCTTATCAGTGCTTGCCTGATGTGAAGGAGGAACTGAACATAGAGTGTTGGGGATTCAGCACTCAAAGCGTTATACACACAGATATCAATCTAAAGTTAAACATTAAAATCACTTGCGAATGAAACCCCTTCAAATTCCAAGCAAAGAAACTTTAATTTCATATTTTTATTTAGTTTAGATGGAAAACAAACTGTTTATTGAATTCATAAGATAAGAACTTAACACGTTGACTGCGGGCCTGGGACATACACACTTCTGAAAGCTGGAGTTCAATTGGAAACAAGACCGGTTAAGCGCGAGTTGACTCGCCCACCGCGGGTGACGTCAATGGTGTGCGATACTAATTAGTAAGTTTTATTCGTAATTAAAAAGCTTCCTGCTTGATATTAACAATTAATTGTGTTATTCAACACTCACGAAAGCACAAGAGGTAGAAAAAATTTAACCTGGCGCGGTGGCAAGCCTATAGTTCTACACTAGGCAACGCATTTTAGTCCCTTCTCACAATTTCATGGTTCACATCATACTAAGGCTAATTCACCATGCTCCCCCATGAAATTGAAATTGAATGGCATTCAATTAGTTTCCTATATTATCAAATCACGATGATGAACCGACTCTATTATAATAAGTTACCGCATAATCGCCACATCCGATTATAATTATGAAAGACATACTTAATTAAAATTACTTCCTGTTAAAATATTACGTACGTAAAGACTATGTATTTGACATAGGAAAGATATATTTTTACTCGTCATCATCATTTTTTGTATTTTTATTTGGGGACTTTAAAACACATGGGAATTATGTTATATGTCAGGCCCATGGGCCTCTATGGGATCTCTATTAGATAATTATACATCAACACAAGCCTATCTATATATTATGAAGGTCTATAGCAGTTCACTGCTGGATATAGGCCTTCCCTAATAAGCGCCACGCGCCCTGTCTTCAGCTAGACGTTCAGAAGGCAGCTGGTAGACTCAGCTTCTACCCGCTGCCTGGGTTTACGGTCATGGGTTCTTCGGCAGATATGGCCTGCTCACTGCCACTTCAGCCTGCTAATTCTCTGAGTCAATGATTTTGGTTCTCTGTCGAAGTCTCTTTGAGGATCCTTCGGGCACTTTAACATGTTACTGGGTTTTTCAGTAGTTAAGCCATGTGGGAGGTCTTCGTGCGGCCTAAAAAATCCCACACCAGAGTGGTCACTAGCTAATATTAAGAAAAAGAAGAACATTTTAGAGAAGTCTTAGGTAATATTTTGTTGGAAAAAATGGTTGTATAACCTACAGAAAGGTATTTGTTCCATGCCTGCGACCTGCGTTTTGTAGTACTATGGTATACTCATAGTTCCTGTAACCTACAGAGAGAATCCGCTAGTGTGGGGGTCAGGTTGGTATGACTGACTGATTTGACTTCTGAAAGCTGGAGTTCAATTGGAATAAACTATGGATCAGTCGCGTTGAATTCTAGTTATAATTTTTATGTAACAAAAAAATTATGTGTAGTGCGTAATTTATTCTAAACTGTATTTTAACGCAATTTACATTTTTTTAAGCTACCAGATTATCTTTGAGATAAACAAAACTTACGACCGACGTAGTTGTGCTATTTCGCAGATAGATGGTTTATAGAAATTACAATCAAAGTGGATAACTTGTAAAAGCGCTCTAGGCATTTTTTACTTCGTTGTTATTACCAAATCATGGAAACCAAATAAATAAATAAATAAAATCGATTATTTCAGGCAATATCCATATACAAAACTATGATGAGTAGCCCGTAGCTATAAATACCTTACAAACTAACATATTTTATATACCACAAAGACAATGAGGGAGGAATTTCGCTTCGGTGCCGCTTCCCTATTGGGCTTGTTGACGATACAGAAATTCGGATCCATGAGTACATCCTTGTGCTTCGCTGGATCTGCAGAGAGTAGGACTTGAGACCAGTATTTCTACTGCTCTCCAGCCTCTGAAGAGGAATTCGGACCGACGCCTGACACAGACCCCGGGCTCTCTCCTTGATGAACCGAACGACATCTTCTCCAGTGACCGTCTTATCGAAACGGGAGAAAACAAATGGTGACTAAGCATGCCACCATTTGTTGGGTGATGATTTATTGGCATTTAGATAATTTTTACAAATTTCAGAAATCAGTGAACAACTCCAGCGCAGGATCAATCAGTAACCAGCTCCGGTTTTTAGGCCGCCCAAAGCCTCCTCCTAGGGATTTCCCCGCTGCATCCCTTCTTCGAACTGGTATTTAAAGCAGCTCCCTTGAGGGGCTAAATTTCAGGAAAACCTTTTCTAATGCACCTATAATGCACTATGCGTTGAATAAGAGTCAGTCAGCTTCATTACAATATTATACATTTCGAATTTTAAATACTTATTATGAATGCGATAATAGGGCTAAAACAAATTGCCCAGAACGAGACGGGCTGACGAGAGATAACTTTATATTTAATTATAAGTAGCTTGGCTTTTATAATGCCTATGGTAGGCTTATTACGTACTTAGATAATCGCATTCTGACTTTCCATATAAAATGCGTAAATTGAGTGATATTTCAACCTGCTTTGTCATCATGTTTGTGCTCTGATCGGTTTATCCAATTACAACAACAAAACAAACAATTTCATGACTTCTTTCCCTTTTCTATCCTCAGTTATAGACTAGTACGCAAATCTATTGAGAAGATGTACCATATAAGGGAAGTTAGCGGCAAGTCTAAACATTACAATCGGTATCATAGTTACAACGTATCTATGTCCCTTGAAGTTGGCTGTAAGTAGCGAAGTAGTTCCTATATTTGGGTTGGATTGTACTAGGATTAGTCGAAGTTACTGAACCTAACTGCAAAGGGATATAGATCTGTTGTCACTTTTGTACGTGCCAATTTTTGAAAGCATTCCACGTGACAGGTTGCAAGCCCATCGCCACTTTTATTGAAACACTAACCTAGCACATGCCTTTCAAATTTTAGTTCTAGGGTCATATTCCTCACAACGGTGTTCCTTCACAGTTTAGAGCACGTGGTAATGCGCGTATAAGTTTTCCGAAACGAAAAAACCATTAGAGCACAACCGAGGTTTGAACCCATGACCTCTGGATCTTTGCTACCATGCTTCTAACACCAGAGGCAATGTTGACCTGAGGCATGAAAGTGTTAGCTTCACGTGCCTTTAATGTCACCGGCAACCGTTCAAACCCAAATAACAATGCACGATAAATCAATCCATTACGGCAGATTGATTAGGCATGATGATTGGGTTTGATGGTAGCAGGTAGGTATCTTTTCTACGTAAGTAGATATATATGGTGTGTATGAATTGGTATGTTATCCCAAAAATAAAAGTGCTCCCGAAGGTCAGCAAAATTTGTTGAAAGACTTTTCGAATCTTGTAGTTTTTCATTAAAGAATTGGTTTGTAAAGTTACCCCATAATTTAACCCAAAAACTTATAAGGCAGCCCTAGAACCAGGAGAAT
Organism: Horisme vitalbata; assembly: GCA_951804965.1. NCBI lineage: Eukaryota > Metazoa > Arthropoda > Insecta > Lepidoptera > Geometridae > Horisme > Horisme vitalbata. The sequence goes on along the minus strand of OX638092.1, from coordinate 21,624,774 downwards.
GTCGAGAACCCGTACCAATTGCGTCAAAACAAAACGATAAAAAAAAGTAGTTAGTTTTACACACCGACGGCATTAATAATCAAGTAAAAAATACTTTGTTGATTTGGTTTCCATCGCACGCCACCATTAGATTGCAACAACCATTTATAATACTGTTATTATGGCAACAGCCCTCATTTTTAATTATCATTTATTATTAATTATTTTTATTTATTTTTATTTATTAGTTGACAGTAGAATCGACTAAAAACTTATTGGACATTACCGAGATAAGTCTTGTTACCGAGCGCCATACATCAGACGGCATTGTCCTTTGTCCTTGAGTTAATGATTATGATTATTGTTGCTCTGCCTTAAATTTGAGATTGCCACACAAAACACAAAGATAAGCTTAAAGTTTTCGCAGAAAAGTTTGTAATCACGTACTTTTAACTAAGGTTGTCACAAGTTGTGGATGAACGATGATCCAAATCACCACCTTTCGTTGTTTTTGGTTTCCCTTTAGGGTGGATACGTTACGAATTCAAACTCCCCTTGTATAGGTACGGTACCTAAAGATTACTGTTTGAGAACCTTTTTCTTTTTTGAAGCGTTATTAATTACAGTACGCTGTATTCATTGCGCACACTAAATTACAGTGCAACAAAGGGGCTTGGTTTGGTTAAGAGCGCAAGAGTGTGGGTAACTTTGGAAGCTGTGATTTCGCAAGCTGAATCTATAATCCAAAATCAAAAGTTTGATATAAATTGATATAAAATTTCAGTCCAAGTCCAGGTGATCGAAATTTTTAAACAGTTTCTTTTGTTTTAGTGTTTCAGGGTGATTTGCGCTAGCATGGTTGACGCAACGGTAGTTCTTCTAGTTTATTATTTGGGAAATATAGTTCTTTGTTTTTTATCGTATGAGTTAATGGAAATCCAAATTTTACCTCATTGAGGGCAGCTTAATTTAGTTTGGAGTTAGAAGGTTCTTAGGAAACAATACTTTTTATGGTATCATATAGAAAAAAACAACCTTAGTATTTTTTTGTATTCTAGGCCGTACAAAGATTTACAAATAAGACACAATGATATGTCGAAGAACCTATAACCACTGGGGATGAGATGTCATTTGCCTACCGAACCCTCTAGGTTAGAGTTCTGGTAGAGACAGCGAGTTACTAGGTTGTCCTAGGGACCATTTTTCTTCTTTTTCTGATAGGTAACAGTGACCAACTCTGGTATCAAAGCTTTTATCTCGCCTGAAGGCCTCCGACAAGGCTTGTTTTTCCTCCTCTTCGTCTTCTTCATATTATGAGCAAGTGGATAAAATTAAGGACCGAAAGAATGATAAATAAATAAATAATAAACCGTTGTTTATTGGACAGCTTCAAAGTTTGACATAAAATCAATACATAAAGTGATAATGACAACCTGGTATGAGAAGTAATGTTATATGTCAATGTATTTATGTGATCTGCAATGAAGTTATATCTATATATTTATTTATACGCCTCAGGCTGGTATAGGCAAATACTAGCCTGAAAAGCTCCCACTGCTTAGAGTACATTTGTGCCCAAAAAAAACCCATCGAAGGGCTTGGATTTATACAGATAAACAACTTATTAAATATAAAGTAGTCATGAAGTGGAACAGCGATGACTTATAAAAAAAGATTCCAACGGATTGAGAACCTTTTTGAAATCGGTTAGTTACTAAGTAATAAATACTTACTAAATTCATTCATCAAAATTATGACCGGCGATTTGATTGACTATTTATTAATTTACTAACATTTCCGACCTATGTCTGGGAGCGCTATGAGTTTGTAATTATTTGCTCATTATTTTAGCTTTTTAGTTTATTACTTTAAACTTAGCGGTTTTTGCGTCGGGGGTTAAAAATGAATCCGGATAATAATCCATATTTATTTTCACCTTGAATCTTGGCGTCACGATTCTGTCAAAAGCTAATTCTCTGGCCTCGAAAAGCGCTAATTCTTACAACTTTATTAAGCTCATACGTACCTACTAATCTTTGGACGTCTCAATAGCCAACCTTCGGACACTTCCATTGTTTTATTTACGCAAACCAAGATGTGTACTAATGCTAATTGTCGAAAATTCATTAATTTACCTAGAGACGCCCAATCACCACACAATACAGACCCAAGCTTTGAAAGAAAGTTTAAGAAACCAAAGGTCAGAATACGTTGGTGATGTGGTAAGGGAAGACATATAAGTGTGGCCTATGGTTCGCACGCGCGCATTCGACATTGTTTGGTGAAAGAAACGGAACGTAATTTAATATTTAAATTTGGAGTTTAGTGAGTTTTTTTTTGGAACTGGCCAGTGTTGTGTGGTGGTTTTAGGGTTTCTAAAGTTTTTTTAATTTTTAGTATCGGCGGTTTTGTGACGATACGGATTTTTTTACGGTGAGTACATATATGTGTATTATTTTTTTATAAATCAGAATTATTCATTAATATATTGAAAAAATATAGCAAGTAAATGCGTAGTACACATATTAACTTAAATCAAATTCGCTACTTTTCAAGATTATATAAAATTTCATATAAAAAATTTCCTACATGCTTAATGAACGAATTATTTATTGGTCCAATCACATTGAAAACTATTATACTTCTAATAATTATGTTACTTCATTATTATCATTATCTGTAGTCCACTGCTAGGTCTTGCCGCTTGAAACGGTCCTACACTAGCCTTATTCACTTTTTTTAATTTTAAGATACTTGCATATGATATAATGTATCTATAATTATTTATTTTTTCCTACTTAACGAAGTATCATAGCCCATTAAGGTCAAAAGTACCCAATCGATAAAAAGTATCTAACTACATAAATATTTTTCAAAAATTAATAAAAATCATAGATATATAAAGCCAAAAGAAAACTCTTTAGGCTATACCACAGGCTATACATTACCACTTTACCATCTGTCAAGATTTTCCCGCGAATTATGTAAATTTTTATTTTAGTTCGACAACATCGCATGTAGGTAGATACTCGTTGAGTCAAGAAGACAATGGTTTCGCAGACGTAGGTGAGGTACGATGGAGATGTAACATCAGTTATCAAGAACATACACACAAACAATGTATGTCCTAGGTATCTTCCAGTACTTTGGTGTAATTAATTAGGACAGGATTTTATCATGATTTCCATTATGCATGACACAAAGCTCTGCTTAATTTGGGTTACAATGGTGTGAAAATACTAACCTAATTTACATTTAGTTTTAAATTTAAGCTTCAAGGTAGGTAGTTTATTTATCTATCTATCAGAATGTCATTATTGCAATTTTAAAAATATTAAAGTATCTATTATAAAATAAGCAAGAAGGTATGATATACTCATGTAATTTATTTTTAAAAACGTATTATTTATATTTACTTATTAATTATTATACGAAAATAAACTACAATTTTGATGTAGGTACCGTAACTTCCTCAAATTGGATTCGAAATAAAGACTACTTCGTTCGTAGCGGAATGAACGCGTTTATGTCTTTTCTTAAATAATACCCTTACGTCTGTGTGCATATCAGAGATTAATTTGTTTTCCCCATGAAACCTTACATTCAGTGTACAAATTTAATTAATGAATTAATCATAATCATGAGTTACTGTTACTGTCAGTCTGAATCATCCCATTGTAGAGCAAAGGCCTCCCCCTATTTTTCCATCCATTTCGATCCTGCGCTAAAGTTTCCTAGTCTTTTTGGAAGAAGTTTAGTTCGTCACGCCTCACGTTAACCATGAGTTACATAAATAAAAAATCCAAGATCGCAAGAAACAATTATTATTAAATACAATACAATATTTAAAAAATATATCTGAAATCAAAAAATATTTCCAGTAGTTTACAGTAGATATCACGTCCATTACTTATTTTTATTATACTCTGGATCGTCACGCTTCCTTCTGGATAATACATTGAATACATGGGATGTCACATCCTATCTGTGCCACCGCATGGGCCGCAAGTAGGACGGCCGCGTGTTGCCGACCGCAGTCGCAGACCATCTCTTAAAGAACAATTATTTGAATTTGGAAGAAAAATAAAGAATAGAACATATATTTAAACACAAACTGAACTTAAAATTATCATAATTAATAGTAAAAGGGAGAAAAATGTGACCCAATGATTTGATTGAAAAATAAGACTATAGAAAAATTAACCAAACAATACAAAATTGGTTTATAAACGGAGTTACCAGGTGACAAACTAAAAAAAAACTAAAAATACAACTGAATTGAGAACCTCCTCCTTTTTCGAAGAGTGTTAAAAAGGTCAACGAATGCTGCAATTTAGAAGCCAGCTGTTTTTTTACGCATAGTAGCGATAACTGGTACCATAAACACTTAATTATTTCTTTGAATTTGCCAGTCATATTATCAGCAATTGTTACAAAAAAAATTGCAAGATATTCTTAGATAATTTTGTTTAGATATTTTAGTATAAATAAATAATAAAATATCCAAACAACAAAAAATATATATTTTAGGCGTATTTTTGTTATTTTTAGATATTATTATTTCCAAAGCGGTCTAGGAAACTTTTTACAATTTTTTTATTGTTATTCCGAAAATGATTTCGTAACTAAAATGATTGATGATTCATTAGAATCACGCATTTTGTGATCTTTAATGTTCCCAACGATTCGGATGGCATTTTGATGTGTCAAATGTTTCGACACGACCAATTGTGAGTTTGCTAATGGAGTCAAAGATGGGGTCAGTGGTAGAATGGACAATACATGCGTGGCCAAAAAAATTATGAGGTGTCAAGGTAATGCCAAGGTAGAACGCCACATTTATAACTTTGCGCTCCTGAACTTTTTGGCTACGCATTAGGACATTTGGGAACTAAATTCGCTGACAGAAGTCTAACTTTAGATTCGCCAAGATATAATTGTGGCACTGTACTTTTGAGCCATCTAAGGCTCGATCACTAAGATTAGCAAAAAAGGATTGGTTCATTTTTGGCCAATGAGCGTAGATGTAGAATAACGTTTTGTCATTGACGAAAGTTTTTCGTTCCGTTTACGATACGGCAGGGTGAAATATTCCTGATCGCTCTTAATTTAGCTATTTACTTAGCTTATTAGCTTTTTAGACTAGGATTTTTTTTAAATTAAAATAAGTGTGTGTGTCTCATTTATGACGAAGGCGTAGGATGGAAGTTATTTCCCATCATATGAAAAGCCACCCGTTACAGGAATAGTCCTAGAAAACTAGAAACCTATAGTCATAGTCAAACTTCAATTATTCGATTTTTTTAATAAACTTCGTACTTAATACAGTACATCGATTCCTATTTCGGCCAATTATATAAGAATTGACAAGAAGTTCTACTTCGTTTCAATATTCTTAGCTATTTGAAAAAAAAACTTCGATTTTATGGTTCCTTACGTCAAAAAGCCAAAAAAATAACCCTTAGAGGATCACTTCGTTGTCCGGCTGTCTGTCTGTCGGACTGTTAAAGCCCTTTTCTCAGGAACGTGTGGAGATATCAAGTTGAAATTAATATCTAATACTCAGATCTGCAATTCTGGCGTGATGGTTAATGAAGCTGAGAAAGAATTAAACTTTTAAGTCAACGCAACCAAAAGATACGGCCGTTTACGATGCATATTTTGAATGGGAATGAAAAACCTATATTAAAGTTATAAAATTAGGCGAGCAGCAAATGTCTTAAATAGCACAAGTAAAGGAAAAGGAAATACCTAGTTACATTCCAATAAATATATTTCATACCTACAAGTTTGTAAGAAACCCTAGATCGAGGTGTCCAACTCGCACTTGGGCGGGTTTTTTTATGTAGCCTACATAATTAGCTCACCTTTAGGTGATGTTAGAGCTAAGACAAGAACAATAAAGTTCCAAAGCACAAATAGGTACTTAGTTCACAATGATGCTATTACAAACAAAGTCGAATGTTGAAACCTGTGATGAGTTTCAGCTGAAAGTATTGCACAAGTCTTTTGTGTAGATTTCGATGATTATCATCGTCATTATTAAAGGTTGTTTCCTAATAGAGCATTTATTGTAACTAGTGATCGTTGAAATTCATGAGAAACAATAAGTAGGTACATACCTATCTACAGTTTGTAATACGTTGTTATATAATCCATAGCTTTATTGTAATTTGAAAAAACAAAAGACTATTCATAAGCCCAGCTCAATTGGTAGTAGATCTTTCTAACATGCAAGCTGCATGTTCCATTCCCAACCAGGACAAATATTTGTCTTGGGTTATGGTGAATGCTGACTGTTTATTCTGTGTTGGGTGTGTGTATAAGTGTATCGATGTATGTTTATCCATCTCAGTAAGAACAAGTTCTACCTAGCACAAAATGTAGGTAGGATATATCTTTATTTATAATTTTTAAATCTTGTCCATATAGATATTTTTTTCGCATAATTCTTGCCATCAGGTCCATCCTTTCATAGGTTGTCTGGAAGAAATCGCTTCTAAGTGATAAAACCGCTTATTATAGGTAGCTATTATTTTTAAAGAATAAATTTGATTTTTTTAAATTTAAGGCGTAGATAAAGAATTTACATTCATTCATTCATTCATACATTCATTAGTACGCAGGTGGAAGTTTACCTGGTTTCGTAACTTATTTGAAAACCAGCTTAGTATTTCAGCTTTATGCTCTGTAGTGTAGTGTCCTATTTTACCCAATTTTACTTAAGTACATTTACCTAAACTATTTTTTCGATTTTGACACATATGACGTACGATGACATTAGTCATAAAAATTACATTAATAAAATTACAGTTGTAATTTTTTTATTGTAATTTTAGGTTATTGTTGATTTTTTTGTAGAGTGATAATGATAGGCGAGACATGCGTAGTGATGACGACGACCAATGATGAACAATGAAAACCAATTTGGTTGTCAAACCAATGAATAGCCATTTTGGTTTTAGTCATCACCCACGTATCAACCTATTTCCAACTGTAATAGGTACTAGGAAGGTACAAATTAAACCTGCGAAGCCAGGGCGGGTCCATAGTACTCCATAAATTGTATAGCGATAAGGACTAGACTTTCTATAAGTAAGTCCTAGCTATACCTAGGTATTCTACCTCATCCAAACCAGTTCCTATGCCCTGTCTTCGCTTTCCTCGACCCTCGACCTTCCTCGCCAATTTCACTGGTTCTCACGACTATACTGCATTATTATGAGTTCATTGATGTCTGCGGTTCATTGATTCCCCGCTATTTATAAACTATTCCCGTAGTGTTTTAGAGTCAGCGATAATTAAAAGGCCACACTTCAACAACACAAAAAAGTAATACGTAACATAAATATGTTATCATCATCATCATCAACATCTGCCTATAGTAGTCTACTGCAGGATTTAGGCTTCTACTAATGATTGCTATTAGTACTAATCACTAATCAGACGTATCCAGCTTCTACCAGCAGTCTTTTGCAGATCGTCTCTCTACCTTACCGGAGGGCGGACATAAATTATTAAATGTGTACAGCGACTAAATTGAAGTACATTGATCATAGCTATTAATAACTTAATACTTATTCTTATAGGTATTTTTATAGTCAGCAAAAATTATAATAATATACATAAACGTAGAGTTGAGGACAGGGCGCAATGGCGTTCATTAGGTTAGGGCTATGTCCAGCTGTAGACTGCTATAGGCTGATGATGATAATGTTTTTAAATTAATATGTAATTACGTTTTTTTTGGAAAATCAATTTTATAAACTGCAGCTTCCGCCCGCGGCTAAATATTCGTACGTTAATCCAGGTAACAAGCTACGTTTATTTCAAGTTTCACCCAAATCAGTTCAGTTGTTACCGAGTTGAGTGGGAAAAAACTTACTTACTCACAAGGGCACCCACTATACACAAGGGCTTTCGTATCTATTCTAGATTATATAAGCTCCTGCCAGCGGCGTCGCTCGCGTGGTGCCGGGATAAAAAGTAGCCTATGTGTTAATACAGGTCACAAACTGTATATATTCCAAGTTTCATCCAAATCCGTTCAGTAGTTTTTGCGTGAAATAGTAACAAACATTAATCCATTCATCCACACATCCATACTCACAAACTTTCGCATAATATTAGTAGGATAGGAAGAATATACAGTGCAAGACGTGGTAACTTTTGCTTCCCATTTCGGTAGCTGAAAGGAATGGGTCGCCTCGCTGCAGGCCCTCGGTTAGATGGTATTATTTTTCTTAAAGAATACAAATTACCTATACAATAATTTGACGTTACTTTTTAACCACGATTAGGATCCTAATTTAGGATTCAACTTTTGCCATATCCATAAATTATGTCAAATTATATCAAGCAAGTTTTCTTACGTCATAATCATTGACAAAAGAAAGTCGCAAATCACAGATGAGTACAGAAATGATCAAGTAGGTAGTTAGACGAGTCCGCTTTGCAAAACGTGCGCGAGCTAGGGCTGCTAAGCACATTTAAATTTGTCTTATCATGAAGCGTTTTCGTTCCAAATAGCCCCAATTTCTAACTACTTATTGCGATTACGCATATAAAGAAGTTTGGCTACCCAGTCTCTCTACTTGTGATGAGTTGATGACGCAATTATTGAAATAGTCACAAAAGCCAGTTTACAAAACTTCAATTGTTTTTTAACTATAGATAGATAGATAGATAGAAAACTCTTTATTGTACTCACACCAACATAAACAAATATAACTATAAACAATAACAATAATGAAAGTACAATGGGCGGTCTTATCACTTAGAGCGATCTCTTCCAGACAACCTTTGGATGGAGTTGATTTAAAAGACTTGATGTAGCAGACGATGGTGTTATATCAATAAACACATAAATTTTATAATCCATTGCGGACTAGGAAAAATGAATACGTTATTTAATTATACATAAACATAAATATCTACTTGTGAAATAATAGGTACTAATAAATAATAAATACATACTAATAGGTACAATTCAATAACTAAAATAAACTAATAGATATAAGTTTAAAAAAAGACGTGTGGCACTCGGGGACTGCCACGGTAAAGCTATTGCATAGCATTTTGTATCAACTTATGCAATTATAATTATTTATTGATTTTATTTATGCAGTATTTCTTTTTCTTTGATATTAATTCAAGTTACACTTTTTGAGCGTGGTGATCGTCTCGATTCGTGCGAGCTTCGTAGAGTCGTACAATACGTCTAGTTGCACGCACACAAACACCGTGTCGAAGGCTGCCGAAAAGAAACGACGTTAGACAATGCACGGCCTTCAAGCCACACCTCCGTGCCCGTCGGAGTGGGGAGCGTGAGGTTTTTTTCGTTACGGAATTTCTGGATTCGGTCCCCGCGCTCAAGGCCCTCGATAGAAGCTATGCAATAGCTTAAAATATGTATATATATATATATATACTCTAAAAACAGATGAAAGTTTCATTTCAACCGTCTTGTGAAGCGGATGAAAAAAAATTGAAGAGAAGCTTTTTAAAAATAGGCAGAGATTGAGCAGTTCTGATGCTGACAGGAAGATAATTCCAAAGACGAACAGCTTGAACAGTAAAAGAGTGGGAGTAAAAAATGGAAGTGTGCACAGGTGTTACTATATTCTGGAAAAAGTAGCAAACATTGTTCAATGTTTAGGTTCATGTATTTCGTTTTTGCTCATACCATAGATTGAACGCTTATTAGTTCAGTATACTAGTGAAAAAGATCAGTAAGAGTCAGAGTTAGAAAATACTTACAAGTTATGGCAAACTTTTCTTTTGGGTAACCCTAATATCTTTGCTATATTCAGTTGTTTCTTATTCTCGTAGAAAACGTTCGAAATTTGAAAAGCACGAAGCTTCTGGCCAATTCTAAACTGAGAGGTTGGCACTAAGGCACTACGGCACTACCGTTTCCTTTTCCACATAACTTTGAAATTCGAATTCGAATTGAATGAACGATAGTTTTCATCACGGAAATCGGTTGCCGTCCGCGCGCATACATCATTCAAATGATTCAAAAAAGTTCCATTGATCTTTTACACTTCGTAGGTACTTGGTTTCAGGTATCGCTTCTTGGTTTCTTCAATAATTTTATGACTCTACATTTTATGTTTGACGAAAGGCTTTGTACGGGTTATGAACTCGCATAAACTTAGTTATTGTTTTAAAATTAAACCATAATCTACTACCGATGTAGATCGTTCTGTACCGTAGAGAAAAGTTATTTTGCTGACAGAAGAATGAAAAAGTTTTAATTTAGGTAGACGTACATAATGTTCATGGCGAACCACGATGGGCATTGCAATCTCGTACAGAAGGATGCATCACGGGCTTGCGAGGTTGGCCTTGTTTCCGATGGTTGAGGTTGGAACCCCTTACCAATTACCCCCGAGAGTGCCCCCCTCTAGAGTCTACATTGTAGACGAATTCGTAAGAGCTATTAAATAGGCAATGTATCGACCCAATGACTCAATTCCTATTCATCGGAATACATACTGACACAATATAAAACAACAGCTGTCAACGTCAAAAAAGTGAAGATTAATTTCATTGACGTGAAAAAGCGCGCGAACACAGAGCTCTCCCACGTTGCGCGTTGCGCTTTATTATGCAAAAATCATTCGTCAATTGTTTTGCGATTTTGATAGCCATCTTGTTTTTATCTCGATCGGAGGTTGTTGCATTTTGTCTACTGTGAGTGTGAAGCTAATTAAAAATAACGACTTTTGTTTTTGCATGCAATCGCAAAAGAAACAATTCATTCTGATAAACATCAGCTGTACAAAAGGAACATATTATTAAAATCATAGCTTAAAAGCTGTGCCTATAATAGGCACAACTAATATCCCTGACCGTCCCGACCGACGGGCATCAGCGTCGGCACACGAATCCCCAACCCAGCGTGAGGATTATGCGCATATCCCCTTTTATTAGGGGAGGCCTATATCCAGCAGTGGATTGATATAGGCTGGTGTGGTGGATGTAGTTCTTTGTCTACAAGTCGTCTAACAAAACCCCAGAAACGGAACTATTCACAAAACATACGTGTTCTCGCTTTGACGATTTTATCTTAATGCAGTTGAAAAACTGCATTGCAATTCTCAGATATCTACAACAATGCCTAGGTAGGTATATTTAGGTTCATTACACTAATTAAATCATATAATTTGAATAGGCACATCAATCAAGCGATTGCTACATGGACATACTTTACCTAGTTTTCACAGCGTTAGCATAACTACAGTTTAGTAAATAGGTATAGGTTCCGTGTTCATTGACACTGACAACTGACTTTGATTGATGACGAAGACCAATGATGAACGATGACGAAATAGTTTTCGTCATATAGGTTCATATAGGTTGATACACGGGACACTGACAACTGACATTGACTGATGAAGAAGACCAATTATGAACGATGATGACGAAATAGTTTTCGTCATATAGGTTCATATAGGTTGATACACGGGACACTGACAACTGACATTTACTGATGACGAAGACCAATGATGAACGATGACGAAAACCAAAATTTCTTTACATCAGTTTGACTAACTATTAGTTAGTTTTCGTCATATAGGTTCATATAGGTTGATACACGGGACACTGACAACTGACATTCACTGATGACGAAGACCAATGATGAACGATGACGAAAACAAAAATTTCTTTACATCAGTTTGGCTAACTAAATACTCATTTAGTTAAATACTCATTTAGTTAGTCAAACTGATGTAAAGAAATTTTGGTTTTCGTCATCGTTCATCATTGGTCTTCGTCATCAGTCAATGTCAGTTGTCAGTGTCCCGTGTATCAACCTATATGAACCTATATGACGAAAACTAACTAATAGTTAGTCAAACTGATGTACACGCTGTACACGCTGGGTATACGCTAGATATAAAATATCCGTGTTTGCCCTACAGATCATCTTGGTTAAGCAACACTCCGCCTGGTCAATACTTAGATCGTTGACAGGTTTGTGGAATTTATATTTGAGCGCTTCCGTGACAAAAAAACTCTTTTTTTAGGCATAGCATTGCCCCCAAATCCTACGACAGTATTCGTATTCAGGGGCCAGGGGCCTGATTCTGACGATTCGATATATTTGATTCTATTAGATATATATCGCGGAAACGGTCAAAACTGTATGAAATTTGACAGTTCTCGCGATATATATCGAATAGAAACACATACATCGAATCGTCAGAATCAGGCCTCTGAATATTATGTCACGTTTATCGCGAGTACTGTCTTCAATACAGTTTTTACCAAAGAGGTTTGATTTTTTTTCTTTTTGTTTTTACAGTTTGCGCGATATATATCTAATGCGATAAATAAGTTTATCGAGAATCAGGCCCCTGTTCTATATACACTACACAGTCTCCACCGACCTCATCTGTCATCTGTGACTACTTAAGGCGTAGGCCTCACCTGTATGACCTGGCGCGGGCATGGCGCGGGCGCTTTCCTATTCCATTCAAGTTTAATACAAAATGCACGGAAATAAAGCACAATTTAGCTCGACGACTTCGCGTCATAACCACGTCCGATCAACGACATACCGTGTGTCCTAAATTATACTTTATTTCCATGCATTTTGTATGAAATTTGAATGGAATAAGAAACCGCCAGTGCCATGTCTGCGCCCGACGCTAGTCACATTCATCGGGCACGGACATGACACGGACATGGCACAGGTGGTTTCCTATTCCATTCAAATTTCATACAAAATGCGTGGAAATAAAGTATAATTTAGGACACACGGTATGTCGTTGATCGGACGTATGACGCGCCTTTTCGGCGCCCTCGCCCGATCGCCGCCAGATGGGCGTCAGATGGGCGTCAGATGGCCGCCAGTTCGTAGTATGTACTTGCTTGCGACATACGTCTGTTAGTGATGTAAAAATGCGTGACGAATGACGATATCGAATTTAATATTGAATTTTGTGAATTGATTGTAAAATATGCAACGCTTTATGATCATTGTCGTTCCAATTATTGTAACTGAAATGTTCAAGATAAATTGTGGCTGGAAATCGGAAAGAGATTAAACCGGTACTAAGATTTTTTTATGTAATACCCATGGTAATACTAGCTGATCCTTGTGCAAATTCGTTTGCGCGTATTTTCTTCATTTGTATCAGGGCCCGATTTGGTAACCCGATGAAGAGGTTTTCGGCAGGATTTTTCCAAAAGCTTAGTAATTTAGTAATTTCAAAAGCTTAGTTAACCCTCTCCGTATGGGTTACACTATTATTTAATGGGTCTAAACCATTCAAAACCCTTTTGATTAGGTTACCTGATCATGAGGGTTATCAATAGTATTGGGTTTTGGTATTATTCCAAAACCCATTCCTTAGGGTTACCCTTTTTATCATTGTAACACGGGTTATACGTGGGTTATAGGAGATAAAGGAGAAAAAAAATCGGTCAAAAGATGAAAATTTATTGCGGTAATTGTGTTCTAAGCATTAAGGGCGGAAATACAGACTACTAATTGTTTATTTTACGCAATAATAATTATATTATAATAAAATTGGAATAAATTTTCAATAACAGCTGTCAAACCTAAATCGACCATATCTCGAAAACTCCTTATCTTAGACTTGCCTTTACTAGCTCAAATGATAGCTATTGACAAGACCTTAATTTTCGATGACAGCTGTCAAACTTAAATCGACCATATCTCGAGAACTACTCATCCTAGATTTCCTTTTACTAGTTCAAATGATTGCTATTGACATGAACTTAATTTTCGATGACAGCTGTCAAACTTAAATCGACCATATCTCGGGAACTACTTATCTTAGACTTGCCTTTACTAGCTCAAATGATTGCTATTGACAAGACCTTAATTTTCGATGATAGCTGTCAAACTTAAATCGACCATATCTCGAGAACTACTCATCTTAGACTTGCTTTTACTAGCTCAAATGATTGCTATTGACATGAACTTAATTTTCGATGACAGCTGTCAAACTTAAATCGACCATATCTCGGGAACTACTTATCTTAGACTTGCCTTTACTAGCTCAAATGATAGCTATTGATAAGACCTTAATTTTCGATGACAGCTGTCAAACTTAAATCGACCATATCTCGAGAACTACTTATCTTAGACTTGCCTTTACTAGCTCAAATGATAGCTATTGACAAGACCTTAATTTTCGATGACAGCTGTCAAACTTAAATCGACCATATCTCGGGAACTACTTATCTTAGACTTGCCTTTACTAGCTCAAATGATTGCTATTGACATGAACTTAATTTTCGATGACAGTTGTCAAATTTAAATCGACCATATCTCGAGAACTACTTATCTTAGACTTGCCTTTACTAGCTCAAATGATAGCTATTGACAAGACCTTAATTTTCGATGACAGCTGTCAAACTTAAAACAACCATATCTCGAGAGCTACTCATCATAGGCTTGCCGTTACTAGCTCGCATGATAGCTATTGTTAAGATCTTAATTTTCGATGACAGTTTTTAGTTTGACAGCTGTCATCGAAAATTAAGATTTTATTAGTAGCTATCATTTGAGCCAGTAACAGCAAGTCTAGGATGAGTACTTCTCGAGATATGGCAAATTCAATTTTGACATATGTCATTGAAAATAAAGATCTTGTCGATAGCTACCTTTTGAGCAATTAACAGCTATTCTAGGATGAGTAGGTCCAGAGATATAACCATTTACAGATGAATTTGTAGAATGAGTTTCAAGTGGAGCTTTGAGTTGAGTTTTGAGTTTGAGTTTTAGAGTGACAGTGACTGTGACAATCCGAAATTATTATTAATTAATAAATATTAGTAATAATAACCATTGTGTAACATTCAAAAAAACCTATCAAGAGGTAACTCCATTCATTCGTTTAACCTCATAAGAGGGTAACCCTATCAACTGAAAGCCAAAAGGAACGGGTTACACTTTCGCCTGTGTTATGAGGAGAATAGCCAAACGAAAGGGTAATCCCGTCAACTGTATAACCCAATGAAGAGGTTTCACTTTCGAAGCAACTAACTCGAAATCGGGGTTGTACTGGCCCTGATCTGTATATTAATTAATTGTATGCACGAGAGCAAGAGCATCTTCGTCTTCTGAGGATGACATGCTGACACATCGATACCGGACAACAGACTGCACTACACTTGTGCCTCTGTCACGTCATTTCTGCGTCATGTCCGAGCCATGTCCGTGCCATGCCCGTGCCATGTCCTCGCCACGTCTGTGCCACGTCTGCGCCATGTCCGCGCCATGTCCTTGCCCGATATGTGTGACCTGTGCCTAACAATAAGTACGTAGGGTACCTAAATTATGTTATGTGATGTTGATGGTATCTCGGTAAAAACACTTCTATCTCACGGTTACTGCTCAATGATGGTAAGTGGGCCGTTCGGTTACAAGTTATAATACAATTCGAAACGAATTCTTAATTCTTAATTATTTCAAATTTTTGCTTAAGTTTTGGGGAAATACTTTCCTATTTATCAAAATTATAGAATCCTAATATATTGCACGCGATATAGTCCCACTTTCTCAAAAAAATACTAACTACAATACCTAGGTCATGATAGAGTCCCTCAGCGCACAAACAAAGTAAAAGAAAAGTAGGTACTTACCTAATATCTATCAGAGAAGAAGTGCCCATTAGGTATTGGGGCACTTCTCATTTCATTGAATAAATTTAAAAGTTTGTATTTGATTATATAAAACAATAGACTGACTGACTGGATAAGATATCAAGGCTCAGCTGAAACCACTGGATCTAGAGACTTGAAATTTTGCACCTTGTATAGTATAGGCATAGTAAAATAGGGGATGAAAGTTTTTTATGAAAGTCTGTCAGTTTCGAAGTTAGGATTTTAAAATTCCACCCATAAAGGGATGAAAGGATCCCTCTTTGAATGCGTTAATGACAATATCCACATTGACGCGAGCAAATCTGCGGGCTTCCGCCCGGTAGGCCAGTAATTACGCACCTAAGTTTTTCTAAAAAAAAAACTATTTTTTAAAGTGTCTTTAAATATAAAGTTTTTTATTTTATTTATTTTACTAAAATTATAAAGGCAAAAGTATATGAAGTATGAAGATTTGAAGATGTACGATTGTGCCTCCTCGCTAAAAATACAGAACGGACTGAGCCGAAATTTCGTATATACATAGTTCTAAACAAGGAATAACATATAGGCTACTTTTTATCTAGGTTACTTGCGAATGAAGCCGCGGGCGTATAGAAATACAAACGTTAGCTCTTTGCCATCGAATCATTGCGTAAGTTTCGTTAGCATGACTTTGAGGTCAATTTGAAAGGTAAATATGCTCAAATTATTCGGAAATGTGACATTTTGAGTGGTTAGACAAATTACTTGCAGAAACGTATGTGAATTTTTGACTACATATTTGAATTGCTAAATTGTTAAAAGAAATACTTTTGCAAGCTATTTTTTATAGATGAAAACTCAACTGAATTTACATCACTAAAATTATAAATGCGAAAGTTTGTGTGTGTGTATGTGTGTTACAGTTATCTCTGAAACGACCTAACGTAATTGGATGAAACTTAGAATATTCATTTTGTGTGACTTAGATTAACACAAACACATAAGCTACTTAGCTACTAAGTGGTTCCCTTATCGGCAGAGTCTTTGTTTACGCGGGGGCTATATTGAACTTGCTGTTTTTGTGGGACATTAATGCCTGGTTAGACAGGGTAATACAATATTCTATCTATATTATTTAGTAAAAAGTGAAATGTTCTAGTTAATTGTTATTCATAACTAGGTTAGTAACAGTGCGGATCAATAAGCGAATGTGAGTACCAATACAAACCAACTCAGGTTTTTTGGTACAAAAAGTGTTAAATGTAAAAAACTTTTTATGGAATAAATGTATCTATCTATCTATTTATCAACTTTTTATCCGAGTACCACGCTAGCGAAGCTGCGGGAGAACCTAATTAAATAATCTTGCCCCAATCATTGGACAAAGATTAATGTCCTAAGGTATAAGTACTAAGTACCCCTTTCATAAGATGTGAGTAAACTCATTAAAATTTGTGCTGGCGTATAATAACGATGACTGAAGAAACTCTTCGTATTTTTTATAAGCTAAACCTAGCACCTTAACATATTTATTGCGCCATATGGGACCAATTTATTATGAAGCAATGATTGAACAATTAAACATCTCTATTATTATTTAAACCAATTGATGTTATTGCCCATATCTAGATCTATTTATCGCTTTTATTGGTTGTGCAATAATTACCCCTAGGTTTATATTATTAGGGGGCATATTGCATCTCACTATCACACTTCACACTCATATATTAGAAATGCAAAAGTTTATTTTCATAGTTTGTGTGTATGTGAGTATATTTGTTCCCACTTAACTCCGTAACGGCATAAAAGAAGTAAATGAAACTTGGAATATAAATAGTTGCCTGAATTAAATTTTTATTCTGGTACCACGTGAGCAAAGCCGCGGGCAGGTAAAGGCAATATAGTAAGTCCTAAGCAACTATTCGGAAAATTTTATATATATTAGAAAAGGAATAGGTTTTTTTTTAAAACGTCGTGTAAGTAAACTATTCAGTATTCAATATTTATTGCAATCATATTACATATACATTTAGTAGGCTGTAGGTACATTAAAATTCAGTCAAGATGTTAAGACTGGGTTAAGAATCAATACATAATATATATATCAACTACAGTGATTAGGAGGAGACCGATATTTTAAATACATAAGAGTATTGATTACTGATTGTCAATATTGTTATTTGAGTCATTTATATATTCGGTAAGAGAATAGTAATATTTTATTTAATAACATTTCCTTTAAATTATTTGCAAACATTTTATCATTTTCTTGGGCTTTATTCTGGTACGTCTACGGCTAGTAGGTGACGATCTGCGAAAAGCTGCTGAGGCGGTAGCACGTTTCAAAATTGAAGATTGAAGTTCTAAGTTTTGGCATGTCGTATCCTACCTAAGCGTATTGTAGAATTTTGGCCAATAACAACACGTTATTTAAAATCTAAGGTTTTTACGATATGCTTAGGCACTGGACTGATATTAGGCTGATGATCATGAATCATATATAAGACAATGAAACCTACCTACCTTTGATTACTTACAATAACTTTAATAGACTATGGGACATCTAAATCACCCGGCGATTTGTCAGAGACTAAGGCCGTCATTAGGACTTTTTATGTCTGATGTCCTCGCGATGGTAGATATCGAGATAATGATATTTCGCAATTCTATGTAATCTTTTGAAAGTGATTTATGTTCTAGTTAATATAGTTAGATAGATAGATGGGTGTCAATTAACACCATCAACCTACCTTGTGGAAGGTGCTTCTTAGTAGTAAGGTTCAAAGTTAGTAGTGAGTCAAGGGCAAAAGTAAGTTAGTTTTTTTTATGAGACTTTAAAATGGATTATGCTCATAGACAACCTGATTTTTTTTTACATTACAAGTAATGTTTATTTTTTTGAAATTAAGTTAGAACCTAAGCTTTTGGAAGAACCATTTGTTCTTTCCACTCTTGTATCTGTCTTCGAATCGTACCCTCGTGTTGAAACGGAGTTTCTTGCGCTTAGCGGGGTCTTTTAGTTCTTTGCGGCGAATTTCTCTCTGAAGTCGACAGAGTAACGGGTGGGCATCAGATGATTGTAGTTTACAAACTTGACGAAGGGCTTAACTTTGGAGCGTGTGTGGATTTTATTTTTGCCCATACTCTTGTGCACTTTGCGAGGATAACTGTCGATGCCGGCAATAACGGCATGCCTGAAGGCTTGTCCGATGTGCCTTCGTTGTAGTTTTTGACAACGATGGTTTTGCGTCCCGTGTACCGGCCACTAAGGACCAGTACCACCTTCCCAGGCTTCATAATCTTACCCATCTCGGATGGATATTACCTGTGCCAGTTGACAAGAAAAGAAAAAATATAGATAAAACAAATTATTGTATCGTAGGTAGGTCATGGAACGTGTTCTACGATACAGCACACTGCGTCCGTCTTCTTAAAGCATGAAGGTCATCTGCATGTAATTTCACCGCCACCCACAAACAAAAACGCCCCTTTAAACTAAAACAGCTGTCACGGCAAAAACAAGCAATTGCATACTAACTTGTTTTAAGAGAATCATTCCCATAATCTCCACTGGTGGGATTATGAGAATTAAGAAAAAATCGACGCATAATCCCCACCGAGTAGACAATCGTGCAGTGGCGATTATGGGCATAATCAAGTTAAATTATGTTATTGTCATAATGTGTCTGCCTGTAATTGGTTTCTATAACAGAATTAAAACTTTGTCAGTGTAACCCTACAATGTATTGATATTTAAGCTATTGGCGTTCCTATTATATAAATAAATAAAGCCCACCGGTGGGCAGAGCAAAACTCAAACTCAAACTCAAAATTCATTTATTCAGTAGGAACTGTATAGTACACTTTGAAAATTCTTTTTTTTTTAATTTACCACCAATTCGTAACGTGACCAAACAGAGAAAAAGCAAGCTATCATAATCCCTGGAGCCACTGGATAACCAAACTTTATTGTTGTATGCCTGTTAGAACGCGTACCTTTTACTTGTTTGATCAGTCATTCATTGTGATTTGGTCAAAACACAATAACATCAGATTAAGTAACGGAAACTCTATTTTACATTTATGCACTCGAAAACACTTCTAATAATCGTAAGAAATACATTTGATCGAACGAAATAATCTATAGAAAAATATGTGTTCATACGATGAACTGCAGAGGGAATTAATAAGTGGGGATATAAGTGTGGACCATAGTTATTAATTTTTTTTTTTCAAAATGCCAAAAATAAGAATATGCAATGACACAATGCAAAAAAGCATGGGGGGCACCAACTCTGGCCCACCAGTCGGTGGGGATTATGACACTGACAAACATTTAATAGGCTTATGAGCCCCACCACGACGACGTCGATCGCGCGGTGAGGATTATGAGTCGATTTTTTTCTTCTGTCTCTTAATCGTCACGAGTTGGCCAGACCTGGTGGGGATTATAGGATTGACCCTTGCAAGAACCGCAAGAACCATTATTACACGACTTATATAGGCAACTAATAAATATCTTGAAGCTTGAATCTTGACTATAGGTGCAAATTCGTGTGACTATAGATAGATGCCGCAAGTGGTCAACCATCTTTACACTAAGCAAACATTACTTACATCATCTTTGGTCAAGAGTTTTTCTCTGTTTACTAACAATAAAACCTACACACTTTGAAGAAGCTGATGATGGCTTTCGATTGGTACGGGTTCGATTCTCGCGCGTAGATATGTATTACATACCACCAGAACGGCTAAATTCTCTGACCGCCGACGGGCAGCAGCGTCGGTGCGGTATGAAAAGCCCTGCGATCTTCAACCCACATGCCCTACGGGATATTATGGGCATGGGCATATAGGCCTATGTCCAGCAGTAGACTGAAGGCCGTTATTGTTGCTGACAAATGTTGGGTTTGGTATGATTTATGACTTCGTTGGCACAATGAATGAACCAGACGTTGCGGGTTCAGTTCCGCAGACAAATGTTTGCATGATGTAGATATTTGTTCAGGGTTCGGGTGTTGTACTATGGTATACTCAGATGATATACGGTACATGAGAAGATCCCGGCGATAAGATGTGTTTCCATTACTTAAAGGGGAGCGGAGCGGAGATTTGCAAATTTGACATAAACTAGACAAAGATATTCTTTAATATAGTTTTGTATTTTTTATTTATTTTATTCTTTTAGGAACGACAATATGTCTACGTGTACAAATATTAGGTACATGCCAGCATCATCCACAGATTACGACAGATCCACAGATTTTCCACAAAATAACACTCTTAAACATTTATACGACTTTTTTTATATTATATTACGTATACTAAGAAACATCACGTATTGTGTGTTACAACAGCAAATAGGCCTCGACTCAGCATTATGCCCCAGTAACAATCCCTATACATCGATGATTATACCCACTGCATTATCAGTAGGACACTCACAGTACGGCTAGTCCACCAGTTTAGAGTCGCTCAGTGAGCGATGGAACGAGCTCTGCTCGGAGTTTCTCTGAAGGATAGAATCCGCAACGAGACTATCCGACATAGAACTAAAGTTGTCGACATAGGTAATTAGCAAGCTGAAGTGGCAGTGGGCTGCCCATATCTGCCGAAGAACCGATAACCGTTGGGGTAAACAAGTTCTTGAGTGGAGACCGCGGCTCGGCAAACGTAGTGTAGGACGCCGTTCGGCCAGGTTGAGTGACGATTTGCGAACGGCTGCTGGTAGAAGCTGGATGCGTCGAGCTCAGAATAGGGCGCAATGGCGCTCTTTAGGGGAGGCCTATGTCCAGCAGTGGACTGCTACGGGCTGATGATGATAATTATCAGTAGGTAGACGCTGTCTTTCTGCCAGGACCGTTTTCAGTCACATACTTATACACATTTATTTCACCATAGGAACATTATACTTGGTTATCAATGTACCTAGTGTGGTATGGAGTAGTAATACAATAAAAAAATGATTGTACAAAATTAAATAATAATTGCGGTTACGTGATTTGATCTAGTAGAGGTGGACGTCCTCCGGCCAGGTGGAGTGACGATCTGCGGAAGGCTGATGGTAGAAGCTGGATGCGTCGAGCTCATGACATGGTGCATTGGCACTCATTAGGGCAGGCCGCTGTCCAGAATTGGACTGTTATAGACTGATGATGATGATGATGTTGATGATTTGATATCTTTTAAATTTGTTGAATTTACTCCGCCTCCGCTCCGCTTCAATAGAAACGCACTCTTATGTCAAAAAATCCATAGCTGCTTGGAAAATTACGACCTCTGGCTCGGAAATCAGAAATCATCCCACTAGGCCACCCGGCCATACTAGAAGATAATTCTCCAAATTCCATACGCATATGTTGAGCAGTAATTTTATGTTAATTTAGTATACATAATTATTAATTGTGGCAATTTTTAAATGGCCATTAGCATTCTACTCATATTTTTTATACCTACTACATACATAGAGAAGTTATTATTAATGTATTGCGTAAGAAAGTAATTAATGTTGTCTATGGTCAAAGGAGGTTAATATTTTTTGTTTGTGTGTTGTCTATGGTTTGGGTTACTGATACGATCTCTCGAGAATTATTGCCTAAAGTTGACTCTTCCTATAGGTCATAATTATTTTTATTCGATAAACTTTAAAAGTATTTTTTTATTCAACTTGTTGGACAATTAACTAGATATCATTATTAATCCTTAAGATATAATTTATACTTTGATAGTTCGGAGATGTTTAAAATAGCTTATTTTTATTGAATTTGTTGCATTGCAGCGTGCATCATGCCGCGCGGCTTTTTCTTGTTTTGCTTACCTAATTAACAACTCGTATACCTACTAAAGTTTTTAATTGATCTTCTTAGTTATACTACTAATGTCCATTCGCGCCTGTGTGCTTCCGCAGATGCGTGATAGAAAGGAGAGGGAGCGTAATTTATCTAAATTATTTCAACGAATATCCCTGATTGCTATAATTTGATAAACGGGAGCAAAAGCCACGCATACGTATTTGCTAGGTGGTTGACAATATGAAATCTTATGATCCTTATGATCAAATAGTACCTACCTAATGATACTAATCAGGTTAGGTCGCAACCATAGCCTAGTCTAGTTATGTAATCTCTATCGAATCGAGATACTTACGCGATTACTCGGAGATGTATCGATTGCGTCAAGCTATTGTGATTTCTGATGACTATTCCAACTTTATGATAGAGGAAATACTCAATGGAATCATATTCATACGTATTGTAAGAGCGTGTTCAGATACATAGGAGAGTGGTAGTCTATCGGCTTAGGAGACGACACGATGAATAACAACAACACCAGCCTTAATTTGTCCACTGCTAGACATAGGTCTTATCTTATCACAAGGGGGTTATGACTATAATCCTCACGCTGGGTTGGGGATCGCAGGGCACAGCTTCTCGCACCGCCGACGCTGCTGTCCATCGGCAGCATAGCTGTACCGGTATTAGGCTACGCCGCAATCTTCTCACCTGTACCTACCATACCACCTTATACAAAGAACACGTTATTCTAGGCACACTATGTACGTACGTATGTACGTAGTAGAGTTCTTTGTGGAGGGCTCGTCCGGGGAGGTACTGCCACTATGCCTATTTCTGCCGTGAAGCAGCTGAGCTGTGTTTCGGTTTGAAGGGTGTGGGTGCCGGTGAAATTACAGGCACAAGAGGCTTATCACGTTCATGCCTCAAGTTGATTGGACGTAGGGTGTTGCATCGTAGATCACGTTCCGGAAAAATCGTGTACTACGATGCAATGCTTTGAGGTAGGTAATGGTTACCATTTAACATCAGGTGGGCCATGTGCTTGTTCCATCTTAAAGTAGTATAAAAAAAACCCACTAAACGAATTTATCCTGTGTGTAAGATTAATTTAAAAAAATTAGATATTTGAAGTTTAAAAACACCTCGGGTTATGTATTAATAAAAACATCGCAATTTTATAGGAACAGGGTACAAAAACGTCGGTATCCATCCCACTGTGATCCGAAACTACGGATATTGCATCCTTCCCATCGTGAGCCAAAGCTGGATGAGGTAAAACTGCAGAGCAGAGCAGAGTGAGTGCAGGCTGCGGATGAGGATGATAATGAATTGCATAAAAGTGCCTAGTATAGATAAAAAGCCTTACACTTATTGATTATGGGTCAGCAAAGCGCATGTAAGTAATACCTTTTGGTGTTACAGGCATTTATAGGATACGGGAACCGCTTACCATCAAGAGGACCGTATGCTTGTTTGCTAACATAGTAATATAAAAAAAAACCGAAGAGGTATGTTGTACCGCGAGATGAATGAAAGACACGAGTGAACCCATTGTTTCGGATATTTGACCTCTGATGTAATGGCATTGACGGCACATACGGGCGGTAATAATAACGCCACTCAATAACTTTAAAATAGTATCATTAAAATCTAAAGTGTATTAGTTTTTATTAGATATTTTTTAAGCACGAAGAACAGTTTTTTTTATAAAATAAAGTACTTATACTTTTAAATAGGTTTTAAGTATTGTAATCCGCCATGTTGTGTGAAACGCCCGAAATACTTGAACACAGGACGACTTTACGTATCTAAAAAATAAACATACATACAACAAATATTTAAAATGTAGGTTTTTGTTGTAAACTTTTCTGTCATCATAATCATCATCAGCCTATGCCCACAGCTGAACATAGGCCTCCCCTAGTGAGCGCCATTGTGCCATGTCCCTAGCTCGAAGTATCCAGCTGAATCCTCCTCCTGGCTTCTTTCTCTTTCTTTTTTTTCCTGTCTTGGCTTCTTTCTTTCTTTTTTTTCTTTCTTCTTTTCTTTTTAGGTACCTAATAGTTAAGTCAGTTCGGAAGTACTTAATAGATGTCATGGATAAAACCTTTTATTTAAATTTTTCAAAATCAGTGCATTGTTTTTTTTCCTGCCCGTCTGCCACTATGTCTACAAAAGCAGACGTGCTGACATTACATAAATGGAATGTAAGTTATTACATTGTTACTACATTACTCGAATTATGTAATAGACGGCGTTGAGTGCAAGCACAACCCTCGACCTGTGAACTGTGCCATGCGCCGAATATTTTGCAATGTCACTGTGTCAAATGAAGATAGAAATTAGAATGTTGTGACAAAATGGCGTTGTGTTGTTAATTTTACGATTCGTCAGGTTTGTAAGTTTATTTATGGACGGTACCATAGTTACAACGTCTAATAGGTCCCACTGAAGTTGGCTGCAAGAAAAAAAATCGAATAATCTTTATTTATCATCAGCTTAAAGCAGTTCACATTGGACATAGGCCTCCATACACTAATGTGGCCATTGCGCCCTGTTCTAATAAATAAATTCTATGATAATTCCTACACATATTCGTTTCATGCACTTATACATTAAATGCAAAATTCTTTCATTCAAATTCGAAAAGGCATTCGAAATTCGAATACATTTTTGCTGGAACGAAATTATCTATTCTCTATGTAGTAAGTCAAATTTTTTTTCAGCCCGTATTCTGACATTGACGTTTAGAAATAATAAATGGTCATTGCTGTTAGGATCATTCTTCCAATGTCATTAATTATTACTTTGTAGCCTTATGAGAATTTAAGTCTAACCCTATTTCCTATTTCACACGATCATTAAATTAGATTTCATTTGTTTCAAAATTTAAATGTTTCTTTGTTTATTTCCTAACACGTTTCCGCCTTGATATTGTACAAAATGTGATTTATTACTTAAAAAGGTTACATAATTTCAAAAAAAAAATTACTACTTAATTACTTATAAATGAATCTGTACATTATGAATGTTGTGGTAGAGGTTCTGTCTTGTTTATCCCGTAGCATTGTTTAACTAAAATTAAGAGCAGGTATCTAGCGGGATAAAATTACAAATTAGTGAAGTATCTTCTTCTGTATCAGATTTACGTTTTTTTCTGGAATCAACGTACAGCCTTTAGGTTTCCCTTTAGTGGTTTACCACAGCTGAAATTTGGAGTGTAGTTTTCTTTTTATAGCGAAACCAAACTATACACTAAGAAGGAAATTTGAAAATCAACATCTGAAGAGATGAAGTGTTGTATAAAAATCGTATTTAACTTTTTAACGCGTGGTGCGATTTGCTTGAAACTTGGTATGGACATTTTTGCACATAAAGACAGAAAAGAGAAATTTCGCACATAATTGTACTAGTAGGTAGTATCAGTGCCTACAAGTGATATTTTAAATGTGTTAGTTTGTAAGGATGGATGGATGAATGGATGGATGTTTGTTATTCAATCACGCCAGAACGGCAGAAGGGATTTGCATGAAACTTGGAAACAAATAGTTTGTGACCGAAACATAGGCTTTTTATCCAGTTATAAGGCGAAACCTAGGGCAAAAACTAGTTGTTTAGATAATATTGAGAGTAAAAATATAAAAATCTTAAAGGAGAATAAGTAGAATAGTGAAGGTAACTAGAAAAGAGTGAAGGATAAACCGATTGGTAAAAATTTACGAAGCAAACGGAATATGTTGAAAATAAATTGTTGTTTGGTATTAGAATATTGATGTGAGCATAACTTTCTTCGCCGTATGTGGAAGTCACGATGTTAAGCGAGTTTTGAGGTTGGATCCGATTCCTTATTCCTAAGCTGCAGTCATTGAATTCAATTCAATTTAATTTGACGGCTTGCCTGACCAATGAAGGAAGTGTTTTGAAATCTTTTCACTAATAGGTAGATTCATACAAGAAATAAATATAGAGCAATCAAAATAAAGTTACAAACAAAAATATTGTATATAAAAATGTCACTCAAAGGAACCCTGCGATCCCCAACCAGCAGTCACTACCCAGACGTGGGGATTATTTTCATATTGCCCTTTTTATTAGGGGAGGCCCATGATCAGTGGGTAGTGGACGTAATAAGACTGATGTTATTGTTGTTGAACGTTTATATTATTGGAACCTTTATATTATGTATATTGGATACAAAGAAAAATGTTAGTCTCAAAATTTTGAAAGTTTGCGTGACTGACCCGTGAGCCATAGACCTACCGACACATAGAAAATCCCCTACCTTAATTTTGATGAAAGCCTTGGTATGTCTTCTACTAATTGCCATGGTCTAAGGGGTCTACATCCATATGTGATACTACCACACTATACTGTGCTAACTCGGACATCTTTTATCCATGAGATAACAACAAATATTACCTAATGAGTATTAAAGGACGGGGAAGGTACAAACAAAAATACCAACGCAAATAGCGACTTTTTATACTTGTAAAAGAGATTATTTCTAATGAAACTTAGAAACCAATCGGTAACCAAATGGATGTTATTATGTCAAACATATAATATTCACATAACCCCATGCATCGACATAATGCAGTAATGGCGGTCACGATTACGAAGACACACGACTCTTGCGCAAGCCACGCTAAATAGCCTCAAGAGTTAAGAAGTTTTGCAAACCCTAATACGCCTAGGTGCTTACTTACAATCGTTACAATGGATCTTTGTCCCCCTGAAGTTACGCTCAGCAAACGATTCGATCAATCTTAGTACAATCTGACCCAAAAATAGATACTACTCTACCTACATCGCTACTTACAACTTATATTAATCAAATACTAATATACAAATACAAATCAATTTATTGCCAAAAAAACAGAAACACCTTAACCAAGAATAATATTAACAAGATCTAACAATTAATTGGAAATTGGGATAAAGCTCAGCACTATTCTAAAAAATAATACCATAAAAAATGATTTTTGAAATTCATTCAGTCAAATACATTTATAGATAGATATTTACGTAAACTTTTCAAAAATGCCTGCAAATTTTGTCGAAACAAAACAGTGTTATCGAAAGTATTTATCTTGTTTGTCAATGTCCAAAAAATTAACAGCGTTGTGTCAAGGACTTCCATCTATCTTAAGGGCTTAGCCAGAAAGCTTGCGTTGGTAAAAATACGGATATCGTGTCTATTATCCTCTTAGGAAACGAATCGACCAGTTTCTCGCATTATCCTTTTCAACTGGGCAAATAAAGTCCGCGTAAGTGGCGACGCAGGTTATTGGTATTTTTTTCTGAAATATATAACCATGATGATTGTGTATTCTTTGTGGCGCTAACATTCTCTAAAGCTGACTTAGTCCCTACATTTTGCATTTCATATTTAAGTATATGTTTTAAGTTTTGTTGGCATGGTACGGTAAAAACCTAAGCTCGACCAGATTCAATCAACATTGAGTTTTGCAGTTGTGTTGTGCTGTGCTGTGGCCAAATTAGCTTGGCATAGCGCGACAGTTAGATATTATTACGGCCTCTGTCGCCCAGTAGGTGAAGGTCCGCCTGAGACGCAAAAGGTTGCGGGTTCGATTCCCGCTGCGGGACAAATGTTTGCATGTTCTGTAGATATTTGTCTCGGGTCTGGGTGTTTTCTATGTATGATATGTATGTATTTACAAAAAAAAAAATGTCTTATATATCAATCATGTGGTTCCCATAGCACAAGCTCTGCTTAGTTTGG
Source organism: Horisme vitalbata (assembly GCA_951804965.1). Taxonomy (NCBI): domain Eukaryota; kingdom Metazoa; phylum Arthropoda; class Insecta; order Lepidoptera; family Geometridae; genus Horisme; species Horisme vitalbata. The sequence continues at coordinate 21,596,649 of OX638092.1, read as the reverse complement.
GATTACATGATGCTGTGTGATTACGTCCTCGCATTATTATTATTATATTGATAATGAATGCCACTTATGCTTTTAGCGATAAGGACCTTGTACCTTTTTTTAATTTAATTTTTTTCCTGCATTCTATATATTATCCTGGCGTAATTAATAAAGAGTTTAATTCTTCTATTTTCTCTCTCAGCCGGCGACACCGCAATCTCATGCGTCTTAGTCGGTTAGCGCACCTACAAGGTCGTTATAGCGGATGCATCGCACCGCACCGCGGCACCGCACCGTACGCACATCAAAGTCTAGCCTTGCCATTACCAGATCAGCCAGTATTGTGCACGCGATAGCTCCACGTGTGAATCAATGCACAATAAACAATTAAACTAGTAACAGAGCTTATTGCATAATGTTGCTGTTAAAAAAATCCAGAGTAGGTTTTACTGTGTGATCGCCGATTGTTCTGGCTCATTGGGTTCAGTTGTATCCGATATTTACTTACTTACCTATGAGTTTCTGAAAGAGCTGAGCTTGCATACCTATAGGTTTCTATGCAAGATGTTATTTTGCGGTCAGTAGGTATTTTGGACATTAGTTACCTATATATCGATATCTGTGTGTTATTTTGCGGTCAGTACGCATTAGTTACTCTCTCTTTTTCCGGATCAGTACTATCTCGGAGTCTTCAAATCCAGAGTGAATCCGTTTCTTTTAGGCAATCGTGTTCCATTTTAGACTACATCTTCGTATGTTTCAAGTGTGATAGTGATCAAACGCTTGACTATTTTATATGAAAACTAAAATCTACCTCTGTGGCGCAGTGGGCACAGGCCCTGAAACGCAGAAGTTTGCGGGAACTATTCACGCCGTGAGAAAAATGTTTCTATGTTCTGCCAATAATTGTTTCGGGTCTGGGTGTTTTCTTTGTATAATAATTATGTAGGTATTTATTTACAAAAAAAAGTATTTATGTAGTATATCAGTCATGTGGTTACAATAATACCAAATCGCGCGTAGCCAATCATAATGAACGCACATTCTAATGGACAAAGTCCTCAGCAGGATATGAGTGACATTAATCGGTGAAATCAACTGTAATCCTGCGATAAACCACCAAGTGTGGTAATCGGCAGAACCGTAGAACTGTAGAACTGTAATTTTTCAGAAATACATATTCCTACCTAAATTATATAGTCTGACAGGGTTTAATGGCTCTACACTTAATGGCTTCGGTAGAATACCAGCATCTGCTGCTAAAACAGTGGATATTATGCTGAGTGGATGCGATTTTGCTGCTGTAGCACACATCTTACCATGTTTTATGTTATATTATATTATAGCTATTTTGTTTTTTTTGTATGTTCGGTTCTATGTCTAGGGCAAACACGAATATTTCAACCTGTGTGGTGTAAGCGTAACGAAAAATTTTGCCCAATGACTAAGCGTAATTCGAATTTACGCTTTTTCATTGGTTAAAATTTTAGGTTTATGATACGAATACTTTTTCACAAGTCTTCGCCATTGAGCCTTTGGTGAAAATGTTTTTCTATTTAGTTTGTTCTTTGTATTACAGATGGCGCGATGGAGTTGTGTTCTGGTGCTATGCGTGGTGGTGACGTGTGTTACAGCCGCCGAATCTCGATTCCGTAAGTTGCTGTACCATTATCGATTTTCCAATGCTTAATTGTGAACACGTCAGACAAAGCGTAGTTTGGTCCCATGAACAAGTTTTTACAAAAAAAATGTTATTCCAAGCGTGTTCACCTAATAACCACGTATGAGTAAGAATAATGTGCGAAAATGATCGTATGTCAGTTGTGACGATAGATGAAAAGAACGCATTTGCTTTCCCGCATTAGCTATTGTTGTGGAGATAATTCGATCCGATCGACTATTTATAAATAGAAAATAGAACAGGTACCAGAAAATGCAACAAGCATATGAACCACCTGATGTTACTAATAACAAAGAATTGAACATGCCCTACAATGCATCGCCCTACCCTACGATATTTATAGCAAATAAACCATTTCTATTTATTCTATTTCTGCGTACATCAACTTGAAGCCTGAAGGTTTCAAGCTGCATGTACCTGAAATTATACCGGCACTCACACCCTTCAAACCTAAAATCAACAATGCTGCTTCACGGCAGAAATAGGCACGGTAGTAGTACTTTCCCGGACGAGCCCTTCATAAAGAACTACTTCTTATATATTATGTGAACACGCTCTAAGATTAATAAAAAATTAAAGAATTCTGGCGGATATATTTCAAGTTGGACAAAACTATGTTTTAATGAAGTGACCTAGTGCATTTAATTTTTTTATGTTAGTGTGATCTAAATAACCTACTTACGATTGATTTTTATAGTAACAAATTAACGTTATAAACACAAGACCGTAGATTAACAATTTGTGTTTAACAATTGAATAATAACTAATGATTTTTACTAATAAATCGTGCATGGGAGCACTTATTAACAAACCCACATTCAGTGAGGCCATCTGTCATAATATAACAAAGAGCAGTATCTCCAAATCCAATTATTTCATTTTATTTTTACAACGACATTTTTCTAAAAACTACATGATTTTTCCATTTTCTCAATGAAAACGAAATGCCATGTTGTTGTTGATCTTATTGCGATTTTTTATACTTTTTCTCAATACTTTTTACTTGTCCATCAATATTAACAAATTCTCTATAGTTATTTTCGACGACTATTAATAAATAGCTATTATATCTTCCAGAGCCAAGCAAACCTCGAATGAGGAAGGGTACGTACACATTACAAGCATAATACCTACATTACTTTGACCAAAAATATTTGAATATTGACAAGCCCTGTTGAAAAATTATAACTGCTTACTCATTATTATAAAATTACAAACAAAAGGTATCACAAAGGTAACACTGACTACACTGACAGTTAACGGAAAACCTAATCATTAATCTATAAGTTAAAAAAAGTTGAAATTTAATTTTTATTGCATAATTTTTAAAGTACCGTTTACCTAAATTTAATTTGGCAAATGAATCAAGTTTATAAAAAAAGTACCTCTGTAATAAACATAAAAATATCGAAGATTATATTTTTTTAATGTTTATTTATCTAAATAAACTATAATGTCCCAGACACGTTTCGAAGAAATAAAGCTCTATAATTCATAAGTTCTTGTAAATTAGAAGAAAAAAAGCTCAATTTTAACTATATAATATGTTTAGATAGACACTCGGAAGTAAATATAAAAAAAACGATTGTTTTAAATGTTTATTCCTGCAAATAATTCATAATTAACTCTAATTAGACTGTCTGTATTTTTCCATTCATGAAAAACAAAATTTCTGTAAATTAGAAAAAAGTATTTAAATCATTTAATCATGATTTATTAGACATGTTCAAGGGCTTGTCACACATTTCTTTGGTCAAAGATAATTTTCATCCCTTGTTTAGTGGCTTGAAAAGCCTCTGCTGTAAAAGTTACACTACTCTATGCTTATACACTTACACTGCATTACATTATCATGAATTTGTGTACTGGTTCAAACACTACTCTATCTTGTTTTACTGTTAAGGTGGGTTTTTCAGTAGAGTTGTGTAAGAATTTGATGATTTTTGCAAAGGTTCGGGAAAAGAAGCAATACCTTTTCAATCTTCACACAGCTCTTATTCTCATCCTTATTTTCATTTTTTCCTTTTTCTCGTTGTTATTTTCTTCTTACTACTTTCTCTTTGGTACAAATCTTGCTCCTTGATATTGTTTCTGGTGAACTATGACTATGTTCTTGCTACTCCTAGCTTAGATTTTCTATAACTTGTGTTTGATTAGGTTTAGAGAGCAGTTACCAACCTAGCTTGGCGGTTGCGTAATTTGGAGTCAATGAATGAATAAAATTTTTTGGGGGTTCAGCACTGCCAGCCCAACTCCTTAAAATAATAAAGATGGAACTTGGGTTTGTGGCAACATTGCTCTAGAATTCCTTATGCCGTTTGTATCTTTGAGCTGGAATCAAGCACATTTAGTAACGCTATTTTCTCTAGCATCGCTTGTGGCAGTGCAGTGTAAGATCTCTTCGACGGGGTATACAATAATTGACTCTTCGACAGTTAGATATAATCAGTAACAAAAAAAAATACATTCACTTCAATGCCATAATTAACGAGCTAAATCATTAAGCGTGAAATATTTACATAACAATTAAATTACGTACACTTATATAATAATTTTAATCAAAAACGTAATTTTTCAAGTTTAGAATTATTCATACTTTCAATCGTTACTTTCTAAAGTATTTCGGAGATGCGCACGCGATGTAAAATAACTATGTACTACACTTGTTAAGGTGGTTCTACGCTAGACGAACCGAGCACGAGCGGAGCATAAGCTGCGCACAATTTGTGTAGTGTGAATCGACTTCCGAACCTCGAACAAGTGGGTTTCGAGCGTTTGGCTCAAACACAAAGATTTGCGGATTTGCGTCGCGCAAAACTACGTTCGTGGGCAGTGCTCGTTGCAGGATCTATGTTGGTCCACACTTGACGCCGCAAATGACGATACCCAGAATGTACGAGCACCAGCCGAGCTCGGCTAGTCTAGCATAGATCAACCTTTATGATTCAAATATAATAGAGAGGTGATGGAGTTACGTGAATATAATTTATGGATTATGTAATTATTAAGTGAAACAAATAAACATTAACATGCATTAACTTTTGAAATAAATATATTTGAAATAAGATACTAATTTCAAACTTAGGTGAAAGGTTAAAGATCTTAACTAGTTCACCTAGCACCCTAGACCCCATAAATCTGTATTTACCCAGCTGAAGCGATTAATCTCCTTTGAGAGTCAACCCTTTTGACCCTATTGTATGTGCTGGTATGGTGTGTAGTATGTCCTATCTTTTTTGTATCCATGGTGATTTAACTTTACTTTCTGAGGTTAACTTAGTTTGAAACTTTACCTTCTTAGCCTTAGTTCAGTTTTGCGCGTCGTTAACGTTTCCATTTTATGGTTAATATAATACAAGCTCTGTTTACTGGGGTTATGTAATTTTTCCAGCATCCAGCGTCATTCTAATACATTGGTGATAAACCTCTTTTAACGTTACTCTACAAACTCTTTTCCTTCCTTCGTGATTAACCTTCTTGACCGTAGAAGACCTTCATGTTTGAATCCTATCCTTTGTTGATAAACTCCTTTAATAACCAAACCTTCTTGACCCTAGAGTACTTTATCCTTACCTTCTTTTAATCCATTAGTGATTAACCTCCTTTGCATAAACTTCGACCCCTTCTGGCCCTATGGGCCATCCTAATAATGGAATACTCCTGACCAAGACCTGGTTTGCAGCCGACCAGAGGTCCCAGCTGGCTGACGATGAAATGGTCGGCAAACTCCTGCACTGGATCCAGCAGACCTTCCAGCAGCAGACCAACAGAAAAGGTCTCTTTTACAGATTCATTGTAAAAAAACTAAAAAATATTAAAATTATACTTCTAACATGCCCTGATTAAACATTAATTTTAAGACAAGACAGGAGGACTACGACGTAATGCCGTTTCCAGAGGCCCAATAACGTAGAAATAAAAAGACATTCTAACTATTAGGTACCTACTAAACATACTTACATAATTACCTATATTTATTGATTTGTCTAAGTAGGTACAGGTAGCTGTAAACGCAGCAGTTTCTTGAAGGTATCTTATGGAGTGGATTTCTTTAATCAGCCATTCTCTACTTTCCTTGAATGGAATATTTGGTGGCACTTGGCACACTTCGCACTTTCTGGGTTCAAATGTAGAGCACGCTAAATAGTACGGCTAGTCTGAGGTCCCTATGTACATAAGCATAAAGACTATTTTGTTGCCTGTAAAGATTGATTGCACTTGTAAATATAAACAATCTTCGAATATCTTGAATGAATACTGCATTCAAGATATTAATGTGTTATTTTAATTTTCAGCTCGCCAGTACTTCGGAGGGAAGCCAGAGAAGCCGAGGCCGTTCGAAGCGCCATCATATCTCCCTCCCATCACAGGCTACCCCGCCGCCGGATCCCGACCTACTCCTAGCTATAGTGATGGAACCACCAGCACGCCTTACCAACCTAGCGAGCCAGGCTATAAACCAGCGACTCCAGAAAAACCTTACCAACCGAGTTACCAACCTAGTAACCCAACGCAGCCTTCATATCAGCCCAGTCAGCCAACACAACCTAGCTACCAACCCAGTCAACCCTCTTACCAACCCAGTCAGCCAACCTACCAACCAAGTCCAGACACCCAAGCTCCATACCAACCCAGTCAACCAACCGAGCAGCCTTCTCAACCCAGTTACCAACCTTCCCAGGCACCCCAAACCAATCAACCTTCCCAGCCCAGTTACCAACCCAGCCAGCCCACTTATCAACCTCAACCGGACACAACCCAGCGTCCCTATGAACCAAGTGTCCAAGCTGGTGGTGGCAGCGGCATCACTATTGGTGGAAGCCAAGGTGGTACCAGCCAAGTGATCAGTGGAGGCAGCATCGACTCTCAGACACAATCCACTGATGATGATCGTCACCCTCCCCATATACACGACATCACCGTCGACTGCGGAAAAGAAATGATGACAATCAACATCGAATTCAATAAGCCATACAACGGAATCGTCTACTCCCAAGATCACTTTAATGAACCTGAATGTGTCTATGTCAGGGAGAACTCCAACCAGGTCAAATTCTCTTTCACCGTCAACTTAAACAAATGTGGTACGCAATTCTTCAGTGACTTCCAGAATGAAGGGCAAGCTTACTTAGAGAATGTTTTGGTACTCCAAAACGAGCCTGGCATCCAAGAAGTATGGGATCACATTCGAAGAGTCAGGTGTCTTTGGGAAGGGAACCTAACCAAGCAGCTCGTATCATCTCTGAGTGTTGGCATGCTGAATCAGATCACCAGCAACTTCAGCGGAGACACAGCAATGGCTAGACTGGACATCCAAACGGGAAGGGGTCCTTTTGCGCCCGATACCAATGGACTAGTTAAGATTGGAGAGACCATGACTTTGGTGGTGACTGTAACTGGAGACGCAGGTTTTGATATCCTTGTCAGAGAGTGTATAGCCAGAGACTCAGAAAGTCGTCATGTGGTACCTTTGACTGATAGCAATGGATGCGTCTTAAAGCCGAAACTCTTTGGGGCATTCCAAAAGACCAGGGAGACAGGAAACACAGGAGCATCTATTATAGCGTTCGCGTTCTTCAACGCCTTCAAGTTCCCTGATGAGATGGACCTGATCATCCAATGTGATGTTGAGCTTTGCAAGACGGATTGCGACGTCTGCCCCAACCCTGGGTCTGTTGAGCCTAAAAGACGAAGACGAGACGTCATCCACATCGGAAATAGGACTTATGAGCCTTCCACCACCATTAGCAAAGGTTTTAAGGTAGTCTTTGCGGAAGATTTACCAGCGCCTGACGGTTTCTGTATAACCCCATCAGCGGCCACTTGGGGGGCTGTTATAGTGGTGCTAGGGTCGTTGACCAGTAGTGTTGCTGTGTCATATCTCTGGCAGAGGTCGAGAAGGTCTGTCAAGTTCACGTAAGGAGGTTCAATTAATGTGCTATACCTAGAGGCTTTTGTAGATTTTTCTCGATTTTTATTTTAGTGTAGATTTGGATTTTTTATAAAAAGCGGGGGTGATTTTTTCGCAGTAATTTATTCTTTGAAGCTGCTTTTCAGCAGTTGGTTTATAGACGAAAATATTTATTAAATTCCATCTAAGGAAAGTACCTAGAGTTTCTATTTCTCTAAAATATTTTAATACACAAAAAAGATAAAATAAATTCTGAATGCATAAATACTTTAATTAAAGTGGAAGACGTTTTCCACATTCATAGATTTTTTAGTAACGTATTTTATTTGGTAATATGACTCCGCCCGCTTTTAAAAAAATCTATAGTTTACCACTACACTAATTTTTATGGGTAGAAATGTGATAATTTAACACTGCCAAGATTCTATTTATATTAAAATTATGTATAGTAAGGTTTATTTTAATAATTATAGCTTATAACTTCCGAAGAAATTATAAAATTAACTACCTACATTTCAGGCTGATTTGTACGATAATAATAACCGTAATTTTTTTAAGGCCCTAGAATTATATTTCTAGATTCAGATATTGTAAATTCAATTAATTTAACACATTTTGTTTGTATAAGAATTTACTTTAGTTGTTGTAAAGTATTCTTATAATTGATCCATCACAACTTCAACTTGTAAATATAGTTAGTTACATTGTAAAAATATTTAATAAATATTTAATCCGACATCTACGTTTTATTTACTGGCTTCCACCACTTCGTTTGCGGGTGATCTATTTCACAAAACGTTTGACGTATCACATCTGACATGTCACACTGGACTTTATAATTTTAATAGGACCATAATGCTGGACACTATCAAGCAGCATCATGTAGGCCCAATAACTAAGCAAAGCTTTTGTTATGGGAACCACGTGACTTATGTATACTCTATTTATTTATTTATTCATATCTTCTATAACATTGAGATAAATGACTAGAGATGCAAACCTTATCAAGTGTCAAAAAATATAGTAACCACCGAAGACGTAGCTTTGAAACTCATTGTCATTTTGAAGTAAACATATATTTATCTCTTTTATTTAAACTGGTCTGCTTCGAGAATGGCAGTTGATTTTATAGAGATAGCTATAATGCTTGAAATAAAAAGATCGATGTTGCCTGATCTCAACTTTTTCCCGAAAATGAAAGTGATTTTTTACTCATTGATTATTGGAAATAAGTAAACCCCGTACCAACAACAACAACGTACAACGTAGCGCAGTTGGTAGTGTGACAGTATTTATATAAAGGCCACGGGTTCCAATCCCACAGAGTCGAAATTTATGGGATATTAGCTTCTGCCCGCGGCTCCGCTTGAGTGGTACCCGGATAAAAAGTCGCCTATGTGTTAATCCAGGCCATAAACTATGTATATTTCAAGTTTCCTATAAATGCGTTCTGTAGTTTTAGCGTGAAAGAGTAACAAACCTCCATACCCAGACACTTTCACATTTATAATATTAAGTAGGATAATAGGAAGTAGGATATGATTATCTTTCTTTGTTGCCTCAAATGAAATTCATTTAATTTAATTATAAAATCTTAGATTTTCCCTGAAGTGTGTGTGGATACTTTAAATACAAAAAAGTATCTAGTTTTTTTCTTTTAATCTGACTTTCTTTGTTTTTCTTACGTTTTCATAGAGTACAAATTGACATCAATTAATTATTATTTAGCTCAAAAGTGAATAGTTTAATGAAAAAACTTTTTGTCATGACTTTGTGATATTATAACTAATATACCACCGCATGTAACGTCAAATGTATTCTGGTCTTCCTTTTGTTTGAGTTGATACACCTAATTTGATTTCATGGATAATGGCATTTATCAGTAGAAGTGAGTGCTCTATTTGAAGTGACCTTAAATATCCTCCTGTATGAATTGTGAATTCTTAAGAGGCTAACAATTATTTTAGTCCTTATCAAAACCTTCCACAATAATCGGGAAAAATGCAAATTATTTTGCTAGCAACATTACATGGCATGAACTATTTCACAAATATAGTTAATATTTGCTGCAATTTTAACAAAAAATCAATAGATATACATGAAAAAAGTTATTCCGCGTGATTCTTTACGCAGTTGAGTTAAAAAAATGCAGTTTTTCATCACACTATTCGCCTATTTCGTGGAAGTGTCACTCGGTCGACGTCAAGATGGTCTGTATGAAGGAACTAAAGGATCTTGGCCATAGCCAAGACCTGAGCCTACAAGCCTTATGGCCGGTATTACGCATCTAGTTACGATAGTAACAGTTTATATCAATGTTCTATATACATAAAAATGAATTGCTGTTCGTTAGTCTCGCACCGATTTGGCTAATTTTGGTTTTCAAATATTTGTGGAAGTCCAGGAAAGGTTTAAAGCGTGAGAAAATATGGAAAAATTGCGAGTAAAATAGTAAAAACAACAATTTAATTATCCATATAAACTGTTCCTTCCTGTCAAACTTTTGAATTTGTTGTTCGCCCATTTTGTTTTGAGATCTTCCCAAAAAGGTTGTAATAAAACAAAACTTTTTGATTTTCGTCTGGGGCTCTCTCTGAAGGACCTAGTCTGGATCAAGGGGTTTAGTACAATATAATATTTAATTTTATCTTCTCTAATGTTCTTTAAAAGTGGTCGTGGAGTGGGAGTGGGTGGTAGTGGGATAGAGAGTCGGAGTGGAGTGGGAGTGCGCATAAAAGTCAAAGTGCAATCGATGTAGGCGTGTGAAAGGGCGTGGTAGTAGACGTGTGAATTTAAGGTTCCGCGTAAAATATCCTTGTTCGGGAAACTTTTACCTGAAAGGACAAGTATACACGCAAACGAAGTTCCAAACGGGTCAGCAAGTACTTATATAATTTTATTTTGTAAATACCTACAACATATTATGAATAAATAACAAAAACTGGTCAAGTACGAGTCGGATTCGCGCACGAAGGATTCCGTACCGTTGCATGGCAGCCCCACATAAACATTTATTTATTCTGTTTTGAGTAATAGTTCTTATAGCAGCAACAGAAATACATCATCTGTAAAATTTCAACTGTCTAACTAGTCTAGTCACGGTTCATGAGATACAGCCTGGGGACAGACAGACTGCACCACAGAGGAAAAAAATAAAGTAAGTTGCATAAAACCATAAACATTGCAGCAGTATCATCAACCTCTAAAGATCTAATTATGAAAAAAAATGTATTTAACTAAATAGGTACTTAGCATTTCTTACGTTTTTGGTAATATTTTAATATTTAAAAAAACATTCGTTTACTGCAGTAGCAGTAAAGTACAGTATCCAACTTAGTAAAGTTGGATATAATATTGAGATGGATGTGTGGTTTGAAAAGGATGGATAAGATAAGGAGGTAAATCAAGGGGATTCTGAGTGTGGCACCAGCGGCTGATATGATGAAGAGTATACTACTAGCATCGTATGTGATGATCAAAGAAAAAACTAATTGAAGACTGATGAGTATGAATGTGACTGGATGCACGAGTGGGAGGTAAAATTAAATAAATTACAAAAACCTTCAAGATTTTATGCCGATAAACATTAGGTTAAACCAGTTTTGGAAGTAGCTGGATGCGTCGAGCTAGGGTCAGGGTGTAATGGTGGTCATTAACGATCGCATATGTCCAGTAGCAGAGTGCTATAGGCTGATGATGATGATGTTTTAGACTGTCTGCTTTCTAGGTGAAAAAAAATAATTGCAAAATCTGCAGCAAAAAAAAACTATTCAGATAACCTGTTATCTTATCTTGGTTATTATGGAACAAGTGAGGCTCCCTCATACAACTTGGCAACAAATAATGATGATTATTGCAGGGATTATAGTATTTATTTAGTTTGTAAATGAGGTACCTATTGTGTTAGTTATAGACATTACTCTTAGAGGTAGGGCTAAAAATAGACTGGTAAGAAAAAATATTTTCCATAAAATATTATAATCAGTGTTTAAATAGTTAAGTTTAGTATAATCAGTGACGAAAAAAAGGGAAAAAAACTTATTGCTGTTATTATTATTGCATCTAAGGTCTATAGAAGAATTTATAGTTAAGTTAGAAATTCTGACAATAATTCTGCATTATTTTATAGAGAAAATCTGCTACAGTTTTTAGCAACAGATCGTACCGATTATGGAGATGTTATAAATATCCGCAGTTTTTTTGTAATTGGAGAACTTGACATGGACTTTAAAAGTTAATTTAAAAATAAAATTAAACGATTAAAGTGTTACTTAGTAACGTGAACCAAAATGCAGCAACATGTAACAGAGAGTGTTAAGAACTGCTTTTATCGCCTTAAGCTTCTTTATAAGATTCGGCCTTTCATCAGCGAAGAAGTACGCTTAAATCTGTGCGAATCTCTAGTGTTATCCAAATTAAACTACTGTGATGTAGTTTATGGGCCATGTCTATTAGGTAGGACTATGAAGCTCATACAACGCGTCCAAAATGCCTGTGCACGCTTCTGCTTTCATATCACGCCTCGCACTCATGTTACCCCATACCTAAACTCTTCCAACTTACTCAAAATGGCAGCACGCAGAAAGCTACATCTTGCAGTACTACTCTTTGGAGTTATAAACAAACAGCATCCTATTTATCTGTATGACAAGCTAGTTTGGGCTAATACCCAGTCAAAATACCCCAGCAGAGCATGTACCTATGTGTTTGCCACGCCGAAGCATAGATCCATGTCCTTCCGAGGATCCTTTAAATATGCTGCCACTCGGTGCTGGAACGACCTGCCGCCGCCAGTGCGCACCCTGAAAACGGTTTATGTTTTCAGAACCACTTTTAAAAAATATCTCATTTCGGAACAAAAATCCCTCCCAGGGTAATCTCCCAGTATGTTTAAATGAGAATATAAATAATTAAATAAACAAATAATTTTTCTTTTAAGTAGCTACTTACTCACATGATGCACACAACATGCTTGGGAATTGGGTTTCCATCCTCTGAATTTTATGAATCTTCTATTTCCTTATTTTTGGCACTAATGCAAATTGTTGTCGAGCCTCTGGTATAGCGGGCTCTGTAAAGTAATTTTTTCCACGAGAAATTGTATAACACCACTGTCCTCGTTCCTTAGATGGCACTGAACAAATATGTAGCGAGTAATTACTTTAATTACTTTATTTTTGACCAGGAAAACACCAATACTGCTGTCTGCTGGCTGAACCATGTCAGAAAGGTTGTATCTGGGTATGGGTTAGCACTCACAGGCTTTCACAAAGTTTGCAAAATTATATTATATTGTATTAAATAGGTATTTAGTATTTATGTGTGACCGACAATGATCATGATGTCACAGAAGGCCCTGTCTGAAAACCAGCGCTGCATTGGCACGTGGTATATATTTACGTGCCAATGCGGCATAAAGCTGAGACAGGGACCTGTTTTTACCCTATGTTATTTAATAGCCTAAGTATTTTTTAGATAATAAGTATAGAGTTAGTATTTTATGTAAATATCCTGTTTTTTCTTTTTTGTGTTGGGTAAAAATAAATGTATTTTCTTTCTTCTTTCTTTCTTTCAACCAGACAAAATGAAGTGGTCCGAAATTTTGATACAGTGTGGTACTACCGTCTGTAGTAAGTACTCATGTTCAAACATCAGCCTATATCAGTTCACTGCTGGACTAGGAGTCCCCAAATAATAAGGAGGATATGCCCTTATGGGCAAAATTTTCCTCCTTATTACTCACGCTGCGCTGGGCATGCGGGTTGGAGATCGCAGGGCCAAGCTTATCGCAGGCGTCATTGCTGCCCGTTGGCAGCCAGGAGGTAGTGGCGGTGCAATGCTCAGCAAGCCATCAGAGCCCTGCATCACGGAGGAGTTTGGCTTGGGTTCCAAAGGAGAGGTTTAACTCCTGAATATCGTCTTGATTCCTGTTGAATTGAATCTGCTGTCTTTTATACGAAACAGATACAATCCATTTATGATGTACTGTATAATGAAATTTGAAAAGTTGTTGGTGGATTTGGTGGTTATGGTTAATTAAAAAACTGGCCAAGTGCAAGTCGGTCTCGCGCACGAAGGGTTCCGTACCATGGGAGCTCCCCTTAATTTATTTTATTTTGTTATAGCGGCAGCAAAAATACATAATCTGTGAAAATTTTGACTACCTAGCTGCTATTACGGTCCATGGGATATAGCCTGTTCACAGACAGATAAACAGATAGACAGACAGCCAGACAGAGAGAACAGACAGTGAAGTCTTAGTAATCGGGTTTCCGTTTTTACCCTTTGGGTACGGAACCCTAAAATCCTTTATTATTACAACACTAAACTATGTGCTACATCTGTGTTTTAATCCCATGTTGACCTCGCAGTCTAATTGTTAAAATCTCTTCCAGTTTGCTTCCTGGCATGCCAGACCGGGTTCATCTGCGCCTGGCCGTCCTACACCACTGCAGTCTTCACATCCAACGAGACGGTTCTCTCATCACCAATGTCTTCCATCCAGATCTCCTTATTATGCAGTCTACCTAATGTAGGGGGGCTTCTGATCAGTCCTTTCTGCAGCTACGCGTTCAACACCTTTGGGAGGAAGTACGCACTATGCTATTTGGGTTGCCGTTTGTGGTAAGAAAATCACAGAAGCAATAAACTAAGTAATAATAATTCCATCCGCTGCTTTAGCCACATGGTATCGCTACTAATGGTAGCTTATGGCTCATTCCTGGTCTAAAAAAAATAGTAACAGAATTTCAGCTCTATCCGATAAGTAGGTGAAGGCACCGACGGTGTTTCGACTTTGACAGGACGCGGAGTAAGAGCATCTCGCTCACTCACCCTGATGAAGTGTCTCTTAAAGAGTCAAAATACCGTCGGCGCGTTTGCCGATGAAACGGTACGTGAAAATCCTAGTTTTCAATATGAATGAGCAAAATAACTTTCGTAGCTTTCCTCAGATTGCGTGGACAATAATCTCTCTGACGAGCAGCGTGACGCTGGTCCTACTGGCGATAGCGCTGGCTGGGATTGGTATCGCTGGACAGAACATCTCCATCATATACGTGTCGGAGATCGCGAATGACTCTATACCAGAGGGTCTAACTGCTTGCTTGGCTTCAGGGTATTTCTTAGGCGAGTTCCTGAGGTTCTTACGCTATTTTTCTGTCTAGTTTGGGAATGGAAATGGAACGGATAGATACTGTTCATATTCTTGACGATCACGTTGGCACAATTGTGTCCGATTGACACTGCTTCCCACTGAGTGACAAATGTTTGCATGATTAGCAGATACGTGTTTTTGTTTCAGGTCTGTGTGGTTTGTTGTACATAGTTCCTTAAACCCATAATAAATGAGAGTATCCTACTGTTGGGTATTATTTTATATTTTTCGCGAAGTTTCATAAAGCGCTCAAGTTCGGTGTTCTGAACAAATCGTCGTAGTTAAGCAATTCTCTGCCCAGCTATTAGATTATACATACTTGGAAGAGTGACATAGGCATGCTATCCTTCCTCCTTACTAGTTTCCTTATCATTATCAACTTATATCAGTCCACTGCTGGACATAGATCTCTCCAAGGGTTCGCTACTGAGCCCAATCCTTGACTCTGCTTATCCACTGAAAGGGGCCGTCTTTAAATCATGTGATGTTTTTTTTGAGCATTTTTTAACCCTCCCTCCCCCTTGGTGATACGTGGTGACGTTTAAGACTAGCCCCCCCTAACGCACCCAAAATCACGTGTATTTTTTAGTACTTACAAAGAATCTTAAAAATATTAGAATATTATTTTTAAATACAAATATAAAGTATAATAAAATTTTATTCTAAAATTAAGGTCCATGAATAAGAACTTCGTTCGATGCCTCGCAACGGCAAGACAAGGTCACACTACACGCCGCATTTCAGTTTAGAAATAGCGCGTTTGACGAAAAAATAAATATACGTGATATCTTACTACACCTTGTGATATTTCGTGATTTTTGCCAAACCCCCTCCCCCCTTTCGAGCCTCTGGACGGCCCTAAAGCCAGCTACATTACGCAGATCGTCACTCCATCTAGCCAGGAAGCGTCCTACGTTACGTTTACCTAAACGTAGTCTCTCAAGTACACGTTTACTCCAATGGTTGTTAATTCCTCGGCAATATGGCCGGCCCACAGCCACTTCAGCTTGCTAATCCTCTGAGCTATGTCAGTAACTTATTAATTCTTGCAATTTGGCTGATAGAAGAAATTACATCAATATTTTTTCCCGTTCAAGGTATTCTGATCTCGCACACGTTGGGAGGTCATCTCAGCTATATGCAGGTGGTGTACACGCACCTGTCCCTGTCAGTTCTGTCGATAGTGCTCCTGATGCTGCTGAAGGAGTCACCGGTGTACTTGGTGCTGGTTGGGAGGGAGAAGGTTTGTTTAAAAAGGAATCGTAGCTAATATTATAAACGCGATAGGTAGTGAGTTTGTTCGTTTGAATCTTCGTTACGCTGCTGCCGATTATCTTAAAATTTCCTAAACACATTATCAAGGGTATGTACATAAAAGGACATAAAGTGTCTTTCACCCCGAAAAAATACTGTTCCCGACGCATATCAATATTTAAATGTGAGCTAAAGGTTTGTCGCTAAAAGATCATTTGCGAATTGTGAATTATGCAAGAGAAATTGGTACAAAAATAATACAGGCGAATGTTTGTGAAAATTCGAGACTATTTTTCTTTCAAGATCAGTGACAGAAGATTTCTGTCATAATTCACAATTTACTTATTGGATCGGATTTAACAAAAACTCCTACACAAGAGTTGGTCATTAGCTGTTACGAAGAAGATAGATAGATGGTTATTATATTTCATAGAAGAAGAAAAATAATCTCTTTTATGAAACAAGTTATTGTAAAATATTGGATTTTATTAGAGTTTGGTTACAGCTCTAGGTTATTATTTATAATTTTAATGAATTACTGAGTCATTTATTAGTGCTAATTATAATTAATGTGGAGTCTTAAAATATGTTCTTCTAAATAAAATAAATAGAGTGTAGGTATTTCCCACTGTACATAAAATATTATCAGTTAGTTAAGCTTATGACGAACATGATATTAGTTTTACCCATACTGTTATCTAATTATATCATCGGCACATCTCCCTTGATATTTGAGTCCAGTATTACATCAGTCATGGACTTTTCATAATTCAATAGACTTGTTACTTAGGTACCTACCAACTTATCTGGAAAACACCTTTTTCAAGGCATTTTAAACCTGGTGCTATATGCATCTGGAATTCGTCATCATGTGTTACTATTAGGTACTTATTCTGAGATCTAACTGGCTGATTTTCTATTCGTTCATTCATTTATACTTTATTCAATGGCTTCTGGGATAATTTAACACAATTACCATTATCAAGGGTATTGTTCAAAATAGATAATATCAGGCAACGTAGTACGGTATATAGATCCAGTCCTTCAGTCTTCAATCAGGTCCTGTTCTGCTATAGCAATTCTGCAATGCCGTCTCTAACAAAAAACCATGGAAAAAAAAACCATAGAGAATTCCAGTCCAATTTCACTTTTATTCCATTTCACTACACTTGTGTGTTATTACTAATTTTATACGTTGATTGGTTAAATCGACAATATTTTAAACCACATAAATGAGAAAAAGACTAGAAAATAAAATAAAATAACTAAACAACGTGGCAATGGCGGTCGGCAGATTGCGGCCTAGCGCAGTCTAATAACGGCACAGCTAAATCCCCTGGCCCCCAACGGGCAGCAGCGTCGGCGGTGCGAGAAGTTGCGCCCTGTGATCCCCAACCCGCCTGCCAAGCGTGGGGATTATGGGTTATTATATATTACCCCTCAATTAGGGGTGGACTGTTATAGACTGGTGATTATAAACGATTTCTATAATCAAACTTACAACGAAGTCAACAAATGGCATGATAAATAAGACACTGACAGATCTTAAGCTTTTTGTGAAAGGCTCGTGAGGGGAAGTACTACCATCATTCCTATTTCTACCGAGAAAGCCTCTTATTGTTGTGTTTTGGTTTAAAGACTGTGAGCTTCTCATATGAGGCTTATTACCAAGCCTCAAGTTGATGGACGCATAGCTTAATATCCAGGCGGTCCATTTGGTTGTCCCCGCTGCAAGTATTATAATTATATCTCTGTGGTGCAGTGGGTGAAAGCCCGTCTGAGATACCGAAGGTTGCGGGTTCGTTAAAAAAAAATATCTTATAGATAAAAATCTCATGTCACGGTGTTTGTGGTCGTAATCCTCCGAAACGGCTTTGGTTGGAATTTTTATTTTTCATTTGGTAGGTATGAAAATATGGCGTAAAGTATCTTTCAGTGAGTTCATTAAGTGTTCTTATCCAGATTTTTTGTTCATTATAAGTATTTCTAGTCCTGAAATAACACATACTTTTTATCAGGCGCGAAGCGAGCGAAGTCGCGGCCGGAAGCTAGCAAGTAGTCTATTTCATGTGGTACCCATAAAACAAGCTCTGCTTACTTTGGGGCTTATAATTTTATGTAAAAATGTACGGCACTATTTATTCATTTATTTAAAAAAAAACTACATACCTTGCATTGTATTTCAGACCCAGAGGCAACCGACGAGCTGATCACTGAGAAGGAAAAACTGGAGGTAGAAGTGAAGGCTGGAAACGAGCCATCATGGAAGTTCTTGAGTAAGTCATACTAAGTAGGTAATTAAAGATTTCGTTAAGGGGTGTCAGAGGTTCGGACCTCCATCTTTGGAACCCAAGCCAGCCTCACCTGCCCGTGGTGCACCCTGCAGTATAACAAAGGCTCTGATTGAGCTGATTGCGGCATAGCGCAGCCTAACACCAGCATAGCTAAATCATCTTAATGAGCGTCATTGCGCCCTGTCCTGAGTTCGACGCATCCAGCTTCTGCCGGCAGCCTTTCGAAGCAGTTGATCTTCAGTCTTGGTTAGACATAACCTACCGAATCTGTCTAGAGTTACTAATGTATTTATGCATTTTACAGTGAAATCCAAATCATCAAAGCGCGCCCTCTTCACAGTCCTGACCATCATACTGATGACAATCATGATGGGTAGCATTGTCATCCAGGTGTATGCAGAACCTCTCTTCATGGAAGCTGTTCCGTCGATGCCTTCGAAAGAGTGCGCCATACTTGTTGCTCTGGATTACTTAGTGGCTAGTGTGTTTCCTGATCATTAATAAATATGGAAGAAAGGTAAGGATTTTTTTAGGTTTAACCCATAAGGGAATCTTAATAATCTTAAAAATTTATTATTTATTTTATTTTATTTTATTTATTTAAATTTTACATTGCCATTACAGTATGAAACCAAGGCGACAATGGAAATCCCTAATAATTTAAATATCCACTAATTAATTTTAATTTGACCTAACATCTAAACTAGATATGTCCTACTTAAAAAAATTAAGACAGCATCTGTGAATTTCATCTATGTAATATTGAATATATCAACATCCTCGGCAGCACATAGGCTGTTGATTATACGAAGGGCTCGAGTGAATGGCGCTTCACTCTGGAGATTAGTCCTTGCCCACGGGATCATAAGCAGCCTAGGTCGACGTCGCGCGTATACATAGTTGTCAGGTACGTACAAACCCACGCACATCAGTACTCGCGGATTGTGCACCATACCTCTCAAAAGTTTAAATATGTATGTTACTAGCATCATTTCCCGTCTGACTTCAAGTTTATAATATCCTACCATGCCTAATACAAATAGTGTAGGGTACATTAAAGGGTAAAAGGGGTAAACCCCATATAGTTTTAAATACAAAAACCTTGCGAACTTGTTCTGCATTTTTTCCACCATACTGGTGTATTTTTTTCATGAGGACTCCAAATCATAACGCCACATTCTAGTCTGCTTCTCACCAATGCATTATACAGTACTTTAATAGTGCCTATGTTGTTGAAGTCGCAGCTCTGACGCAGTATAAAGCCCAGGTTTCTAAAGGCCTTCTTGCATACATCCACCACATGCTCGCGAAAGTTTAAATTTTTATCCATGCGGATCCCTAAATCACGAACTGATTGCACGCGGCTTATGTTGTTTCCTTCCAGCGTATAGTCATAAATAATAGGACTTCGTGCACGGCCGTAGGTGATAGCACAGCATTTTGAACTATTGAAAAATAGTTTGTTAGCACTACTCCACTGAGAAACACGGTCAATATCTTTTTGCAGTCGCCCGCAATCGGTACTGTCGCAAATTTTCAGTATAAGTTTCAAATCATCCGCAAAGAGAAGACAAACGGAATCCTGTATGACATGTGGCAAGTCGTTGATCATTATTAAGAATTTAAGGGGCCCTAAATTAATGCCTTGACTTACCCCAGAGTTAGTTAAAATGTTCCTCTCGATTGGGACTAATCCGCGATATTTCCATCAATACGGGGATGTAACTTCCAACTGCTTCACTGAATTAAGTCTGTGTTTAAAAATACCCCTGCTGGCGTCGATGTATTTTATTTATTTTTATTTTACCTTTATTGCAAAGACCAACAAAAGCTACAAAATTAATGAAAATTTATAGGATTAGTTATTAAAGTTATACAGCCAATAATAGGTCTCTCTAGAAAAAAAATTAAGAACTATTTATAATATATCCTACAAGAAATAGTCCCGATTTTTCAATCGTCAGCTACCACAGTCAGTTAGATCAGGTAGGTAGTTAAAAAAAAACAAACTCGTAATTTTATACCTTTTTATGTAGTATAAGTCGAACCACAACAACGTATCATCATCATCAGCCTCCACTATGTCCACTGCTGGACATAGGCCTCCCCTAATGAGCGTCATTTGCGCCCTGTTCTGAGCTCGACGCATCCAGCTTCTACCTTCTTCTGCAACATCGTTTAAAGTTCTATTATTTATATTTCGTTAGATGTTGCTGATAGTAGCGAGCAGTCTCTCAGGAGTGTGCACCCTGATGCTCGGCGCTCAGCTGCAGTTCCACTGGGCGCCGGCCTGGTTCACTGCGTTGCTCATCTACGTGTACAGTTTTGTTTTTACCACTGGCTGTGGGAACGTACCCTTCGTGTTGACGGCTGAGTTGTTTCTGCCAGAGGTTTATTCTTTTATTATCATCAATATCTATAACAGCACAACCACAACGTCAATACCAATCTATCTCCAAACTACGCAAAAGTTATAACTGGATTAAAAGGCTATTTATCCCTAGCAGTGGTTGAAGTCAGGCTGTGGATAGTAATGATGATAGCATTAGGTTCGCCTGTGTACTTGTTTTTATCTTGAGTATAATAAAGTATTTTCTATGTATCTTTCTAACATCACCACCATCATTGTAAATGTCCATTGCTGTCAGAAAATTTACCATAAAGAATCATAACTTGAAACTCGCACTGCAAAAAATCGGAGAATACGTGGACTATTTTAAGATACCCGGGGGGTGTAAGGAGTTTATTTACTTTTTGGACATCAGCGTCACTGTTACTCAAAAGAGGGTAACTGACTGACAAAGCACAGCCTATACCACAAGTCCTAAATACTTCAAATTTGTGTTTCCTAGTACAGTGATTATGTTCCTAGCATAGATGCAGCAGGGTTCAGAAGAATGATTGAAATATTTAATTGCATGAATTTACATTTCTAATTAAGTTTTAATTAGAATACATATTTCATTCATTCTTTTGAACCCTGCTGCAACTATGCTAGGATTAAATGTATAGTTTCACCATATTCAGCTTATTAGCCGTGCAAATGTTTAATTATTTTCAATTTTTAATCAGGATTGCAAAGAAAATTCAGTTTCTTAATTTATTTACCTTTTCCAGGTCTCCAGCCTCTGCAACAACATAGTCTTGGCATTCGTGTATAGTATCAACTTCGTGACTCTCCTGGTGTTCAATCCTCTTGTAGACAGCGTGGGTCTTGAACCTGTGTTCTGCATTTTTTCGTTTGTCTGTTTCTCTGGTGCTGTCTACAGCTACTTCTGTGTGCCTGAGACCAAGGGTCTGTCTGTAACTGAGATTCAAAAATTATTTTTGAAAGACAAACGAAAAAATTAAATATGATTCTTATAATAAATAGTAAATAAATACATATGCCTGCTATCAGACGGGCACATCGTCGGCAGGCGGTGCAAGAAGCTGTGACCTTGGATCCCGGATCCCTAACCCGCATGCCGAGAGTAGGGATTGTGGGTATATCCCCCTTCTAATTTGGGGAGGCATATGACCAGTATTGGACTGATAAAAGGCCATAATTATATCAATGGTGCCATAGAATTATAAGGTCTAGATAATTATGTTGAAGCCTATAATGAGGATCCATAACATTTTTAGTTGAGAATGCAGATTTATAGAGCTAAGAAATCCTTAACGTACAGTGCAAAAAGTTTTATTCTATGACAAAAATGGACAAAATTATGACCAAATTACTACAGAAGTTCACCGAGTGGCCGCCGCGGTAGCTGTGACGTCACAGGGACGGTCAAGCCGGTTGCAGCCATAAGGCGCGCAGTGTTTTTGTGACTTTGAAACAAATTATGTGTCCATTTTGTATCTTAATCATCTTTTAACTAAGTATAATGCCAATGTATAGTGCTGAGATGTACAAACACTTTTTTTAAACGCCTGGAATACTATTTTTCAACGTACCATAAGACCTAGGACTTCGTAATAAATGGTTTTCAGTTTTAAAAATCATGAGGTCGACGATGGGGCGAGCTTTCCCAGAAGAACTAAACCAAAAAAACTTAACCATTTCCGGTTCCCATTCCTACTCCTACTTTTACTCTCACTACCTACCTAATCCCATTCACTCCCACACCCACCAAACTTTCACTCCTACTCCCAAAAACACCCCACTCCCACTCCCAATCCGACTTCCAATCCTTGCTCCCGTCAAAAATCTGCTTTTTTGACGGGAAAATTCTTGTTCATGTTTGGGCAGGATTGGATTCCAGTATGTTTTGGTTTATGTTTTGTAAATATAATAAAGATCTACCTATCACAATCTTCTGTCTCATTCACTTTTCATGTCATAAGTTTTAAAAAATCGGTATTTTTAAATCTGTTAAGCAAACCTTGTCCTGACATTAACGAACACAGAAGAGAATTATCATATTTGTTGCAATCGTTCGGAAGTTATGTGCGTACATACATGCTGTATATAAGAATAAAATGATTTGTGATATTTATTTATATAAAATAAAAAATATTTTTATTGATATCACAAAATTACACTCTAACAACACATATTTAAGTAAATAATTGCCATATATAGTGATCAACGGCGTCGCTCCGGTCAAATCGTAAGGCCGGCTGCGCTCGAACCGTCCCTGTGACGTCACACGCACCCGCGTACATTGATTTTACCGGCATAAACGGCATAATGTTTATTAATTAATAGCTTCGTAAGTAATAATCCGATTTAGATAATTCAAAAAGATATATTATATCATTCTTTTATCTAGTATAACGTAGAAACTAGTTCTATTGAATTTGTTATAACAGTACTGATCCTCATTGAATTAAAAAATAAAAATTCTATATGTAGGCACTTCCATAATGTAGGCAGAAAGAAAATAAATTAATTCTACAGTTTTCATAATGTCAGATTCAGACCTTGTAAACCGACTTATTATTTACCATGTCTTTCTCGGTAAGGCCGACTAGGCTGAGAGGATGGTCGTGCTTATCCTTCGAGGCGGCAACACTGCTGGCGCGGTTTCCGCCGCTCGACATCCTGGCGAGGATGGACGCAAGTGTGTTCGTCCGTCTTCGTCACGATGTCGGGGATTGAACTGAGGCATGAAGATCGCTGACGTGCGCTGGAGGAGTGGCGTGATCGGCTCGATTAGCCGCGTAACTCGCGCCAACTGCCGATTCTGCCGAGCTTCGAAGCCTGGCTAGGGAGGGAAGTAGAGCACGTCACCTATCGTCTTACTCAAGTTCTCACCGGACACTGATGTTTCGGTGAGTTCCTGAGTATGATCGGACGCAAACCGATACCACAATGCCACCAATGGGACCTCGATTCCGCGCAGCACACGTTTGAAGGAGTGTCCAACGTGGGACGAGGAGCACGGAATCCTGGTCGCCAGGATTCCGCGATGCGGGAGGGGTTTTCGGAGGCAATTAGATTCCCAAAAACCCCTCTTTGATCATCGAGGCTGGACCACCGCGAGAGGTTTAGTGGGGCGGCCGATTCCTGTGCGCGTTACCAAACAAAAAGCAAGCCTCAGTAAGTACCCACACGCTACCCAGTATGTAATATGTTAGTATTTGACGCTGTATAAATAAAGAGCAAACATAGACAGAGTCTATTTTTCATGAAAGTTAACAATGCTCATGATGCAAAAACAAATATTACTTTTATGAGCGCTGATTCTGACAAAAATTTGGTATTTACAAAACATTTATTATTTTAGTCTACCTAACATAAATTTTCCACAGAATTATTTTCACATTCATTTGAAAGAGTCGAAGCTTATTTCATTATGTCTTACGGATCCAAATTCAATTGCACGATCAAATGATGACTATTGTGATGCTTTATGGAGCCCATGGATATAGCAGTCAAGTAGAGTGTAGACGTCATAATCACCCTCTTGCCGTTATTCCATTCAATATGTGGCCAATACATGTTTTCCTTTTCATTTCCCTCAAGCAGCCGTTCCAAAATTCCTCTCTTACTCATATCATCGATCACAGGTCCTTTTATTCGGCCATCGACTTTTGACATCTAGTAGCCCTCAATCAGCTACATCATAAAATATATCTACCCAAAAGTGGCGTTTCCTCAAACTTTTTATTCATACCATTGAATCCCGATTGGTTAAGGTTTATTTTTACACGGTACAGTCAAAAAAAGAAGAAGAGTTCCTATAATAAACTATGTTGATCGCTTAGATATCACAAGAAACACTATTAAGGAACAAATTCCGCTATTCTTTTTATTTTTAGATTTGTTTATACTTTACATCGCGCGTTTATCGCATCTCAGTCCATTCCTTGCGAGTTTAGTGGAATGCGGGGCGCGGCTGATGCACGGGAGACGCGCGGGGAACAATCGAATGACAACTTCACCGCCCGTTTCCCTCGCCAACCCCCGCGCATCACGCCCCGCACCCTGCACATACCCAGGGAGTAATCTGAGTTATGTTGTCCGCCTATAGCTTTCTATAGTTTTTGAAGTTTTCCATAAAATTTGAAGAGTGTGAGAGTGTCATAGCAACCCTAGTCAGTGTACCCATCGATTAATGTCTGTTATTATTCAAAGTCATGTCTGTAAAAATGTGATGAAGTGGTATTGACTCAACGTAATTGCATTTATTGGACAATATTTTCCTTTCATTCAGCACTATCTTATTTAAATAGGTAATCTCAATTATATTATCAGTAAATGTATACCTATTGTATAAATAGAGCGACATGTTAGATATAAGAGGAAAGCCCCGCGACTTCGTTCGCGTAGATGTTATCCCAGCTGCACCCTTTCAGAGGATAAATTACATGAAATTCTTTGTTAGTGCAACCTTTAACTATGCATGGGAGATACCCTCCAATTTTGTCTAGAACTTAAGGGGCCTGCGACGGATGTCAAAAGTCAAAAGTCAATATTCAAAAGTCAAAATTCATTTATTCAGTAGGAACTGTATTTTTTTAATTTACCACCAATTCGTAACGTGACCAAACAGAGATGAATTTTCAAGAAACTCTGCTTGGCGTATATTTTTTTAACGTCATTGTACTTAATATCTATTACATTGTTTTTGATGGAGTTGGAGGCAGTTTCATCCCAAGCTTTTTTGTCATCTAAATAATCAGATATTTAATAATAAGCTTTATTACATAGATTACGTTTAACAACATTTTTGAATTTATTTACAGATAGATTAATCACATCATTTGGGATTTTGTTAAAAAATCGTACAGACATCCCTTTAAAAGATTGACTAACTTTATGGGAACAGCTAGTTTATCTTTATTTCTAGTGTTAACATCATGATAGTCGCTATTTTTCTTGAACATGTTAATATGTTTTCGGACATACATTAAGTTTTCATATATATATATTGGCACGGCACTGTCATAACATTTATTTCTTTAAACTTAGTTCTAAGTGATTCTCTGGGGCCCATATTATAAATTGCACGAACAGCCCTCTTCTGCAACACAAATATGGTGTTGATATCTGCAGCATTCCCCCACAACAAAATGCCGTACGACATAATGCTATGGAAGTAGCTGAAATAAACTAGTCTAGCCGTTTCTACGTCAGTAAGTTGACGGATTCTTTTGACTGCGTATGCTGCAGAACTGAGTCTGTTCGACAACCCATCTATGTGAGCGCCCCATTGAAGCTTATTATTTAAAGTTATGCCTAAAAATACAGTACTGTCCACAAGATTTAGATCTTCATCTTTTATTTTAATGTTAGGTTTAACTTGTTTAACATTTGGTAATATAAATCTCATACATTTTGTTTTAGCCACGTTCAGTAATAAATTATTTACATCGAACCAGTTAACAACTTTCGCTATTGCATTGTTCACGTCGTCAAAATTGGTCTGCCGTCGCTTTAATTTAAATAAAAGTGACGTGTCATCCGCAAACAATACAATTTCGTGGTTGTCTCTCACAAGTTGAGGTAGGTCGTTGATGTAAATTAAAAATAAAAATGGTCCAAGTATTGACCCTTGCGGAACACCCATCTTTACTACAGATCCCCGAGAACATTTTCCATTTACGTCTACTTTCTGTATTCTGTCAGATAGGTAAGAGGTGAGAAGGGATAAATCCATACCTGACGCCATAGTGATCTAGTTTTCTGATTAATGTTTCATGGTGTACGCAGTCAAATGCCTTAGACAAATCACAAAAGATGCCTAAAGCATCATGTGAGTCCTCCCAGGCATCGTAGATATGCGATACCAACTCAACACCGGCATCAGTTGTTGATCTGCCCCGCGTAAATCCGAATTGTTTGACATCTAGTAAGTTAAAATGGCTTTGCAGTTGACTGAGAATAAGCTTTTCAAAAATTTTACTAAATGTTGGCAGTACTGATATCGGTCTAAAGTTGATGAAATGCCCATACAAACGTAATATCAAAATGATTTCTAATTCAAGCATAATATATATATATATATATATATTGTTGTGTTTTTGTATGACAATAGAAGGTATTAATCTAGGTTCCTGCATAGTTTTTTTTTTACAAAATACTTACCTTAAATGAATTAAAAGCCTTTTGCACATTTTTATGCCAAAATAGACCACCTTTCTTCCTCTTTGTGTCGTATTAAAATCAACAATATCTCACGTGTTGTTTGTAACATAGGTTAATATTATCTAGTTACAGAGTAACAATACTATGTAAAGAACACATAAAGTTGACAGTCATCATTTTTGGTATTACGGAACACAACCAAATTCATATCAAATTTTGAACGGTCTCTATCGCTATCGTCCACGCACGGCTTGATCATCCATCAGCTAAACAGAGATAGCGATATCCGGGAACGATTTTTGCACACGTCTCAAATTTATGTTGCGAGTGAGGGTCGCTGGATTTTGGAGGCTTATGCTGTGCGTCAAATTGTAAGTTATTCAGTGAGTCATGTTTATTACATTTTTAACCGACTTCAAAAAAAGGAGGAGGTTCTCAATTCGGTTGTATTTTTTTTATCAATCATCTGGGATGATATGGGTTCCACAAATTCACCAATAACAATAATGTGGTATTGGCGAAATTGTGGAATCCATATCATCTAAGTCTAGTCGTCCAATCATCATTCATTTAATCAGTCGGTTTCATTAAAGTTTTATATGTATAGGGTCTCTTAAGAGCTTATATCCTCTCTATTTCGTCTCGTGGATTTCAAAAAATTTAAAAAACAAATCGACTTTGAATCTTCAATAAAGAAAATTTAGTTTTTACTTACAAAGATACGAACGCGTCCAATCTGTAGAAAAATCGGTGACAAACAAGCCTGTTTCTTTAACTACATTTATGTACCTACTATTTAGGTAAAATGCTAAGATATATTAAGAAGAATTTACTAGAAGATGGCATAAATTTGAAAAACCTATATCCAGCAAAAGCCTAATAACTCGACACCAGAGTAGGCTCATACCAAAAAAAGAAGCAATGGATAAAGTGGGGCTGTAGATAATGATGATCATAAAAGAATGTCAGCTAAGTGGCAACAGAGAATGGACATTATCTAGTTATCACCAATACTGCGGACACCAATGAGCTCTGTTTGGTAGATAGTATTTGGTGTGGATAGATCATATTCCAGCACAATAGAAAAGATAATAATCCTACCCAGAACACAGTTGGACTGGACTCCCTGGGTAATATGCGGGGTTCCGGGTGTGATGCGCGAGTATTGGCGCGGGCAGCGAGCGGCGAGTTTGTCATCAGCCCGTTCCACGCGCGAAACTAGCACACTGCCAAGCTTTTTTTTATGTTAATGAAGATCGAACTAACACATGGCCCACCTGATGTTAAGCGGTAACCATTACTTATAACAAAATAGCGCTTCGTTAGACATGTTTTGAACGTGCCTTACGATGCAACGCCCTGCGTCCATCAACTTGAGGCATGACGGTGGTAACTAAAACACAGCAATACTGCTTCACGGTAGAAATGGTATGGTGGTGGTTCTTCCCCGGATGAGCCCTTCACAAAAAACTCTACTACTTCTAAAAACATGCAGGGCGTGGACTGAATTACGTGGTTTACTTAAACATTTCGCACGTATTTATATTAAAACCCCTACAAGCATAAATGCCTTATAGTGGTGAGTTAGATAGATAAGAAGTCAAGTAATCATACTTACGCACAAAAGGTTCTTTATCCAAAAATAATAAAATATAAATAAAATAGATTATTATATAGATATATTTAGTGAAACTGATGAAGTAACTATTAAAGCAAATTAACAAAGAAAATATTACACTTACACTAACTACTTTTCTAGCTAGACGGCCAGAATATATTGTAACTATTTGGCGTTTGGTGAACTTTATCTCTTTTTTATGAATAGTTATTAAATGACAATATCATTATTATCATCATCATCAGCCTATAGCAGTCCACTGCTAGGCATAGGCGTCCCCTTATGAGCGCAATAATTGCGTCCTGTTCTGAGCTCGATGCATCCAGCTTCTACCAGCAGCCTTTCGCAAATCGTCACTCCACCTGGCCGGAGGGCGTCCTACAACACGTTTGCCGAGCCGCAGTCTCTACTTTAATACAATATATGTAGGTAGTTATATAATTTTTATGATCATATTTATAATAATATCAACAAATAGCTTGTTACCTTAGGCCAAAGTTAGTGAATAATGGCATAACACCATGCAGTTTGCATCCAGTGTTGTCATTATTCAGCGGCCGGTCTGCTCGTCTCCCAAATACAGAGGTAAGAGTGTTTCATAGGGCAGGGTATGGAACTCCGCCCGGTAGGTTTCTAGGTTCGCCTAGAAACCTACCGGGAGTCCATGAACCCGTCAAGTGCTAAGCTGCAGCGTCTTCCTTCATCAGGCGATGAATTGTGCGATGACGCACTAGCACTATGGTGAGCGACGCAACAGTGAACACGGTGTGCTTTGGTCGGTACACTATAACTTAGAGCGACCTTTTCGCCGGCGGAGAGTCAAACAGACCCCTCTCTATGCGTAAGGTATTTTCACATTGTAAAAAGAGTGGAATGGAACCCTAAAAATGGCGCTCAACGTCAATTCATACAACGTGGCATCAAATAAATAATTATGGCAGGGATTACCTGTGTATATTAGTATAGTAATATTTAGTTTGTAAACGAGCTATTGTGATAGTTATCGACATTTCTCTCAGGGAGAGGACTGAGTACAGACTGGTTAGGGAAAATAATGTTACGTAAACGTTTTTTGAAATATATAGAAATATAATTTAATATAGTTAGGAGAAATAGTTAAAATCAAATGTGCTAGTCTTAGTAAAAGTATAGTTAGTATAATAGAAACAAGTTTGTCGCTAAATAGCAAATCCATCATGGTTTTATAATAATTTCATGGTAAAATTTTTGGGTGTTCAAAAAGGTGGGATGTAATCATATAATAAAGTATTTAGCCCTAACAGAAAAAATTGTTAAGACGAAGAGTTTGTGAAGATATCAGGGATTTTGTGGAGATGCAATAGTTAACTCCTTAAGTTAGCAATTTGTTCAGTAGTTTAGTCAGGCTGGTGTTCGGGCCTTATGCGTATTAAGTTATTCGAAAAATTTTCAAGAGCTGATACATAAAAGTTAATTTTAAGTAATCTAAAATGAAGCAAGCTGATAGAATGAAGAGATCTGAAGTTCTAATACAGTGTGGTGCAACCATCTGCAGTAAGTATATAAAGTAAATTAAAACAACTGATGTTTAGTAATAGGGTCTTGTTGTTCCTTCTGGTCTTAGGGTCCCTTCTGGAACGGAACCGTAAATGTTGACCCGCAGTCATGATGTTCAGAGTAGTTAAGACCTCATTGGTGCAGTGGGCGGAAGCCCGATTGAGAATCAAGATTACGGGTTCAAACCCACAACAGTACAAATGTTTGCACGATCTGCAGATATTTGTTTCTGGTTTGGGTGTTGTGGTTGCCTGGTGTACATATTCATAATTTAGAAACGATATAGTAGATAATCCTAGACTGTGGCTTTTGATTGTGGCTATTTAACATTATAATTTACTAGCTTACCCACCCGCAAATACGTTTGCATGTAAACTAGGTTTACAAACCTAGCGACCACTACCAGAACACCCTACCAAAGTTTCATTACAATTTGATCTTTGGTTTTGGAACGTATAGAAGATAAACATACGAACATTGATTTTTATTTATATAGATATAATACTATAGATAATTAATACATTGTTTTAGTGGTTTTAAACCATCTTCGCATTGTTGCCTTTCAAATAAAACCGGTTTAAGGCTGTTTGGGGCACATCGAGCGGATGGTTGGTTTCGATTTCTATAACAGACATATAGGTATGTAGGTAGAAACATTTTTGGTGTATAAAAAGTGTTATTAGTGTGTACTGCAATTCGCAACCCCTATACCCAGCATGAGGATTATGGACATATCTCCGTTCTAAGAGGCTTATAACAAGCATGGGACTGATTTAGGCTGGTGTTGTTATTATAATTATGAGTATTATGCTATGTGTTTGTTATATCACCTTCACATCTCAAGTTGATGAACGCAGGGCCTCGTATCGAGTGCATGTTCCTTAGGCATGTCCTACGATGCAATACTTGTTTAAAGGTAATGGTTACTACAAAATATTAGGTTTTCGGTTTATATTATTTATATAAATTCGGTTTAGCTGTCCCTCCCTACTAGAAATCCCAGACATCCCATCTTCAGAATATTTAACATACCATTCCATACTGTAACACAAATATGGGCCTCCGTGTTCCTGTAGTACAACTTTATAACCAATATAATTTTATTAATAAACAAATACCAGATATTGACATCTTCAATGACAACTTTAAAATATACAAAAATAAAGTGCTGGAATATTTAAGGCAACAAACCCTTACTTAAGTTAGTAAAGCCAAACTTAAAATATATATACAATTATGTTCAGTTTAAGCATGCTAAATTTGTTACTAAATAATAACAGTTACATTTATTGGTTAAAGTTTATTTAGTATTCGTTTTAAGTTTTTAGTTTTAAATATTTTAAGTTCTAATAATACATATGTACCTATTGATCTCTTAGTTACCATAAATATCTACTACTTAGTTATTATTATTATTATTATGAATGCTGTGTCCGCCTGTAATTGTTTCTATACCAGAATGAAAACTTTGTCAGTGTAACCCTACAATGTATTAATATTTAAGCTGTTGGCGTTCCTATTAATAAATAAAATATTAGGTGACCCATGTGCTACTCCATCTCTAAGTATTTATATTAAAAAAATATCTCTTTCAGTCGGATTCCTGGCCTGCCAAACAGGGTTTATCTGCGCCTGGCCGTCCTACACCACTGCAGTCTTCAAATCCAACGAGACGGTTCTGTCATCACCAATGTCTTCCATCCAGATCTCCTTACTAGGCAGTCTGCCTAATGTAGGGGGGCTTCTGATCAGTCCTTTCTGCGGCTATGCGTTCGACATCTTCGGTAGGAAGTACGCGACGATGCTATTTGCACTGCCTTATGTGGTAAGGAAAATGTTGAATTCGTCTTACGCCTATCATCATAATCATCAACATCACCAGACTAGGAATGGTCAACTCAGCCCGTGGGCCAGTGCTCCGAGGACTCAGTTGACACCGAAGGGGTATTTCATTCCTCTGACGGCCATAAACTTCTTCTAATGAGTGCCATGGCACCATATACTCAGTTTGACGCATCCAGCTTCTTATTTGAAATAGAAAACTTACTTTATTTTTTACTAGATTACACCACCGGCTTTGCTTCTGTGGTACTCAAACAAAAAACAGCTTATGTGACTTTATACAAAGTTTCTACTAAATCCATTCAGTAGTATTTTGGCCGGGTTTTGGTTACAAACATCTTAACTTTTCAAATAACTAAGTTACCTTAATATTTTTTTTGCCTTTTTTTCATTTATTTATTCACACACACATTGATACATATACATTGGTTAAATTAGATGTAAGATTGAGCTTATAGGTAAGTAAAGTACTGTAAAGGCGCTGCAATAAAGGAATCGAGCATGCATTAAAAAAATATTTACAGATATTAAAACCAAAGTCAATTGATGATAAATTGATTATGTCCTAAAAGTAAGTAGGTATGTAAAATGTCAAATAGAAGGAATGTTTAGAATTAATTGTTAATTAATGTTCAGTAATGTCAATAGCGTCGGCAAAATTGGCATGGCAACTGTAATATTTTCTAGGTATTGTCATATAAAATTCGTCAACATAGTAATAACTTTTATTTATATATATAAGTTATTCTTTGAGTTTGTTGCGAAAGGTCAAGTCTGGAGTTTGGTCTGAACTGGAAATTTTATTATAAGTTTTAACTAATCGCGACTAAGGACTATTGTTTAAAGTTTTGAGACTATCCAACATAGAACCAAAGATTTCTCCATAACTCAGAGAATTAGCAAGTTGAAGTGACAGTGGGCTGGCCATATTTGCCGAGGAACCGATGACCGTTGGGATAAACGAGTTCTTAAGTGCAGACCGCGGTTCGGCAAACGTAGGGTAGGACGCCCTACAGCTAGGTTGAGTGACAATTTGGAAAAGACTGCTGGTAGAAGCTGGATGAGTCGAACTGAAGAGAGGACGTCATGGCGTTCATTAGGGGAGGCCTATGTCCAACAGTGGACTGATAAAGGCTAATAAGATAATGATGATGACTATTACAAAGCAAGATTTGTTAACAAGGCGTCTATTTTTTAGAACCTGCGTAATTGGGGAATTGTCAAATAAAATAAAATCTAGATAATAAACGAGAAAGTTGTTTTGGATCTCTAAAATAAACAGATAAGTTTATAAAAGTTATGTCAACCAATGCTAAGAACTCTCAGACATTACGTCTTTTATGATATGCATCGTCAACAGACAAAAACAAAATGTGTCTTATCAATGAGTAGCCTAGCTAAAGCCTCTGATAGCTGATAAGGTTTTGGGCGACTGAAAACTCTGGGTTGCCTTACAAAATTGCGAAAGTGTGGAAGTGTATTTACCACTTCGAAGCCTATCCAAAGCTTGAAGGATCATATCGTTACCAGTAGCGTAATAGATTTGGTAGCCCCCAAATTATAATCTTAGACTAGGCTTTTTTGGCGATTCAAGTTCTATTGGTTTTATAAATCATAAGATTAAAATAAATACGTCTACAAATACGAATTTAATAAAATAGTCTTCTATAACTAAATATCTAAATCTAAATAAACTTTATTCATTTTTTGGTGCTTAAATTAACATACAGATTAAGTTATTTAAATAAAGGTAAAAAAAATACTATATGCCCGAACTAGGAAAACCTGTATCTCGGGCGAAAAATAATTCTAAATAGTAAACTTATGATCGAGCCTAAGCTAAACTGAACATTGAGCAATTTATTAAATGTTTATCTTTTATTTTAACCCTAGATTGCGTGGACAGTAATTTCACTGACCAGTAATGTGACGCTGGTCCTGCTGGCGATAACGCTGGCGGGGGTTGGTATCGCTGGACAGAACGTCTCCATCATCTACGTGTCGGAGATCGCACATGACTCCATACGAGGAGGTCTGACTGCTTGCTTAGCTTCAGGGTATTTTTTAGGTGAGTGCTTAGCGTGTTCGTATATGAATGACTAGTTTTCGCCCCCAGCTTCGCTCAGGTTTTACCTGCATAAAGAGTACCCTATGTGTCATGTCATAAACTATGTATATTTCAAGTTTAATCCAAATTCGTTCAGTCAGAGCCGCGTTTGTTAGTTAGCAGGGTTCACCACGCCGGGCAGGTGAGTTTGCCTTGGGTTCCAGATTTGGGTTGGAACGCCTTACACCCCTGGAACCACGTACACCCCAGAGTGCCCTATTTTTGCCGATATTAAAAAGAATCAGCTAAACATGTATTTTTTTTAATCATCTCCTAATACGGTTACAAGGCACTTTCTTGCTTGAAAACATCTACTATTAGCAGCCTTTCCTGAATTGACACTCCGCGTATAATATGCTAAAAGCTTGAAAAAATACTCATGGTGGAGATGAAGTCATCTTGGCTGAAACTCTAGTTGTTGTATTAGAACTAATTGGTCGTCCCGTCACGAACTCTATCTCTATCATGAGATTTTTGTGTATGCCACTGCCTAAACACGAGCATAAATAACCCTATATGTGCATACTTATGGAAACCTAATCCTTTTGGGAATGGAGTAGGTAGCTAAAGAAGACTTTTCTCATTCAAGGTATTCTGATCTCGCACATATTGGGAGGTCATCTCAGCTATATGCAGGTGGTGTACACGCACCTATCCCTGTCAGTTCTATCGATAGTTCTACTGATGCTGCTGAAGGAGTCACCGGTGTACTTGGTGCTAGTCGGGAGGGAGAAGGTATATATTTCGAATCTATCGGTTGGATTCTACATTCCTAGTCAATGTCTTTTGTGTTAGTGGACACTACATCGCTACTAACATACACAGTAAAATGGCTGCCTTTCTTGGTTAGATAATTATTATTGAGAATGTATGGTTTTTTGATCAATTTATAGTATTTTATTTTGAAAGCTTTAACTCTGGTCGCCGTATATTGTATGTAAATTTATTTATTGTAAAAAACAATTTGCAAGCTTTATATCTTCTAGCAGTAAGTTCATTCAGAAGACTAATTCCTTGATAGATATAAAATACTAACCGATAATACAAAAAATACCTACAAAATGTAAAATGTTTATTGCATCACCAAAATGGCATTGTTTTAAACAAAGATGAATAATAAATAAATAATGCCGGACATTATCATAAATACAGCATTATGTAGGCCCAAACTAAGTAGAGCTGGTATTATGGAAATCACTTGACTGATATACTACCTACTTAGACACTTATAAATATATACAAAAAAATCTCTATTATAGAAGTAAAAAAATACTTGTCATAGGAGATTTCGCTCTTCCTAGGGTATAAAAAAACTGTTATTTGTAAGTAGGTAGATATGAAGTCATTTTAGAAAGGATCAATTATAGTGATTGATTGTGTATGAGGGTGAGTGTAAGAGTGAGAAAGTGTTGTGTAAGTTAACAATATGAACTTATTGTAAGTGTTTGAATAACACAACATAATATTTATATTAATATTAGACATCTTATTTCATTTTAGGAAGCTGCTAAATCAATAGCATTCTACCGGCGACTAGACGTGAAGTCCAAGGAAGTGGAGGCGGAGATCTCCAAGATCAGGTTACAGCTGGACCCTCGGCTCGAGACCATGCTGGAAGCTGCCAATGGTAAGTCCTCTTCTTCGTATGAGCTAACTTACTCTGCTGCGTTAATTTTTCTTCTGAATAATTTTCTATTATCCTTTCTTCTTCGTTAAAAAAAGGATAATAGAAAATTATTCTTAATTATTATAAGCTAGACGCTAGTGGTCTTCTTTTTCTTCTTCGTATGAGTTAGTGGCCAACTCTGGTGTCGGAGTTTTTAGGCCGCGTGAAGGCCTCCGACATGGCTTAACGATTGGAAAAGCCGGGATCAACATCTTAACGTGTCTTCCGAAGCATGGAAGCGCTCAGATCTAAATGCCACTAAACGGTCACCCATCCAAGTAGTGACT
The DNA here is from genome assembly GCA_951804965.1 of Horisme vitalbata. Taxonomy (NCBI): domain Eukaryota; kingdom Metazoa; phylum Arthropoda; class Insecta; order Lepidoptera; family Geometridae; genus Horisme; species Horisme vitalbata. The sequence goes on along the minus strand of OX638092.1, from coordinate 21,560,797 downwards.
AGGCGGAGCATTGCTTAACCAAGATGATCTGCTAAGAACACAGAAGTAAGCCTCGCCACGATCGCTTCCAACGCTAGTGGTATTGGGCAACTCTGGTGCCGATATTTTTAGGCCGACCACGGGCCTCTATCATGACTTAACGACTGAAAAGGCGGGATTAAAATCTTAACGTGACTTCCAAAGCAAGGAAGCGTTCAGTAGCTTGATTACGATGACTCCTTAAAAAAGGGGTTCGTATCCCGTTCGCATAGTAGGCGTAAAATAATGGCTTTGTTATTGGCAAAAAAAAAATTGCTTACGAAACGCTTACGAAAAGTTAGGATGAAATATTTGTAATATAAATGTCACTGAACCGTCACCCATTCAAATAGTGACGATTGAGATGGTTTTTGCCTTCATCATAACTGTATCTTTAATATACTTTTTACGATCAACTTAAAAGTGAATTATTAGTGCAAAGTCTTCTTTAAAGTCTTTAAATTCCACTAATTATAATAATTACTTACGTATAAATCTAAATAAATCTGATAAAACTTTATCTCTAACGTTAAAGCCTTTAACAAATATCATATTATTTTAATTACTGACATTGCTTCATTTACTATCTACGTCACAGATACAGTTCCCATGATATTTGAGTTCATTGTATCTGATGATATTCAACCTTGATTTTAAAATAGACTTTTCATAATCACAGTATTATAAACTATAAATCCCTTCACATACACATTCACTACACAAATGTTTGTCTGGGGCGGGAATCAAACCCACGGCTCAGAAAGTAGAGTTACTGTCTACTGCTTTATATACCCTCTACTTTCTTCATATATAGGCCATCTTGACGTCGACCGAGTGACACTTCCACGAAATAGGCAAATAATGTGATGACAAAGTGAATTTCTTGAGCTCAATTGCGTAAAGAAGCACTCGTAATTACTTTTTCATGAATATCTATTTTTTTTCTAATATCGTAGTAAATATTAAAGAAAATTTAGGTAGTTAAAGGGTACATGCCATTTAATGTTGCCAGTGATAGAGCAATAATCGATAGATAATTCAGTTCTCTCGATTATTGTGGGAGATTTTGATAAGGAATAAAATCATTCAAATAGATCACTCATTTCTATTGATAAATGCCATCATCCATGAAAGCAAATTATTCACTCAAACAAATAAAAGGAAGATTAAAAGACATTTGACGTTACATGCGGTTCCTTTCTTCCTTCTTCGTATGAGTTAGTGGCTAACTCTGGTGTCGGAGTTACATGCGGTGGTTGAGTGATATTACGATCACTTATGGAATATAATATTATGTTTGCACAAACTAAAACACTGTTATTTTATTTTCACAATCAAAATTTACTTTGACGATCCACTAATACGATGATTGATGAGTGATAATATCCCAAAGTCATGACAAATAGTTATTTTCATAAACAATTCACATTTGAGCTAGGTATATGGTGATAATTTACTAGTGACAATTTGTATACTTTATATAAACGTAAGGCAGGTTAAAAGAAAAAACTAGATACTTTTTTTGTATTTAAAGTATTAGCCCACTTCAGGGAAAATCTATTATTTTATAATATCCCATAAATTTCGACTTCCCATAAATACTGGGACACTACCAACTGCGTTGTACATTGTTGTTGTGGGTACGGGGTTTACTTATTTCCAATAATCAATGTGTAAAAAATCCATTCACTTTCGGGAAAAAAATCGAGATCAGGCAATATCGAGCTTTTTATTTCAAGCGTCATAGCTATGTCTATAAAATCAACTACCATTCTCGAAACTGGCTAGTTAAATAATAAAATAGATGAATAATTTTTACTTCAAAATGACAATTAGTATCAAAGCTACGTCGTCGGCATCAATAAGTAGTTAGTCAAAAAAAAAGTCAAAAGTTTTTTTTTTTTTTATTATTTATTTAGGGTTTTGTCGCTGAGCGACCACATCACCCACATACATACAAGAAATAAATAGAAACAACACAAAAAGGAAAGTACAAAAATAAGACATAAGAAACGAAGTTATTCTTTAACTAAACATATTTGACATAACTTAATAAAAAATTTAACTTCTTCACTATAAGGAACGGATAATATACTATTTATAGTGCCTACTTGAGTAAGGTGATTTTTGTTTATGCAAGTGTCTCTGAATGATTTATTACGTAAACACTCCAACAGAATATGATGAACGTCTTCAATGACTCCACACTCATTGCAGTTAGGCGATGTCAGTTTTTTCATCAAAAAAGCGAATTTGTTGGAGGGGATATGACCGGATCGCAATCTAAGGAGCGACTTTAAATCATTTCTATTGAACATGATGGTATCAATCCATGGATGTAGGGATATATGAGGCTGTATGGTTCTAAACCAAATGCCCTTCTCTCGAGATCTTTCGTCAAAGTACTCCTGCCAAACATCCCTACATAGATTTTTAACTAAACTTATAAAATCTGAAAAAAGAGGTAGCTGACCTGATGGGATACCGTTTCCAATCGCCTGCTTAGCCAGTAAATCTACATCATCATTTTCTTTTAACTTAACATGTGAAGGAATCCACTGCAAACACACCGTCTTATTTTGAGATTTAAGCTTTAGAATTGACTCCCATATCTGATAGGCTATCGGTATACCTCTCACATGAGAGGTACACCGAGCCACATGTTGCAAAGAGCTTTTAGAATCGGTCAAAATGACAAACTTATTAAAATTTATTGAGTGAATATACGACAAAGCTTCAGCTATAGCAATTAATTCAATGTGCATTATAGAAGTGTTGCAGTCAATTCTAAACATACCATGACAGAGAAGATTCGGGTCCAAAAAGGCAGCACCTCCTCTATCGATAGCTTTTGATCCATCAGTAAAAATTTTATAATGGTTGTTATACTGCTTATTGATATAATTACAAGTTATATATTTTAAAACATTACGATTATAAGTTTTCTTAGCACAGTCAATTAATGGGATTGAATCAAAGATAACGTCATGTGTATCAATGTTACTTACCCATGTCCCTAATGAAAACATCTCAAGATAATTACAACTTTGCATAGACAATGATTTTAGTTCATTATAGGTATGAATAAGTAACGGAAGTTTCTTATTAGTCCAATAGCTGGAATGACTAACAGAACCTAATTCTTGTACTATACTTATAGTTGCATTATTGGAAAATGAACTAGATCTCAACCAAAATTTTCCCGAGAGGAATTTTCTTCGAATACGAAGGGGTGGAAGACATAGTTCATTTTCCATTACATGGATAGGGGTACTCCTAATATAACCACCTATAACGCGTAAGGCTTGATTTTGTATTCTATCTAATTTTAATAAATTTGATTGGCAACTACTATCGTATAAAAAGGACACATAGTCCATCCTACTCCTGATTATTGATATATATAAACGTCTCAGGTGTTTTTGGTGTATGCCCCAACCTGACCCAGATAAAACTTTTAACAGATTTATATATTTAGACACTTTTTGAATAACTTCACTAATGTGTTTTCCCCACCTAAGAGACCCATCTGACCATAAACCTAGATATTTCACGTGATTTACTGTTGATAACGAGATGTTATTAATTCTAAAATCAATAGGTGTTCTAAGTATTCCTTTTTTAAAAACACATATTTTACTTTTAGACGGAGATATTGTTAGACCCAAATTGATAAACAGACAACTTAACTCGCTACAAGCTGACTGAAGAGTCATAACAGCCAAGTCAATAGATTTATTCGAATAATACAAAACGAAATCGTCAGCATATTGAGAGATTTCAACACTTTGAATATTTTTGCAAATATCAATAGTTGCGACATTGAAAAGAAGAGGAGATAATGGGTCACCTTGGGCCAGGCCCCGGCCAGTAGACCTAACTAAAAGATAACCGTCTACTTTTATGTGAAGTTCTCTATTTTTTAGATAAGACCATAAGTATAAACAAATCTTAGACCCCACTCCAAGTCTGTCCAAGACAGTCATTAGACAACTCACGTCAACATTGTTATAAGCGTTATCTACATCGATAAAACATGCTGCAGTAATTAAATTTTTTGCAAAACCTATCTGAATGTGTGAGACCAAACGTGTCAAATTGTCAAAACATGACCGCCCTTTGCGAAAACCAACCATATTATCTGAGAATAGCCTTGATTTTTCTAGATACCACTCTAATCTTTTATTAAGGATCGTATGTAAAATTTTACAAACACATGATATGAGAGAGATCGGTCTTAGTGCAGAGTTTGAGTTAGGGTCTCTGCCCGGTTTTGGTATCGGAATAATATTTACTTGCCGCCACTGTGAAGGTATAAAACTTAAAGTAAAAAATAAATTGTACATCTTAACTAAAATGCTTTTACCTATCTTTGGGAGATGTTGTATCATGGAAAATGATATTTCATCACACCCAGGTGCAGTATCAGACTTTTTAATAGAATTTTCCAGCTCTTGAATTGTAATTTCAGATTCTAACTTAATGTTGAATGAGTGGAATTGAGGGAGAGGAGGGCACACAAAATCTGGCGTCAGAGAGTTGAGTAATCTCTCCGCCTTATCCTTATCAGTGCAGTGATTAAGTTTAGAATGGTGACCTTTCACCCATCGCATTTTACGCCACATATCTGATGACGATGTGGTAACATCAATAGATGAGCAAAATTGTTGCCATGATTTACTTTTGGCTTGTCTTATTAATTTTTGGGCATTACGTACCTTCTCTTGCCAAATACCCAAATTTCTAGGAGATGGACAGCGCCTTAAATTAGCTAAAGCTAACCGCCGTTCAGCTACCGCTTTCGACAATTCAGTATTCCAATACGGCCTAGGTTTAAACTTATTGCACACATGTTGAGGTATTTTTATATAAGGAATGAATTTATCACCTGCCATATAAATTATTTGTTCAAACGTGTTATAGCATTCTTGAGGATCAGTTGGAAACTTAAAACGTGTAAATAAATTTTCTAAAAATTCTGTATAAGATTTCCAATCGCTTTTTTTATAATTCCTTTTGTTAGTAAATTTTGTGGAGTTAGTTAAATTAATTGTTAATTGTATTATTAGATGGTCACTTCCAAGTGACTCGTTACTGACATTCCACGAAAATAGGGTAACTATATCAGTAGAAGCAAATGAAATATCTGGAGATGTTTGCTGAAGTACACCATTGGCAAGCCTCACCCTGGTAGGTTGACCGTTATTTAAATAACTGAAATTATGTTCCAACATGGAGTCAAAGATTTGATGGCCTTTTTGATCAGTTTTATAAGACCAGGCCGTATGGTGTGCATTAAAATCACCTAGAATTAAAGATTTTCTATTTAACAATGAAAACACGTAATCCCAGTCATTTTGGGTAGTATGTACCGTTGAGGGACAGTACACTGATAAAACATCTTCAATATGCTCACAATTCAAAATTTTGACGTGTAAAACCTCAATACCTACGTTTGGACTATTTGTTATGCAAGCAAAACTTTTGACAGACCTATGAGTTAAAATGGCTATACCTCCATAAGCGTCCGTCCTATCTAATCTATAGGTATTGTACCCATTAATTTTAAAATAACTGTCAGGCTCAAACCAGGTTTCGCTCAACACCGCTATGTGCACCTTTTCCTGTATAAGTAACGCTTCAAGAGATAATGTCTTCGGACGCAAGCTTTGACAATTCCATTGTATAATTTTGACTATTACGTTGCTATTGATGTTATTAACCATAATTACTAAACATTTTAAGAAGGGAGCCAGCCGAAAATCCACTAACAACATTTACTACTATCCATTCTCCACATATTGATACAATCTGTTGTATTTTAGCCTCCCAGGAATCCCTACCTACCACAATTGTATAAAGTTTAGTTAGTAAACGCACAAAGCTCATATCCTTGATACTCTCATCCCTATGTTGGCGGCGAGGAGGGGGATTGTGACTGATATTGCGTGGTTCGCTGTCCGAAGTCTCAGAGACATCAAAATTTTCCTTATCAGTCTCCATATTGGCCGAGGTCGAAGTCGGCGCGGGAATGGGGGTGCGTAGCTGTCGTTTACGCTGTGCCTGTGCCTTCTTACGAGTAATCACCGGATTTAATGGAGGCTGTTCTGTGTCGACAAACAATTCTGACATCAATTTTACTTTTTGAAATGGCTTTTCATTTTCTATGAGAGTGTGATCAGGTTCACGGGGAATCGACTGCGGCATAGGAACCTCTGGAAGTGGTGGGAAGGGGGATAAACACCTTTCAGGAACTGGAGTGGGTGGGACATACATTTCGAGGGCTTTACGATAAGTACAATTGAATTCAGACATCAGCTCTCTTACTCTCCTCTCCTTTTTAAATACTGGACAGATCTTTTGAAGAGCCATGTGAGATCCCGTACAATTTATGCAGCGGAAACTGGTTGTTTCGCAGTTCTCGTGATTTTTTGTGCATTTAGGACATACAACCTTCTTAGATGGGCACAATAAACGAGTGTGACCGAACTTCCAACAACGTGAACATTGCGTCACTGGAAAGACATAAGATACCACATTCACTCTCATTCCGTAAATTTTAACGTGGGTTGGAACAGAATCCCCTCTGAACGCCAAGCGGACCGCTTCGCACTTCTCCCATCCAGAAGCATTGTCATCTTTATTGATCTTCCTTTTGTTTAATCTCCTAGCCGATACGATTTCAATATTGCATGAAACATTTTTCATAAGCTCTTCTTCAGACACTTCTAAATCAATGTTTCGAATCATTCCATATGAAAGACCTAATTCCGAAGACCTTAGACTTCTCCATCCAAGATCAGTAAAAGTTTTACACTGAATGAATAAATCCGCCTCAACTTCTTCCTCAAACGAGATTACCATCTTGTACTGGTGCACGTATTTAACATCAATAATTCCCTGGATATTATTGTCACGGAGAAGTTTAGCCAAAGCAAACTGTTTAGGTAAGCCAGAGCTGCACATGACGAAAACTTGAATCTTTTCTACGGCTTCTGTGCTAGATCTACGCATAACTTTGCGACTACGTGGTTGAACCGTATTCCAACCTTCATCAGACGAGTTCTCTTCACGTTCACGTCTCCTCTTAAGAAGTTCCATTCCCTCTTGATATTCCATCTCTTTAATTATAGCTGGTTCTCCCGTACTCGTACTAGCCCCTTCATTCACTTCGTTACTAGCAGCACCCTTTCCAGTGGATCTCATCTCAACATTTTTTTCAAATTCAATATCTTCTAATCCTTTACTTACTGTATCAGATATCGCATCCTTAAAAAAAACATCTGAACAGATGCTCCTAGAATCATAGTCATGATCACTCAACATGTTAGATACCTATAAAGGAACCCGGCCCCAAGCTCGGGGCGGGACCTAGATTACTTTAGAACTTAACTGAAAATAATTTAATTTTATGAAATTTGAAAAACACACACGCCGCTGACAATTTCTGTCGCCGATTGTCAAGTCAAAAGTCAAAATTGATTTATTCAGTAGGAACTGTATAGTACACTTTGAAACGTCATTTTTTTTTAATTTACCACCAATTCGTAACGTGACCAAACAGAGAAGAATTGGCAAGAAACTCTGCTTGGCTTTAACGTCATTGTACTTAATATCTATTAGTTAGTGTATTTTGCATACATAGTATATTGAAGAAAAAAAAACAAGCCTTTTTGGTATTTTGACACTTGTTAAGGAGGTTTGCATATCTTGTCATTTATTTCAATGATGGTAACGAAGGTGCTAAAAAGAGTTGAAAAATTTAATATGAAATTTAGTTCCAAAATTAAAAATAAACTCGTCAAATTATGTACTTACGAGCACTTTGCGTTGATTGTGTTTCAGATCCTGAGGCAACCGACGAGCTGATCACTACCAAAGAGATGCAAGAAGTAGAAGTGAAGGCTGGCAGCGAGCCATCATGGAAGTTCTTGAGTAAGTCGTACTGAAATTCCACTATTATTTATAAAAAATGTTTGCTCTATAAGCGCTAAAATAGCTGAACAGATTCCTTCCCTCGTAAGTGGGCAACTCTGGTGTCAAGGTTTTAGGCCACCCGAAGGCCTCCGACATGTTTTGACAACTGAAAACTACCCAATATCGAAAGGAAACAAATGAACAAAACAATTGATCAAATGTGGTAGGCCGAATCAGGAATGAAAATATTACTTATTTTGTAGATCCCGATTCGGCCCATCAAAACATGAAATCTTCGGGCCCAAACGGGAATAACCCAACGAAAGGTTTAATTTTAACATTTATATTGATAAACAGTACCTACCTACTCGTAAGTCAGACGGAAACGTTAAAAAATTACCTAAAGAAAGTTTATTAAAACTTCATGTATTCATTGATGCTTTTGCTATTTTACAGTGAAATCAAAATCATCAAAGCGCGCCCTCTTCACGGTCTTAACCATCATGACGATGACAATCATGATGGGCTGCATCGTGATCCAGGTGTATGCAGAACCTCTCTTCATCGAAGCTGTTCCTTCCATGCCTTCGAACCAGTGCGCCATATTTGTAGCTCTGGACTTTCTAATAGCAAGTTCGGTCTGTGTGCTCATCATTGATCGGTGCGGTAGAAAGGTAAGGAATTATAAAAAAAACTTTTCTGTAATGCTTTTAGGGCAACGTAATGTCACTATGTATGTTTATAAAAAATCATCAAAAAAACCGAACGTGAATTAACTCATTCGTGAGGATTTTCATGTATTTCTTTAATCTCGAGCCTGCGAGTTATGTCTTAGACCAGCTGGTACTTGACAGCTCCAAGGACGAAATAAAGATTAGTTTTTCAATTGATAAAATATGTATATAATTGTATGAAAAAAAGGTGTTTATTTCAATAGATGTTGCTGATAGTAGCGAGCAGTCTCTCAGGAGTGTGCACCCTGATGCTCGGCGCTCAGCTGCAGTTCCACTGGGCGCCGGCCTGGTTCACTGCGTTGCTCATCTACGTGTACAGTTTTATTTATACCACTGGGTGTGCTACCATCCCCTTCGTCCTGACGGCTGAGGTCTTCCTGCCTGAGGTTTGTTCACAAATCTATAGTAGGTATAAGCAAACACTCCAAGACTCCAACGTTAACAGCTGCACAAACAACATCATCATTTCAACTTGCTAACAGCTTTTGATATGACACATTGCTAATTTATTATCATAATCATACTTTCGCTTTCGATATTAGTGTGGCATTTTCTTTCCAGGTCTCCAGCCTCTGCAACAGCATAGTCCTGGCTTTCGTGTGGATCTTTAACTTCTTGACTCTCCTGGTCTTCAATCCTCTTGTGGACAGCGTGGGTCTTGGACCTGTGTTCTACCTCTTCTCATTGGTTTGTTTCTCCGGTGCTGTCTACAGCTACTACTGTGTACCTGAGACGAAGGGCCTGTCTGTTACTGAGATTCAAAAATTATTTTTGAAAGAGAAACGGAAAAATTAGATACCGATTGGGCAACTTCACAACTTTTGCTCGCAAACATTCGATAAAATATCTTGTTGTAAGTCAGATGACGTCATAAGAGGAAGTCATAACTGTGCCATAGTTTTACCCCCTGCACCTGTACGAGCAAACCTCACTATCGCTTTGGACGCCGCTGTAGCGGTGGCAACCTTCTGGTCGATGGTCGAAATTAGCCAAGTACTTTAAAAGAACGTTGACACGAGAGAAGAAAAACCCCTTCTTCTTCTTAAGCCAGTGATCAACTCTGCGTGGTGATCGGCTAACTCTGTTGCAAACCGAAATGATTGACACCGATCTGTTTGCATCAGAGTTAGCCGTTCACCCCGCTGGTGTCGGAGTTTTTAAGGCCACCTTAAGGCCTACAACATCGCTTAACGACTGAAGAAGCCTGGACGCCTTCCTACCTCATTATATTAACACTTGTCATTTTAAGCCCTTTTTAATCAAAAGCTTATGTTACACTTACAAAGAAACATGCATTTTGAAACATTTTTGAAAATGATGTGTACCTACCTACCGGTACCTAGATATAGTGTGGATTTTTCTATGGAGGATGATAGGAAAGGAAGGAGCAAAATAATGTTGAGATTTAGAGAAATGTGTAAAGGGTAGAAATAGATAAATAATAGATAAATAAGCATTCGTCATTGATTTTTACAATAAAATTACCAATGTAACATAAATTTATTTTTAGAACTTTTAAATAATATCTTAATTTGTACATAATTTTTAGAATAAACCATATTGAGATTCCGAAATTGCATTTCCAAAAAGTTGTAAACTTTTTTATATAATGGAAATACTTTATAATATAGGTAATTTTTAAGATGGAAATAAACAAAAATATTGGTTATTTCAACGATTTCCCTTTTGCCCTTTCCCAAAAATTATGTTCCAGGCGGGACTGAGACTGAATAGCTCTGCCCTGTGATCCCGAACCTCGATGCCCAGCGTAATGGGCGGGCATATCTTCCGTCTATTAAGGCTAAACCTCCCTCAAACCTCCCTCTCGCTCACACTAATCACCATTTTTGAAGATACAAAATCACTGACTATAGTTACGCAAATTAGAAAACCTTCACATTCTAGAGAATAACAATTCAAAGGTTCAGGAAAACGTGTTGGGTTCAACATGATATTCTTGCCTTTTGAACCTTTTGAACCTTTGTATTGTTATTTTCTAGGCCGTGAAGGTTTGCTATTTTGCATAACTACATTCGGTAATTTTATATCTTCTAAAATGTTGAATTGTGCAAGCGAGAGGGATATTTGACATGTATCGTCACCTAAAGGGATGCTTATGTCCTATACACGGTGAATTTAAAATCGTATTTTATCCCGAAAAGGGTAAATCTACTCCCGAAGGAACTTTTGAAAACTTCTGAAATAACTTTTGTTCAAAGATTTCTTTTTGTAGTTTTTCACTGAAGAACTTGCTAGTAAAGTTACGCCAAAATTTAAGTCAAAAGCTTATAAGGAAGCTCTCCAGGGCTACTTATAAGTTTTTGACTTAAATTTTGTTTTTTTATGTAAATTATCTTTCCTTTATGGTCTATTACTTTACTCTTTGCATTATCTGATCTATCAGATAATATAGTTACACTTTGTTCTTGATTTAATGATGATAATTATAGTTCTGTTCAATTAAAAGTTCTGCTATACTACACACAGAACAAAAATAAGCTTAAGGTTTTTGTGAAAAATATTTTAATCACGTAATTTTAACTGACATTCTCATAACTTGTGGACAACCATGGTTCAAATCACCTCTTTTCGGGATAACATACGAATTCAAACTCACCTAGTATAATAGGGTGGTGTTGTTGTTGTTGTTGCCGTTGATTAGTTCTGAGGTTAGTACACTAAATCACGCCGGTTCTCTTTCCGCGCGAACTCTAAACAGGTTGTTGCTGTAATGGCGACATTGCTGTAAATTGAGTTGTTTTAAATGAACACACGGGTAGTGCTACTTGTTAGTAATCATAAAAAATCAATCCTATAGCCAAAGTCCATTTTTCTATTTTGTTTTCAAACAAAATAAATCACATATAGCCCTTACACAGCATGATTCAATTATTTATTACTTCTTAGTTATTTATTTTGTTAGAAAAATAAAATTTTGAAAAATGGACTTTAGCTTTAGGATATATTTTTTTATGAAAACTGACAAGTAGCACTACCCGTGAGTTCATTTAATGTCACCATTACAGCAACACCCTGTAGACGCGGTGCGATCATCATCGTTGACAACTGATAAACATAGTCATAGGTAGCTACTTCTTCTGTATGCTTCGTCAGGACAGATCCCTTTTTTATATAATACTTGAAGATGTAACAAGCAGTTGGCCCACCTGACGTTAAGTGGCAACCACGACCCATAACAAAGTATTGTATCGTAGGTCACGCATGTTTGGAACGTACCCTACGAAGCCCTGCGTCTATTATACATCATAAATTATTTATTCTTTTTGAATATATGTAATACATATTGATGGTATGGCTTCATAAAGAAACACTAGATCCTGCCATAAGCATACAAATATTTATAAAACTCAACTTATGGCATGAAGGTTATGAGCCTCATGTGCCTATAATTTCACTTTTACATTATCTCAACACATGCAAAGTAAACCTATAGCAGTCCACTGCTGGACATAGGTCTCTCCCCTCGGTCCGATCCTCGGCTTCTCATCTGTCTGCCAGTCTTCTTACATTATCTAAGATTATTTTCACAATTTTTAATATTCTAAATTCTTTCATCACAGCCGTACATTCCCCTGGACTATGTCATCGTAGACCTTTTGCGTGAGAGGCACAAACTCTCCCGTCTTCTGCTCCAAAAAGTACATGGGGTCCTGATGTATCAACTTGAAGCCTTGCTCCATTAGCTCCTTCTTTTTCAACTTGAAGGTCGCCGTTAATGGAGTCTCTGGGAGAATCCTGAGAATGAATGTGTGAGTTAGTTCTGTGTCGGATAGTCTCGTTGCGGATTCTATCCTTCAGAGAAACTCCGAGCATAGCTCGTTCCCTAGCTCGCTGAGCGACTGGTGGACTAGCCGTACTATGCGTGTCCACGTTTTGGTTCTGTATGTGATGACGCGGTTAGGAATCACTGATTGAAAATGTTCGTTTTCTGGCACTTTGTTATGTATTTTATGTAAAATTATTGTAACGTCAATTAAAATACGAAGAATAATAAATAATTACCTGATGAAAATAGGTCTGGCGTAGGCTGGTAGACTAGACTTGAGGCCTTTGGAGAGGAGATTCAGATCCAGCTTCTTCTCAGGATCTATGATGGCCGCCATGCCAGCTTTGCCTTCGATGTTCGGGATCTAAAGATGAAGAAACCAAGTATTTTTTCCCATTTTATAAGCTTGGCGCACACGTAGAACAAATGTACTAAGGAACGAGATGTTGGTTCCAGCTTTTTCGTATAAGATGTCTCTGGGTGATCTACAACGAGCTCATACAGAGAAGGTGGGTAATTACTTACAGAAACACCAAACACAACAGCATCCTTCAATCCAATCAGTGAGCTGATGACTCCTTCCACTTCTGCTGTAGACACATTCTCACCACGCCACCTGAAAGGAGAACATTTGGTTAGAAATCATAGCGCGATATTGCTTGCTGAAAATGTCATCTGAATGCGGCATGGATATACAATTTTTCACGGGCCACGGATGGATCGTGGTCTTTGCCCTCTATAGAGACCAACGCCACGCTGACGCATTATCATCATTATCTGACTTCACTCACGCCTGGGTATAAGCGTTCCTTTGTGTGTTCTAATCTCTACTCTTCAATTTTGTGAAATGTTTCTCGGTTTTACGCCAAAACTACTGAATGGATTAGCGGATTTAGCTGCAGTTTTGCACATTGTATAGTCCTAGAATTACTTAAATCTAATTTGAAGGGTGGGGGGAAGGGAAGTTCTGCACTGACGTCCCACATTGGGGTGTATTGTGCATTGCCGCCCCCCTTGTAACATGACCCCAGCCTCTGGGTTGGTGGCAACATTGGATTCCCGATACTGCCTGCGTTGTAAGCCTTGATCAAGCAGTTTTTGTAACCCGGATTTTGTTCTGGCTTCCGGATATTACCACCAATTCCGCTAACTTTAAAGTTTACTTGACTAAATATTTACTGACTTACTGTTAAGATATTTTATAAGTTAGATGACTACAGTTATTAACTTTTGCAGACGTTTTCAGCCAGGCGCGGATACAGGATTTCGTTTAGGGGTGGGCAATTTTTGTGTTTGGCCAGGCCTCTTTCACTCCGCAGAATAGGTATAAAAATATACCTACGCATCGCCGGCCTTCCTAGCGTGGTTCGTTACGTCGGTTGCCGAGTTCTGCCCGGAACGAACGTGTCCTTGAGCAGCCGCGGCATTTTAGTTTGTTTTTGGTATTGTACCTATATTTTTCGCCAAATTAAGGCAAAAAAAGTACTGCATAGCATTTGGTTGCCTGAATAATAATAAGGACCGGCATCTCACGTTTTTCAAACTACCTAATGACAGCGAAATGTAAGAAAATGTAAATAATACCAATAGTAGGTACAGAACTGAAAGTTTTTCTACGAAAGTTTGTCTCCCGTATTTACTTAAGTAAGTAGGTACTTAGGTACAAGTTCTATTTGAATGCGGTACCTACCTACATAAATAAACGTAATATTATAATGTAGGTATTTTTTCATAGACAATTTTTGTGCCATTGGTAGGAATCTACCTACATAGTGCTGCCTATGCCTAGGCATAAGCAGCACTTAAGTAGGTATTATGATTTTGATTATGTAGACTGAGAGCAATATTAGAAACCCAACCTAGGTACATTTTTATTTGATTTAACTTTAAGTAGGCAGTGTAGGTTAACTACTTAAAAACAGTCGGGTAGGTAGGTGTAGGTAGAAAAATCGATGTGGTAAGTTACCTAAAGGTAGGCGTACTAACAACTAAAACTAGATACCTAGGTTACCTACAAACCAAATGTTGTTTTTTTCTCTTGCAAATATCTAGGTAGATACCTACCTACTAAAATTTCTCTTATGATTTAGCATGATGTACCTACCTACCTTAAACAGTGATTATTCAGTTTTCGTACACAAGACACCTAAACACTTAAGTAAGTGTTAAGGACCCAAGTACCTACCTAGTAGGTATGCCTATTTTCTGAGTTCTTAATGCAGCCAGCCAGTGTAAAATAGTTTTCTGATTTAATACTAGGTAGGTAGATATTATTTGAATTATCATTGTTCCTTAAAATAAATAGGTGGCTAGGTAACTGGATAGTAAAAGGTTCAACAACAACAGCCTATTCAGTCCACTGTTGGACATAGGCCTCCCCTATAAGAAGGGGGATATGCCCATAATCCCCACGCTGGGCATGCGGGTTGGGGATCGCAGGGTACAGCTTCTCGCACCGCCGACGCTGCTGCCCGTCGGCGGCCAGGTTATTATTATTCGTCACAGAATAATTCTTAAGACAACCCTAACGTTACACGTGCCACGTCAGTAGAGATAGAGCTATACGATAGAAAGGGATGCAAGGTGTAGGTTAATATAAATGTTAGGCGCTGAGTTCGGTGCGAGCTGATTAGCACTTTATTGCGTAGCAGCTAAAGTCGCTATTTATTTAAATGATTGCGCGGAGTGACGCTTCTGTCCTCTCTGTATTCTGTGGTTTGGCAAAGCTCTTAATTACTTTTCATCGGCGAGCGGAGCGAACCGCAATTTTTTTTTCAGAAAATGTGTTATTTTGCCTCGGTTTATTTATAATTATTAATATGATCACAAACAAAACACGAAAAGAAAACTGGATTTTTTATATATTCATAGGAAATTTTTAATGCAAAAGACAGTAATGAAGTCGGCGAGCGAAGCGAGCCGCAAAATTTTTACACTAAAACCTCTGCATTTTGGTCATTTTTTATACTATTATAAAAACAAAAACATAATATATATTGATTTTTATAGCTACAAATCTGCATAATTAACAAATTAACAAAAAACGTGAATTATCCTCATGATGGAAACCGGATAACGTTCCATTACTGGTTTTTTGTATGGACACAGTCAGTGCCGTAAATAGCATTTTACGCGCCCGGTGCGAGCTTCTATAATTGTTAAGCCTGGATACCAGACGTAATAGAAAATCTATCTCGCGTTCCAGCATATATGAAGTTAAAGTTGACTTCTCAGTGCTTAGTTGCTTTATTTATTATAGAAATAAAATCGGCGAGCGCAGCGATCCCCAAAATTTTTGGTGCACAAAGGAAAAAAGACAAAGAAAACGGTGGCATTTTTTGAAACACCTAGGTATCTAGGCCTAGGCCTAACAGACGTAAAAAAGGAAGTCGGCGAACGGAGCGAACCGCAATTTTTTTTAATCATTCTAACTAGCGCTGTTGTGTTCTAATTCGTCATTGTTGCAAACTTTATAGATTGGATTTAAAAAAAATTGTGCGTAGTTATGTACCATTCACAACCAAAAGGTGGTAACAAAATCGGCGAGCAGAGCGAACCGCGAAATTTTTCTATCAAAGGTGAGCATACAAAATATGAAAAAGAAAACTACGATTTATATCTGAATTTCAACCAACCTATATGTATTAGGTTATAATTATCAACGAAGACTTGGTCCTGATCTGGTCATTTCTGCACCCCACTAGAAAAGACAACTCAATTTATATCTGGATATCAAACTAATAATAAATTAATACTACCATTCATGACCCAAAACTTAGGTCTGGTAATTTATGTGCCCCCCAGAAAAGAAAAGAAAAATTTATTTCCGGATATTAACCTAGTTATTAAAACTTGGTCCTGGTCTGGTCATTTTTGCGCCCCCCAGAAAAGAAAACTACGATTTATAACTGGATATTAACGAAATAATTAATGAATACTACCATGCATGGTCTTCGCCCTGTGCCTGGGCACCGGTGGCACCGCCTTATTTTCGGCACTGGACACAGTATAATTAATAGCTAATTAGTTAACACATGACAATGTATGATCGTTCCAAATTAACCTATGTACATAATAAGTACCTTGTGAATTAATAACAATTTCAAATTTTTTAAAAGTTTATAATATCTAGTGTATTTTGCCGGAGTAGAGGGGGGGGGCAATTGCCCCTATTGCCCCCCCCCCCTGTATCCGCGCCTGTTTTCAGCAGTGTTTTTGTGTACATATCGTTATTTTGTTCCAATAAATAAATTTGAATATTTCAAATTTTAATAAGAAATTTTGTCTCGTGATTAACTGAGTCAGTTATCTAGTTTAATAGACATTTAGTTCCCTTAAAAACTCCGCTACACAAGTGTCACCTGAAGGTGTCTCCCGTTCTATCCTTGAAGTAGAAGTACCCGAAGTGATCCATCACGAGGATATCTCCTGTGTTGAAGTAGCAGTCACCCTCCTGCTTCACACTCCTTACTATTTTCTTCTCAGAGTCAGTTTTGTCGGCGTACCCTGCGAAGGTCAAGATTGCCTTCTTTGGGTCTATCTTGCCGAGGAGTAGACCTGTAACATCATTAAGTGGTTTAAGGATACCTGAAGATGGAACGAGCATATTGCTCACTTGATGTTAGGAGGTAATTTTTAACCGACTTCAAAAATGAGGAGGTTTTCAATTCGACTGTATGTTGCTTTTTTTTACTTATAACAAAGTATTGCTGCGTAGGTCGTGAGTGTTGAGGACGTATGGTGGTACTTCCCCGGGTGAGGCCTTTACAAACTCTACTACTTCAATCAATTCACTGTCGTAAGTGTTTACTTTTGGGCCATCACTTCTCTCTCCCGCGAGGAAATATTGACCACCCTCAATATTTCCTCGCAGGAGCTTTGGCCAAGTGTAAGCTTTACGTACCGGACCAGACCCAATCAAATCTACGAAATGTTTAACGTCCCCTTACCAACCGGTTGGTTATGAAGCAGACGTTTAAACTGGCAAATACAAGGACCTTATTGCAGTAGGTCTTGCTGCTGAGATGCAAAGTGCATCACGGTACTCGGTGAGTTACTCGTGCGCTGAGTGTGCACTACCATTTGTCCATGAGTGGTACCAGAGCTGTTATGTCGCTCACTACCCACTATACATAGATACATACGACACCCAGACACAGAATAAACATCTATTTTCAACACACAATTATTTGTCCGGGCGGGGATCGAACCCTTCAGCGCAGAAGGCAAAGTTAACTAATCCTCATTTTCACTTTCTCTTTCTCACTGTACGTCATGCTTTTCATACCTGGCTCATGAGGTCCACACGTTATACACCTTCCATTGCTATCCCTCAGTATTTCTCCGGTGATTTCATCACATCTGCAAACAAAAGTGAAGGTAAACACAGCGAATTTACCTACTAAAAACCATTAGTGTTGTAATTTTTATCGAGTGATCTTCTGCTTTGCTAGGTACCAAAACTGGCTTTATTAAGAAAGAGGTCTTACTTGACTAGAGTGAGAGGATAGATGGATGACACTAGTCGACTCAGGAAACCGATGGCACCAACTTTGGAATCCAAATTCACTGGAACAAGAGTTTTTATCGATTTGTACGTTCTGTCACTGATTGTACCTGCTTCATAATTTAAATTCACGATTACTGTGGCGCAGCGGGCTAAGGCTCGTCTCGTCGAGACACAGAAGGTTGTGGGTTCGATTCCCGTCTGCCTTAATTTGTGTTACATGAACCACAAAAACTTATGTTGCTGTTCTTTAAAAATATGTACATTCAATATTGTACCAAGAAAACACCCAGAATTCGTCTGTCTGAACTGTCTGTCTCGACAAATGTTTGCAGATTATGCAAATTTGAAATGATAGGTATAAATAAAAATAGATCTACTTTCATTAATAGGAATATTATCTACTGGCACGACACTCACAAACAAAATTTGAACTGGCCAATAAAAGGTTTTCCACTCCCCAAACAGAAGTCATCTTGGTTAAGCAAACACCTCGCTCGGTCACTAAGTACTTGGATGGGTGACCGTTTAGTAGCATTAGTGAGCACGTGAAGATGGTCCCGGATTTCAGTCGTTTAGCAATTTCTGACAGAGGCCTTCGGGTGGCCTAAAAACTCCGCAACCAGGGTTGGCCACTAGCTCATACAAAGAAGGAAAGAAGTACCTACTTTCCCGGGTGAGCCCTTCACATTTCTTTTAACTCTATTACTACTCTGGTTCTTTGCGCAGCAAAGGGACGAGAAAGCTAAAGAAAAAATGAACGATGAAGAGTTCTACAAAAGCTTAACTCACCAAGGTTACTGTTCCCCTCAGTGGCTCCATAGAACTCCAGCACCCTGGATATACCGAACCTCTGCACAAACTCCTGCCAGATCTGAGGGCGGAGTCCATTGCCGAAGATGACCTTCACTTTGTGTGCCTGGTCGGAGGGACCTGGAGGCACGGCGAGGAGGTACCGGCAGATCTCCCCGATGTACTGTGTGGCCTGGGAATTGATAGTAATAAGGATAAACGAAGATTCTGAAAAAAACTAATTGCTGGAAAAATCTACCTAAATGTGTGTGTAAAGCTCGACCAGTTTGAATAATTTTCTTTTTGTTTTGTTCGCCTTGATCCAGGGGAGGGATGAACAAATAAATATAAACCCGAACGGATCGGAACGGCTGAAAAATCGAAGATAGGTATTGCCACTTCTCATTACAAATAAACTAAGGTGGTACGCAGTACATAACGTGAACTACTAAGAATTAAACAATTACCTCAAAAGGAAAAGGATCACTTTTTTGTCTATCTGTCTGTCTGTCGGTCTGTCAATACCCTTTTTCTTACGAACGCGAGAAGATATCAAGTTGAAATGAATATGATCATGGTAAGTTGATCTGCAATCTCTTGGCTGTGAAAAAATCAACCGCTAAGTCAACGCAATCGAAAGATACGGCCGTTAATGCCGCATTTTTGACACTCGCAAAGGAATATAAACCTATAGGGTACTTCGTTAGACGAACTCGTATTGGTGAATCGTCAGAGCTTCAGCAAGGTACACCACGTGCAGGTGAGGTTGGCTTGGATGGAATGATCTTACAGCTCCCTTGCACAGCGATTAGATGACGCATGATAGAGGGAAATTATAGAGAAAAACATTTACCAACTCACGTAAAGTGAGATAATGGATGGAGGTGATACGAGTACCTCGTACGAGAACCAAGAGTACATAACATCAAAAGGTAGAGTCGAAGACAGAACAATCACCTACTCACAGTGCATCCGTATTTAGCTGCATCACTCCAGTAATTGGATGCGGAGAACTTCTTTCTCAGTGCCACAGTGCAGCCCAGCACGATAGCCTGTCCGGCGCCCAACACGCCCCCCGCCGTGTGGTGGAGGGGCAGGGGGTCGTAGATGACGTCACAGGAGGAGAGCCTGGCCGCTGTATGCACCCCCAGGGGGATCAGCAGGAATCTGGTGTGAGGTTGTTCTCGTTTATTGTCTTGTTGGTCAGAACTCCAATTCATACCACGCAAAAATAACGTAGGTACGATTTTTAACCCAGGTCCGTTTATCGTATGTATCTCTGTATCTGTGTATTGTTAATAGGTTATAGATGAATGGAGATCAGGGTCTGATGAAGCAGAAAATAAATATGTGAATTTTTGTGTCAGTGGCTTGGCAAACGTAGTGTAGGACGCTGTCAAGCTGAGGACAGGGTTCCAGCTAGTTCCATGTCCAGCAGACCCAATCAAATCTACGAAATGTTTAACATCCCCTTACCAACCGGTAGGTTATGAAGCAGACGATTAAACTGGCAAATACCATGACTTTATTTCAGTAGGTCTTGCTGCCGAGATGCAAAGTGCATCACGGTACTCTATGTCCAGCAGTGGACTGTTAAAGGCTGATGAAGATAATGATAAAGAGTTAGTACCAAAGCTTAAAATGAATCGGTATGCTTTCTGGTGATATTGCCGGCACCTATAGAACTTATACATTAGTTCCCCTTGGCGGTTACTAGTTCTGCAGTGAGACAGCAATGCTGCGTTTCGGTTTGAAAGATGAGAGTGCCACCCTCATGCTTCAAGTTGCACGCTGGGTGTTACATCGTAATAGGACACGTTCCAAACAAACCTTCGGTGCAATAAGTAGTTTGTTATAGGTAATGGTTATCATTTAACATCAGGAAGACGATGTGCCTGTTCTATCATTATCATCGTTGGCCTGTAGCAGTTCACTGCTGGACATATGCCTCCCCTAAGAGTGCAATTGCCCCCTATCCTCAGTTCGACGCATCCAGCTTCTACCAGCAACTTTTCGCAGATCACGTGTGCTTGTTTAATCTTCAGGTATAAAGTTATAAGAGAGTTGTACCCACCGAATATTGGTGATGATGGCTGCTTTTGGAAACCCAGTGGTACCACTGGTGTAGATATACAGCAATGTGTCTCTCGGCTTCGATTGGACGATGTCCGTGAAGGGTTCTGACGTCATCTCCTTCAGCTCCGTTGATAGGTCGATGGTGTCATGCAGGACGGGTGCACGGTCTCGCTCGGGCGAGTTGCATTGGAAGAGAGGGATGTCCGGGATCTCTGATTGGATGTCTTTTATGGCTGGAACAGGAAGAAATATTTTCGAATTATTTTATAGCTCAAAAATAGGATACAACTAGCGACCCACCCTGCCTTCGACGGGTATCACTAATTTCTATAGCCTGAAAAAAATGTTGATCCGATCGCAAACTTCACAGGATTTTTAAAATATCCCAAAAAAATTGTCTCAGGCGGAATTTGAAACCACAACCTTCCCATGTACTACATACTCCCATACTATATTATATACTATACTTCTATATTCACCCGCTGGTATCTGGTTAGTAATCTAAGTATTGCCTGAATTTCACCAAAATCTGTCCAACTGTTTTGGAGTCTATAATTATTATTTTATATAATTATTTTTTTGTTTCGGAAGGCAAATTTCTTATTCGGTCCTGTTTATATTTGATGAAAAAATACCACCCCAAGAATCACTTAAAATATGTTATTTTTGTTTATTTTTATTGTTTTTCTGTATAATTATGTAGGCCTTTATTAATTCTTATTGATATTCATTTAAACAACATTAATTAAAATTACTACACAATTATTGTAGGTAGGAACTCAAACTTCGAGGATACCGATTGTTTCTATTTGACCTTATAAACTAAAATTATGTAAAAAAATTAAACAATAAGTTTACATTAAAATTTTGTATTTTTTTGTTTTTTACAAATAACTACTTTGTTTTTGACCTGTGGACTGTTAAAAAAGCGTTCACATTGCCCTTTTAAAGATTGTCTAACTTTATGGAGCCTTAGAAATAAAATAAAATCAAACTCTTTGGTAGGAAGGTTTTGACATGATCTTTGATTTGATCAGTTTGACGACCTCTGTGGCACAGTGGGCAAAGGTCCACCTGAGAAGTAGAAGGTTGCGGATTCGATTCTGGCCGCGGTACAATTGTTTACATTATTTGCAGATATTTGACTAAGGCTGGGTGTTTACTATCTATAATTATGTATATCTAAACAACAAAAATAGTAGTATATCATATAATAAAATAATAATAATAATTATTATTAAAAAAAAAAAAAAAAAAAAAAACTTCACCGCTGACACACGCTTTTTCTCTAATATTTTACCAAAATTTATTTTATATTGCTTTTCCCGATTCATACCGTATCCTCAACAGTTTTAAACCAGTAATACAACCTATTTTCATTTTATTTTTGACATAAAGGCACAAATGCCACAATGAAAAAACCATCATAACATGTTGACCAGAGGAAAAGCACGAGCGGCTACATATGAAGCACACCAAACATCTGCGCCTGTTCCGTCAAGCTCCACATCGTCGTCCGGGGATGAGGTATTCGCCACCCCCCCGGACACCAGCGCGTCGAGCGACGAGAGCAGGCCGCCGTCGCCTCCGCCGCCGCGACCACCTGTGCGGCGTGGGCGCCCCCCGCTGTCGGCCGGCTTGGGGTCTGCGGGACAGTCTGCCCCGCGTCCGACCCCCGCCACCACCAGCAATGTGCGCATTCGCATGAAGTGGACAGAACAAATAAATAGAAACGTCATGCGCGCATATTATAGGGCTACAGACGGAGGAACTAACCGCACCGCGTACATTGCCCGGATGCTGCCTCTGTTTCAGGTACTTGAACCAGCTGTAACTGTTACTGCACAACGGCTATCGGATCAGGTACGAGCCATCCAACGATTAAAATTGTTGGATGATTCGGTACTTGACCGGCTTCGCGCTGAAAGTGCTCAAGTAGCTGACCACTCGCAGCGGGTCCCGGCTGCCACGTCGACGGTTACGACAACTTCGATACCTGTGACGACGCAGCCGGACCCCGCTGCTGACGACGTCAACAACGAGAACACCAGCGTGACAAACCAGGTAAATGAGCAGTTGAGGAGGACTTTGGAGGATACGATTTTATCGTACCGGTCCGCACCTCTTGATGAAAGACCGCGTTTGCCACGCTTGCCCACTCACAGACGAAACTTGGCTATAATGGAGGCCTTGAATCCTTTGCTGGTTCCTTATCTAGAGACTAGCGAAGGTCTAGCCGATACCCATTCGATCCTTTACTGCGGAGCCGTGGCTGCGTGTCGTGTTGCTCGTGTCAAGTTCCCCAACTCCACGCGAGCACCACGACCTGTCAACCAAACTCCAGCTTGGCAAGTACGGATCGAACGGCGGATCGGTAAATTCAGGACCCTCATTGCAAAGCTAAGTTGCTTCAGAGGGGGCAATACCCGCCCTCGAGTGATGCGTTTTGTGACACAGGCCTTTTCTGGGACCGATATTCGGCCTCACGATTATATGGCCTGTGTCACAGAACGCATTGACTTTCTGAAGCAGAAAATCTCTGCATGGGCAAGCCGCATTCGTCGGTATCGAGAACGTGTGGACCGATATTGGCAGAATCGAAATTTCCAAAGTGACCAGAGGAAGGTGTACCGAAACTGGGAGAAACCTGACCAATGTGTGATGGACGGGCGTGTACCGGATGTGGATGCCATGAATAATTTCTGGCGCAGCATCTGGTCTGTGCCCATCCAACACACGGAGGGAGATTGGATGGATGTGGTGAGTAGAGAGTGTGAATCTATCGAAACCATGGGACCTGTAGAGATTAGCCCCATAGATGTCAGATTTGCAATCCGTTCGGCCCATAACTGGAAAAGTCCTGGACCGGACGGGTTGCATAACTTCTGGCTGAAGTGGTTTCGGTGTTCACACTCTGTACTCGCCACACAATTTCAAGAAGCCCTCGAGCTTGGGTCTCTCCCAAGTTTCATGACGACAGGAGTCACCTTCCTGCTCCACAAATCTGGTAGTACCGCGGAAGCAAAGAACTACAGACCCATCACGTGCTTACCTACCATTTACAAGCTCCTTACGTCCATTCTGAGCATAAAAATTAATGCGCACATAGTTGCAAATAATATTTTGGCTCCGGCTCAGAATGGATGTAGGGTTGGGTCCCGCGGTACTAAGGAGCTCCTCCTCATTGACATGACCA
Source organism: Horisme vitalbata (assembly GCA_951804965.1). Classification (NCBI taxonomy): domain Eukaryota; kingdom Metazoa; phylum Arthropoda; class Insecta; order Lepidoptera; family Geometridae; genus Horisme; species Horisme vitalbata. The sequence goes on along the minus strand of OX638092.1, from coordinate 21,536,771 downwards.
TTAGCCAGCAGATCAGGTGCAGCAAGGGGAACCTCTCCGCTGCATGGATAGACTACAAAAAGGCGTATGATTCAGTGCCTCATACATGGCTGGGGAGGATCTTAGAGTTGTATAAAATTGATGCAACATTGAGATCCTTCTTAGGTACGTGCATGAGACAGTGGATCACAGTTCTTCGTCATCCAGGTAGCGGACGGGATCCCTCTGCTCCGCAAGATCTGATTCGCATAGAGCGGGGTATTTTCCAGGGCGACAGTCTGAGTCCCCTATGGTTCTGCCTGGCACTGAATCCTCTTAGTACTCTGCTAAAGGATTCAGGGCTAGGCTATCGACTTCGGAGAGAGGGTGATATCGTTTCTCACCTGCTGTACATGGATGACCTCAAACTTTTTGCGCCAAGAAAACCAGAACTGCTGACTCTGTTGAATATCACACAGATATTCAGCAGTGCCATCAGCATGGAGTTCGGTGTCGAGAAGTGTGCGGTCATGCAAGTACGGCGGGGGAAAGTTGTAAATACTACAAACTTACAGCTTTCCGATACGATATCCCTCAGATCTCTTTCCGATATCGAAACCTACAAATATCTCGGTATGTCAGAAGCGTTAGGTATAGTAGACAGAGACATAAAACAGTCGGTGAAGGAGCGATTCTTTTGCCGCCTTACTAAAGTACTCAATAGTCTTTTGTCGGGTGGTAACAAGGTTCGAGCCTTCAACGGCTGGGTTATGCCTCTGCTCATCTATACTTTTGGCATATTGAGATGGACTCAGACTGAACTTGACGCCCTTGACTGTAAGGTTCGTCAACTTCTTACGACACACAGAATGCGACATCCACGCTCGTCGGTAATGAGGATGTACATCCCGCGGAAATGTGGGGGCCGCGGCTTTTTAAATGCCAAGACCCTCCATAACCACGAGGTGTGCAAGCTCAGAGAATACTTCCTCCATGCCGACATTGAGATGCATCGTGATGTCGTAGCAGTTGACAAGAACCTTACCCCGCTGTCACTGGCTAAGGAGAACTGGCACAAACCTACGGTGCTGAGTGCCCTCGACCGCAAGGTGGTATGGGAGAGTAAGGAGCTGCACGGACGGTTCTATAAAGCCCTTACAGGGCCTGATGTAGACCTACTCGCATCCGTGAACTGGCTACGTTTCGGTGACCTCTTTGGGGAAACTGAAGGTTTTGTCTGTGCGATTATGGATGAGGTAATAAAGACGAACAACTACCGAAGGTATATCATGAAGGATGGAACCGTTGACATTTGCAGAGCTTGTCATCGTCCCGGTGAATCCCTCAGACATATACTTTCGGGTTGTTCGCACCTCGCTAACACTGAATACTTGCACAGACATAACCAAGTAGCAAAGATCATCCATCAGCAGCTTGCTCTCCAATACGACCTTGTCGGTTCAGAGGTTCCGTACTATAAGTACGCACCGGTACCGGTTCTCGAAAATGGTCGTGCTACGCTCTACTGGGACCGCTCTATCATCACGGACAGGACTATTCTTGCGAATAAACCTGATATCGTCTTGGTAGACCGGTCGGAACGCCGGGCGATACTTGTTGACATCACCATCCCGCATGACGCTAATCTCGTGAAGGCCGAGAAGGACAAGCTTAGCAAGTACCTTGACTTGGCACACGAGATTGCCGCTATGTGGGATGTCGACTCAACAATTATCGTTCCGATAGTCGTTTCAGTGAACGGTCTGATAGCGAAGAGCCTTGACCAATATCTTAAGAGGCTCTCGCTAGGCAGCTGGATCAAGGGTCAGATACAGAAGGCGGCTCTCCTGGACTCGGCACGCATTGTGCGGAGGTTCCTCTCTCTGCAGCCCTAGCCACCGACCGTTTGAGCCCTGCCCCGCGGTCGATGGTCTCCCGTTTTGATACATTTTTTACTATAATGTTTTTGATATTTATTTATGTACATAAGTAGTATTAAGTATAATAGTAAAAAATGTATTTTAGACGAGTTTACAATTAAATAAAGTGTCATAATAATAATAATGCGGGACGTAATCACACAGCATCATGTAGCCCCAAACTAAGCAGAGCTTGTATTATGGGAACCACACGATTGATATACTACACACATCATTTCTTTTGTAAATACATACATATCATACATAGAAAACACCCAGACCCGAGACAAATATCTACAGAACATGCAAACATTGGTCCCGCAGCAGGAATCGAACCCGCAACCTTCTGCGTCTCAGGCGGACTTTCACCCTTTGCGCCACAGAGGCCGTCATATCAGTGATCAAGCTCAGCTTAATTTGCAGTGTTAATGTGTCCAGTATTATTTATTTATTTTAAGACCCTGTTTATAGACCGTTGAGTAGAAACCTCATCAATAGTACGTACAACAACAACAACACCAGCCCATATCAGTCCACTGCTGGTTATAGGCCTCCCCTAATAGAAGGGAGTTATGCCCATAATCCCCACGCTGGTTAGATAGATATAACTTTTTGCACACCATAAAAAGAAACACAAGATAATGAAATAGGCATTAAAAATAATGGTACAATGGGCGACCTTATCGCTAAGAGCGATCTTTTCCAGAAAACCTTTGGATGGAGAGAAACTTACAGGACAATAAACAAACAGGAACGGCAGTGTGGCTAGTCCAAATTATGCATGCGCCTTGCAATCGCAGGGTACAGCTTCTCAATTTAATGGGAATTAAGCTGTGCCGGTGTTAGGCTGCGCAATGCAACATGCCGCAATATGCCGCAATCAGTCAGCCGCCAAATCCCCGTTTGTTAGCAGCACCACGAGCAGGTGAAGCAATTAAGTTATTTAATGAAGTTAGCTTGGTGGTTGGAACCCCTTACAGCCGCAAAATAGTACATAGCTTACCATCAACCATCTCATCTCCAAATATAACAGCTTTACATCCAGCAATCTTCAGCGCATGTGCCAACTGAGGGCCTCTCAGGTTAGTATTCACCAGTGCCGTGGTGACCCTGAGCTTGGCAAGCCCCATCCAGGTGAAGGTATACTCGGGACAGGTCTCCATGAAGAGGGCGATGACTTCACCACTCTTGAACCCTTGGCGCTTGAAGTACCAGGCTATGCGGCTGCTGATTGCGTCTCCCTGGAAAAGGAAAAAACAACTCAAAAATTATAGATTTCAATGGTATGAACTCTAGACCTGTCTTACCTACACCACATCACCATGAGCCGTTTCGCACGGGGTTGAAGATCGAAGATGAAGGGAACTCGCGACGTTCATCTTCATCATCATCAGCCAATTTAGCCACCGCGATTCTGCACTAGTCTGACTAAGATTCCCAACCCAGCATGCCCAACGTAGGGATAAGGTAAGGTCATTTAAATTTATCAATCAAGTAATAGTAGATTGTTTTACAAGGGACTAAACCATCCCATTATATACGAGGTTGTTATACTCCCGAGCTTAGCGAGGGAGGATGACAAGACCGAGTTATAATGGGTGGTTTTGGCCCGAGTAAAACACTCTACTTTTCACTTCGATTGCGAGAAAATAAAACAATTCCAAATTAGTCAATTTTCAGAAATTTTATTAAAAATTAAATGTGCAGTTAGAGCAATTTTGAATGTTTAGTGATATGTTTTTCCCGGGCAATTTTATTTCGGTTCTCTGTGATTGGGATGTGATAATATTTTGAGTTGATTGTTGTGGAGTAAAAGTTGGAGAGACTCGAATCATGCTTGAGTTTCCTGCGCGGCTTCAGCTGAGTTCACATATTCATCCAATCCCGCGATGTAGATGCTTGGGGTTCTGTAATGTTTGGTAGAATATTGATTCCTTCCATAATCCGCTGCGTGACGTGATACTTGTTTTGTATAGAGTCCTCTATATAACCTTCAGCCACTTGATCGGACCTCCATCCACCGTGGCGTTTTAATGTCGTTATATTCGCACCAGAGTCCGCCAACAGAGTCGCGGATGTTCTGCGGAAACAATGGCCCGTGTAGAGTTCCGGATTTGGTAAATTTAGATAAGTGGCAATATCTTTAGGCATGTTACCAAATTTATTTTTGCCTATGACTTGCCTTGTGCATTTACCATTTTGATAATTTAGAAAAAATCTTCTCGTTGAAACATTAGTGGGACGTAACTCCTGATAGGCTTTAACTATATTAAGGTATTCTCCACTGATGACAAATTTACGCTCTTTGTTTGTTTTCGTGTTCGGCAGACTCACAGCTTGTAGGTTTGTATCCGTTTCTACGTCTTCTAGCGTTATATTGGCAAGCTCTATTCCTCTGCATGCACCGCTGATTCCATAAATTAAAGCAATCTGTTGAACAAAAAAATAAGTGTGTTAATAATCGTAATAACCTAGGTACATAATTTAGGTATGTAGGTAGATATCTATTTATTTAGTTTGAGTAGAGTACATAAGTAGGTTACCTTTGTTGCCAAGTATTGTTTATTTGGAGCGTTATTTAAAAATGTTTCGATTTCTTGTGTCGTCAAGACTTTAGATTTTTTTGCCTTGTATCCAGTGGACAATTTCTTCAGTAAAGCCGTTAAATTTACATATTTTTTAATATCGACGTCGTGTCTCGTTTTTAAGGTCATTCTTAACATTGAATATGTGCTCCAAAGCTTCGACGATTTGAATTTTTTCGATAATTCATCAAAATAAGTGAGAAATCTCATCTCTCCATTTCATAAAATTTTCGTAACTCTTTAAATATATTTCACGTGATTTTGTCGGCAACAGATTCATAATTATTTCTTTGCCCTTTTCTTCCATTTGCATATTAGCATCTTCACTATCACTTGATGACATTTTTCACGTTCACAATTTGAAAGTTAAAGTCAGGAAGTTAAACGTAAAAGTTTGTGATTTGGAATGAAGAAAATTCTAGAGATTTAGCGCCAATACCATCTTTTTTTTTAAATCTCTATACCTTCAATAACCCTCAACGAAACAGTTCGCATTCTACCGTGAAGGGAAGAATCAACCTTCATAAAACATCACCAAGACGGTTCTATTTTCAAAAAAAAAGATTGACGGAGCACCAAGAAGTCGAGTTTTTATATAAGAGAACGAATGCTTTGTACGGGCTGATGATTTTAGACAAAAATTAAAAAGAAAAAATACTTTTTAGCCCTAGGTATTAAACTCGAGTTTTAGGCCCGCTAAGCTACACTATTATGATACACTTTTTGAGCAAGAGAAGTGAAAATTATATTTCATCTACATCATTATCATCATCATCAGCCTATAGCAGTCCACGGCTGGACATAGGCCCCCTAATGAGCGCCATTGCGCCCTGTCTTGAGCTCGTCCTTTAGCAATAAATTATATTTATTTGCGGATTATTACATCATATCGCCCTTCTCATTATATAGGTTCTTACATTAGATAGAGGAGGCTTATGTCCAACAGTGGACTGATATGGGCAGGTGTCCGAAACAAATATTTTGCAGATCAGCGGGGTGATCGGCTAACTCTGTTGCAAACAGAAATGATTGAAACCGATCCTTTTTTAAAAACTTTGACATTTCATCCGTCGTAATTCAATGAAAGTCGATTGACAAACTGTCACAGTTTGTAAAAACAGGATCGGTGTCATTCATTTCTGTTTGCAACAGAGTTAGCCGATCACCCCGCAGATTATTTCGTGCCGGGATTCAAAGCCACAACCTTCTGCGCCTCTTCCATAGAATAAAATAAATAAATAATGCCGTACATTTCACTATCCCCAAAGAAAGCAGAGCCGGTTCTAAGGGAACTACATCGCTACTAAAACTGATAGTTTTTTTGTAAACACATACATAATGAAAATTAAATAGAGAAAAAGAAAATTCATTTATTCGACTAACATTGCACACAAATTAAGTAGGTATATAAATGTAGGTACAGAGTTGGTAGTTAGTACAAAAAAACAAAAAAATAATAAAAACAAAAAGTTTGTTAATAATGGGCACTACCTAAATATTATTTCGTATTGCGTAGGGTCGAACCGGTCCCGTCTCAGGGACCGCAGCACAAGCTGAGACGGGACCGTTTCGACCCCACGCAATACGAAATAATATTTAGGTAGTGTCCATTATTTACAAACTTTTTGTTTTTATAATTTTTTTGTTCTTTTGTACTAACGCTGCACCAAACCAAGGCCGGAATGGAGCGCTGGTTTTCAGACGCGGCCGAAGTGTGAAGACACGAACACCGGGAACGTGAAAAATAAGTACCTAGGTGCGTAAAAAAGTAATATCTAGAATACAAATAAACAACATACATGAACGAATTTATATAATTAAATTACTAAACATTATGATAATGATACTACATATTAATTTTACGTAGATAGGATTTGTACTAGTAATTATTTTAGAAAGACTTACCTCTCGAAAGGTGAGGGATCTATCGCCCATGAGGAAGGCCTTCTTGTCTCCGAACTGGTGGACCACCTCAGCGAAACGGGTGACGACGGTGGTGCCACGCCGTTCCCACATCCAGATCTTGAACATTGTAACCAAGAGTACGCGGAGTCCACTGCAATCATAATCATAACCATAATCATATTAACAACTAATATTATGAATCCTACTTCCTACATAACACACAAATATTACTCGTATAAATGCGAAAGTTTGTGTGTGTGAGTATATTTGTGGTCGCTTCACTCTGTAACGGCTGAACGGATTTGGATAAAACTTAGAATATATTAACAGATAGGTTTCTATCCCGGTATCACGCGAGCGAAGCCGCCGGCAGAAGCTAGTAATATTATGAATGTTATAGTTTCTGAGTATGGATGAATAGACGTTTGTTCCTCTTTCACGGAAAAACAAATGAACGTTTTTGGATGAAACTTGGAATATAAATAGTTTGTAACTGGATTAACACTTATGCTACTTTTTATCCGGGTACCACGCGAGCGAAGTCGCGGGCGGAAGCTAGTTCATGAATAATCATGGAAAATCCTAATCTTTAAAATCCAAATTATGTAGAAAATAATTTATTTTGGTGTGGTCTTTATGAAAACCCTGAGGGAAAAACTTGTTCTGCCTTCGTTCTGCAGCCTCCAAGAAGACTAGGTTGAATGAAATTTAAGGTACCGAGGCAGATAATTAGGAGTTTTGATAGGAGAGTGCGCAGAATCTGTGCCTCATTTTGTAGTTCGAATGTAGTACAGTAATTAACCTGATAGTGATGTAAGCACGATGTTAGTAAATAAAATCTTCATAAATTTTGAGATTCCAAATTCAAATTACATTACCTCCCAAGCGATTACAACACTATGGAGGTAATTACTTTCTGTGAAAGTTATATGGCCATTTTCGAGTAGGCTAGGCGGTGTGAAAAAAATATACAAGACTTGAGGAAAAAAGAATATTTAAAAATTAGCTTCATAGAAAGCGTATTAACGTATTTAACTTATTCATTAAATAAATATTTAAATTACAGTGATATTGGGGAATTTGAATACCTACTATTGACTATTTATATATTTTAAAATTTCTTGTAATATTTGCCTCACAGTTAGATATTTTATTGTCTTTCTATGATGTGTTTACCGATTAAAAATATTTCATTACATGTAAATTATTTTCAATTATTATGTAAATTATGTAAATTATTTTCAATTATTTTCAAAAATCAAAATTTTCAATGCTATTGTGCAACATGCTATTGTGTCATGTTAAATTATTCTAATATTTAGTAGAATTTGATAAGACACAATTAAAATAAAGACCATAAATTTTAATATTATATTATGGCAAATAAACATGGTTTATTATATTTATCAATATCTAATATAACTGTTTTAATCGAGAAATAAAGTTATAAAGTTTGAACCTTGTTGTTGAAATTTGTTCGGTGGTTCAGCCAGTCGGCCAGTTCAGAAATTCTAATAAAATAAATTTAGGCTTGTCTGTATTCAATAACTTTGATCGGCCTACTCTGTTGAATACAGAGATTGACACCGATCCTGTTTTTACAAAATTTGACATTTCATCCGTCGAAATTCAATAAAAATCAATTGACAAACTGTCACAGTTTGTTAAAATAGGATCGGTGTTCTCAGGTTGTTTTTTGTTTGCAAACGAGTTAGCCGATCACCCCGCAGGGCTAGTATATGAGTTGAGAATTATACAGCTGTCAAAAAAGCCTTAACCAGAGTAAGCAAATAAGCAGTTGGTCCAATACTTCCAAAGGTCATAAGCAACTCGTGGAAGAATCAGAAATAGATTCAGGACACGGCGCATCAAGCTCGTCTTCGCGACGTGAGGTGTCGAGAGTTGATTGGATGATTGCTCAGTATAACAGGCCACTAGGCCCTGTGAAATAGTCTCCGAACCGTGGCCATGAATGTGTTACCAGTAAATTGGACCTCGTATGTGATACTTTAGAGAGACAAAGTGCGAGTGTCTGTCGATAGGTAGGTTTCAGTAAGAATCCCTCATCTCTTTAAATAAATATTTAAATAAAAATTTATTCAAAATTTTAACACGGTACGTTAAATAAATACAAGATCTTGTTTAAAAATCAGGTATGAATAAAACATGAGCCTGAACTAGGTAGTCCTGTGTTTATAATTCTATTTTTTGTCCACAGGACACAAGTGCAAAAATAGAATTATAAATGAAAAATAATCACCTACTTAATTTAAGGTACAACTAATATTATATTCATGTCGTATGTGTAGAAAATTAATAAAACGCTAAAGCGATAGCAAAAAAAAACATTTTTTACGTTAGTGCTGATGATAACACCTCCGTTCCTTGTCTTACGCAGACCTCTAACGTGTAACTTCAATTGCTAAGGGTATATAATTTTCTGAACAAGTGATTTGAAGATGACTCTGAAGAGATAACAAGTGCAAACCAGTTGATACATAAACAAGTAATTATTTTTTGCAAAAAACTTAAAACAGACTTTAAATATGACTAATCTGAAAAACTCAGTTATATAATTTTTCCCGTTGGCCAGATGTAGTCTTTATCATCAGTTCCACCACTGTCTAGGGCTTGTAGAGCACCATTTGGTTAAGTGGAAGGACAAGCCCTAGTCAGTGGTTCCACTTACCAAATGGTGCTCTCCGAGAGCAAATGCACTGCGATTTACTAGAAAAACACCACAAATACAAATACAAATCATTTATTTGTTCGAAACATGGGTTAAATTATTACAAAGGTCTTAAACATTATTCAGAGGGGTGATCGGCTAACTCGGTTGCAAAGAGAAATGATTGACACCGATCCTGTTTTAACAAACTGTGACAGTTGGTCAATTGACGTTCATTGAATTTCAACGGGTGAAATGTCAAAGTTTGCAAAAGCAGGATCGGTGTCAATCATTTCTGTTTGCAACAGAGTTAGCCGATCACCCCGCTGATCAGCCATGTTTCGACGTACAGGCATACAAATGTCACAAATATGTCATTTACCTAAAAAAAAAAACAAATCGCTATCGGTGTGCATATAATATCTGAAGAGTTGTCTAGCGACCTGAAGTATAGTTTAAGGATTTAAAAAAGATTCAAATCGATCCAGACGTTTTAAAAGTAATCGGGGAACATATAAAAGTTTCGACGAATTTAAAACCACCTCCTTTTTTGAAGTTGGTTAAAAAGTTATAAGACGGACGCTGCTGAACTGATAATATTCATATGTAGAAACTAGTTAGGTCTTCGCATTTAATCTAGATGATTTATACAGTGTCAAGTGGGAACTTTAATACTTGGGACTTGGTAAGATGGAGTAGATTTGCCCATTCAGCCTAGTCAGCATTACCCACAAGAAAGTCATGGTTGATACATGTGGAGCTATTAGACAATTGAACAAAATTATTTTATTTATTGTAAAGATCGTCTAAACAACCTGCAATCAAAAATAAAATAAAGGTTCCGTGAAATTCTTTAAGTTCAATATTTTTGAGTTTGAGTGCGTAGGCGTTCGATAAAATTTGGTATGCGTATCGCTATTTTGGTGTTGGGTTTCTGTCATAATAGATTAGATTATTTCAAAATTTTACTGTAAGAAAGACTGCGACCGGGTTTACTTAAATATAGAGGCATGCGGGGAGCCTAACTTGGACACTTGTGCGTAAGAATAAAAACAAGAAGAAATTTTAACTAAAAAACATATTTTACTCGAACTTCACAGCTCACGCCCTTGCTCTCGTGGTATCCGGATGAAAAAACAGCAATATCAACAATCAGTCCACTGCTGTACCTACAGACGGGAAATATACCCATACTGGACATGCGGGTTGAGAATCTCAAAGCACAGCTTCTCGCACCACACCGAAGGCCAGGGTATGTAGCTGTCCGGGTGCGGGTTACCTGCGCTATGCCGTAATCAGCCGGCCGCCAGAGTCCCATGCTCGTTAGTTGCCAGGGTGCACCACGGGCAGGTGAGGTTGGCCTGGGGTCCAAAGTTGGAGGTTGGAACCCCTTACACCAATAAATAAAATGATAAATTATAAAAAGGCTTATAACTTATTCCAGGTTTAGAACTTCATTATGTGCAAAATTTGAGTCAGTCGCTTTAGTAGTTTTGGAGTGAAGGATGAACTAAGTCGACTGAAAACTGGACACAAGCCCACGACCTTCGAATCTAAATTCACTTCTAGGCTACCACAACTAAAGCCTAGGTAATGCGCTCTGCATCAAATTGAATAATTTCATAGTACGATGAAATTGATAGGTGCCATTGTGAAGCCGGACGTGGTATTGTCGAGTGTCAACAAATTGCTGGACCTTGGACATTCGTGCTGTTTATCTGTGGTATACTTGCTAGAATTTTATGGAGTGATGTTTCTGGAACATGTCCGTCACGTTTTAAAACAAGACCGGTTAAGTGCGAGTTGACTCGCCCACCGCGGGTGACGTCAATGGCGTGCGATACTAATTAGTAAGATTTCTAACACCATATTTTATTTTTTACACCACAACATTTAAATCTTCACTTTTTATTTCAAGTCGAGCTGAGGACAGGGTGCAATGGCGCTCATTAGGGGAGGCCTATGTCCAGCAGTGGACTGCTATAGGCAGATGATGATGATGCTGAACCATTCGTTTTGTAAGTGTATGAATTTAAGTCAATGACAATGTGTAGTTATGAAACAAGGCTATTACACAGGCCTACTGCAGAAAAATCTGGATTTAACTACAGGATAAAAGTACCTTGCTACTACTTACAGTACCTATGTAGGTAAATCAACTTCAAACAAATCAAGCTATCTCCCTTTATCAGACCTTCTCTCTCCTTTTCACACATTTGCCAAGAATGAACTTTGGCCTGAGTGGTCTAAGTACCAGGGCACAATGAATGTTAGGATATGCGACACCGGCCAACCTATGGACGCGTTTACAGCGGTTTCTGATATTCGAGAGGTTTACGAGGTGCGGTTATGTGCGTGGATTAATATCCACATTTCGTGTTAATAACCAATTGTTAATTTCTTCTATCCCGAATACGGCATAGACAGAAAGGTTTTTTTATAAAAAAAAAATTGTGACCAATAATATAGATAGAAAACTCTTTATTGTACTCACACCAACATAAAAAACGGACAATAATAATAATGAAACTACAATGGAAGGTCTTAGGATGGAGCACGAAGGTCCTGAAGACACCTATTCACTCTTGATTTAAAGAGTCCCGGATTGTAGTACCTAATCAAGAAATACAGAAGCCGGCAGAGTTACCAATCCTTGGTAGTTCGCGAAGAGAACCGCAAAGTGCGAATAGGTGGTATATCGAGTAAGTATGGTGAGACATGTGTCTGCTTGCCATCTTCATTCCACTTTAGGGGAATGAAGATGGTGGGATCAGTTCATGCAGATGATGCCTGCCTGCCCCGCCGCCTACCACCTGCTAAGCTAATTTTGTTTGTTCTCACTCTGCTCTGGCCTTGTCTGAAAATTAGCGCTGTTTCATCAGCAACATTGAAGCTGAGACAAGACCTTTATGGCGGCACCCAACGGAGTGACTTAGGTAGTATGATTGTTTATGATATTTTATACAACTTTACCATCTACTTTCTTATTTTAGTGTAACTTTTCTAGTCTATTTCCTAGATTTTCTACTTCATTACCTGGGTACCTAACTATTATATTTCTATCTACTCTCTGCATATTGCAATAATAGAGTTTTTCCCCTCTTGTGCGCCCCTTGGCCCTATTTGATACATGATAGCGCTGACTCTCACTGGTATGAGGGAAAAATGAAATAGGACTTTTTTAGCCCACATGACGAGCAGTAGAGGATCCGTACTAGAACTTAGACTAGAGTACACGGATGAGAATAATTGGGGCAACAAACTTTTTGCTTGCATGTAACATAGGTAGGCTACTTACTTTAATTTGATTAATAATGTTATCCCTAAAATATTTTTTTATTACTTTTGTGTTACTCCTGCAATTTTTTGGTACCACTTCTTACATAAGGAGTCACTTTCATGTCATCTTGTTCCCATTATACAAGCTGCGCTTAGTTTAAGGCTACATGATGCTGGGTGATAGTATCCAGCATTATTTATCAATTTATTATCTAAGTACCTAGGTAGGTATATAATAACATACATCATTACTATATCCCCCCTATTACATAATTACGTATTATCTTTAGATAATTCTTATACAGGTGGATTGGTTATTCAACGCATTTCTTGAAATAAGTAATTTATACCAAATATGAGCTCAATTTTTGTGTTTCTGGATATTTATATGGTTTTAGAGCTAACTTATATTATCTATTATTCCGTAGGTCTACCAATCTATTCACTACACAAGGAAGAAATGCTATTTAGCATTAAGTTTGCCTGTGTATTTGTTTTATATTGTGCAATAAATAATTGTTGTTTAATATCAACTGGAGGTCGAATATTAATATATTAATATAACTGGCCGTCGGTATCGAGCTATGGAAACATTAAGATTTTTATTGCCAATTTTGAAAAAAGCTACTGGTCTCTAAAACCATTTGTAATATAACATTAACACAATCATAAAGCGGAATGGTGCACTTTTTTGGAGACCTATGTCCAGCAGTAGACTACTTTAGGCGGATGATGATGATGATGATGATCATTATTCAGATATTATGAAAAAAGGAATTGAAAAATATGTCAAAGATTTTTAGCTAGTGAAATATGAAGAAACAAACAACCACACTATACATAAACAGTGACTAGCTACTGCCCGCGGCTTGATTTTGTGAAACATAATTCATCGCCCTTTTTTCACCCTTCATGGGTCACACATATAAATTAATTTACAGTTGTCAGCCTAATTACAACGTTTAAAGATCCTAATTTGGAAACTGAAGGACTTTCATACAAATTTTCCTCCCCTATTTTAACCCTTAGGGTTGGAATTTCTAAAAATCCTTGGTGGGATGACTAAAATATAAGTAGGTATATGTAAGGTATCTATCGTGAGAAATTTCAAGTCTATAAGTTCGAGCGGTTTGAGCTGTGTGTTAATATTTTAGTCAGTCAGTTTACCATTTTGTATAATAGGTAAAAAGTATGTCTCCTATAAACTAATCTAAATTGATTGTTGCTCACTAGAGGTTCTTGACTTTATCTTCATAATGATACCTACTCGTATTACAGTGTTTACGCTGTAGATAAGCTGATAAATAATGAAAACAAATATCCAACCTTTTCTTTAAAAAAATATTTGCGTGGTCTTGTAATACTTACAAGGATACCTTCTGGTGGGTTATGACTTTGACTTTGCGTTATAGCTGTAACCGTAATTCTCATTTTTTTAAATAAGCACTTTAACTATGGATTTTCTAACGTATAGCATCTAAATAATGTAATGATGCTTTGTGCTATTAAAGTATAGATAAAATACTATTATTCTAGAACAAAAATCGATTAATTCATAGTTTTTTTTTAATATTTAAGTTTCAACCATGAAAATTATCACTTTCGTGGATGTGCAACGTTTCCTACACTTCATAAAGAGAAAAAAAATCTGAATTTTATTTGACAAAGTAAATTAATAAAAAGAATGCAAATATTATCTGGAATATATTTACTATTTATACCTAAAACGCATGGATCTAAAGCTACTAAAAAATCATTAACTTTGACATAATATAGTTTGTGATCGATTTTTTTGTCACTTCCAGGGCCGGTGAAAATGAGAATTACCCGTAAATGGGTTTTCTCACAGAGAAGGAGCATCAAAAGTCGCGGAGCGTCTTCCTATGATCTACAATTTTGCCAATAAGTTTTTGGACGCGTGAGTGAACGTTGTATAAACCAATGACAGCACCGCGTTTTACGCGTATACATTTTTGGAATGTATGGGCGAGGGAGAAGAACCAACAAACCGGGGCAACAGCGGTTTTAATAAATAACTATATAAATAACTCACAGAAAATCTCGACTATGCGTTTTCTTCCAGATATAGATCCACTGGTACCGGTCTCCCGTCATCAAGTAAGCTGTCACCACCCCCAATGCCCCCACTACTGCGGGGTAGCTTCGCGATATCCATGCCAAGCCAGCGCAGACAGCGCCCACTGACGCGAGAATGAGAGGTTTCTTCCTTTCGGCCTCCTCGAAGCGTACTCCTTGCTTTTCTGACATCCTGGTAGGATTTTTGTTGGTTATTTTGTGATGTGCATAGTTTTGGGCCTGGAATAAAAAAAAATCTTTATTTCTTTATTGTACACGAAAACATAATACAGGAATAAATTTACTTTAATGCTATGTACTAAGTCGAGCTTAACCCTGAAGAGTTTTCTTACAGCTGCAGGAGGGTATTGGGAGAAGATAAAAAGAAGGATAGATACATGTGTACATATAGTGGATAACATGAATTTAAGATTAAACTTAAACCTACATATTTACATAAACCTACATTCAAATAGAAATAGACCTACATAAAAAACACCAACATAAAACCTATATGAAAAATGACTTTTTGACGTTATACATAAAAATACGTACCAGTCAGTTATAATGTTGTGGTATTTAGGAGTAGGTATCTGATACCCCACGATACAAGGAAAACCTAGTATTGTGGTTAAAAGTTATCCTTCCTACTCATAAAACATGTGAAATGGGTGTGAAATGTTAAGCTCTCCTTCACGCCTAAACTACTGAACTGATTAAGCTGATATTTATTGCACATTACCTACGTAGTTCTATGGCATAACATAAGGCTACTTTTTATACGAGTACTACCCGAGCGAAGCCGCGAGCGGAAACTAGTAATGTAAATCATAAATTTATAGTTTAAATAAAATTTAATTGAACTGATAGGATGATTCATAGTATGTATTTAAGTTCCTTGACATTTAAATTTTGCATTCAAATATGTATTTTGGTGAAATAGAGAACCCTGTACCATAATTTCTAGCAAACAAACCATTTCAATTTCTATCATATCATGAAGTTGTTGACACAGCTCAGATAATTAGCCAGCTGAAGTGGCAGTGGGCTGGCCATATCTGTCGAAGAACCGATACCGTTGGGGTAAACGAGTTCTTGAGTGGAGACCGAGGCTCGGCAAATGTAGTGTAGGACGCCCTCCGGCCAGGTGAAGTGACGATCTGCGAAAGGCTGCTGGTAGAAGTCGGATGCGTCGAGCTCAGGACAGGGCGCAAGGACGCTCATAAGGGGAGGCTTATGTCCAGCAGTGGACTGCTATAGGCTGATAATGATGATGATGATGATCGGCCTATAGCAGTCCATTGCTGCCGCTCAATAAGTACATTGCACTCTGTCCTTGGCGCGACGCATCCAGCTTCTACCAGCCTTTCTGTAAATCGTCACTCCACCAGGGTCTTGACTCCTGAGTATCAGGAATACAAATTAAAGTCACATTAGACATATGTCTTTCGCGAGAACTGTTAAATCTCTATGGAAATTTGACAGTTCCCGTGACTTGATGACTGATGTGACAATAATCTTTATTCCTGAGAATCAGGGCCTTGGCTGGATGGCATCCTAAATCGACTGTTGCCGAGACGAAATGGACGTATAAGTTCAAAAGTTTGATCACTTCTAAATTTTCTGCTATCCTGGTACCCATAACTCTTGTATTTTTTAGGTATTTGTTGTATTTGGGTTTGAGATATGGGATATTACATATGTGTAAAGCAGGGTCCGTTAATGGGTCATCATCATCATCAACGTACAGCCTCCATTGCTGGATATAGGCATCCTCTAATGACCACCATTGCACCCTGACCTCTGTAATCACGGAGTCCTTTCCACGAAAGAAGTTCCGCAGACGCGGAGATATTGAATTAAAAAAATGGAATATAAATAAAAGCAAAGTTAACACGTCTCTCACCAAAATATCATGCAAATAACCTGTTCTGTCCAGAATTTCTTGATAAATGGTCAGCTAATTGCCTCGGTACCTACTTCTTTCGTGAAAAGGACTCAATGAATGAATATTATCATCATGGCCAAAAGCCTGTAGAAGTCTACTGCTACCTCAAAGTCTTTCACTGAAACTGATCTACGACGGTCTTCGATCATTGAAAATATTTAAATTGGTACAGAGGAGTTAAATCGTTTTTTATTTATCAACTTTTTGATCTTCTGTTCTATCGTGGAACGAATGAACTCGGATCAAACCTTTTAATAATAATAAAAACATACTAACCAGAGCTAAAAGATTTCCTAAACACAAACAAAAACACGGAATAATAGCGATTATTCACAAAATGACCGTGAGCGCGCCCAACCCAGCCGATGCACTGCGCGTACTAACTGCCAATAAACGTATAGTGATGTAGCCGGATGAACCCGCCTGTACACCAACAAATCGTAATAAAATTCCGTTTAAATACGAACCATAATAATGTTTACAATGATAAATAATCGATGCTATACGACCCGTTAAACATTAGGCTACTAAGTAGAATTACTTTTTTGACGACCTCTATGGTGCAGTCGGTGAAGGCCTGCCGGAGTAGGAAACGGTTGCGGATTCGATTCCCACCGCGAGACAAAATTTATAAATATACAAATATTTTTAAGTTAAAACGAAATAAAAAAAACTAACTTAGCTAAAAAACTGTTCCGAATTATCTTGGAAGAAAAACAAAGAAGTTCGTTTACATTTATTTATGTTTAGCAAACATATTACAGCTCACACAAAATAACGCTTATAAATAACGATAATTATAACGAGTGATTCGTTATCAACGTGACGACACTATTAATAACCACGCTTTGATAAAAGGACAGACACCTACGACCTTACGCTTCCAGGAGGGCATTGCTTGAATACAAGAATCATTACTAAATTGTAAATGCTAAAGTTTGTTTGTGGATGTTTGTCAATCATTCACGAACACTACTGAATGGACGCAGGAGAACCACCTACATCAAAATTGTTCTAGAAAAATATGCACCGAACTTCGTTGCAAAGTTTCAGTCGTATAAAATCAGCGAATTCTAACGAGCTAGTATGGTTGAATTAGTTTCTTATTTAGGCCTATAAGAAAAACATAGATATACATCTCAGTCGCTTTTGGCGTGGCTTCGGCGTTCTTAGCAGATCATCTTATTTTAGGTTAATCAACACCGCCGGTCCGCCCGGTCACTTGGACGAGTTGCATTTGAACGCTTCCGTGCTCGAAGGCCCGTAAAATGTTTTTTCGGCTTTTTCAGTAGGAGGCCTTCGGTGGGCCTAAAAACTCCTACACTAGAGTTTGCCACTAGCTTATACGGAGAAGGAATGAAAGATGAATGCAGAGGTACTACTAAAACAGCTGGATTCCAAACTTCTTTTGATAAATCTAGGATGAATATTGTGGCCAACTCTCAACCGTATCTACGGTCTATTTTATGTAAATGCCTAGTCATAAATCCTTTAGGAGGGAGTTTCTTTCTGACGTGGTTCACAGTATAGCTGTTTATATCATATTCACGGTATTGTAATACAATATTTTTAAGCGCCTTTCGGAATTAACATAGCTTCTTTATAATACTTATCAAATATTTTTTGACAGGGGCTTAATAATATTCCTAGCTATGGCCCGTGACTTCGCTAGCTTAGTGCTCGGATGAAAATTACCCTGCATAAGCGAACACTAGGCGACACGCGACAACGACATCTAGGCGACTAGACGCGACGAAAGACGTTTGACGTCAAGGAGAAACCAGCAAACATACAGAAATCTTCACAGTTCACAAACTTTATATTAAAGGAAAAGATAATTTAAAAGATACTAGAGGTACTTAGGTACTTAGTTCTCTATTCTCTGGTTGCGTATGAGCTAGTACTTACAATGCAGGGATTGCTTCTAGTTTCATTTTGTAGCACTATGCCATGCTATTGCTTTGAGTTTCAGTAAATGGCAGTTGGCCATTTAAATTCCCAGAATAGAAGGCGTGGCAGATCCAGCTGGATGTGCCACAAAGGTTCGTGGTTTGGGAACTTCGACACTTGCATCACCAGAGGCGATGATGTGCTGTATTAACGTAAGGCATACATGAGTTAGGCTATATTTGCTTGTAAATAACTTCACCGCCAAGTCCACCAACCTTGCTTTTCAAACCAAAACACACACATAATTGGCCCTGGATGTGACTTTCATACATACGACTCCTAAATATACTTAAACTGCTGAACCTACATAATTTTCCCCATGCTAGGAATCTTTCCTGTGTCTTAGGTATCATCATCATCAGCTTATAGCAGTCCACTGCTGGACATAGGCCTCCCTATTACAGTATTATAGGCCAGCGCCATTGCGCCATGTCCTCATGACGCATGACGTATCCAGCTTCTGCCAGCACCCTTTCGAATATCGTAAATTAAAAAGTAAGGTAAATAAACATTAATTTAAGTTACAAATCGTACAAAAATAAACAAAAGCAAGTGCATAAATCTAACAAGGGTAACAGTGACATAAAAAGGGCGACCTTTTTACTCAGTGTATGCTGCAGAAGCATGGTGCAGCTGCAGCGCTGGTTTACAATGATGCCACCGCCGTGCTAAACGCAGCAACATTTGTGATACGTATTAAAAATATTTTTCACAATGAAAAACAAAATGTTTAGTTAGAGCAACCATGTTAATCTGAAAACCTTATTACCTAGCCAGAGAGCATCCTACACTACGTTTGCCGTTGTATGTTTTAGTATCTGCAGGCACATAGGTACTCAGTCACGATTCTGAAGGATAGCAGTCTCAATTGGTTAAGTCAATCTCAAGTATTTGAGTATCGTTTCAGAGTTTAAATATTCAGTTGTTGACACCAGCCTAGATCAGACCACTGCTGGACATGTATCTTAATAAGAAAGGGATATGCAAATAATCTTCTCGCTGGGCATGCGGATTGAAGATCGCTTCTCGCACCCTCGTCGGAGGCCAGGCGATGTTGCTGTGTCGGTATTAGGCTGCGCTATGTTGCAATCAGCCGGCCGCCAGAGCTCCGTTTGTTCAATTTCGTACCTACTCTTTGCACATGATACCTATCTAATGTAAACACTGATAAAGTGTCTGCTGTAAATTCTACAATGAAATCACACGTCAACACTATTTACTTAACGTACATACATAATAATTTAATGTAAGCTTAATGTAAATATACAAATGTTTGAATGTAATGTAAGCTACGCAAATGATGCGTTAGGCCCTTGGCGAATTGAGTTGATGACCTTGTCAGTATAGTGGAATGACCTGGTGTTCGATTCTCGGGCGAAGATAAAAATGTACTGTACGAATGATCAAAAAAATATGTAAATATTTTCCCACAACATAACATCTCGAAAGTAAGCAGAGATTGTTTAACTGGCTTATTATACCTCCCTTTAAATTAAGTCAAAGTAACCGAACTAACCTATTTGCTGGTTAACATGTTTTCTGGTGGCCTGGCTGGCACATGATGACGTTGCATGACACCATGCACGAGGAGCAGGAGGACGTGCAGAATCACATTTGTGTTTGTAGCACTCAAAGCGCTTTAACAATATTATGATATTGTTAGTTAAAATATAAAAAATCCTAACTCTTTAAGTTAAAATGACAATTATAGAGGTTATTTTTAGCATAAAGGAACGAAAAATAATCTTATTTTGACGTTACTTGAGGATGTTCATACAGGCCCTTAGTCTTTTGTCTTATTCATTCATTATTTATTCAAACGCTTCTGGGATAATTTTCCACAATTTCGCTAGTATTAAGGTTATTGATAATTATATGAGGCAACATAGTACGGTATACTTATAAGTCCAGTCGTCCACTCTTCAGTCAGGTCCTGTTCTGCTATAGCAATGGCGACTAGACTAAAAACGATAGGGGAACCATTCTCTTCATCAGAGACTTCATGACATTTATTACATTTCACTACATTACATACATAATTACTAACGCATATTTGTTAAAATGCCAATGACATAAACAATCAGAAACACACTAGAAAATATAATTAAAATGATACAACCGTCGTTAAAGATGAAATATAATAATCTGACTGACTGACTTACTGACTGACTGACTGACTCACTGACGGACTGACTGACAATCAACGCACAGCCTTGGGCCTTAAGCCTTGGACGCGTTCCTTCCACAGTGTACAGAGGGTACACTAAGAAAGGAATTACTGAAATTTAGTCTTTGAAGGGATGCAGCAGATAAAAACTTCTACGTGGATGTAGTAGGTAAATAAAGGGTTTATCATCATCAGCCTATTCAGCAGTCCACTGTTGAACACAGGCCTCTCCTAATGAACGGCATTGCGATCTGTACTCAGCTCGACGCATCTAGCTTCTACGAGCAACCTTTCGGAGATCTTCATTCTGTGCCGGAGGGTACAACGTTCGCCGAACCGCGGTCTCCAATCAGGAATTATTTTATCCCAACGGTTGTCAGTTCTTTGGCAGATATGGCCAGCCCACTGCCACTTCAGCTTGCTAATTCTCTGAGCTATGTTGACAACTCTGGTTCTTTGTCGCATAGTCTCGATGCGGATTCTATGCTTCGGAGGCTTTACAGTTACCTACAGACACCCTACCGTATGTTATGAAGCGAAAGAATGTCGCAAAATGTGAAAAAAACTCACAATGGTTTCATTTGACTAGAAATGGACTCGCCGAAGCAAGCATCTGTGTTTAAAAATTCGCCTCAGGCATGACTCGAAATGACCAGCTTTTCGAGCCATGCCTGAGGCGATACATTCTATTATTTAACTTAAATATAAATCAAAGAGAATCACGGAGGAGAATGATGAAAAACTAGTTATCAGTGGTTCCAATATCAAGGGCAGACTACAAGTCAATAAAGAAATTAGTACGCATTTTTCATTAAACAGTGGTTATTTAAGTTAACAGATCAAATTGTTGACAGGTCTATTTGCGAAATAATATTTGGAATAATAGGTATTATAAATGGGCTAAGAATAGGTAGCATTTCAGTGTAAAAATTAGGGTTACACACTTAATTTTTTTTATTTGAAGATATTCGTGATTTTCTATCACCTAGATGCGAGGCGAGTTTTTTAAATCTACGAGTTTTTGACAATCTCGCTTAGGTAATATTTATTTCATCTGACAACGACACCACCATCCTATATTAGGCACAGGTCACACATATCGGGCAAGGACATGGCGCGGACATGGCGCAGACGTGGCACGGACGTGGCGAGGACATGGCACGGGCATGGCACGGACATGGCTCGGACATGACGCAGAAATGACGTGACAGAGGCACAAGTGTAGTGCAGTCTGTTGTCCGGTATCGATGTGTCAGCATGTCATCCTCAGAAGACGAAGATGCTCTTGCTCTCGTGCATACAATTAATATACAGATCAGGGCCCGTACAACCCCGATTTCGAGTTAGTTGCTTCGAAAGTGAAACCCCTTCATTGGGTTATACAGTTGACGGGATTACCCTTTCGTTTGGCTATTCTCCTCATAACACAAGCGAAAGTGTAACCCGTTCCTTTTGGCTTTCAGTCGATAGGGTTACCCTCTTATGAGGTTAAACGAATGAATGGAGTTACCTCTTGATAGGTTTTTTTGAATGTTTTGTAATGGTTATCATTACTAATATTTATTAATTAATAATAATTTCGGATTGTTACTGTCACTGTCACTCTAAAACTCAAACTCAAAACTCAACTCAAAGCTCCACTCGAAACTCATTCTACAAATTCATCTGTAAATGGTTATATCTCTGGAACTACTCATCCTAGAATAGCTGTTAATTGCTCAAAAGATAGCTATCGACAAGATCTTTATTTTCAATGACATATGTCAAAATTGAATTTGCCATATCTCGAGAAGTACTCATCCTAGACTTGCCGTTACTAGCTCAAATGATAGCTACTAATAAAATCTTAATTTTCGATGACAGCTGTCAAACTAAAAACTGTCATCGAAAATTAAGATCTTAACAATAGCTATCATTTGAGCTAGTAAAGGCAAGTCTAAGATAAGTAGTTCTCGAGATATGAGGGTATATTTAGTAACTCAGTTGCCCACTGAAATGATTAGCACCGGTCCTGTTTTTACAAACTTTGACTGTTTGTCAATTAATGTTATATGAATACGACAGGTGAAATGTCTAAGTTCGCAAATATAGGTCCGGTGCATTTTGGTGTCGGTGGGCAACTAAGTTACTAAATGAGACCTATGGTCGATTTAAATTTGACAGCTGTCATCGAAAATTAAGTTCATGTCAATAGCAATCATTTGAGCTAGTAAAGGCAAGTCTAAGATAAGCAGTTCCCGAGATATGGTCGATTTAAGTTTGACAGCTGTCATCGAAAATTAAGTTCATGTCAATAGCAATCATTTGAGCTTGTAAAAGCAAGTCTAAGATGAGTAGTTCTCGAGATATGTTCGATTTAAGTTTGACAGCTGTCATCGAAAATTAAGTTCATGTCAATAGCAATCATTTGAACTAGTAAAAGCAAGTCTAGGATGAGTAGTTCTCGAGATATGGTCGATTTAAGTTTGACAGCTGTCATCGAAAATTAAGGTCTTGTCAATAGCTATCATTTGAGCTAGTAAAGGCAAGTCTAAGATAAGTAGTTCCCCAGATATGGTCGATTTAAGTTTGACAGCTGTCATCGAAAATTAAGTTCATGTCAATAGCAATCATTTGAACTAGTAAAAGCAAGTCTAGGACGAGTAGTTCTCGAGATATGGTCGATTTAAGTTTGACAGCTGTCATCGAAAATTAAGGTCTGGTCAATAGCTATCTTTTGAGCTAGTAAAGGCAAGTCTAAGATAAGTAGTTCCCGAGATATGGTCGATTTAGGTTTGACAGCTGTCATCGAAAATTAAGTTCATGTCAATAGCAATCATTTGAACTAGTAAAAGCAAGTCTAGGATGAGTAGTTCTCGAGATATGGTCGATTTAAGTTTAACAGCTGTCATCGAAAATTAAGGTCTTGTCAATAGCTATCATTTGAGCTAGTAAAGGCAAGTCTAAGATAAGTAGTTCTCGAGATATGGTCGATTTATGTTTGACAGCTGTCATCGAAAATTAAGTTCATGTCAATAGCTATCATTTGAGCTAGTAAAGGCAAGTCTAAGATAAGTAGTTCTCGAGATATGGTCGATTTAGGTTTGACAGCTGTTATTGAAAATTTATTCCAATTTTATTATATTATAATTATTATTGCGTAAAATAAACAATTAGTAGTCTGTATTTCCGCCCTTAATGCTTAGAACACAATTACCGCAATTAATTTTCATCTTTTGACCGAATTTTTTTTCTCCTTTATCTCCTATAACCCACGTTACAATGATAAAAAGGGTAACCCTAAGGAATGGGTTTTGGAATAATACCAAAACCCAATACTATTGATAACCCTCATGATCAGGTAACCTAATCAAAAGGGTTTTGAATGGTTTAGACCCATCAAATAATAGTGTAACCCATACCAGGCCTCTTTCACTCCGCAGAATAGGTATAAAAATATACCTACGCATCGCCGGCCCTCCTAGCATGGTTCGTTACGTCGGTTGCCGAGTTCTGCCCGGAACGAAAGTGTCTTTGAGCAGCCGCGGCATTTTACTTTTTTTTGTTAATGTACCTATATTTTACGCCAAATGAAGGCAAAAAAATACTGCATAGCATTTGGTTGCCTGAATAATAATAAGAAAATGTAAATAATACCAATAGTAGGTACAGAACTGAAAGTTTTTCTACCAAATAATGCGTTGTTTAGATATCAAAGTCTCCCGTATTTACTTAAGTAGATAGGTACTTAGGTACAAGTTCTATTTGAATGCGTTACCTACCTACATAAATAAACGTAATATTATAATGTAGGTATTTTTTCATAGACAATTTTTGTGCCATTGGTAGGTATCTACCTACATAGTGCTGTAGTAAGTAGGTATTATGATTTTGATTATGTAGACTGAGAGCAAGATTAGAAACCCAACCTAGGTACATTTTTATTTGATTTAACTTTAAGTAGGCAGTGTAGGTTACCTACTTAAAAACAGTCGGGTAGGTAGGTGTAGGTAGACAAATCGATGTGGTAAGTTACCTAAAGGTAGGCGTACTAACAACTAAAACTAGATAACTAGGTTACCTACAAACCAAATGTTGTTTTTTTCTCTTGCAAATATCTAGGTAGGTACCTACCTACTAAAATTTTGGCCACGCTGGGCATGCGGGTTGGGGATCGCAGGGTACAGCTTCTCGCACCGCCGACGCTGCTGCCCGTCGGCGGCCAGGTTCTTATTATTCGTCACAGAATAATTCTCAAGACAACCCTAACGTTACACGTGCCACGTCAGTAGAGATAGAGCTATACGATAGAAAGGGATGCAAGGTGTAGGTTAATATAAATGTTAGGCACTGAGTTCGGTACGAGCTGAATAGCACTTTATTGCGTTGCAGCTAAAGTCGCTATTTATTTAAATGATTGCGCGGAGTGAAGCTTCTGTCCCTTCTGTATTCTGTGCCCATACGGAGAGGGTAACTAAGCTTTTGAAATTACTAAATTACTAAGCTTTTGAAAAAACCCTGCCGAAAACCTCTTCATCGGGTTACCAAATCGGGCCCTGATACAGATGAAGAAAATACGCGCAAACGAATTTGCACAAGGATCAGCTAGTATTACCATGGGTATTACATAAAAAAATCTTAGTACGGGTTTAATCTCTTTCCGATTTCCAGCCACAATTTATCTTGAACATTTCAGTTACAATAATTGGAACGACAATGATCGTTGCATATTTTACAATCCATTCACAAAATTCAATATTAAATTCGATATCGTCATTCGTCACGCATTTTTACATCACTAACAGACGTATGTCGCAAGCAAGTACATACTACGAACTGGCGGCCATCTGACGCTCATCTGGCGGCGATCGGGCGCGGGCGCCGAAAAGGCGCGTCATACGTCCGAGCAACGACATACTA
The DNA here is from genome assembly GCA_951804965.1 of Horisme vitalbata. Classification (NCBI taxonomy): domain Eukaryota; kingdom Metazoa; phylum Arthropoda; class Insecta; order Lepidoptera; family Geometridae; genus Horisme; species Horisme vitalbata. The sequence goes on along the minus strand of OX638092.1, from coordinate 21,511,417 downwards.
TGTGCCCTAAATTGTACTTTATTTCCATGCATTTTGTATGAAATTTGAATGGAATAGGAAACCACCTGTGCCATGTCCGTGTCATGTCCGTGCCCGATGAATGTGACTAGCGTCGGGCGCAGACATGGCACTGGCGGTTTCTTATTCCATTCAAATTTCATACAAAATGCATAGAAATAAAGTATAATTTAGGACACACGGTATGTCGTTGATCGGACGTGGTTATGACGCGAAGTCGTCGAGCTAAATTGTGCTTTATTTCCGTGCATTTTGTATTAAACTTGAATGGAATAGGAAAGCGCCCGCGCCATGCCCGCGCCAGGTCAGATAGGTGAGGCCTGTGCCTTAGTCCACAGCTGGACAGTTGGAAAGCCTTCCCAAATAAGACGAGGTGCATGTAAATGGACTCCATCTTGGTCCAAGAGGGCCACATGTCCCGCCTCTTACACGCACTAAGACGTTGCTGTTTGTCGGCGGTTAGAGAATTTATCTGTACCAGTGTTAGGCTGCACTTGCCGCATTCTGCCAGCTGCCAGAGCCTCGTTTGTTAATTAGCAGGTGCATCACGGGCCGGTGAGGTTGGTTAGTGTTCCGAAGACTGAGTTTAGAGCCTCCTTTCATCTTAAATTTTTAATAAACTTCATCATCTTCTTTAAGAGCTATTGGTCAACTTCGGTATAGGAGTTTGCAGGCTTAACTAAACATCTCCCATCATCATCATCATCATCATCATCATCAGCCTATGTTCAGTCAGCTTCCACTGAGCCTGCTAAGTCAAAATGGCTGTCGTACATCATTATGTATCTGTTTATGAAGATAGCTACCGAACCCAATAGCTTCATTTTCGCAAAAATAATTATAGAATTTATCTTCTATAAAAATATTTGCGAGAGATTTACAAACGTAATCTAGAACTGAATGTTTGTATATTAATTATGTAATGTGCTATAGTTAAAAAGTTGTATTGTAGTCAGTTTCTAGTCGTAAATGGCAGCAGGTGTGCGATTGTTTAAAAAAATTTATGGAAAAATAACAAAATGAAGGGAAAGTTGAACCAATTGCAAGTTGCTATAGCAAGTAAGTTTCATGGCGGAGGCTGAGAGGTACCGGTGCTGGGCAGTTAGTTGTACCATAGGGTAGTGACCTACTATTAATTCTGTGGTACAGTAGATGGTAGTAGAACTCTTTGTTCGGGCTCATCCGGGGAAGTACTACTACCACCATGCCTATTTCTGCCGTGACGCAGGACTGCTGTGTTGTAAAAAGGCTTATCATATCACCTTCATGCTTCATGCAGGGCATTGCATCTTCAGGTACGTTCCAAACAAGCGTGACCTAAGATGAAATGCTTTGTGAGTGCTCATATTCCGTCTTCCAGGTACCATAAAAACAGTGTAAAATTTATTGAAAATTCCTGGTTCATTTTTAATATATTTGATAATATTAAGATACTGTTTTTATATATGGGTATTGTTAAAAAAATATTACCTTACTTTTGTAAAACGATTAGTTAATCTTATTTCTAACTACTTCTTGCCCGTGGTTTTGCTCTCGTGGTATTCGATTACAATATATTTTTGTCTTGTTTAATGTACCTACTTTGTGTTATTTTTATGCCTTATGTATTGATAGTTTGTATCTTTTTTCCGAGTTCATTTTATGTTCTTTATTGTTTCTGCTATAAAATATCTTTAACTACATTATGCACGATCCGTTCAGCAGTTTTAGCAAGAAGAAGGAACAAACATATCTTCACCTTTTTATTTTAGGAAGGATTATTTTCATCTACTTAGCAGATGATCCACTGTACCTTTTATAACTTTTATTTGGAATATTTCAGCAAGTTTCGGACAGACTGTTATGGGTTTGCTCAATGTGTGGCCTTCCTACACATCAAGCATCTACGCCTCGAATAGCACCACACCACTGTCTGCTCCCATGACACCGACTGAAGACTCGTTACTGGGCAGTTTGCCGTCACTAGGTCAGTAGCTCTTTCTTAGACGGCAGGTCCACTTCCAACTGATCTATGAAACTAAGATATTCAGGTTCTGAATTCTTTAAGTAGCCGATTCTTTTATTTGATATCTTCAATTATCAAACTCTTACGTCCTACGGCCAGGTGGTTTGATGATCTGCGAAAGGCTGCTGGTAGATGCGTTGAGCTCAGGACAGCTTCTCTTATTAGGGTAGGCCTATGTCCAGCAGTGGACTGCTCTTGGTTCATGATTATGATGAAATAACAGAATCAACTATTTGACATGTTTATAATTAGTAGTAGAGATGTGAAACTTAACAAAAATTAAGTCAAGTTGTCAAGTTTATAAAAAAATACCTCCCGCGGACCATAAGGCTGGAGCCGAACATTCCGTCAACTAACCCCTGCCCCGGGCTTCTTCGACATATTCGGAATACTAGTTGCGGACAGTGCTACGTGTCCAGGCTGTGGCACGTAGAAGAGTCAGCGGTGGATGAACCTCCAGCAGCCAGTCGACGGTAGCACTCGTGGCCTTGAGGATAGGTGACAGTCTTGGCGTCTGGTAGCTACCGGCCGTAAAATAAAGAGCCATACCACAATTTCTGAACAAAAAAAGAAAAGAAAAGAAAAGCGATAAATACCTGGGCGTCCCCCAGAAGCTCAGAGCTTCCTTACGAAACATGCGATAAAATACTAGGGTGTACAGAAGGTTGTATACTTTTTTGGAAGACCTTATGGAGAGTGAGTGAATTTAATGCAGTTCCAATAATATCCACCATTTTCGAAGTAAAAATATTTCAAATAATAATTATTTTATTTTATTTTACTTTTCAGGAGCAATGGCAGGTTCAGCTATTTGTGGTATCCTTATAAATAGATTGGGCAGAAAAAATGGAGGTGTTCTGCTTGCTTTACCTTTCGCGGTAAGTTATATTTTTAACAGTCTATAAGGATTTCTTTCTATTTTTCATCCTCGAAACCCAAGCCAACCTCACCGGTTGGTTGAGGTAGCAGTGGCACACCGTGGTTCCACTGCTAACTGATCGCTGCATAACGCAGCATAAAACCGGTATGGCATTGACCCTGGCTGCCAACGAGCAGCAGGGTCGGCGGTAAGGAAGCTCTGCGATTTTCCACCCGCGTGCCTAGTGTGGGGATTGTAGACATATCCACCTTTTTATTAGGAGAGGCCTGTATGATAATTTTTAATCATTGAAAATTATTATAATATAAATAATCAAAAATATGTTACTATGTCCAGCAGTGGACTGCTACAGGCTGATGATGATGATGATGTAAACTTAAAATAATAATATTAATTAACACAGAATTTGTCGTAAAAAGCTTTCTTGTGCTACCTACAACGCCTCACATGGTTCATTTGAAATACCTGTAACCTGTATAGAAACACCATTTATACCGAAAGCCATTCAATGTATTGAGTATTTTAAGTATTTGATTGTTGGATGTTACGTATCTTTTTTTGTATTCTAGGTGCAATATTTTTTTGTTCTCTAGATATCTAAAATTACAGACTGGTGTGAATTATCCTGGATATTTTTTTAGAAAGTGCAATAAAAAAAAACACCGTAAATTATTTTAAATCAAATAAATACCACTAGTGGGCCGCCAGTGGATCAGGCTAGCGCAGGACCGTGGCGACTGGCAGGAGCAAAGTCAGGCCTATACTCAGCAATGGGTGAAATTGGGCTGCGGCTGTAAGAAAGCGACGTAAGCTAGTCCACTCGCTGCGCGTTTGACGGAGTGCGGGGGGTGATGCGCATTGAACGGGTGGAAGACCATTCCACCATCCGCTCCTCGCTCTGACCCTCGCTCATCATGCCCCTTAAGGTCGGTTACGGTATGTGGTCTTAAAGACTCAATTTATTACCAGATATCGTGGGCCCTGATCAGCGTGACCACCTCCACGAAGATGGTGCTACTTGCAAGGTTCCTCGGTGGTTTCTCGGGAGGAGGTTTACTCGTGTACGCACCCATATTCATTTCCGAAGTCGCCGAGGACTCCTTAAGAGGAACTCTCGCTTCAGGTCAGTTAAGTGCATTTTATTTTTGAAAACAAAGGGTACTATTATTATTGTGTGACCAATATAAAGAGCTTTGATAAAATATATATGTGCAATTCTACACAATGCCTAACGCATCATGCAGCCACGAAGCCTGCGGTGTTCGCGTGGGCGCAACAAGCTGTGTTGAAATATGTTGAAAATTTTGAAGTACATGTCCGTTTTGGATACAAACTACTTACTTGATTACGTACTTCCTCTTAATATTTTTTTTAATTCTTGGAACAACGTTTTAAACATTTTATGATCTCGTTGTGGCCTTGCAGCAATGAGGTCAAAGCTGACCGGGATGATGGGTTTGACTCCCGCTGCGGTTCAGAAAAATTGGTCTGCCGTCGCTTTAATTTAAATAAAAGTGACGTGTCATCCGCAAACAATACAATTTCGTGGTTGTCTCTCACAAGTTGAGCTAGATCGTTGATGTAAATTAAAAATAAAAATGGTCCAAGTATTGACCCTTGCGGAACACCCATCTTTACTACAGATCCTGGAGAACATTTTCCATTTACGTCTACTTTCTGTTGTTCTGATTCTGGGTACTTACTGTGGTACCATAGTGTACTCTCTATTGATTCAGGGCGCAATTCCATATAAATTTGCCTAAACGTAAACGCGATCGAGCTGGTAAAAAATCGCACTAGGCACCCTGATATGTGGCATATTAATGAGAAAATGAAACAGTGATAAGAAAAAGTTATTATGCATTGCACGAAGCCTTAGACGACTAAATCATGGCTTGAGTAACATACACAACATATCTTTTTTTTTTATTTATTTACGATCACCAACTGTAAGGCCGCGGTCACGAAGTCAGCGGCGGCGGCGCGGGGAGCAGCGCGCCAATGCAAATCTATGCATTGAAACGCACCATTCCTTCGCGCCGCGCCGCCGCCGCTCCGCCCCCGCTGACTTCGTGACCGCGGCCTAAGTGAACCCCTTTACAGGAGCTAATTAATTACTACACAGAACGTAGAATAGTTATACTATTGGTTTGCCTGTTTTACTGTAATGAAATAAGTAGTAAGATCTCAGTTGTATTTTTATTTTTAAAAATTTACCTATCCTACTTTTTGTTATGTTCCCACGGTGAAATAAATGAGAATGAGTATCAAAAAGAAAACATTGCAGGTCCAATTCTCTTCTACTGCACCGGTACCCTGCTCTCCTACATCTTTGGCTGGTTCCTGTCTTACCGCATCATCGTCTGGATAAACCTGGTGTTCAGCGTCAGCTGTGCTGCCCTCATCATGACCCTCACTGAGAGTCCAGTGTATCTGTTGAGGCAGAAGCGAGAAGAGGTAAGGTTTCGGAATTTCGTCATCCGTACACGGTAGATATTCCTCATGCCTGCACGAAGCACTTTGCTGCAACTTTTCTCCTTAAGGAATGGTATGCTCTTCCGGCGTCAGTATTTCCCGATCGCTATGAGCCTTGCCAGATAGGCGATTCACACGCGACTGGAGTCCCGCGACTGATATGCGTATCCAATCAGGCTTGCTAAATGTCAAGTTGTATGTGCACCCACTTCACATACCACGTGACATTCAGCGACTCCAGTCGCGCGTAAATCGCCTATCTGGGAAGGCTCTATGACTCAGGGGTATTCAAGCGAAGAGTAAATAGGTTATTTCAAGGCTAGCGTGCTACATCGTCAACTGCATCATTACTTAGGTACCAACAGGTGAGATAGCGGTCTAACTATAAAAAAAAATATTGTTCAGTACCTACGCAAATGTAGTTTATAAAAAAAAAATGCAAATGTAATTATTTACTCGTAAAATGTAATTCCGACTTTGGCTTTCAGTTAAGGTGATAAGCAGTGATCGGAATTAGGTATTTTAGCTCACCTAATTCCGATCACTGGTGATAAGTTTAATTTAAAATATACTCAAGAGCTGTGGATTTTGTTTTCAAAATAATATAAATAAAAAAAAAATAAAAAAAGATTACCAACTATATCGTGTTTATCTTGTTTTATATTTTATCAACTTGTTTTCAATCAGAAAATAATTAATGTAACTACCTGTCTATTACCACATTTATTTATCAAATTATTAAAGTATATAAATCATCATACTAAGTAAATTATTAATTTAATTATTTATAGGTACCTAGGTTTGTTTGCAGTCAATAAAGATTTTTTATTTCCATTTATTATTTTCAGTAAATTTAATTTAATTCAAAACTCGATCTATGAGCCTCCATCAATATAGTCTGGAATTAATTCCAGGACGCACGAGCAGCTCTGGCCCACTACAGAGGATGCCCTCCGTCATCAGTAATGTTGCTCGAAGAGTTCTCGAGACTGAAACAGCAAGTTTATCCAGCAGTGGAACTCATTTCTGTTACTGAAGGTACGTTAGTAAGGCTTCTGTGTAAACTTACTTTGATAGATGAGTTATTTAAACTATCTCTGACTGCTTTTCATTAAGTATGGTTTAAATTAACAATAACAAGGCGTATATCAATTAACTGCTGGACAAAGGCCTCCAATAATATAGAGGAGGATAGGCTCATTATTTTCACGTTCAATAAAATGCTCAAAAAAGCAAGCAAGAGTAACAAACATTAATCCATTCATCCACGCATCTGTATTACGAAATTTCCGATTATATTATAATATATGAAGGATGAAACCGAATAAATGATTAGTTACTTACAACTTTTGATATATTTAGACTAAATTTAGTAGGTAGGATTGAATACGAACGAATCGCATTCTATGCGAGATTAGTTCATATACAACCAGCCCTACACGAATTATATAGAATCCAGATCGAGTTACGATGTCTCTTTTAATCACAGCTCACTAACTGTGATTAGAAGGTGATTTTGATCATACTGAGTTAGTCTGAGTAATTAGCGCCCTCCACACGTAAAGATCGTACCGCGCATCGGGACTGCGTTCCAAACCGTAGTTCGATCTGTACGGTTTGAACTGCAGATTAAACTGTCGTGCTAATGGCGCGTAAAGATCGGATCGCGCATCTGGGACTGATCACTGACGTGATGCGCGATTAAAACTGTGAGATTTGCCTTCGCGTCGACATGCCAGATCGGACTGTCAACCCCGCGCATCTACACGTAAGTTGTGCGGGTTGGAATGGCGCGAGCTGTTTCCCGCGGTCCAAACTTTACGTGTGCAGGGCGCAATTATCTTTCACAGTCATAAAAAGAGAAAACACAAACCAAAAAGAAGCTGACATAAATAAAAACGCAAGCAAGAATCGGCTGGTGATATAGTACCTAAAGTGTTAATTAACCACGATTTATCGTAATTTACAGAAGCAGTAAAAACAATAGAATCTGAAAAAGAGAAACTGAACTTAGAAAACGTAGTACCTGAAGAAGAAAAGAGAATGTCCACAATCAAGATGCTGTTCGTGTCACCATCGTCACTGCGCGCTTTTATAGTAGTCACCACAGTTATTTCAATGCAGGTAATGCTCTTGGAAATCTTTTGAAAATTAAGTCAATTGCAGTGGGCAAAGGCCTACCTGAGACGTAGAAGGTTGGGGGTTCGATTCCCACTCCGAGACAAATATTTGTATGTTATACCAATATTTGCATCGGGTCTGGGTGTTTTCTATGTATATATGGGTTCTATAATACCAGCTCTCCTTAGTTTGGGGCTACGTGATGCTGTGTGGTAGTGTCCAGCATATGATCATCATCATCAGCCTATAGGCCACTAGGCCTTATGAAATCAATATGCTTAAAATACCTTCTTTAGTTGTAAACTGATTTCTAAAGGCTATATTTTACCGGGACACCATGGCGGCGCAACCAGTCTTGTCGCCGTGGTGTCCGTAAGCTACCAAACTAGACATCAGAGTCGCCACACCACACTGAGACTGTATCAAAATGGATCTTCGAGGTGTTGCATGCAATGAGGTGGGGACGTCACTGGTAGCCGGACTGGAGACCGAGTGTATGAGACACCATACAGTGCTATAGTAATGAGTGTTGGCGCATCCAGCGTGGCGGCGCGACCAGTGACATTCTGTGCTCGCGTCCGAGCTGGTCGCGCCGCCAATATGTTGCGCTAATAAACGGACAACAGGTGAATAACTCTCTATTGAGCTGTATGTATACATTTTGTTGGAAGCGGCGACTGGTTGCGCCGCTATGGTGTCCCGGTAGCCATAAGTGTGACAAATGGCAATCACGCCGCACCTAAGCTGCGCGTAAAATGTTTGGAGCGGAGTCAACTGTGACCCCAGATTTGAAATAACGCTTTGATAAAAATTTGGCCAATGACAAAGCGTTATTTCAAATTTTTGTTCGCTCATGAGCCAAAACTACGATTACAATGATTAGACAAAACTACGATTCGAATACTTTTTGCTAGTCTAGATCGAATCTCTAAACTTCAACAACATTTGACCCATGGGCTATGTTCCGAGCAATATGGCTTAGTTTTCATGGTTGTATAACATTTTATAGCCCAATCCATAATTTTCAGGTGTTTATGGGCATGGTGCCCGTCCAAATCTATGCGAAGACAGTGTTCACTGAGACATACCCTGACAAAGCTGACATGTTGACTGTGATCTTCGCGCTGGTGCTCATGTGTGGAAGCCTTATATCAGCTGCGATCACTGATAAGGCCGGCAGAAGGGTAAGGGAACTGAAACTCTTACCGCCCTATTCATAACTATAGCTAAAATGGCATTAAAATATCAAGTCACCTCTTATAATTTACATTGAAATGACAGGGACATGATTAATTTATCATAGGGTAAGAATAAGAGGGATAAGCTTTACTTCGAAATGCACTTTAGGCTTGTGCCCGCTCGGACAGTCTGTACTAGTACAATCATACTGATGTACTTATTCAGGTACTGAAAGAAAGAAAGAAAATATTTATTAAGTGTCAGTACTTCGGCCCCCAACTCCGTAATAGTAGATTAGTAGCCAAGGGCAGTAGGGCATCAATTGCAGCCCGAGATATTTAGGCGCACGAGCGCAGCGAGGGTAGTATAGTTCGAGGTTGCAATTGGTGCTTACACCCGAGCTAACTATTCTGCTTTACATCTCGATTGTGAGGTAAGTAGAAAAAAACCGGCATTACAAGAATAAATCATTTTAATATGTTTTTTTTCAAGAACGAAATTGAGTTTCGCTGTTCGATATTTAAAGTTACTTTAGTACTAGACTTATAAATCTGTGTTTAAAGTTGATGACTATTATACTCACACGAAGACAAGGCTGAATAGCAAAGCGACCTCTTTGGTCATTGGGCTGAATGCAATGTCTATTGCCAGTATGATGGTTAGATGTATGCGAACTTTTTGATAGAAAGAAGTGTTTTTTTTAATTACTTACCGCCCTAGGGCTTTTCTAGTTACATTATTACCCTAGAGCGCAAATTAGTCACCTACAAGCCCCATTTGGAGGTAATAAGAACCTACTTACAGAACATGAGAGATGTAAAAGCCATAAAATACCTACCTAAACGATTATACGCTTACACTCTATGCATTACCAAGCCATTCCGCTAGTCAAAATGTTGAATCAATATCTTTATTTACGTACATAAGACGCTTGAGCAATTGATTTTGACCATTGGTTTTAATGCAATAATGATACGGTCTTCTTTGCAGGTTCTGATAATAACATCTTCCACATCTGTCTTCATCTGCATGGCTTGTCTTGGCTATCTGTTGCAAAGCAGGATAGCTCCTCCTTGGGTCACAGTGTTGACTATCTTGGGCTACTGCTTCGCGTTCATGTTCGGAGCTGGTTCAGTCCCTTATGTACTTCTAGCTGAGGTGTTCAAACCCGAGGTGAGAGCGTGTCCTAGTCTTAGGGCCCTATGGTCTTAGGTCTTAGGGGCCTTCCACCCGCGACTTAGCTCGATACAATGTAGCCTATGTTATACAAGATCACAGACTAGATAAACTTATTCCAAGTTTAGTCTAACATCGGCACTGTTAAATCCTTTGGCCGCCAAATGGTCAGCGGCGTCAGATCCACAACCCACTTACCCAACGTATGTGTATGTGGATGAAAGAAAATATGTCTATATTATAGACATATTTTCTTTCTTATATTAGTAATATTAATACTAAGGTTGGTATCTATCTGTATAATAAAAACAATGACAGTAGTAGTACAAAACGAACAAAAGGAAAAACAAACAATAAAACAATACAGAATAAATAAGTAGGTACAGGAACTTTCATAACCTAAAAATGATATGAAGTAATCAGGCATAATAAAGACAGGCAACTGGTGTTGTTGTAAAGTAGTATTGTCATTTGCAGGTCCAAGGACTAGCGTCAATGATGATCGTCGAATGGACTTGGTTCCTGAACTTCGTATTATTGGCGTTGTTTCCCATCCTCAACAAATTGTTGGGTATCTTCGGGTCATTCTACCTGTTCGCAGGCTTCGGCCTTGTGAATGCTATCATCGCCTTCTTCATTGTGCCAGAAACGAAGGGATTGTCCAATGAGGAGATACAGGCAGTATTTTTGGGGAAGAAGAAGAAGTGAGGTTATTATCGGAAAAAAATGGGTTAATATAAAAAATGCTAGGCCAAATTTGATTGGATAAAATGAAATATATAAATATGATAAATACAGATGTGATTATGTGTGCCGTCTTGCTTGTGTGTGATTTATATGCCGATGTTTATGTTTTTTTATGTATTAATGTAGTTTATTTTGATAAGGAATAAAATGTGTAGGTAGTCTTGGATGTGAGTCAATTAAATAGTTTTTTACCGTGTAATTTTTAGTTTTCTTTGGTTATTATATTCGATTTCAAAATGTAGAAGTTAGTCTATTTGTTACTTGAGTACTTTCTAAGTTTGACAGGAACACATTTGTGGATAATTAAAAAATATTTTTACATTTTGATATTGCATTAATTGCAAAATATTTAGTAAGTCATAGAAAGGAAGTGAATAGAAAGGTATACTAAATACGATTAAATTTGTTTTCTTAAATGTTTAGATACCTATACACAATACCTATGTATAGCGTAGTTCGAGTATAGTTTGATAGAGAAAATAAAACCATTTTTGACACATAAAGCACTTTATTCATCCATACAAAACTATCAACATCCAATACAATTATTCTCAAACATATTTTTGTGTAGACGCTTTTAAAATTTGGCTAAAATAAATTTATGTTTTGACTCTATCTAATATAACTCTATTTTACACTTGTGCGATCAAGATTGGTCACAATTTTTTTTATTCGAAACAACTGACTTATGAGATATTTAAAAGATATTTCGTACAAATTCCGCCAACTCTCTCTGACGAGTTTCATAAAAACTCAACAGAAATTCGTCAATGTTTCGCCTTCCCAGGTTACTTCGCCTAGCGCCAAGCCTTTCTGCTTGTCCGAGAACCCGTCTGCGAATTTTTGCGGAGTGCCGAAGGCGGACAGCCAGTCTATCGTTTCCTGATGATGTTTTATGGGGAAGGTTGTTTTTCATTGTCGAATTTCTGTTGAGTTTTTATGAAACTCGTCAGAGAGAGTTGGCTGAATTTGTACTGAATATTTTATCTTTTAAATATCTTGTAATGGATTCCCGCAAAGTCACGTCTGATTCAATTCATTACACTGACTTATATTTTTGTATGTAACGCTTTGAATGCTGAAAATACAACTGAACTGCATTCGCAGGTCTTGCTCCTCGGGCATGGCGTGTAGTGTCATGACACTACAATATGTCCAAGGCCCGTAGACAACGTGTTAAATTTGGAGCTACTTATTATGTTGGAAGGATTAAATTATTTCAATAGCAATCCGACAGCAATCATGTCGACGATCGTCTACGGTTCGTCTATGGTATTTTTAGATAGTCTACGGTTGTCCATGCTTTTAGATATAGATTCGTTCATATTTTCTATCTACATTGACAATAAATCCAACTAATTTGGCAGTACCATACTGAGCTTATTATCTACAATTAAGGTCTTTTCAGAGATAAGCGAAAACCGAGTGGGTATTATGCATTCATATTCATAATGATAAACTTTGGTATAGAAAATATAATATAATATTAACTTAGATATAGAAAATATAAATATTATGTACCTTTATATACATTTTATTTTATTATATTTTGCAGTAATTCCACTATTCATATAATGCTGGAAAGTTCTCAAATAATAATGGCCCCAAAATAAGCAGAGCTTGTATTATGGGAACCACATTGCTGATTGGCCTGGGTGGTACCTCATTGAGAGCAGCAACCTTTTCTTTTATTGTTAGTAGGTTTTGTTCTGAAGAAACTCTATAGTTTAATTCGAAAATGCATTTGTTTTTTTCTTCAAAATAAACCTATGTTTATTTTGAAGAAAAAAACAAATGCATTTTCGAATTTTTGAAAAAAATAGTCAGTAAAATATGAAATTGGTAAAAAAAAAACAAGTTGGTCTTGATCAACTCTATTTCTTATGAGGAACACTTTTCCTGAAGTGACTAACCAAATCAAAGCGTATTATTTTAAGAATATAAAAGTTATCCATACAATTACTATGAAGCGCTATTTTGCCACAACATTGAGTACAATGTCTATGTATTCAATTCGAACCTCGGGAAATACTCTGGGTGCCTAGTGCGAGTTTTTTACCAGCTCGATCGCGTTTGCATTTACGCTATATGGAATCGAGATAGCGCCATCTAGTGAAAAACGTGTGGCACTGACTCCTTTCCATACAAATTTGCGTAAACGCAAACGCGATCGAGCTGGTAAAAAAACTCGCACTATGCACTCTGTTCTTATCTCAAATTGATCTTTCATAATAATGTGTTGGCACAATGATGATACCACCGATGACCATTTTGCGTCGAATGGAATGCATGAATTAAATGACGTTTCATAGAAATTTAAAAACTTTTTTAATGTTCGTGAAATCTTACTGTATTGTTTTATATCGAAAAATAAATATAATTATACAAAGAAAATAACCACAACCGAAACAAATACTTGTAGATCATACAAACATTTGTATCGCGGCGGGACTCGAACCCGCAAGCTTTGTCACAGGCAGGGCTTCACCCACTGCGCCACAGAGGTCGACAAAATTAAAACAAAAATATGTCAATTGGCGGTACTTTGGTGTCGTGATATTATCTAATTTTGCTCTAGCCGTAGTGGAATTCCATACACATACCCAGCGGGATACTGCTCGGTATTTCTCGCTACCCACAGTGATAGCGAAATCGCTTATATTTGAACAGGCCTAAGTATAAAGTATCACACTTATCTAATCGTGCAACATCAATTCCAAATAAATGACATTAGTTTCTCAAACTTTGAACACTTTATTTTAAAACATTTATCTATATTATTAACTTGAAATAGAACGGGAAATATTCCCATACCGGAATATCAGAAAGTAAAGCAAAAAAGTCTACTCCACAACACCAATAAACGATTTAACACGATAACATTAGTTTCGAATCGTTGATTTAGGTTTAAACGGCTGTGTGTGGGTCCAAACATACTCAAACACACACAAAATTTTGCATTTATAATATTAGTGTGTGTACTGTATGCCTAAGTAGCAGTAAGTACTTACCTTAAGATCTAATCTATGTTACCTAGGAATGACTAGTAATAAACCTACCATAGCAAGATTCGGTCGTTTCTATTAAGACTCCCAACTCCGAACCCTACATGGCGACCCTGCCATATGCGGTATCGAGCGGAGGAGAGATCGCGTTACGCGCATTGCGATTGGATTTTTTTTTTAAATTATAATTCGTGCAATAAATTACAATAAAAAATAGAAAATGTGTCGTTCCAAGATCGAGAAAGATGAAGTGTTCATAACACAGAACGCCGCAGGTGGAACCAACTACACAGATTACCATCTTTCGAACATAAGTATGGTTATGTACATCATTTGCACGATGTTGGCGATTGCGGGATTGTACGGGCTGTACCTGCTGTACAAAAGATGTCACCTTGAATGGATAAGGGGTGAAAACTTAAGGCGGTCTTTCCATCGTCGCTCGGCACCGAGACCAAGACCTGTGGAGGAGCCCTGCGTGTCTTGCGCCTGCCACGATAAGTAGCGCGGCCGGGGAAAAGTGTAAAGTGCTAATAAAATTATTAAAGCCATTAAATTAATAATATTTAAGGACTTGTGCAATTTTTTTTTCTTATTTATGAAGACTACTTTATTGACGTGTTTTAAGTGAAACAAAAAACTGTAACGAGATATTTTTAAGGAACACTATATGGAGAACTTAACTAGAACTGTTGCGGATACGGAAAAACTGAACTATGGTTTCGTGGAATGAACATTATAGTGAATAATTTTAAGATATAGATTTTGTGTACGCGTGCCTCAACTCGGCATTTGCATTGGGTAATGTACCTTTTATTTTAATTATGATATGATGAAATGATTGATATTTAGGTAATTTAAATATTTTGTAAAAAAAAATTGTTAGAGAATTTAGTAAATGGCAAGCGAGATTAAGACCATTTATGCTAAGCTTAAATATTTAAAAGATAGTTTAATAAAATTAAACTATAGTAAGAGGACAGAAAAAGTTTTAAAAAAGAAATTAAATGAAGCGGTAGAATTAAGACGTCAGTTTGATGAATGTATTGTTATAATATCAGAGCAAATCGATAGAAAACCTATTGTAGGAGATGTGTTAGAGGAAATTCAGTCATATTGCGATTTATTTAAGGAGCTTTTTATAGAAATTGAAGAATTTTGTGCTAAAAATTATTCAGAAGGTTGTGAAGACCGTAACCAAAACACCAGTATGGAGTCATTTGATTTTAGGACAGCGGTGTCGCTGATGCCGGTGATGACAGGTAACGAGACCATCACCAAAAATCTGATCGATGCGATTGAGCTGTACAACTCTGCGTTGAAGCCAGAGGGTAAGTCGATGCTTATAAGTTTTGTGTTGAAAACTAGGTTGAATGAAAGTGCAAAGTTGAGGTTATCGAACACTTATACAACATGTGAGGAACTAGTAAAGGACATGCGTTCTAATTTACTCACTCAAAAATCTAGCACTGCGATTCATAACGAAATGGTTCAGATTAAACAGAAAAACATGACTTTAGAACAGTATGGTTCGAGATTAGAGAAGTTGTTTGTTGATTTGACTATTTCCCAGGCAAATGGAAACCAGGAAACGTACCAAATACTACGTCCTATCAATGAGAGAATAGCTATAAAAAGTTTTAATGATGGGCTACGGGATAGGCAGCTGAGCACAATATTGTCTGCCAGAAATTACTCTGCCCTCAAGGACACCATTAGAGCGGCGAAAGATGAGGAGCCCTCATGTAGCCGTCAAAATGCTGAATCATCCATATATTTCGGACAGCGTGGTCGTGTTAACAACCATAAATACAGTCATAGGGGTAGATATAATACCCATAGGGGTAGTTACTCAGGACGAGCAGGATACGGTAGTGTACCGTCTCAGTCACAAGGACACTACCGTGGGTCTCAAAGTCAAGGTCCAGTAAACCCACAGTTCAGGGATTACCGTGGGTATAGACCAAACAGGTCTCGCGGTTATTTCAGTGGTAGACGAGCTAACAATACAATGCATTATATGCAAAACTACCATCAAAACACAGAACCAAGTCAGACTGAGGGTTCAATAAAAACCAAACAAAATGATGAACTCTTGCAGTTTTTTCGATAATAACTTCATATTTGCATGCAATAACAGTAGTACAGTACAATTTTTTATTCAAAATTCCAAATATAGTTTTCTAGTAGATTCTAGAGCATCATTATCGGCTGTGAAATATGAAACAGTTAGGGAGTGGAACATTCCGATCCATTCAGAGTGCATTCACATAAAAGGAATTGGAGGAAAAGTACAAACGATTGGATATGTTTTTGTAACACTAAACGTAGACGGTCAAGAATTTAGTCAGAAATTTTATGCGATCAAAAACTTACCTTGTATACAAAATGGAATTTTAGGTCGAGATTTTATGAATAAATATAAAGCCATTTTAGATTTTGAAAGTAACACAATGTCGATTAGTAATGAAAGGGGTTGTATAACCTTATCCATGAATAAAAATGCGTCACACAAACACAGTTATTTGTGTATTCCACCAAGATGTGAGAAATTATTTTGTATAGATAGTAGGAGCAGTGAGGAATGTGTGGTATTGCCAAGCGAGTTAAGTAAAGGAGTTTTTATTGCAGGAAGTGTTTGCAAACCTAAAAATGGAAAAATTATTATACAAGTAATGAATACTCGCGAGTCGGAAGTAAATCTTTCTTATTTTAGACCAGAAATTCATAGTTTAACTGATTATGAAGTATGTGAGTTTGAGAAGGGAACTAGCGTGGATGGAGAGAGAGTACGTACGATGTTTTCTCACTTAGATTTGAAACATTTAAACAGCGAAGAACGTACATCTATTGAAAGTATATGTGCGAAATTTTCAGATGTTTTTCATTTACCAGATGACAAACTTACTACCACCAATTTATATGACCAAACTATACAATTAAAACCGAATGTGGATCCGGTATACGTTAAACAATATAGATTACCATATTCACAACGTAGTGAGGTAGAAAATCAAGTTAAAAATATGCTTTCCAATGGCATTATAGAACCAGCTAAGAGCGAATGGTCTAGTCCAGTTTTACTTGTACCTAAAAAAGCAACTAGTGAGACTCAGCAATGGAGGTTAGTGATTGACTTTCGTAAATTAAATGACAGAGTTTTAGATGATAAATTCCCACTTCCAAATATTACGGATATTTTAGATTCTCTATCAGGTGCTATGTATTTTTCACAATTAGATTTATCTCAAGCTTATTTTCAGAGTAATTTAAGTCCAGAATGTAGAAAATATACTGCATTTACAACCAATTCAGGTCAATATCAGATGACAAGACTTCCAATGGGATTGAAAATCAGCCCAAGTTCTTTTTCACGGTTAATGACAGTTGCCATGTCTGGCCTAACATATGAAAAACTATTTATTTATTTAGATAATATTATTTGTTTTGGCAGAAATTTAGATTCTCATAATAAAAACCTGACAGACATTTTAACTAGATTACGAAAAGTTAACTTAAAATTAAACCCGGAAAAGTGCGATTTTTTGAGGAAGGAAATGCAATTTTTAGGACACGTTATAACAACTGAAGGTATTAAGCCAGATCCAGAAAAAATTGAAGTCGTTCAAAAATACCCAGTGCCAAAAAACGCTGATGAAACGAAGAGATTTGTAGCATTTACTAATTTTTATAGAAAATTTATACCTAAATTTGCAGAAATATCTTTACCTTTAAATAAATTATGTCGTAAAAATGTCAAGTTTGAGTGGAATCAAGAATGTCAAGAATCTTTTTCTTCATTAAAAAATGCATTGATTACTCCACCAATATTGCAATATCCTAATTTGGATCCATCTAATACATTTATTTTACAAACGGACGCTTCAGGTTATGCAGTAGGTTCTGTATTATCAAATAGTAACAACATGCCAGTAGCTTATGCTAGTCGGACACTTAATAAAGCAGAAATACGATATCCGACGATAGAAAAAGAGTTGCTAGCGATAGTGTGGTCCGTAAAGTATTTCAGACCTTACCTTTATGGACGAAAATTTATTATTAAAACAGATAATAAACCTTTAATTTATCTGTTTAACATGACGAATCCTTCTAGCCGTTTAACAAAATTTAGGCTAATATTAGAAGAATACAATTACGAAATAGAGTATGTGAAAGGAGCTGATAATGCAGCTGATGCCTTATCGCGTATTCGAATATCAAGTGACGAGTTGAAAGAGCTGTATGAACATAGTATGTCTGTAATGACTAGAGCGCAAAGAAAACAGATGGACGAAAGAACTGAGAGTAATAAAAATGACTATAGTAAGTCAACGGTTGATAGGGTTACCACTAACGACAGGACTGATCACCCTAAAGTTGTGGGAACACTTAAAAAACCAAATGATTCTACAGAATTAAAATTTTTGAATGATAAAGAATGGAATATATTGTTAAAAAATAATATACAAGAAAATACAAATTTATTTGCTTATTGCAATAAAAAGTTAGTCATTTACGTAAATCCTTCATTTCGATCATATTGTGCACGAGATGCCTTTGTGAGAAAGTTGGAATGTATGTGTAAAAAATTGAATATAGATTGTTTGTATATTATAAAAAATAATTACAACAGAGAAATAATAAAAGAGTTAATTCAAATTATAAATGACACATTAGATTGGTCCGGACCCCGATTATGTGTTTTAAATGATGTTATAAGAGTTTATGATAATGACACAAAACGTGTAATTTTAAATGATTTTCATATTTTACCAACAAGTGGCCATGCAGGAATTAGGCGTATGGTAAATAATATTAAAAGACATTATTACTGGCCAGGTTTAGAAAGAGAGGTTAATGAATTTGTGAGTCGTTGTGCCAAGTGTTTACGTCAAAAACACTTCACACCTGTCAAAGAACCAATGGTTATAACGGATACAGGATATTCATCTTTCGATAGGATATACTTAGATATAGTCGGGCCCTTAGTAAGAGATAGTGATAGTTATTCGTATATACTCACACTACAGTGTGATCTTAGCAAGTATGTCGAGGCATATCCTCTTAGGAATAAGGATACTATTTCAGTAGCTAGTGCTTTAGTAAACAACTTTATATTACGTTACGGAATTCCAAAGCATATTATATCAGATAGAGGTACGGAGTTTGTTTCGAGGGTTATGAAAGAAGTGTGCGAAATTTTACAAATTAAGCAAATAACATCTACAGCGTATCACCACCAGTCGATAGGTAGTTTGGAGAATAGTCATAAAAATTTAATGGCATTTCTTCGTATACAAACCGAAAATGAACCTCAAAGTTGGAGTGTGTGGTTACCTTATTGGTGTTTTAGTTATAATACAACGGTACATTCAGTGACAAAATACACACCGTATGAATTAGTTTTTGGTAAGCTTTGTAATATACCCAGTAATTTAAGTTCTAATTTAGACCCATTGTATAACGATTATGATTATCCAAAACAACTTAAATATCGCTTACAAAAATCGCAACATGATGCGAGACAAAATTTAATTAAAAGCAAACATATGCGAAAAGATAAGTATGATTGTTATACCAATCCAATTACTTATAAGGTAGGTGACATGATTCTTCTTAGAAACGAACAAAGTGTAAACAAATTTGATCCTCTATACGTAGGACCTTTTCGAGTGATTGAAGATTGTGAACCTAATATTAAAATTGATTATAAAGGAAAAGAAATGTTAGTGCATAAAAATAGAACAAAACCTTATAAAAGCTATAAATTAAATATTTTAAGTGCTTTTAGTTTAAGATATAATAAAACCTATTATTAAAAATTTATAATCCCCTAGTTATTAAAAAACTTTATATTACTTAATTAAGAAATGATAAAAAATAATATTAGTAAAAATATATTTTTTATTTTTTTTTCCGTTGGGCGTGTACTGTATGCCTAAGTAGCAGTAAGTACTTACCTTAAGATCTAATCTATGTTACCTAGGAATGACTAGTAATAAACCTACCATAGCAAGATTCGGTCGTTTCTATTAAGACTCCCAACTCCGAACCCTACATATCCCTATATTCCCTATAGGAACGCCAACTTCATAAATATCGAAACATTGCAGAGCTATATAGAAAATCGGTCTTTATACCGTGGCTATATTGCTAAGAACTTGTTCTGCAGGTTCTGCTAAAGAAGTCAATTACATACAGACGGACATAGACTAAAAAACTAAACTTTATACAATAAAGGTACTTATCAAATATTATTAAGTGATAAATTTTGTTTAAATAGTTAAACAAGGTATAAACATATAATTATTTTAAGGTTCTAGGTTAATATGCAAATACAGCAAGGCGGGAATGGAACTCGAGAGTATATATAAATGAGCGCCTTCACTAATATTCCGGTAAGTGGAACATTCCCACTTTTTTAAAGTTAACCCCTTATATCTAGAATAATTCCAATAATAATGTGGCAACAATTTTCTGGTCACATCTAACCACAAAGATTGAGCTGATAAATTCTAACAATTCAATATTTCTAACAACAATATCACCTTTTTGGGCGTACTCTATTACTAAAGGTACAATCTTTCCTATCTATCGTGGTCTAACTACTATCATGTCTTTATGCCTGGATACTAGACATTTGGTCTATTACGTCTCTTGTGGATCCTCGTTCCAAAATAAGAGTTTAAAAAACTAAACGTAGACAAGGTATAGCATTCAGGTATAACGTAGTTTCCATGAAATTTCAGAATTCAATCAGAGCTTTGATTCTAGGGTTTTTTTTGACAGCTCACACATTGTAAAACGGGAAACGGGAATTTCCACGCATCGGTGAAGGCATCGACCGACGAAGAAGGACTCGAAACGCCATCGGTGCTTTTACCTGATAATTCTTGCTGTTTAATATGAATGAGTTAATTATTATTTCCTTTTTTTCAATTAAATGGTATAATAAACTCTTTTCCCGAGAATCTTGGCACAGCCCCATTATACGCTGTCTCAGTTGCCCACTCAAATATAACGCGACATATATTTGTGAAATTCGAACAACAACACTGTCAAACTGTAAACGTTTGGCTAATCATTTTAGTGGGCAAATGAGAAACTAAATAGACCCTCAGTAGTTCCAGAGATTCCCAATAAGCTTTACAAATATTAGTGTAGATTTTTAACTGATACTTATCTTTCATTTTAAAATCTTACACAAAGTCAAATCATTAGCCAACTATAGCTCATCTTATAGCCTACGCTAACAGCGTCTAAGGCGTTCCCCTAAAAACACAGTTGTGATATTTCCCGTAAGTTTCAACTAACACCAAAGTTATTGTCATCAACTCTCCTTACACACTACCAATATTGGTCCATCGAGGATCTTGTCAATCTTCTCCTGGGACTTGCCTCTTGTTTCCGGCACTGTAAGAAAGATGTACCCGGCGCCCAGAAATGTCAAGGAGGCTGATATGTAATAGGTCACGTGGAGGCCGAGCGATACAGCTAGTGAGCCGTAGTAACGGAGTAGGAGGAAAGATGAGAGCCACATCCAGGAGATTAGAAGGCTTGATGCCAGGCTTCGGACCTGAAAATTAAAAAGTTTGTCTTGTTTAGATGATATGCACTGCGTCATATCTTTTACTCACTGTAAGTGACGCTACCATTTAAATAGTCGGTCTTATCTAGACAAAAAATTGGATCGGTACTTGTGGAATCGAGGTTTTACTCACGTTGTTTACCTTCACCGTTTAAAATAGAAAAGAGCGCATTTTTAATGTAATCTACGATCAAGATTCTCACCCACAATCAGGGAATCCGTCATTACATAATTAAACCAGGTAAGCCACCATGAAACCTACATTTTGAAGGATTTATTATCAAGATCATTTTTTGTTTTAACTCAAGTATACTATTAAAACTTAATCTTTTATCAGGTTGACTTGGTCATGATATTCTGCGCCATGCCCGAGGCACGCAAGGAGAGAGCAGAGGAGGGCTTCCTACTCGATATCGACAGTGTTGTTGATTTCTGAATTCAATACGTTAAATGGTAGGTAAGTAATAGTAAGTACATTGATACTCATATTGGTACTCACATTGATAGCAAATAATTCAGATATTAGAACATAAGGCACAGAGCCCAGTCCGATGTTGTACAAAAACAACATCATTGACAGCAGAATCATTGGAGTCACCATTGTCTCATCCTTATACTTCGACATTCTTTTTGACCACTCCGCCTCATTGTTTGACCACTCCGTCTCTTTCTTTATCCACTCTGTCTCATTCTTTGACCAGTCTGAAACTTTTTTTGACCACTCCGTCTGATTTTTTGACAACTCTAAATTATATGCATCACTGAAATTCTTAATTCCATCAGATTTAAAGGGTTTCAGTAATGAATTGTTCTCAAAACTGATATTTTCCGCCATGAAGTTGGTGTTATCTTTAAACGGTCGTTTAGGCCAGAGTCTGTGGAAATACCAGGAGTGGTGAAGGTGAGGGTCGCAGTAGACTCCTAGTAGGGCGAGGCAGCAGGTGATGCCGGTACATGACCAGAGTAGCAGCATCTGTGAGGAGGTTGAAAAGGATATTAATAATAACTGAAAAGGGGATTTAGTTTTATAATAATTGATTGTTCGATTCTGTGTGATTACGTTCAGCCTCCAAAAGAAGTTACTAGATACTTAAAAATTTAATTGATGTGCATGAAAACATTGAAATAACAGTTTTTGCAATCTTACTAGACCCCACCCTGTATAACGAAACAACTGAACTACTCCAAATTTGCACATATTGTAGTTCTAGACCTGGAATAGCATACAGGATTTTTATCTGGTTACCAGAACAATTTACAATTCAATCATCTAAAATAACAAAAACTAAAAACTAACGGTAAAGAAACCGTAAACTGTCTTTATTTACCTTTCTACCAAGTTTGTCAACTGTGACGGTGGCTACAGCAGCGCCCAGCACCAGCGCTGTTCCACACAGCAAGGATCCTGCTTCAGACGTGTCAAATAGTGGTCGAGGCATTGTTCTGCAATGCAGGAAACATAAATGTTATTTTCTAATTGTTCATCATTATTGGCAGAAAATTTTTCGTGGATTAATTTTGTTCAGTAAACAAAGAGAATCCAACATTTTTGGCCCTGACGGAACTGGAGTCCGCATCGCGCAGCCAGCAACGCTCATGCCACTGGTTTCTGGTCTGTTCAAGATCCTTTTCTGGTCTAAAATTGTATTTTAAATCTACTCATTAGAAATTGACCTGACATAGCTGGACGTAGCTGGGAATCTAAGGATGAGGCTTGCAAGGAATAGGAAAGAGTGACCTGATAAAGAGAAGAATAAGATACCCTACAGTAAGTGTTAACAGGCTAATCACAATTTAAGTGGGGTTGCTGCTGCTAAGCCGATTCCGAAGTGGAGGGTTCAAATCTCGGCCTTGCACCAGTAAATTTTTTATTCTGCAAAATTTATGCACGCATTGCTCTAGTAAAGCGCTAAAGGAAAACATCTTGGGAATACCAGCGGCGTCTACTCTACACGTATAGGTCTTGGCAATTCTACTCTATCTAACCATGTCCCAGGTACTAGGTACTACGCAGGTGTGCGGTCACCCCCGCGTGAAGCGCTCGTGGCGTGGCTAGCCGTGTTCTTGCATATCATCTTGATTAAGCAACACTCCGTACCGCCACTGCAAGAAAGTGTGACTGTTTAGTGGCAAACACCATTACGATCTGAGTGCTTTCATGAGTTGGAATGTACTTTAAGATCTTGGTAGTACTGGATGTAAGCCTTCTGGCGGCCTAAAAACTCAGACACGAGATTGGCCACTAGCTCAGACGAAGAAAAAGTGAGTAGGTACAGTAACCACTGGACGCTGTAAAAATAGACCTTAGATTTGTGTACAACGATCCTACCCGTTATAAATACTGAAGTTGTAAGCAGTGAGGTTGAGATGCGGCACCGAGTGAGCAGAATGCCTCAGCATGGCAGCTGCAAAACTGTTGACTGCGCCCGCGCCGCTGCCGACTGCCGCGCATGTTATGATGATGCAAGAGAGTAGGGCTCTGCGCGAGCGGCGGTGGCGGACTGAGGAAATTTTAGTATTAATATTAGAGAAAATTAAGCAACCCGGTTGCATCTTCGTTTACGTGGTCTTCATTTTCCGTCAGTCAATTAAAAATTGCCTAGGACTCAGAGATAGTGTAGCTTTCTGACATTCAAAATCGGCTCAGTTCAGTTTCTGAGATTCATCAGCATCATAATCATCAGCCTCAGCAGTCCTCTGTTAAACATAAGCCTCCACTAATGAGCGCCATATTTAGCCATGTTCTGTTTCTGAGATTATGACGAACTTGATGGCACAAAGGGCTATCAGACTGTGAAACACAAGAGATTGCGCGTTCGATTTCTGCTGTAGGATAAATGTTTGCATGATCTGTTGATATCTGTTCAAGGTCTGGGTTTTGTACCATGGTGCACTCAAATATGGTACACATGACACCGAAGATAATCTGAATATTGAGTCAAGTTATACGTTAGGAGTACCTAACGTTAACTTTTTACACCGAGCTTTTGAACAATAGTTCAACAGCTACTTAGGCCCTAGCAAACTCACACAGCTCTCTGCAGGCAGAAAGTTCAGTCTTCTCACTCTTCTTATCAGAGTTGGACGTGGAGTCCAGTCCACTGCTTCGCTTCAGCATTGGCTGGAAGGTGTCAGAGTCCTGCCTCCTCATCTCCCTCCGTGCGTAGAAGTCCGAGGTTCTGATGCGGACCTCCTGTTGTTCTATGACGTCAGTCATGTCTTCTTGGAAGTCAGATCCGTCAAACCAGCAGATGATTTTGGCAGCATCCTGAAATTTTAAGGGGATATATTGTAGGATTCTAGAAAGTGTAAGGTCTTCCATCCTCCATCTTCGGAACCCAAGCACCCCGTCCGTAGCACCCTGATAATTAACAAACGGGGCTCTGGCTCTTTTCGATTGCTGACAGCGCAAACTCACACCGGCACAGCTACATCCGACAGGCAGCCGACAGGCAGCAAGCAGCCTCAACGGTGCGAGAAGCTGTGCCCTGCGATCCCCAACCCACATACCGAGCGTGGGGATTATGGGCCCATCCCTCTTCTTATTAGGATGCTTATGTCCAGTAATGTACTGACATAGGCTGCTGTTGTGGCCATTAATTTTAAGCGTTGGGACTAGAGGCCCTCCGGCTTAGGGGTTAGATTTTTTTACAATTTTTTAATACTATTTTCCCATTAATAAGAAATAGGCACTGGGCATGCTTCATCATTATCATCGTTCTCCCTTAATAAGCGTCATTGCACCCTGCCTGTATAATACCCATTAGGTACCAATTGGGCAAAGCCTTTCGTCTTGCACTGAACTTGAACTATTCAAAGTTTTGGAAAGCAGGGGCTAATGAAATATTCGCTAATCCTACATAATAAAGTGTACTTTCACCTAACTCAAATTAAGCGTAAGTAAGCATGGGAAATAGAAAGCAGAACATAAGTACCTGTACCCTTCCAATACTGATGAGGAACGAGGGTGTCTCCGGGAGCCATAGCAGGGACACCAGTAGAACTAATGGTGGAAATGCCATGGAAAGTGACAGTGCGTGTGCAGAAAGCATGCCACCTGCTGCGTACGCAAATAGAATCCCACAACTGAAATAAAAAATAAATATATGACTAACGCGCAATCTTTAAAAAGTTATAAAAAGTTTAGACACAAGGTCTAAACTTTTTAATGCATAATGACTGGAGGGATCTGAGGAAATCTTTGCCCACCAGTTGGACTTAACAGCTAAATCCCCTGACCACCGACGGGCAGCAGCGTCGGTGGTGCGAGAAGCTGTGCCCTGCGATCCCCAACACGCATGCCCAGCGTGGGGATTATGGGCATATCCCCCTATATTAGCGGAGGCCTATGTCCAGCAGTGGACTGATATAGGCTGGTGTGTGTGTGTGGACTTAACAGGCTTAACATCGTAATCGTAAACTTAAATATTAAATTCATTCAGCTACAAGTATACTCTTTTTATAAAAAATAAACCGACTTCAAATAAATCACTTCTTATTTCTTGCCCTAAAGAATTTTGAAAATCGGTTCACAATTGAAGGAGGTATTGGTGATCATAGGGTGAAAATTACAAGTGAGGATGAGGTTTTTTGAGTTTTCCGGGAAAAGTACAAATCCCTCAGGAATAAAGCCTGTCTAAACAGTTTTTGAGAAATCTTCCAAAATCCCCCATTTTGGAAGATTTCTTTTGAAAAATAAAAGGGGGGGTTGCTAGGTCGAAAGGGGTATCAAATGAAAACCCTTGATTTGAACAGTATAAATCCGTTTTTTTTTATATCATGCATAGTTTTTGATTTAGGATGAAAAAAGCTCAAAAAATGACCAAACCACCCCCCTATTAACTCCGAAGTTTGCGAAGTAAGAAACATGAAATTTATACATATTATAGAAGTATATCAATATTTTACAGGAAAATTATAGCAAAGTCTAGTCAATTCAGCTAATATGGTTTTGTAGAAACCTCAATAAATGTAATGACAGCTGTGGTCAAGCATTAAAGCAAGTTACACGGTCAAATATGGTGTTATCTGAAAGGCCCTAATATGCCCATTCTAAAGCCTTCTTAATTACGAAGAAAAAACCTTACGAATTAGTATCGCACGCCATTGACGTCACCCGCGGTTGGCGAGTCAACTCGCACTTAACCGGTCTTGTTTTCTTTAACATGTAGCGATTTGAAAGTGGACTTGTTTTGTAGACAATGTGCTTTTGTTTATAGTAATATTTCATTTGTTACCATAAAAATAACAGTTTATAAATTAAAATAGTAAGATATAATATTATCTTCCACGATAAATATCGAATGTGTCAAGTGGTAATTTGGTTAATTAGTACATTGCATTGGTGCAAAGTGATATAAAATATTGTTTTTAACCCAAGAAGTTTTTTATGAATGTCAACAAAGTACGAATAAACCATAAAATTTTACTTGTATTATTTTACACAAGTGGTTAATGGCAAAACTTTTGTGTAAACAAATATAATTGGTTTTTATACATGGTTTTTGGAGCGTCAAATTCATTATTTTTATTTTGTATCTTTCATTACGGGCCTCCCCTAACAAAGAGGGATATGCCCATAATCCCCCCATGCTGGGCAAGAGGGTTGAGGATCGCAGGGCACAGCTTCTCGCACCACCGACGCTGCTGCCCTTTGGCGGATAGGGAATTTAGCTGTTTTGATGTAGGCTGCGCTATGCCGGAATCAGCCGGCCGCCAGAGCCCCGTTAGTTATTTAGCAGGGTGCACCACGGGCAAGTGAGGTTGGCTTGAGTACCGAAGATGGATGTTTGAAGAATACACCGTACGTAAAAACACAAAATGAACAAAAAAACACTAATTAAATACAATCAATAATGGCCTTACACATCTTTCAAAAGATAAACGATGCTTAAACTATTGCTATCTCTTACCGTTGGATAATGACAAACAGTGACAGGGATAACTTTTAGCATTGATTAACTTTAAGTAGCGTTCATAAGTAAGGGGTTTGTGTTTTAGTACCTAAGTTTAGATATAATTTAAAAATACTTATTAATGTGATAATGAGATCATACAATGACATTTAAATAATACCATCTTTCATTGTTTATTTAGTAACTAGATTATCCATCCTTTTGTACATATAACTCTAAAAATAAATGATCTTAGAGGAAATTTACAGCCTTTATTGTTTGTGACATTATTTATGAATAATTTGTATTACTTTTCACCATTTTCACAAAATAAAAAGAACGATTATGTTGGTGTCCAATAATACAACAGACTTATATTGTTTGCCACATCAGCATTACGTGAAAATAACTTTGTGTAGAGTAGTAAAAGTAATTTTGTATTTTTTATAAATACTTAATTTTTGCCAAATAAATCAAGAAACACAAAAACTATATAACTATATTTATATCATTATACACAACTTTTTTTTAGTTCCTAGAGTTATAAAGCTACGTGGATTAGACCGTAAATTCCATTTTATATAACACATTTTCTTTATGATTGTAGTTTATAGATGATTTCATTTAGATCTTCCACTTTTGTGCTTAGGAAGGCATGTGAAGATGTTAGTCCTGGGCGGCCACTCTCCGGTCTAAGAGATGGATTAATACGAAGTAGGAACTGTTAAACCTGACCTGCAAGCCAGAGCCGGCAAGGCAGCTAGTCCTCTACTCCTGGGGGCTATCTCCGCGCAGTAGACGGGGGCAAGGGCTAGTGCCCCCGCGCCCCCTGCCCCCGCGGCGGCTCTCGCAGCCCATACCCCTCGAGCCCCACACCATGCTGCCAGTGACCAGCTGATCTGCAAGAGGTGAAGATGTTTGAAACTACATTCATTTTTTTCTTATTTGTTCATGTTTGTGATTAAAAGCAGGGCTGTTTGTGAAGACCAGTAGAATGGAAACAGCTGTCATGTATTTCGGTTTGAAGGAAGTATGTGCTAGTGAAATTAGAAGCACATGAGGCTCAATAAAGTGTATGTAATGCTGATGAATATTGTATCTGGTGTTGTAGATGTTCATAGTCCGTGTACGCGTACACCGGTTAAGTATGACATAAAAAACGTGACCCGGTTGTAGTAAGTATATTAGCATAGCCCCCGGCTGAAAAGATTACTTCTTTCTAAAAAACTTTTTTCAAATCAAGGCACAATTATTAAAACAATAACTCACAATAAAACTAATGCAGATACAGAATGCCCCCGCCTTCCGCCCCCTCGCGTCAGCCAGTACTGCGAAGAATGGTGCCGCTGGTAACGCCACCAGGCATGGTAGTGCTGCCAGCCACGCACCGCCGGTGAGGGCTTCCGAACCCAGCACTCCTGACACCCAGCCCGTACTGCAGCCGTGCGTGAAGCACGAGAGATTGTCTGAAACAGTTTAGGTCATTTTGAATACGTTTTAAACACGAACACGACGCGCTGTTTTTAAATGGGTATAGCTAGCTGTAACTAGCGGTTCATCCCAAACTAACAACTCACAACGCTGCTTATATTATATACATGGTGAGTTTGAATTCGTTTGTTATACTGGAAGTCGCTGATTTGGACCATTGGTAGTTCATAAGTTATGAGAACCTCATTAAAATACGTGATCTAAAATGTTTCTCCTTGCTGTGTACCTAACTCAAAATTAATGCAGAGGTACAATTATAATCATCAATCAATCAAGGAAAAAATTTAACATAAAAATATGGCGTTACTTTAAAAGTCAATTTATTCAATGAAAAGAATACAAAATTCAAGAAGTCCTTGAAGTCTTTTAGTACTTGCAAAACTATTGAAACAACAAATAGGTATATCTACTAAGTACAGTTAGCTTTTATTTTTTTAGATCCTTTTTTCCTTCGTACGTAATTAGTTAGAATTTCCTCAGAAAAAGGCAGGAAATGATATAATCACAACCCAAAAGTAAAAGCAAGTCATTTTTACGCGGTCATCAACTTTTGAAACCCTCTCAGTTTTTTTTATCTTTATCTAATTTGAAAGGAACCGTCTCAGTTAGAAGTCGAAATTAAAAAGACATTAACTACCCTCTTTACCCTAAGCTTCCAACTTTACAATTACCAGGGACCTAATTCGGAGGAATAGATATATTTATCACATTAGATATATATCGCTCGAACTGTCAAAATTCGGTAGAATTGAATTTTTCAGTATTCTCGGAAAGTCATAGTAGATAAATATCAATGCTAAAGTGGTAGATATGCATTGAGTGGTAAGGAGTACTCGACCGTCTCAATTCTACAATAGATACCAACGAGTTAGCAGGGTAAGGGTCGTCGTATCTGTCACACGAATTATATGTTTATTTTTGGGGATGCTAAAGAAAATTTAGGTAAAACCCAAAAAATGGCTGAAATATCAAAAAAATCTAAATAGGTAATTTTGCAACTTACATAAACTTACAATAAAATCAATATTTTTTCGTAATGGAAGTAGTTACGTACCAAAAGGAAACGGAAATACAATTGTTGAATTGATTCTTGTCATTCAAGTCGTCAGTAACGTTCCGTTTCACAAGAAGTATTAACAATTAAGTTGTCTTTTTACCATTGACATATATCTTTTTACATGAAGCATACCTAGATTAGAAAAAAATGAAAAATCCGACATAAAATGGAACGTACACACAGCGTCACGATCTGGTATACCCCTTTCAAGTATAAATTTAAACTGCTGCCGTGGAGGCTACCATATTCAAATGGCCAAAATCTTATACAAAAATATTTATATTTGGATGGGGAATCGAACCACCAATTTATTCACACCAGTTTATGAATGAGACGCTCTAACCAACTGAGCTATCGTAGCTGAGCTATCGTAGTTGGCAAGTATGACGAAATTTTAAGTTACAGTATACGTTTATTATTTTGTCTAGGTATGAATGGATGCGTCAGCTAGTAACTTTTTCATTTGTTTATCACGGTAGTGCGCAACTACTTAAAATTATTCTTTGCAGCTCTGGACTATTGAGGGTAGTGTGTAATTGATTTTGTTTATGAAAAATAATTGTGCATACCTATATAACAGCCGAAAAATTGAGCTAAAGAGTGGGTTTTGCAAAATAACATTTCGGAACGCTACAACCCATCAAATGTAAGAGGAAATGGCAGAATAACATTAGGTAAGTGGTATGACAATTATAAGTGGGATTATCATAAACAATGTGCATATTAAACCTATTCCCTTTTTTATTATATAAACATAGTCATACGTTTATTATATAGTGTTTTTATTTTCAGGTTATTGGTGATGGATGTCATCAATGGGACCAGGAGAAATTGTTGAAGTGAGTGGACGCATAATTGGCCAGTTTTGCAAGAAATAATGCTATCTAAAAGTCCAGATTTAAATATGTGGAGAATGTGTGAGCATATGTGGGGTCAATTTGTCCTAATTGGGGCACGAGTGAAGTGTTGTCCACCTACAACAGGAGGTCCTAAGAACCTGGGAACTGATGTGTCCTAGTGGTTTTGGGTGGACTTTGGCTACCCAAATGAAAAGAAGGCTTTAACAAATTATTTTAAGTGAAAGACATCCATCCCATTCGGTATTAATAATTATTCAGATATATAATGTTTTCAATAATAGATAAAATACCAGAGTAAGTATTTGCGAGTGATCTAAATTGTTTATTGGATTTTATACGGCAAGTATAACCTGTTCCAATGTTAACATGTTTGTTCACTCGTTAATCCTATATGGGTAAATTAAGTATTATTCTATCATTTAAAACATTATTGAAAATTCAAAAAAATAAGTAATATAACTATCTATATTGTGTTATGTTAAATGGTGTTTTAATAAATTTGTTATAACTTTTGAAAATTGTTTTATTATTTTACCTTAAATAATTAGGTAACTTACCTACTACATTTAAAACGTAGTCCATTGTGTTAGTAACGAAAATAAAAAAAAACAAAAATATATTTAGGCATTGAGGGATTTGAACCCAGTACTCTTATAACGTATAGAATAATGTCGAGTGTTGAAACCGCCACTCCATCGTCTCATATAGATATAAGGACGAAATTAAATATTTCTAAGCAAGGAGGAGAAGGTTTATAAAACACACATTTGTGCAAGATCGATGACCGACACCGCGACGGTTTGAACCTACTAAAGTTAACTAGGGGGGTTACCAGACTCTGACGCTGTCTGTACATTGGCAGAAAAAAAATGTTGTCTGTGTAAATGAATTGAATGAACGTACGTAATGACATTTCTAATACTCTGATTATCTATTGTGCCCCAGAAAACACATTTTGGCGTGTGTTCGATAATATCGTAGACTTACGAAGCGATATGATATCAAGCCGTAATAGATTTAGGAATAGATAAATATCTATTCCTCAGAATCAGCGGCCAGGCCCTCATAACGCGGAGGAGATAAATGCACCGAAACGAGACAGTTTCAGCAAAACGTAGAATGAAAGAAAATTAGAATAAGAATTCGAGATTTAAATTTAAAAAATATATTTTTAAACTTTTTTGAAACTCTCAAAAAAATGTAGAGAGATAACTAAAAAGGTTTTCATGCAATGATATATTTAGAACTAGAACCAAACTATTTTCATAAATCATCTATTTCCATCAAAATTATTCTAAAATTCTGAGAAATGGGGTGTAAGGGGTTCCATTCCAACCTACATGATGCATCCTGCTAACTAAACTAATTACAAACAGGGTTCTGACGGCCGGCTGAATGTGGCATAGCACAGCCTAATACCGGCACAGCTAAATTCCCTGACCGCCAATGGGCAGCAGCGTCAGCAGTGCGAGAAGCTGTACCCTGCGATCCCAAACCCGAATGCCCAGCGTGGGGATTAGGAACATATTCCCCTTTATTAGGGGAGGCATATGTCCAGCAGTAGACTGATATATAGGTGTGTGTGTATGTCAAAAATAATTTTAAAATACTTAACATTGAAGTTTCAAGCTGGTAGCTTAAATTACTAACTAGGCTTTGAGTACCAGCAAACAAAAACTGCAGTAAACATAAATAAACCTAAAATGTACTTAAACGTAGCACCGAACCCCTGCGTCAGACATGCAAGTTAACACGAATTTCAAATAGTGCTTTGTATCTTGCAGTTTCGCCTACGTAAAGCTTTAAAAGAATTGTCAGACGCGACCCGGTCGCGCTACTTTTAGTTGCAACTGGCATTCTACATTATAATTTATGACTCTACTCTGAATATAAATTATAGCGTATAGTCATTGAAATACAGACATCCAAGACATAAAGCCACATATTGCCAAGAGAATAAGCTCGAATAATAATAATAAAAAAAGGACTAGCTTCTGCCCGCAGCTTCACTCGTCTTAAAGCTTTTTCTATCGTTCTAGAAAAAGCTACCTTTAATCCTTTTTGCGCCCATGTCAAGGTGAATGCGAAATTTCATGATCAGTTGAGTAGTTAAGGCGTGAAAGCGTAACAAACAAACACTAAATCACGTTCGCATTTGTAATATTAGGTATGTTATGGAAAGTTTGAATTCAAAACAAATGTTTTTTGTTTCTTCTAGTATTCATTATAATATTTGCAGAACATAAACTTTAACTGCCAACGGAAATGGAGCCTATGCTTGCCTATTTCGATTACATAATTCGGTCGTGGATATTGCTGTTCGCGACTTTTAGTCGCGTTAAATTCTACCTTAGCTTACAAGTTTTCTATACACCGTGCGCCCTACTTTTAAATAAGATCACGCGAATTCGTGAAGATAGCGTTACTACTTACATACAGACAACACGCCACTGTCTTGTGCAACATTAGTGCTTTTGATACCTACCTATACAGTTACGGTGAAGGAAAACATCATAAAGAAACCAGCGGCTTAGTCAGCTCCACACGTTGTCTTTCATGTGAGGATATTTTATAAATATTTTATTGAGAATTTATATAGGATAGATAATAACAATAGTAGAGTTCTTTGTGAAGGGCTCATTCGGGGAAGTAGTACCACCTGGCCTATTTCTGCCGTGAAGCAGCATTGTGGGTGCCGGTGAAATTACAGGCACGTGAGGCTTAACACCTTCGTACCTCAAGTTGATGGATGCATGGTTTGCATCGTACTTAGCAAGTTCCAAACGTCCTACGAACCAATACTTTGTTATAGGTGATGGTTACCACTTAACACCAGGTGGGCCATATGCTAGTTTCATCTATAGGTATCATAAAAAAATCTAACCATGTCCAGGTACTATAGCGTCACCAACAGTGAGTAAAGTTACCACTTGACGCTGTTTAAATCATCAAAAATAGATGCAATGGCCTAAGTTTTTCTTCTAATAGTTACAAATAACTAAGATATACGTGAAAAAAATCAACCACTCGATGGAAACTTTAAAAGGTTCATTCTACTGTTATCAGTCGGTTACCAATAACGCTTCGTTTTCTCTTGAAAAACTATGAAATTTTCTGTTTTGGTATGTCATTCTGGATTTGGATGAAACTTGGAATCGTTTGTGACCTGGACATAAATAGGATACTTTTTATCCCAGAACCACGCAAGTGAAGCTGCGCGTAAGCAAAATAATGATTATTATTAGTAACAGTATATATAATTAATGCTACATAATTTTACACACCATCATGTAGCCACAAACCAAGCAGAGCTTGCATTATAACAACCACATTACTGATAAAATACTTGTATACATTTTTTTAAATACATACATATGATACAATATAGAAAACACCCAGAACCGAGACAAATATTTGCAGGCGAACAGATTTTGTCCAGTGCCTAGCAGGAATCGAATCCGCAACCTTCTACGTCTGAGGCGGACCTTTACCTAACTACACCATTGAGGTAATAGAAAACACTTATTTGTAGATTTGTGCCCTATAAACTGATGGAAGAGAACTTACATACAGCGGCCGCGACGAGTCTGCGCAAAGACCCCCTCCATCTTTTCGAAGCAGTCCTCTCGACACGGCTCCTGTAATTACAGACCTCAGATTGGATACTTAAACTCTATTACAGACTTCGAAGGGTCTTTAATGTACGCTGCGGCGGAGCTGAAATTCATTGGTCCATTTTATGCCTCCAATATTTTAGCAAAACGATTCTCGGAAGAGTGGTGTCTGTTTATTCAAGCATCATTTAGAGCTGGAAAAGTGGAAAAGTTAAGATAAGGGTTAGTCGGGCCTAGAAGATGCTAAGTGATGATTATCATCATCAGCCTATAAAAGTCCACTGCTTGACATAGGCCTCCCCTAATGAGCGCCATAATGTCTAACATTATTTAATGTTTTTTTATAAATGACCTCGATTAACTCAAAAACCCCAGCGAAACCACAGAAAACTACGCGAAGAAAACATAAAACAACAAAGTCTAACTCCCGTGAGACTACAGGAAAAGGTTTGCCCTAAAGTTCACACATTAATCTTCGTACGGAACTCAAGATCACTCAAGATAGGTACGTAATAGTGCCCTGCACACGTAAAGTTCGGACCGCGGGAAACAGCACGCGCCATTCCAACCCGCACTCCGAAACGTACGTGTAGATACGCGGGGCTGGCAGTTCGATTTGACATGTCGACGCGAAGGCAAATCTCAAAGTTTTAGCTGCGCATCACGTCAGTGATCGGTCCCAGATGCGCGGTCCGATCTTTACGCGCCATTAGCACGACAGTTTGATCCGTAGTCCAAACCGTACAGATCGGACTGCGGTTTGGAACGCAGTCCCGATGCGCTGTCTGATCTTTACGTGTACAGGGCGCTATTCTTTGTATGCCTATTTCATGCCAAGCAGCATTGCTGTACCGGTGCTGATGGCGGTGAAAATACTGTTGATAGTAGCGTACATAGCGCACAGGTGGCTTACAAAATCCTCGCAACATCATTATCAGCCTATAGCAGTCCACTGCTTGACAATAGACCTTGGACATGAGCGCCATTGCGCCCAGTTGGCTGGCCACATCTATCGAAGAACCGATAAATTAACCGTTGGGTGAACGAGTTCTTGAGTGGCGACCGCGGCTTGGCAAACATAGTGTAAGTCACCCTCCGGTCAGGTTAAGGGACGTTTTGTGGCTACAAACTATCGCTGCCTAACACCGATGTAGCCAAATTAACTGGCCACTAAGGGGCAGAAGAGTCGGCGGTGCGAGAAGCTGTTCACTACGATCCCCAACCTGCATGCCCAGAGTTAGGAATTATAAGATAAAATAAAATAATGTTGTTTTTTAAATAACCACCATTCAAATTGAAACTCTGGCTCCTGAACTAGCGTATGCTGTATGTCAGGAGTCAGTTCCTTCCCATTTCTTAGGTATAGGTATTGTTAAATTTACGTCTTGTAATAAGACATTAGG
Source organism: Horisme vitalbata (assembly GCA_951804965.1). NCBI lineage: Eukaryota > Metazoa > Arthropoda > Insecta > Lepidoptera > Geometridae > Horisme > Horisme vitalbata. Next base: position 21,475,904 of record OX638092.1, on the reverse strand, counting down.
CAGGTACATATTATACAATAAGTTACAATATTATGATCATCAGCCTATAGCAGTCCACTGCCGGACATAGGCCTCCCCTAATGAGCCTAATGGCCTCCCCCATCGCGCCAATAAGTTACATAGATTAAGTTAATTTGAGGCGGTCGCGATTGATGTGTTTGTGTATGTGAGTTAGTGTGTGTGGTGTACGTGAGTGATTGTGGGTTATCCTGTTCCCCCAGCCTCTTAAGAGTCTGGTTATGGGAATAGCCCGCTACTTGTTAGGAAAGGTCTATATCCAGTTGTGGACTGATAATCGTGCACCTGCTTAAGAGAAGGTGCCACTCGAGCTGGGGTCGGCCCAACATGTTTTCTTTTCTAATTCACTCCGCCGTCAACTTTGTATTCACTCCTTCCACACTCAATATCTTTTTCGACGCAATCCATTAATCTCTTCTGATATTATGATGATTCTATCATTTGTTGCTATGTGGGTGAGTTGTAAGGGGTTGCAACCTTTATCTTTGGAATCCAAGCTAACCTCACCTGCCTATGGTGCATCCTACTAACTAACAGATGGGGCCGTTTACTAACGTCCGCCGTGTGAGAACCAGTGCCCTGTGATGCCCAACCCACATGTTGGGAATTATGGGCATATCCCCCTTCTGATCCCTATGTGTGTGAACTGAATTGATATTGTGTACCCTGTGGACTGAATTGATAAAGGCTAGTTTTGATGTGTGGGTAGCAGCATCCGCCTATGCGGGATTTATTCCGCGCTTCAACCACCACCCCACCTATATCTAACTGGTACATCTCTCACGGGTGCTTATCTTAAGTGATCTGATTTGCGAAGATTAATGGACGAACCTAAAGGAAAAGCTTTTACTGCGATTTAGGTGAATCGTTTGTAGAGTAAGTCGCGAACGTCAAACAACCATAGATTAAAAAAGCCAAACTCTTTGTAAACAACATATTAGAAAACTGAGTTTTTAGAAATTTATTAAAGGACTTTTATTGGTACCACGCGTCATAATATTTCTTTGCCCAATTGGGGCAACTAAAGTCTTTTGACCATAATACCAAGTCTTCTGTTTTATTTTGTACAATGTTTTTTTCTTCTTCCATTGCATTTCTTTAGAGTTCTAGTAAAGTCAAGTGTTCGGTCAAGGCATGTTCGTTATAACTATAGTGGCTATCGATGGAGATGGTGGCTATAATAAAACGTGCAGCAAAAAAATCCTTCATCTGATTCACTTGTGTCTTCTTACTTACTTTGGTTAAAACGCCATTATTTTACATAACATAAATCAGAAAAACTCTAGAAAATAAAATAAAAGTGAAATTAAATACTAGTTCTAGATGAAAAAAATCCCGCCGCCACGCGAGTTACCTAAGCTGCGGGCGGAAACTAGTACAATAAATCCCTGCATTTAAATCCAAAGCATCAGCCCTGATTATTTTCTACTTTTCCGCCATTTTCGCAGTATTTCACTCGAAATTGACGTGAACATATTGCGTTACCCACGCGTTACCAATACCCCCGGGATACTATCGATACACATCACTAATGTAGAAGTTTTATGCGAAGAAATAAAATGAAGATAGAATTGTACTTTTCTTTAAATAACGGTAGTGAAATAAAAATGCAATATAATTTTTTTTTGCTGGTAACACATTGTTACTAGATAATTTAAAATTAGTTTTCTTTAACTCCCGATAGTGACGTGAAAATTTTATTCATTTATTTTATTTTATTTAAGCTCGATATAACTGGTTACAAAATAACAAACTGTTACTAGATTAATTAAAATAGTTTAGAGTTGGTGCTAAAAAGTTACACAAATTAAAAGATTTTGTGTGAGTAGACACATCAGTGAAAGCTGCTCGTTCAAAAATAAATTATTACATTTTCGGGAAAGGGTTATTTGGAACATCATGGTCGGACGTCCACATGTATCTAAGCACCTCCCAAAAAATAAAGTTCACAACTGCAGTCACGCAACTCCATTTGCGTCATAATTTTTTGATTCAAGCAAATTCTTTTTTTTTACTTTTTTATTTAGCATGTTTACATTTTTATCTCCTGTCAGTTACACTTAAAGTAATAGGTAAAGAAGCTGTATATAAGTAGAAAGTAATCACATTATGTAGAAGAAAGATGACTAAAAAACCGAATTCCAATCTAACTTCACAACATCTCTGCACGAAGCGGTCAGAAGAAGGTTCGTATACCTACCTATAAAACTTATTGTATATTAGTAGCACTTAGCTTTGGGAGCATCTGGGAGATTATCTCTTGTGTTTTATTGCACCCTGGTACTTTTAAGTTATAGTTCTGGCTAAATAAGATATTATTTGTCGTTTTATCGGCAACAGAATTAAATCATCTGTGAAAATTCCAACTGTCTAGGCATCAAGGTTCATGACAGACAGCGTAGTGACAGACAGACAGACGGGCAGTGGAGTCTTAGTATTAGGGCCCCTTTAAATATTACTTACCTACCTTGCAGCTAAAGTTCGAGATTTTGATAAATAATTGAGTAATGGCTGTAGTTGACACTTGAAAAGTTTGTCCTTGACGTACCTGGGTAAATTTTAACCTAAAATAATGGATGAGAAACTATAAAAATATCTTCCTGACGAAGGATATTACAGTAATAGTAACTACTATGTATTCTGCGAGAAGCTATATTTACAATGCACTCTGAAAAGTGGCACTTTCGTATTCGGTTATACCTCCTATACTTTATTACGGTCGGTACTTTCTCGCGCACCTACTTCTTTAGGTTCGGTTTGGGTCAGAGATTAATGAAAACTTTTTACGGGTTTCATAAGCAAGCGATATTTTGTGAAACGAAATTGGGTAAAGAGAATAGGTATATCTTGAATGCGAAGTTCGTTTCAGAAGAAAAATTGGTAAAGTAAACGTCTAATTCAAACGCTTTGGGAATTTACTGACCTCGCAAACACGACACTTTGTCGTCGCGCTTAGTCGCAAGCGTCTGTCATATCTTGCTGTCGCGATTGTAGCCGTGTGTGCAGAGCTTTGAACAAAATGTATGAAAATTGTCCCCCGCAGCTTCTCGTAGCGTCTAATCGCCGACGTTTGTCGTCCAATGTGCGCAGGCTGTTAGTGACAACGATTGTTTTGAATACCTAATAGTACAATTCAGTCTAATGATGAAGAAGAAAAAAGCTCTATAATTTAGACCAAGTAGTTACTTTTGTTTAGGTTTAAACCAGAGTTTTATTATTGAGTTTTCAATTATTATCCAGGCCGCATACACTACTTCTTGCTTAGGTTTCCAAATATGAAAATCATATTTGGAATCCCGAATACATTCATGCTACATTGCTACATTCATTTTCCCTCATGACAATAATTTCAAAATGATTGATATTCATCATTAGCGAACTCTTGTTACAATGTTTGATTCGAAAGAACGAACGATACATCGATACCATCGATACGATGATTTCTTAGTACGGCCAAATTACTCGGATCACTGCCGAATCTTTTTGCAGAGGGTAGACATCAAGTAAAGCTAGCTATTTATTGAGTTACTACCTACCTAGCCTATACTACTCTCAGACTGATGAAAGTTGTACAAACAAACGAACCAACTTTCGCTAACTTTTTTATCAAATTATAGTTGAGTTATGAAATGAATTAAATTTTGCAAGTTTTATTAAAATAACTTTGTAGATCATAACTTTCATTTTAACTACGGGAAATTTTCCTTTGAAGGTTCTTATTATTGCAAAGAGGCTGGTTATGAAAAAACCTTTTTGTCTATTGTGTGATAACCTCTATACAGGGTGGGGTAAAATTGTACCTCATTGAGGGCAGCTACCTTTTCTTTTGTAGTTTTGTTCTGAGAAAACTATAGGTTTAATTTGAAGGAAAAAATAATGGCTTTTTTGGATTTTTGAAAAAAATTACAGTCAGCCACTGCAGTCAGTCAGCGACTTATAGTGGTAATGTATAGAGGGTAGCATCACTTTATCAAACGTTATGAAAGGTCAATTTAAAATAAGAACAGAGTATTTCCTGGCAAGTGTTCGAATTACATACATAGACTCAATGTAGTGGCGAATGACGCTTCATAGAAATTGTATGGAAAACTTTTTTGAATTTTCGCGAAAACTTACGATTCAATTTGGTAAGTTACTTTGGGAAAAGTGTTCCTGTTGAAAAATAGAGTCGATTGAAACTTCTTATTTTGGAAAATTGTTATTTTCTTTAAAAAAAAATTACAGTCAGCCGGACTGTAAATTTTTTCAAAATTTCGAAAATGTTTTTTGTTTTGTCTTTAAAACAAACCTATAATTTCCTGAGAACAAAACCTGCTAGCTACAAAAGAAAAGGTAGCTGCCCTCAATGAGGTAAAATTTGGCCCCACTCTGTATATACAAATAGAAGACCTGAGAAACTTTGTACCACCTACCTACCTTTAAAACCTTTTTACCTTCCACTCTAATATCGAAACTCTTTTGTAAGGAAAATTCTTCGAAGCCACAAACTATTAATGCTCAAAAAGTTAATTACTTCCCAACTTAACCATTTCCAACCCCACTTTCACGCTTTTACCCACTTTCATGCCCACTCCCACGCCCACGCCCTATCACACTCCATCCCTGATTTAACGAAGACGTTGAAAAATTTGATAACCTACGTTCAAAAATTAATTTCGTATTTGCTGTCAATTTTGGCTTTATTGTAAATAAAACGAACAATAATACAAGAAAGCTTGTAAGGAAACCTTAAAGAACCAAGTAACCAATAATATTATATACGTATTCTAATATCGCCCCTCTTATAATAGGGGTCTATCTGCGCTGGTCATAGCTTTTAAATGATTTTCTCAGTCCCGGGGTACTTAGGGAAGTGAAGTACAAAAGTGGCTCTTGATTATGTGCCTTTTTATTTATATAATCATTCATACATATATGTTTGTTTTTTGAGCCTTCGGTGTATTAATCGGAGGCAATATTACAAATCAAAATGAGGTCCAGCGAGTGTAGCGCAGTTTTCTTATTCAGCATCAAAACATGCCAAAATTCAAAGTAATTTAGAAGTTATTAATATTTTTTCAGTCGAATAACTTCACGCTGTGACTGTAGGTATTTTCTGTTACTGGCTTCACGCAATAAATTTTTTCAACATAGATAGTAAACATATGAAATGAGAGTAAAATTTAAAGAAAAAAGTTGATGAGCTATGTCGTTTTTCAGGAAGTAGAAATATTCATTCCTTGTTGGCGCGCCTGCAACTTCATATGCGTCGCAAGCTACGGAGAGACGTTCACTTCATTCAAAACTACCGTTGCACTACTATCTAAGTCTGTCTAAAATCTGATAATGAATGTTTATTAAATCTAATAACAAAATTGAACGAAATCGACATTGTTTATCATTATTCAAAACTATACGTTACACTACTATCTAAATTCAGTTTCCGAGCGACATAAAAATCTGATGATTAATGTTTATTAAATATAATAACAAAATTGAACGAAATATTATTCCCTGAAGGATTAAGGTTCGGCCAAACCTGCGCGTCAGTAACGCGGGAAGTGGAACTCGATGCAAGAGCGTCTGCAACGCGAAACCTGCGCGATTCCGGCGCGAACCGAGAACTTCATTTGTTAGTCTTTATCTGATTTATCTTCTTAATTGTTGTGGTTTCTATAAAAAAGCTCTGTAGTAATTTCAGCTACTAATATTATAAATACGAAAGTTTGCGTGTGTATGTTTGTGGTCGCTTCACTCCGTAACAGCTGAACGGATTTGAATTAAACTTGGAACATAGTTTAAGACCTGGATTAACACATAGACATACTTTTCATCCCGGTATCACGCAAGCGAAGCCGCAGGCGGAAGCTGCGGCCGTTTAGTTGTTCTTTTAGGCAGAAGTTTACATCTAATAATAATATCTGTGATGGTTGCAATTTATTTACCTAATCGGCAGATGCTGCTGCGCTTTGCACTGGCAACCAGCGCTGCAGCTCATGCAATACATCCTTTTGCAGCAGACGCCGCGAGTGGCGACCTTTTTGTGTCACTATTTGTCTCCCATTAAATCAAGTAGGTACCTATTATTAATTTGAACAATTTGCACCTATTGAGGCTTATATCAAGCAGTGGAATACCTACTATAGGATTATGATGATGACAAATTGGGACTCAAAAAATGATTTTTCTTTCTTTTTCAATTATGTCGCTGTACACCAGTTCATTTTATATATTTATTTTCACTGCGACTGTACCCTTGCGTGATCATTTCATTATTTACAATCGGTGGCTACGTGTAAGCACTACGCTATTTTTAACGCCTTACGTGCTTAAACGGTGTAGGAAACCATAAGGAAACCAAAGGTAGCTGGCGAAGGCCGCAAGTTCGAAGACTTCAAATACTTGCCCCACTATTTACCCCACGATATAACCAAACATCATTATTATAAAACACACAATCACCAGTGAGTGTGCTACTCGTAATGACATACAAGCGAAAATGTGGATAATTACAGGGCTAGGGCTTGTTTCCTGAGTTCCACGGATTCATTGTTTCCACATGCATGGCTTTTATTTAGTTAGTAATAGAATTCCCAGGCTATCCATGAAACAGTAGTACAGTTAGCACTAACGCTTTGACAATAGTTAAAAGTTGCTCAGCGAGCGTAGTGAGCGTGCTATGCTTGGAGTTTCTCTGAAAGAATTGGAATAATTTGCAATGACGACCTCTGTGGTGCGAGTGGACGAAGGTCCATCGCACGCAGAAGGTTGCGGGTTCGATTCCCGCCACTAGTTACACACACATGTTTTTATGATTTGCAAATATTTTATTAGGGGTTTAGATGTTTTCTTTGTAAGCTATGTAGGTTTTTACAAAAAACTACTTATATATGTAGTATATCAGTCACGTGGTTCCCACTTTCCATGATAATAATAATATAACGTTTATTTTGTTAAGCAGATACAGTTTGTTATCATAATTAGGGTACAACACATACATACATACATCTTCACGACTTTTTCCCTATTATGGATATCTTCAGTTATTGCTCAGTACGAAAATCTATTGAGGATACCTTAACGGGGGTAGTCAGAGGCAAGTCCAAACATTACGTTCGATATATGCCCACTTTTTGCAAGCCGTCCACGTGACAGGTTGCAAGCCCGTCGCCGTTTTTTTTATTGGAACACTAACCAAAAGGTATGTGCTACATACTTTTCGCACGTTTTAGTTCGAGGGCATGCCGGTTACCTCACGATATTTTCCTTCACCATTTCGAGCTCGTGGTAATGCGCACATAATTTTTTCGAACAGAAAAATCCATTGGTGCACGGCTGGGATTCGAACCCACGACCTCCAGATCTTAAGTCGGGGTACATCCCACTAGGTCAGCGCGGCTCACAAATAATACAAATAATAATAATAATAGATACAAGCTCTGTTGCAGCAGTGGCTGTTATAGGCTGGTTTTGTTATTGTTGTTGTATCTAACAGAGAACCAAAGTTATGGGTCTGAGCCACTTCGAATAATTTATTTTAATGAATTAGTTAACAACCTACCTATTAATATTTATTATCTTTAACAAGAACTAGAGCCTACTAATGTGGGTGTAAAGGTTGTACGTAGGTTTCTAGGGAAGATTTGTTATTTCTGAGTTGCCTTCCCACAGATGTAGCCTTAGGCGGAGCGTAGGACGAGACACGGACAACAGGCCCTTTCAAATTACTATCTTACAAGTTACAACAAGTACATTTTTTTTATAGAAAACTTCAAAGATATTCAACAAAACAAAATATTTTGTACAAATTCCGTAAACCTTCTCTGAAGAGTTCCACAAAAAAGTATACACGTATGCACCGCCCACAGATACGCGTGCAAATCAGAGAAAGAACAAACAAACAAGCAATTATATTAATGCAAACGTCTACTCACTCTTTCACGAACAAACACGTTAAGAAACAGAAGAAGAACAGAGAAGGGGTGTACGGGGTTCCAACTCTCATCTTTGGAACCCTAGCCAACCTTACCTGCACGTGGTGCTAAACAACGAACGGGGTCTGGCGGCCGGCTGATTGCGGCATAGCACAGTCTACATTGGCACAGCTAAATCCCTCTGGCCATCGACGGGCAGCAGGGTCGGTGGTGCGAGAAGCTGTGCCCTGCGATTCCCAAAATGCATAGGTCTGGGTACCTATGCATTTTGGCAATCCTTTTATAGATGAACGAAGCCTAAAACTTTACAAAACGATTTTTTTAACTACATTGGATAGATATTGTGGTCTAAGTTGGAGCACGAAGGTCCAGAAAACAGCTGTTTTAGGAAAGACAGAAACTGACAGAGAGTTCCTTGCCAAATAAAAGCCCCTGCAGTTGTCACTAGTACGCAAAATAATATTTTTTAATCGACTTAAAAGTAAAGGGGAGGTTCTCAATTGATGGGAATCTTTTTATATGTACTTATGTTTCCCGATAACTCGAAGACAGCTGGACTAATTTGTTGTTGGACTAATTTTTTGTTTGAAAGGGGTACACTTGGGATTCTGTAAATTTAGAGAACTTTTTAGATATTAAAGACACACCTAATTAAAAATTTTTTTGTGCAAGGCATTCACGGGGAAGGCGAAACATTGTCGAATTTCTATCGGGTTTATAATTGTGTATATATGTGTGTGTTGTTCTTAACCACACCACCACACCACACCAGCCTATAGACTGTGGACTGATATATCAGTCCACTGCTGGACATAGGCCTCCCCTTATAAAGGGGGATATGCCCTTAATCCCCACGCTGGGCAAGCGGGTTGGAAATCGCAGGCCACAACTCCTCACACCACCGAGGTTGCTGCCCGTCGGCGGCCAAGAAATTTAGTTCTGCAGGTGAAGAACTAAATTTCCATTTGCTATGCCGCATTCAGCCAGCTGTCAAAGCCCCGTTTGTTATACAGCAGGGTACCCGAGCAAGTAAACCCCTTAAACCCCTTTTTAAAAATATAATTTGACGCATTTGATAAGAGAAGATCGGTCTGTTTCATACAAACTGTGACCTGCTCTTAAAATGTCGCTACAAGAAATGACCTATGTTTTAATTTATAGTTGTCAATTCAGGATATCATTTTGCTGGGTATTTATTTTATACTATTAGGTTGGGATCGATAAGGACACTGGCGCAATTAAACAAAAATCAACCTAAGTTACCAAATTATTCTAAAGTCAAGTCAGTACGTATTATATACTGTTGGTTACTATAGGAAAATCATTTATGAATAATATAGACGTCACCAATAACAGCTGCAGCTTTATATATAACTGAAAATAGTACTAGAATTGGCCTATAAAACAGCCAAGGTGGCAACATCATCAATAAACGCGTGTTTTGTTAATGACAGTTTTGTTTTTGACAGTTGACTTTGGCACGAGAGATGGACAATGTAGGTGAGAGTGCGTTCAATAACCATGATACGTTATGATGGCGTATTACGATCAATATTTATTATTAGTTTATCAAGCATTCCGGCTTTAATGAATAAAGTTATTAGTTATAATTTCCATACTCCATTATCAAGAATATTTTCACATAATTAGCCTTTTTAGTCACTTCCATTTATGGTCAGGTCTGAAATGACCGGCCTTTTTTATCTATCAATCAAAATGTCGTTTTGAAACTCGTACTCACGAGTTGACATTGCTATCAATACCAGCTTAGTTATTAACTACCTAATAAGCTCAGTCATTCTATTATCCTAGGGTAATTCATGAGCTCCGCGATTCATCCCCGGTGTCGTGTTTCAATCCAATCAATTCTATAGCCTCTAATAGGCTTTTACAGAGTTGAGTTTACATAATAGGAACAAAGCCTCGCCGAGTTCTTCGTTAAAACAGAACATTTTGAGCGAAAATACAATGAAGATTCAAAATATCGTCTTTATTTACATGTAGGTATAGTAAATGTAGCGTCATTATCATTATCATTTCAGTCTTTTCGGTCCAGTGCTGGGCATTGGCCTCCCTTTGATTGTGCCACTCACGAAGACCCTGCGTTAGTCCTGGACGGTTCTGTTATGGACACGGTGATACAGGCTGGTGTTGTTTTTGTTTCTACGCTTGACAGAAAGTTTGTCATTTAATTTTTGGATGAATGGTGGTTAATTCATTTTTAGGGCACCCTGGGCAGGTATCTTCTTACCGTCTTACTCATAAGAGTTCGATAAGCCTCAGATAGCAAAAATGGCGTTAAAATATCATGTCACCTCTTTTTTTTATTTACATCTAAATGACAGGGACTAGACATTTGGTTATGAATAACCCTGAATAACGCTGCGTTCAGACACGCGCCCGCCGAGGGCACGTCACGTCATCTGCTGCACATAATTTGAGTCTTATGACATATCAATAGATCCCAAATTGCATTTATCGAAGTCTAACCGCACACGCCTCGCGCTCGTCACGCGCCCGCCTGATGCCAACTCCACGCTCTCGAACGATGTAGTCTAGTCACTAGTAGTAGAAAGAACTTATGTACACGTACACGCATAAATACGCTGATTTTGAGACAGGCACAACACGCGTCGTCTGAACACGCTTAAGGAGCTTAGGCTCTAGTCGTGTAAAATACGACAAATATCCTTTTCCACGCGGATTGCGAAACTAAATTAGACATTACATAAGAACTGCCTTCAGTAATTTCCATCCTAAACACCCCTAAAATAAACATTTCTTCCCCAAGTACTTTGTACCCTAATTCGGTACCAGCCAAGCATAAACCATAAGGATATAAACGGGGCATTATGTCTTCATTACCGCGGATAGGACGATGTATGAGTGGCGCGTGGATTGGGTGCTTAGTGGGTTCTAAATGTGCCCATTGAGACTATGGTTCTTTGAGCGTGAAATACCTTGGAAATCTTTTTTACCTTTATGTTTTTGTTGTTCCCAAGAGATTTGTGACATAGATAAGATAAGATAGGTACCTATGATTTTATTCAGTTTTCTATATTAGCGTGGAGATAGTACACGGCGATTGTTCTCGCGCGCAACTACGCTTGCGTGGTTTTTATTTCCTGACAATACTAGGGTACACACTTAATAGTCACATACATAGGTTTACCCAACTCTAGGACTCTCCTGCACTGGACGTATCAGGAACAACGAGTAAATTGTGCCACAACACCCAGACCCGGAACAACTCTACATAAGCAAATATTTGTTCCGAACGGGAAGTCAACCTACGATAATCATGCATATCAGCTGATCATTCGCATAATGCGTCAAAAATTTTATTTTCTGTATTTTTTCTTTTGATCGTTTGAAACGCTACAGACTTGGTTTATTTCAGTGTTTGTAGCAGAACATAATAGTTAAGCAACGTTCAACCCCGGCAATATTTGTATGGGTAACCGCTAGTAGCATGCAGACACAGAATAGATAATTGTAATTAATATTAAGACCGTTTAGTGGTCTTTATAGACTACTAAACAAGGATATAAATCCAATTCCGTACTTTGTAAGGACTCTATGACCCAAGTTCCCACTCAGATCAAGATCGCTGAGATCAAGAGATCACTAGCTTCGCTCGCTAGGTAAATATTCCAAGTATAATGTACAAACTTTTTACTTCTTCCGCACTAACTGTTTACTTGAACACTTTTTTTACTTATAAATAATTTATAAGTTGCATGTTTTAATTAAAATACTTAAAGTTTCTACTTTTTTTAATTTTATTCATCGTTCGAAATTGACTACGTTAATAATGGCGTGTATAGCGTGTCATAGAACAATGAATGTTAGTAATTCTAACACTAATTAATCTTACAAGGAAATAATACAGGCTGTTTGCAACTTGCTTTACGTCTTCTTAGTAACCAACAGATGAAGTTCTTCTTTCATTTTACTTCGATCACTAAAATATAAAATAACTGGGTACTATCACCGTACAGGCCTAACCGCTGGACTTTAGAGACTTGAAATTTTTTACTTAATAGTATCCAAGGAAGTATTATTAAAAAGTTCAAGATGTAAAATAGTGGATGAAAGTTTGTATAAAAGTCTTGTCTAGTTCAATATTAGGATTTTAAAATGTAGTTAGGCTGACGATTTAAACTTAATTTATACGTGTCTCAGCTTGCTTTACGTCTTCTTAGTAACCAACAGATGAAGTTCTTCTTTCATTTTACTTCGATCACTAAAATATAAAATAACTGGGTACTATCACCGTACAGGCCTAACCGCAGGACTTTAGAGACTTGAAATTTTTTGCTTAATAGTATCCAAGGAAGTATTATTAAAAAGTTCAAGATGTAAAATAGTGGATGAAAGTTTGTATAAAAGTCTTGTCTAGTTCAATATTAGGATTTTAAAATGTAGTTAGGCTGACGATTTAAACTTAATTTATACGTGTCTCAGCGTTTTTGAAAATTCTTCCCCCAAGGGGTGAAAAGGGATGAATATATTTGACAAAATCCACATTAACGCGAGCCGCGGGAGGAAGCTACTCACACCAATATTAAAAATGTGAAAGTTCGTGTGTGTGTGAGTGTGTTTCTTTCTGAACGGATTGGGATGAGATTTGGAGTATACAAAGCTTATGACCTGGATTAACACATACTTTTATTGGGGTACCATACCCCAGGGAAGAAAGTATTCAATTATAATTTGTTGTTTACTGTAAATATTCTACATAATTCTGTATGGCCGTTGTACTTACTTGTATTTATGCTGAGGTTAAAAGTCCCAAAGCACAGAAGTTTGGAAAATGCTGACGTTGCTGTTGATTACTTCACAAACGTATCGATTCTAAATTCTAGAAACTTTAAATTACCCGCCCAGATTAACGTGGTTTGTGTTATGGCACACCATGCATGCAAACTAAGGCTTGGTTAGAGTTTACGCGGAAGAGACAGCTGTTTATCATTAATAGTTCTAAATAGATCTTCGTTAGCAATAGGCCAGCCGTCAATTCAATATTGAAAGTTTGCTTATTCTGATTATGCGTAAGAAAACTGCGTCCCTGATGAGCAGGATACGGTACAACAGCTTCCTGGAGATTGGAAGAGACCTAAACATGGTTTTATCGAAAACCTAGACAAACCTAACATTGGTTTTAAGACATTACTACCGGAGTTCGTTAAAAGTTTATTCAATAAATAAATATCTATATATCTCCGCTATGGAAGTACATTGTGCGGAAAGTGAGAATGACGAACGTTATCACCTCTATTAATCAAACTTCACAACATGTGCTATTTGAGTATCTTATTCATATAGTGTATTTCCACAAAACAGCACATAAGAATACTTCAACACAAAGTAATAAGCTTGATGCACCCACGCGGACACCGCAGGTTCTATGGCTTGCCTGCGCGTATCTCTTTTTATTACCTTTTTTATTTTATTTCTATTGCCTGCCTGTTTCATCATCATCATCTTCATCATCATCATCATCAGCCTATAGCAGTCCACTGCTGGACATAGGCCTCCCCTAATGAGCGCCACTGCGCCCTGTCCTGAGCTCGACGCATCCAGCTTTTACCAGCAGCCTTTCGCAGATTGTCACCCCACCTGGCTTGCCTGTTTACCTACCTGTTTTTTTTAGTTGTACGAAATAAAGTATTTTTATTTTAATATTATTGTGTTTGCGTAGTGAGTAGTAGTAGTAGTGAGTATATTTGATCCCACTCAACTATAGGTAACGGCTGAACGGATTTGGATGAAATGTGGAATACACATGCTTTCACACCTGGATTAACTCATATATACCTACTTTTTATCCCGGTACCTCACTAACAAGCCGCGGCTTGGAGCTAGTACTTGATAATATTATTTTTTCTGCTGAATATTCCCCGCTATCAATTCGAACTTAGCTTTAAACATGCATTCTTTTTTGATTACGCTATGCAAATGCAAAGGCAGGGTTCCCTACTTATATTTTCACGTTATTGTTCCAGGAGTGTAAGAGGTTCTAACCTCTGTCTTCGGAATCCAAGCCAGTCTCACCTGTCCGTGGTGCACGTTGCTGTATAACAAACGGGGCTCTGGAAGCCGGCTGACTGTGGCCCCTGACCGCCAACGGGCAGCAGTGATTCTTACTCCGCCAACGCTACTGCTCGACGCAGGTGCGCTCAGAGAGTTTTGCAGTACCACTCGGTGTGAGGTTGCCTTTCCACTAGAGATGTGCTATGCAGCTATGCTGCGAGAATTTAAAAGCTAAGCTATACGAAACTTTGTGACCGTTTCCACGGATACTTAGCTATGTAGCGGTGCGAGTAAGATGTGTTATGAAGATGCGCCGCCGAAAAGTAGCTGCGCGAGGAAGATGAGCAGCTCGAGCTATGCGATGTATCGATAGCGGCTAGGGCGAAGGCATCCATAGCACGCATCCATAGCACGTATCCTTCCATATAAAAAACATATAATAGTTGAATCCGTTTCCACCAGTGCTAAGCTATATGGACCAATGAATATGATTGGTGGATATCAAACGCATCCATAGCAACGTGGCATACCACATCTCTGGTGGAAAAGCAGCCTTAGGCTGCGCTATGCCGCAATCTGCCGGCCGCTAGATCCTCGTTTGTTAGTTTGCAGGGTGCTGAAACCCTTAACAACCGACCCGCAACATCGTTTTTATGTTACAATGGCATCTTAAAAGATCTGCCTACTGAGCAACCACATTACTACGTCACTTATATAACACTTCACACTAATATTATAAATGCATAAGTTTGTGTGCGTGAGTACGTATCTTCCCACACAACTCCATAACGACTGAAAGCATTTGGTTGAAACTTAATATGCATAGTTTGTGACCTGGATTAACAATAATCTTTTTATTCGGATACCACGCGAGCGAAGCCGTGGGCGGAAGCTAGTATTTGAATATATTCCTAATGGGAAGAATTTGCAATGACGTTTCTGTTATAATATTTCTATAAGTACCTAGTAACCTCCCTGAACTTGAATGCACGACCTTGGCAATACATACTACTCAGTGAGTACTCACGGCTGTTTGAGAGGCGAACACAAAAGGTTTTCTGGGTCGCAGCCTCATTCTGCTTCACTAGCGACTGCCAATCAGCTGGAACCTTTTTGACTTTTACAGTGACTTCCGATAAAGGTTCTTGCTCAAATGTTCCAAAAAAGTTAAAGTACCCAGTTAGGAAAATTCAAATGAATGATTGAATATATCAACTCACAGCCCAAACAACTGGATCTAGAGACTTGAAATTTTGCACATAGATACCTTTTGTAGTGCATTCACTTAGGAAGGGGTTTTAGAAACTCCACCCTTAAGAGGGTAAAATAGCGGATGAAAGTTTGTATGAAAGTCCGGCAGGATCGAAGTTATGGCGGGTACAGACTGCTGTAACGTAACATGCAATATAACATGAAAGGAGCATTTCATAAGTGTGGACACAGCGCGCGCACGAACCGACCATGTACGCAGGAATGCTCAGTTCGTGTGCGCAAAGCGTCCAGACTCTGGGAATTCTGGGAAACTCTGGGAATTATATGACTTACAAATTCTACAAAATAAAATCATAAAACTTATTTTTCAATATCCCTTCCGTACTTCTACTGAAACCATTTACAAAGAAACTAAATTATTGACAATATACCAAATGTATATTTACAACACATGCATTCTAGTTCGGAAAATTATAAATAACTCTCTGCATACAAGCCTAGCTTTCATTAAATCTAAACAGATAACAAAACGCAGCACTCGGCGAGCAAGCTTTCTTGTTCTGCCCAAGGTCAGAACAAATTATGGTAAAAATATGTTTACATTTGAAGGTGCACAACTTTATAATAAGCTACCCTTAACTCTTAAAAATGTTAGCTCATTTTATGTATTCAAAACATTACTAGCTAAACATATAGTTGATAAAAAATAGCAAACTTCTATCAAAATTGGATGAATGCGTGAGATGAGTAGGCCTGTGTTTACCATTTGAAAGACTAACTTATCTACCTACTTACTACTAAAATGTGTATAACAAAATGTTAAATAACTGTTCTCATGTAAGTGACTATGTCTTTATGAGAATTAAACCTAAATTCTGTTACATAAAGAATTTGTTGTAATGTATGATACATTGCAACAAATTCTTTATTCTTGTTACATTGCATGTAACATTTCGTAAGTCCGTACCCACCATTAGGATCTTCAAATGAAGAAGATAACAAGGTTACAATATCACATTTTTACGTACGTAGAATCAAAGTCTAAACCGTACACATTATTCTAGTTTTTATTTCACATCGATCGGTGCAATATTACCGAAGTTATAAGCGTCGGAAGTTTACGTAGGTTTTTTAAATCTCGTCAGTGATCGCGAGTAGGGCGTGACGTCATCGCTCCTATACGGCGCGTCGCGGCGGGCGTCCGTAGTATATTTCGCTGCTAAATTGTTTGCTCTCGTGCGCTCTGGTTATTTTTATTAATTTAAAATAATGCTGAGTGATTGAGTGTATTGTGTAAATTATTGTTTTAAAACTAAAATGGAAGAAGGATTTCAAAAAGGTCAATGTAACAACCTTCCCATAGTACGGTCTGATGGTGGCAGAATGTTTTATAAAAAATAAAGAGAATTCCTTGGAATGGTTCAATAAACTGCGAGTCGCGTACCCTACATACGACATACCTACTAATATATTATGTATCGAGGAGCCCCCCTTAATTAATTTTAATTAAATTTAATTATATATTTTTTAAGTACCCAAATATATAAACAAAATATTCTGTGAATATTTCAAGGGTCTACCAATATAAATATAAAATAAAAATTTCCACTGTCTAACTATCACGGTTCCTGAGATACAGCCTGGTGACAGATAGACGGGCATACAGACATACAGACGGACAGCGAAGTCTGAGTGCATATGGTTTCCGTTTTTACCCTTTGGGTACAGAACCCTAAAAAGCATGTTACTAGCATTAACCAAGTACCTACCTAGTCTACCTAATAAGTACTTAGTTAGTGTCTCACATGGCAAGGTTAAGTACCTGCTACCACTGCTACTTAGTTAGTATTTCACATAGTATTTGAATAATTACATCGACATGATCCTCACAACAATACACTGTCGTTTTTGGCCGTAACGGGGGCTCTTCTCATCGCATTTATCAATCTTTTTCTGATTTTTGGATCCTTAGGAACGTAAAAAAACAACTTTTCGGGTGTTTTTGTGGCCGTATTTTTACACTGAAGCACGACACAGTATTTATTAGATGGACTCAAGTTGTTTTTATTGTTTCTTATTCAAAATAAACAAAGTAGTTCCGCGCGCGACGGGCACATTCGGGTAAATGCTTTGAATCCCCGAGTAGCTCGCGCGGTGGTAGGACAAGTGACGTCATCAACGATATCGCGCTCGGTCCGCGGCTTAGACCGAAAATGTTAACTTTGCTATTTTATATCTCGGTCAGTTTTAGAGATAAAAAAATAATAAAAACACAGTTGTTCTCGTAATTTTTTGTAGAATTTTTTGGCATATATAACAAAAAATGGTTTTCTTCTTCATTGTGTATTAAGGCTGACGATTGAAAATTAATTTATACCTATGTATCTCAGCTTTTTTTATAACTCCACCGCCGAAGAGAAAAGGGGGATGAGTTTTTTTATGGGATGTCCTTCATTTTCAATGTAAAAATCAATAAATAGAAACAAATACTCTACGCAGCATAAACTAGTTTAATTATATAATTTGAATTTCCGTTTATAGGTATTTTTTGCTCTGAATATTAGGTACTACACCTTACTTAAGCAATGTAACACATAAAACTATGTAAACATGGCTTTTTCAGTCATAACATGTCGGTGGCCTTCGGGCAGTCTCAAAACTCCGTCACCGAAGTTGGCCGCTAGCTCATACGAAGAAGAAGAAAAAGACCATGGAATGTAAGTTGAATGCTGCAATAAATATTCTGAATACCAATTGTACTTTTGTATACCAGCGCCCCATAAATACGGATTGAACTTCCATTTCGACAAGGGTTCGAAAAATTTATGACGAAAGCCATCGCGAGCATATTTCGACGAGTGAGCGAGGCTATCTCTTAGTTCTGCGAGGGGTTTTTATTAGACTTATGTAGGTAAGGATGAGTAATATGGGTGTCTTCAAGTCACTAGTGAACAGGTTTCTTCTAGCCAAGCGTGCTCCAAAATTGTAGACCACATTTACCCTGGTAATCCTTATACAATAGGTTTTTTTAAATTGAATAATAAAATATTGCGTTTGACTTCATCTCCCCCGATGTTAACGAAAATGTGGTCTACAATGATGGAGCACGCTTGCCTAGAAGAAACCTGTTCTTGTTGGCGACTTGAAGAAACCCATATTACTCATATAATTATCGGGAAACACATACTAGGGTAAGGCGTTCCACTCCTTGTCCATGTTAATCCAGATACCTGTACCACAGATAACATAATACTGCCTGTACTATACATTATTTCACATACATTTACAAACTTTCGCTTTTTAAATTATTATTTACAATTTTCGATGCGTAACAAAAAAGAAAGGAAAAAATAAAATGATTCTTGAAAAATCTGAGGCGTACCTTGAAATGAAAAAGTGGGCACTCGTATGAGTGGCAAGTTTCATTCTCAAAAGCGTCGCTACCGCACAAGATTTAGTTTCTGTGGCGTGAGAGTGGCGAGATTTAGTTTTTGTGTGCGCTACCCCAATTAGTTTCTGTGGCTAGAATTTGCAAGTTCAATTTGAATATTCCATAACAGTAATGTACCTACATTTCCATTTTATCGCTACAAACGTACATCTATTTCACCACGTTCATTGTAGTGAAACGAAGCTATTCCGGCTATCTAGTCTGAAATGCAACGCTATTTGTAATCGGAGAGCATCAAATCCACAGATTATATAGTAATACTACTACAGAATTGCCACTCATTGATTTAACTGACCCCAACAACAATAACACCAGCCTATTCAGTCCACTACTTGACATAGATATCCCCTATATGAAGGGGAGCTCCTAACCATGATCACCACGCTGGGTATGCGGGTTATGGATCGCCGGGAACAGCTTCGCGCTGCTTCACTGGTACCCGTCAGCAACCAGGGAACTTAACTGTTAGACTGTGCTATACCGCAATAAACGCACTTAAACGGGACACAAACACTAGGATTTTTGCCGTCTGTCCTTCACAAAGCTGACAGAAGGACAGACGGGCCATCTGATAGAAAGTATACTGGTACCCATTGACCCCTTGTCGCAACTAAAATCATTGAGAGGGATTGTGGAACAAATCATCGAGGAATCTTAAGACCCAAACATAAGGTTTAGAACACAATATTAAAAGTGAGAACTTTATTGCTTTTCCTATCTATGGAATGCTGTTTGGCATTTGAAGAGCTGTGGAAAAGTTTGGACACCTAACGTGGCGTGAATTGTTTTTAGCCCAGCTTGTGGTAGGTGGAGGCTTTGAATTAAAGAACAAGTTTTTAAGCTCTGTGTTTCTGCTGACTGAACAGTATAATTTGAGACTAATAATGAGCTTTCCTATCTACGGAATGCCGTTTGGTATTTGTAGAGTTGTGGAAAAGTTTGGACGCCCAACGTGGCACAAATTGTTTTTAGCCCGGCTTGGGGTAGGTGAAGGAAGACAATTAAAGAACAAGTTTTCAAGCTCTGTGCTCCTGTTGACTGAATAGTATAATTTGAGATTTATGATCAATAAGAAAAGATTTAATGTCCCAGACGGAGGTAGCACTGCGATATGTCTGTATAGATTTCTATGGACGTTTTTCGGTATCCTGGCAAGCAGATTTTTCAGATCGGGAAATGTGAAAAAGTATTTCGACGAATTTAGATCCACGTCCTTTTTTGAAGTCGGTAAAAAAGGGGAATGGGAGGCTTTTGCCTTGTACCAAACAGATTCATGAGATAAAATTTACCAACCGATGGAAATGCTAGTTTAATTTTGAAGCCCAACGCGGGGCTTTTGTTTTTGTTACGGAAAAATAATTTAAATGGAAAGGTATTTTAAGCATCACTTATTATGATATGATAGCCAACGAAAAATCTCGCATTTTTTTGGAAACTCACAAAGAACCCTAAGATGTGGTCAAAACCACTAATATAGTTTGTGTAACATTCGAAAGAAAAGGGACCTTTAAAAAGATTTTCTAAAATCTCGTTGTACATGGTGCTACCATAAAATTATTATAACAGAAATAACCGAAGCAGAAATTTAAACCTTCATCACGTATTCGTTGTAGCCCCGACGTGGGGCATGATTTAGTTACCAAAGCTATTAGGAATTTGATATTCAAAGTGCAATGCAACTTGTAACAGCGTGTTAGTGGCTAGTGCATGCTCGCATACACGTCAATATTGTAGAAAGTAGCAAATCCATAGTCTACTTTCCAAGAGAAGTCTGAGTAATTTATTACCAGTTTTTCCTCCACGTTCTATTATTTTTGGAAAATAAATAGGTACTTCTGCAACATATTTAAACCAGTCACAGATGACAAATATTTAAATAATTTCTAACTTGGGTCGCATACACCTTCATTTTAAAAATAACAGAGAAAAAGGTACAATGGGTGATCTTATTATTCTTGGATACCATCTCTTCCAGAATAAGTATCTTATTCTTTTCCAAAATATTTGTCGCGGAATCTTTAAAAAATCTTCCACAATCTTTAGAAAACTTAAATGATCCAGCAACCACCTGAAACTGTGACCTGAAAAGTCTGGCGCCCAACGTGGAACAACTAAATAAAACGGAAAACATTACATTGTAGCTTCCATTTTATCGGAAATATACATCTCTCTACAACACGATGTGGACATTTGACCACTGTCTCGTATCTAGCCTGCGATGCGAGCTATTTGTAGCCACAAGGTTCTGAAGCTTTACTAGACGGCTGAGTTTTGTGGTTGGTTTCGTTGAGTGTTTTAGTATTTTAGAAGAGCTTGTGGTTGCTTTCATGTGTTTTTGTGTTTTGTTTTAGTGGTTTTGTTATGAGACGTTAGACTTGGTGTAAACTGTCTCTTTAGAATTTGGCTTCAACGACACACTAGCGTAAGTTACGCTCTACATCGAGCTCAATTTTGATATGCAAAAAAGTTAACTATTGTTTTTTATAAAAATTGAGCTCGACAAAGAGCGTGTCGCCCAGGCGTGGTAATATTTTTCTATCATAGTACTCGTACAAGCTCTTCGGCTTCATTAAAATAACATTATTACAAAAACTAGGATTAACAAAGATAAGACACCAAAGGTGAAACAATGCTGCCATAGCTAGTTTTTATTCTAGATAAAGTTTTTAAATAAATTTGCTCTTTTTTACGCTTGGAAAAAGGACTCACTGAAACTTTTCCAGGTGTATTTACATAAAACCCTCACACACGAACCAAAAATATTTTTTCCAAACCACATATTTTTATGAGCATAGCTTTAACATAAACAACTAAACATTGTAGCAAGAAATAACTGTTTACAATATCAAAAACCTATTAGTATAAGTAATAATCAACTCGCTTCTCTTTATGGCAGAACAGAAAACTAGTTCAAGTTGCAATTGGCTATCTGAACATAACAAAAGAACAACTAAAGACAGTTAGGGCGCTACGATCGACAGCCCATCCGTGACAGTTCAGCGAAACTTTATAGCTTTTATTTTTATCGTCTTCCATCAAACATGGGCCATTTAGATTGTGCTAGCCATTTGTGTTCTAATTGTAGAAACGTGGGGTTGATAAAAACTTGGGCTTTTGCATCTGTTCTATATGAGAGAGAGAAACTATTTATTTCAATCAAAATGCAGTAATATAATTAACATAATAAATAAAACAAAATATACAAGTAAGAACATAGATTTCTATGAATAGTTAAAAGTATAATTATTAATATCAACGGGATATATACCATGATTTGTGAGTTCTGTTATCGGAACTGTGTTCTGTGTTGTGTTAGGGAAATAACAGAACTCACAAATCATGGTATATATCCCGTTGATATTAATAATTATGTTCTCAACCATGATAGTTTCAATAGTTAAAAGTAGGTAGAAAAATAGAGAAATTGGTAAAATTTAACACTATCTCAGCATGGGTAGCATCAGTTTAGAAAACTTCACTACTGCGCCTGTTTTCAGATAGCCCTAAACCAAGTGAAATCACAAAATTGACAAGACAACAGCAAATAAAGATGTGATTAAAATTTGTCTAGTGTTGAAAAATTAAATTCAGTATAAAAACTTTGTAAAAGTAAAATTCAGTATGTATTTTCATTACCTATATATTGATAGGTAATTTAGTTTAGATTTTTACAATTTTGTATACATAAAATGAGATACTAAATGGATACAATACATACTGTGATAATAATAATAATCCAGCGTTAAGTAGTCACTTTTTACTAACCGCGACGCTTTAGTTCCTGGATTAGGTTAGATCCTTGCCCGCTACTGATACTATCCTTTCAACCTGTTCGGCCTTACCTATAGGTCATACAGGTCAGTATGTGTGGAGCAGCTAAGTAAGCCACGGGAGTTGATATGGTTTTTATACATTCGCTTATAACACAGTGTTCCAGAAAATTCAGTAATTTAAAAGAAAAGCCCATAAATCCATATTTTTACTACAAAGTATTTTTCATTTATAACATTATTTATAAAGTTTTTTGTGAGTATGTTTGTTCCCACTCAACTCCGTATTGGCTTAACGGATTTGGAATATACCCTTTATCCGGACCGCGCGAGGAAAGCCACGGGTGAAAGCTAAGCAATAAAAGTATGTACCTAGATCAAACTTATTTAACATACCCTACAATTCATATTAAAAACACTTTTTCTTTATAAACGAGTAAAAAAACCCATCTACTAATTTGGCGCCCGACGTGGGGCAACGATATAATATTGGCGCCCAAACATGGGGTTCTCCGAGCCCTTGTTATTATTCTCAAGAAACATTTCAAATAAGCAAGGAGAGTGTTTATATTTCAGGCGAGTGAAAGTTTCAAGGCAAGGGCTTGGGCTGAAGTTATAAACGGTTTCGATTAGATGAAAGTTGAATGTATGATTAAAGCGTTATTTATGCTATGAGAAGCCAGCAGTCGTTCACACATAAATACAGTATTTATGATCAGTTATCGTGTCACTTGTTTCAAAGGCTTGCATAATATCGTATTTTTAGACTGGCTTTATAGCCCAAGTTAATAATAAAGAAGTTAACACTTTGAGGGCTGAAAATATACTTGCTCTAGGGCACGCCTCATTATGGAGCAAGGCCTTCAGGCAACGTTCTAGTGTTTAACACTTTGAGTGCTGAAAACCATCTTGCTCTAGGGCACGTGCTGCTGCGCAGTTAATGTGTTAAAATTTCAGTATGATTTTTGAATAAAAACTGATGTATAATCTATTATTTTATGATATCGTACCTTTGATTGACTTTGTGGGTCGTGGTCATGGCCAATTTTAAAACAATAAGAAGATTGAAGTTGAGTTTATAGTCAAGTCAGCTTCATAAGAGTTATATAATATTAATCAACAGGATAAATTATCTCATGAAGAAAAACAGAGATTTGTTATGTCATGTTCAACAACTATTATTATTATAGAAAACCTTGTCTACAGCTTTTTCTAAGCTTGATGACGACGACGTAACATGACATGACGTTATTTGGCTGAGTGTGCGCATGTACGCCGCGGTAACAACCCGAATTCCAGAGAATAAATATCAGCAATGTTAACAGAAGAAAGATATTTTTTTTTGTATGAGGGATTCTAATAATTACAGAAGAATAATTCTAGCATCTGTAATTTTAAATTCGATGTAAGTATTCTCGCAAAAACTGGAAAAGGCTCGGCCGATTTGTTTTTTTTTTCCTGGCCGGAGGGCTTCGTACACTACGTTTGCCGAGCCGCGGTCTCCAATCAAGATATAGATTTTGGTTGGTTATCGGTTCTTCGGTAGAAATGGCCAGCTCACTGTCACTTCAGCTGGCTCATTTGCTGGGCTATGTCGATAACTTTAGTTGTATGTCGGATGGTCACGTCGCCGCAGAAGGTCCTGGGTTGGTATAGGAAAAAATAAAATTAGGAGAGAAAAGCCGAAAAATACAAAAATCTGAAAAATACACGCAAACAAAGTTGCAAGCTGTTTCGCTGGCCTCTAATAAGTAAAAGTACCTAACTTTTACTCTATCTATTATTATTTTAAAATAAACTTTGGAAGGCATATATCCAGCAGTGAACAAAGTCGGGCTGTGGATAATGATGAAAGTAAATACTTATTCGTCTAATTTCAATTTCTCACTGACGCCCGTTTCATATCAACCATATTACCTGTCACACACAAATACAATTCACTAGAACTAGATACTCCTATAGGACGTGCTTGCACAGTAGGAATTGTATTACAGTAACTATGGAACAAACCTCAGTTCCATGTGGATGTTATTATGATCAATTAATTGGTTGAACAGTATCTGTGAAACCAGGGCCATTTTATTCGTGATTGTTATCAAAGCCATCATTTTGTTTATAAAAACAATTTTAAAATAATGTAACAATCAATATAATAAATAATCTGTTTTTTAATGTAGTAATGGTTATTTAGTAGCATGGGGATAGTGGGAATCCCTCTTTATTAAGACAGGCCTATATCCAAAAGTGGACTAGGCATGTGTGATAGCATTAGGCATGCGTGGTGTGGTAGTAATGGAAATTTAATTTATTTACATACCGTTTAAATTCTTATTTTGACGTAGTTCCTTTGTCGCATACCTACAAATAAACCATACACCTATCAGCGACAAAAATATACTTACAAATTGTGTTATAAGAATTGTTTCAACGTGAAAATGTTTTTAAATTTAAGATTATTTATAAAAAGTAGATTAACATTAGTTAATTAGTTAGAGTGGCTGACTGTACCAACATCCGCATTATATTTCTAAGCAATACTTTTCCTATTTGAATGCCTAATGCGTTTTTAAACCTTATATACTGTTAGGAACATTACCCTGAACATAAGGCTCGTTCACACGATCGATCGCGTACGTATTAAATATTCACAGCATACCTACGCCTAAATACGCGTACTGTCTAGGGACTATAAAAACTTGGTAGATACGCTTGAAAAGCGTCTATGAGTATTTTAGACCTGTCGTTTTAAATGTTTTTATTTAGGTCATCATAATGTATGAACGGCCGTTCGAAGGTCTTTACCATCCCTTTTTTACCATCAACTGTTAAATTTCAAAAATATGATTATAAATATGGTATTTTTTAACTTATTCATCTCACAGCTGAGTAAAGGTCTCCATATACTTCCAAACTATTTAGTCTTCAACTGAAATCTATCAATATAGCAGAACAGAGCCTGACTGAAGACTGGGCGACTGGACTTAAATAAGCCTTACTACGTAGCCTCATATCGTAGCCTCATAATTGTTGTAAGCTAAATTCTTGATATTGGCAAAATAGTAGAAAATTATCCCAGAAGCCATTGAATAAAGAATGAATGAATGAAGATCATAACAAGCAAACAAAATAACTGACAACCATCGTGATATTATATGCTGCCAGCACATAAAAATTGTAGGCCTTTTCATCTAGTCTTGATTTGTAAACTTTAAAAAATCTTTACTCACTGTCAGGACGCTGTAGTGGCTGGAAGATGGAGTGAGCTTCAGCACCTATACCATCAACTCTGCTTAGTCGGGCTTACCCAAAGGAAAGACCCACTAGTCTTCCGAATGTTATACTAGAAAATTCTATTGGGCTTCCAAGGAGCTATCAATTGTGTTTTAGCTACGTACTTTTTAAATCTGGTTACCAATACTGGCCAATACTGTATACTAATATACCTGTAATTGCTGCACATAACAGAAAATATGTGCTTATGACAACCGCCATAGGACTGAATGTTGTTTTTTATTGGTTGATTAAGTGCGCTGTTAGTGTATCTTATATAAATAAATATGTGTAGAGCGCATTCAGCCACGGCATTTTTATTATTTATATATACAATTTAGTTTTAAAACAAAGCATTTATGTATTAAAAGGCAACAATCTAGGCTAATCTTCCAATTAGGCTTATAAGTTTGGCCATAAGCTTAGTATTTACAGAACTAATGTAATGTAATGGAATGTAATAATGTACTTTTATGTCGTTTGAAAAATTTTAAATGTCAATCTACTTTTGTCGATTCAGTTCAATTTATTTATTCCTTTATAATTTTACAATCATTTTTGAATATTAGCTAAAAAACCGATCGGCCAGCATGGGAGAATCTGAAACTATAAGACAAACAAAGACTTCTTCTAAGGAACCATGTCATAAATTTTACTAACAAGGAAAACCGAATATATACATTTAAAAAAAAAACTTGGACCTACATAAGCAAATCGAAGGAAACGAACCCAGACGTTTTGAAAAATAAAACTTACACTATTTTCTTTTAGATATCGATTGTGTAGGTCTTAAACAGTAACCCCCTTACTTATGAACGATACTCAAACTTAATCAATGCTCAAAGTTAGCCCTCTCACTGTTTGTCATTGTAAGAGATGGCAATAAATAGTCTAAGCATCGATAAGCTTTTGAAAGATGTTCATAAGTAAGGCCTCAGATGTTACTATGAATCATGCATGATGTCTAATATTAATAAAATCCATTGTTTTCTTATCCTTTAATTTATTTTAAGAAGATGTTCGAAATGACTTCAATTTTTTTCAATACAACATTGAACTCGTTTAGTTACGTAAAATTGTATCTATGGTTATTGTCTTATGGCTCCTTGCTGGTGTCACAACTTGTTACATCCAAGCTGCTTTCACATAAGGCATAGGCTTGCCAGTAAGCCATTCGGGAAGGTTTCTTATCTGCGGTAATATTATCTATCTAGGATGGTAATTGTTTACGCGGGATCGATTTCCGAGCTGAGTAGAAGTTTTTTTTAAAAGTATGAATGCAGTTTTCCTTGTTACTAAAATCGATGAATTGGTTCCTAAGAAAAGATCTTCATATGCCCTAAAGTTTCAGACTTTCCCATACTTACCGATCTAAATGTTACGGCTTGTATGTACTTAGATTAATAGTAGATTAGTAGCCAAGGGCTGTAAGGCATCAATTGCAGCCCGAGATATTTATATACTATAGTTCGAGGGTGCGATTGGTGCTTACATCCGAGCTAACTATTCTGCTTTACATCTCGATTGTGAGGCAAGTAGAAAAAAACCGGCATTACAAGAATAAAACATTTTATTTGTTGAAATTTATAGTGAAATGAGAACAATTTTCAAATTTTTTTTTTCAAGAACGAAATTGAGCTTCGCCGTTCGATATTTAAAATTGAAGACTATTATACTCACACGAAGACACGGCTGAAAAGCAAAGCGTCTTCTTTGGTCATTTGGCTGAATGCATGATGTCTATTGCCAGTATGATGGTTAGATGCGAACTTTTTGAAAGAAAGAAGTGTTTTTTTTTTCAATTACTTACCGCCCTAGGGCTTTTCTAGCTACATTATTACCCTAGAGCGCTAATTAGTCACCTACAAGCCCCATTTGGAGGTAATAAGAACCTTCTTACCGAACATGAGAGATGTAAAGTAATTTTCACTTCTCTTGCTCAAAAAGTGTATCATAATAGTGTAGCTTA
Organism: Horisme vitalbata; assembly: GCA_951804965.1. NCBI lineage: Eukaryota > Metazoa > Arthropoda > Insecta > Lepidoptera > Geometridae > Horisme > Horisme vitalbata. The sequence goes on along the minus strand of OX638092.1, from coordinate 21,448,265 downwards.
GCGGGCCTAAAACTCGAGTTTAATACCTAGGGCTAAAAAGTATTTTTTCTTTTTAATTTTTGTCTAAAATCATCAGCCCGTACAAAGCATTCGTTCTCTTATATAAAAACTCGACTTCTTGGTGCTCCGTCAATCTTTTTTTTTGAAAATAGAACCGTCTTGGTGATGTTTTATGAAGGTTGATTCTTCCCTTCACGGTAGAATGCGAACTGTTTCGTTGAGGGTTATTGAAGGTATAGAGATTTTAAAAAAAAGATGGTATTGGCGCTAAATCTCTAGAATTTTCTTCATTCCAAATCACAAACTTTTACGTTTAACTTCCTGACTTTAACTTTCAAATTGTGAACGTGAAAAATGTCATCAAGTGATAGTGAAGATGCTAATATGCAAATGGAAGAAAAGGGCAAAGAAATAATTATGAATCTGTTGCCGACAAAATCACGTGAAATATATTTAAAGAGTTACGAAAATTTTATGAAATGGAGAGATGAGAAACGTGTGGATTCTTTTACAGAAGGGGTTTTTCTCACTTATTTTGATGAATTATCGAAAAAATTCAAATCGTCGACTCTTTGGAGCACATATTCAATGTTAAGAATGACCTTAAAAACGAGACACGATGTCGATATTAAAAAATATGTAAATTTAACGGCTTTACTGAAGAAATTGTCCACTGGATACAAGGCAAAAAAATCTAAAGTCTTGACGACACAAGAAATCGAAACATTTTTAAATAACGCTCCAAATAAACAATACTTGGCAACAAAGGTAACCTACTTATGTACTCTACTCAAACTAAATAAATAGATACCTACCTACATACCTAAATTATGTACCTAGGTTATTACGATTATTAACACACTTATTTTTTTGTTCAACAGGTTGCTTTAATTTATGGAATCAGCGGTGCATGCAGAGGAATAGAGCTTGCCAATATAACGCTAGAAGACGTAGAAACGGATACAAACCTACAAGCTGTGAGTCTGCCGAACACGAAAACAAACAAAGAGCGTAAATTTGTCATCAGTGGAGAATACCTTAATATAGTTAAAGCCTATCAGGAGTTACGTCCCACTAATGTTTCAACGAGAAGATTTTTTCTAAATTATCAAAATGGTAAATGCACAAGGCAAGTCATAGGCAAAAATAAATTTGGTAACATGCCTAAAGATATTGCCACTTATCTAAATTTACCAAATCCGGAACTCTACACGGGCCATTGTTTCCGCAGAACATCCGCGACTCTGTTGGCGGACTCTGGTGCTAATATAACGACATTAAAACGCCACGGTGGATGGAGGTCCGATCAAGTGGCTGAAGGTTATATAGAGGACTCTATACAAAACAAGTATCACGTCACGCAGCGGATTATGGAAGGAATCAATATTCTACCAAACATTACAGAACCCCAAGCATCTACATCGCGGGATTGGATGAATATGTCAACTCAGCTGAAGCCGCACTCAGATCTTAATAATGCAGGAAACTCAAGCATGATTCGAGTCTCTCCAACTTTTACTCCACAACAATCAACTCAAAATATTATCACATCCCAATCACAGAGAACCGAAATAAAATTGCCCGGGAAAAACATATCACTAAACATTCAAAATTGCTCTAACTGCACATTTAATTTTTAATAAAATTTCTGAAAATTGACTAATTTGGAATTGTTTTTTTTTTTCTCGCAATCGAAGTGAAAAGTAGAGTGTTTTACTCGGGCCAAAACCACCCATTATAACTCGGTCTTGTCATCCTCCCTCGCTAAGCTCGGGAGTATAACAACCTCGTATATAATGGGATGGTTTAGTCCCTTGTAAAACAATCTACTATTTCGCTGATTGTAGACAATACACATAGTACCAAGAATGATAGTAGATTACTTTTTAGCTTTTGGCCTGGTAGTTAATTTTGTCAACGGATTGCCCAATAAATTCACGCCATTTTCGCTGCATGTGATAAAACAATATGGCGACAAGTTTATTAAATCCTCACAGATTTATTGGCTTAACCCCGGTTGGAAACTAGCCTTTACCGCGATTTATGTGTTAATGTGTGAGGGAAATAGGAAAATGGTAGAATGAGTTACAGCCAGTAATTAATTATACAAGTTTGACATAGTGGTTGAATGAATAAGGTCGATTAAGGCTGGGAAGATGGATGTTCCAGGCCAAGTCACAGCATCCTGTACTTATCAGTACTAGTCACGTACTAGTACTGATAAGTACATGTACTAGTCAGTAAAATCATTGCCAATGATCCCATTGAAATAAAAAAAAACTGAAGCTACTGTGATTCGCGAAGAATTTTAAACGAGTAGGTACATCTTTACAGATGAATACGGGTTTAAAAAAAATCCAAAATGTTTTTACATAATAATATTGATAGGGTGTGAGAGTATCTAGGTTTCACGTTACAGAACAAATATTTGTACCTTTATAGACTACAAGCTCGTAGTTCCTGATATTTATCAATAAGATCTTCTAGCCTAACCAAAACCCGCCTCGAATTAACATCTAAATACAAAACCAACAATTTCACCCAAAATTATTCATCAGAAGTACCAGGACGACATAAATCCGAAGAGCACGTCCAATATCCGTTTAACGCGAGGGGAAATCACTTTGTGCCGGCGGGGAAAATTGAATTGACAGAGGATTTCTGACTACCTGGTAGTACGATACGTATTTTAGGGGTTTCAAGTGCGTATGCTTTGTGAATATGAAATGGGTTCGTATGAAAATATGGGAATAATTTTCTGCTATGTAAAAAATATATTGGCTAGGCCAAACCAAAGGCTCTGAAAATAGTTATTTGTTATACAAGAGTGCAAAATTGCTTTTGAGCCGCGTGCTCAGTTTTGATGACCAAGCAAGCGAATGATTCTAAAATTACGCATTTTACACATTCACTTATATATTTATGGCCTTACTTATGAACATCTTTCAAAAGATGAACGATGCTTAGGCTATTGCCATCTCTTACTGTTGGATAATGAAAAACAGTGACAGGACTAACTTTGAGCATTGGTTAACTTTGAGTAGAGTTCATAAGTAAGGAGGTTTTTGTATACATATACATAAATTGGATTAACCAATGCCGCGTCGACATGTGCCCTTTTTTAGTACCGGCCAGGACTTTAACGAAGCGAATTGCGTTCAAAATCAAAATAAGTTTATTCAATAAGCACATACAGGACACTTTGAAACATCAATTTTTTTAAGTTGAATTTAGACCAATTCGTACTCAAAGTAGCTCGAGGTTAAATAATTTTGGTACCGTGTGGCACACTCTACTTTTCATCCCCCTCTGTGAGAAAATTGTGTATGACAGTTTCTGCGTATAGATAATATTAAACTTTCGTAATTTTAGTAAACTTTCGTTTTCAAACATTGCGGTATAGGTGACGAGAAAACTCGACGTAGTTTTCCAAATGCCGCCCAACCCAGCTGAATCCTCCTCTTGGCCTCCTTCTCGAAGTTGTTTCTACCCAACTGCAATATCTGCCCGAGGTATGTATACTCCGAAACAACTTCAAGAAGGTGTCCATTAACGACGACAGGACTCGGATCAATTCGGTCATTGACCATTACTTTGGTCTTGTCCAAATTCATGCCGAGACCTATCTTTCGCGAGGCTGATGCTAGGCCGTCCAGCATCTGTTGCAGCTCCTCCAGCGACTCCGCCATTAGGACTATGTCATCAGCGAATCGCAAGTGTGAGATGTGCTCGCCGTTTATGTTTATGCCCATACCTTTCCAGTCCAGCGTCTTAAACATATCCTCCAACGCGCTTGTGAACAGTTTCGGAGATATGACATCTCCCTGTCTCACACCGCGGCGCAGTTGGATGGGTTTAGACTGCTGGTCCTGTACTCGGACACTCATAGTGGCGGCTTCGTACAGACACCTCAACACTTCGATATAACGATAGTCCACTTGGCATCGCTGCAAGGATTTCAGGACAGCCCAGGTTTCTACAGAGTCAAAGGCTTTCTCATAGTCCACAAACGCCAGACACAGGGGCTGATTATACTCTTCGGACTTCTGTATAATCTGCCTCACTGTGTGAATGTGGTCTATGGTGCCGTATCCTCCGGCCTGCTCCGGTGGCTGGAACTCATCGAGTCTTCTGGCGAGACGATTTGTAATAACCCGAGAGAACAGCTTATAGATGTGACTCAATAGCGAGATGGGTCTGTAATTTTTAAGAAGCGTCTTATCTCCCTTCTTAAAAAACAGAACCACCAAGCTCTCATTCCACGCCTTTGGAGTTCTCCCACAGTGAAGGACGGAGTTGAAGAGGTTCCGCAGCTCCTGCACAACAGGAGCTCCTCCTGCCTTCAGAAGTTCCGAAGTAACACCGTCTTCACCGGGGGCTTTTCCATTTTTAAGCTGTCTCAGGGCCAGTACGATCTCGTCTTGGCTGATCTCTGGCAGGTCGTCGGTATAGTGGCGGGTGAGGGTGGTTCGAGAATCGTGGCTGCTACGTTGGGGGCAAGGAGCATGTGCCGTATACAGTCGGCCATAAAAGTCCTCTATCTCAGATAATACCTTCGGCTTTGACAAGACGGTTCGGCCATCGTGTGTCGTTAACTTCGTCAGGTGGCTCCTGCCAAGCTGCTGAGTGAATACTTTGGACCCTCGGTTTCGCTCTATTGCCTCTTCAATGAGGCGTGTATTGGAGCTCCGAAGGTCGCGCCGTATCATCTTCGCAATTCGCTTGTTCAGGTCTGACCTCTCTGACGAAGTGGCCTGAGTGGTTTCCCGTCTTTTAGTCATCAGCCGAAGAGTCTCATCCGTGAGTTTGGACTTCTTGCCTTTAGGCTGCATTTGGCAGAATTTGATGCCCTCGTCCCTTAACGTTCCGACCACGTTTTGTAGGGCCTCATCAACGTCATCGGTAGGTTCCACAGCAACGAATCTGTCACCGAGAAGCTTCTGAAACTTCTCGGTGCCCGCCATGATCTGGAGTAGATTGGGTCGGAGCGTGGACTTCATCAGACGGTTTCTTTCCAGCTTTAGATTGATATTCAGAGAGCCTTAGACAAGTCTTTGATCAGATCCGGTGTTGAACCTGTTGATCACGGAGACGTCTCTGAATATGTGCCTTTTATCCGTCATGATGAAGTCGATCTCGTTTTTGGTCACAGTGTCGGGGCTACGCCATGTCCACTTCCTGTGGGGCTTCTTCTTGAAGAACGAGTTCATCAAGAAGAGCCCCTCCTTCTCTAGGAAGTTGACCAGCATTTGCCCCCTGTGATTTCTACACCCAAAACCATGCGGGCCCACTCTGGATTCGTCGCCAATTCGGACTCCCACTTTGCCGTTAAAGTCCCCCATAACAACGTTGAAGTGAGCCTTCGTGGTATTGTGTAAGGCTTTGGATATGTCCTCGTACATATCCTCCACTTCATCATCCAAGTGTGCCGAGGTCGGTGCGTAAACCTGAATTATCTTCATGCTATACCTCTTGGATAGCCGAAGGATCAGGTATGCTACCCTGGTCGACACACTGGAGATTTCTTCAACGTTGTAAGAGAGGGCCTTATTGACGAGAAACCCTACGCCACCCTGGGATGTTTGGTCACCCTCGCGGAAGTACAGAAGGTGGCCCGAGTCTAGGGTTATGGTGTCCTCTCCCTCTCTACGGACTTCACACAACCCCAGAACATGCCACCTAATGTTCTCCAGCTCCACTTCCAACTGCGCTAGATGTTCGTCGAGCCTCAGAGTCCGTCCGTTAAACGTAGCCAGGGTCAGATTTTGCAGGTAGCCAGAGGTAGCCCGGGGATTCCTAGCACCCCCTGTCCCGCCGTTACCATGGCCGCTACCTGGATGGCCAGGAATAGCGGGACGGCCGGGAACTGGGGGCCTTCTCTTTTTTGTCTCGTTCATAGTAGGGGGGGTATGTCCATAATCCCCACGCTGGGCATGCGGGTTGGGGATCGCAGGACACAGCTTTTCGCACCGCCGACGCTGCTGCCCGTCGGCGGTCAGGGAATTTAGCTATGCCGGTGTAGGCTGCGCTATGCCGCAATCAGCCGGCCGCCAGAGCCTCGTTCGTTAGTCAGCAGGGTGCACCGCGTGCAGGTGAGGTTGGCTTTTGTGTCCGGAAGTTGGAGGTTGGAACACCTTACCCCCCTTATGGATATCTACAGATAGATATTGCTCGGTGTAGGTACGCAAACCAATGAGGATACCACCAGAGGCGAGTCCAATTACATTCATTACATGCCAAGTTTTTGCAATTGCATATATGACATATTTGTCTCACTTTATGATTTAGTGGCCAGGGTCGACAATCCTTTGACCAGTAGCAACACGTCCACTGCTATAGGCTTATAATAATGGTGATAATAGCACGTACGCAAACGAACTGCTAATGAACGCAACTGCGTTGGAATATCGGGAAACAATAGAACTCACAGATCATGGTAAATATCCAGTTGATTTTAATAATTATACGTAAACGAAGTTTTGAGCGGGCAGGCCATAGTAACAGTTATAATATATCAATGGGGCCGGCTAGATACAATACTAATGAACTCCATATATCGGGAAACAATAGAACTCACAGATCATGGTAAATATCCAGTTGATTTTAATAATTATACGTAAACGAAGTTTTGAGCGGGCAGGCCATAGTAACAGTTATAATATATCAATGGGGCCGGCTAGATACAATACTAATGAACTCCATCTATGCCATCACAGGGTCACGCGTGATCCGATCAATAGATTATGTATGACTGATACTAACGTTTTCTGAACTCCAAAATTTCACTGCATGGCTTAGGACCTACAAATCTTCGGTCTGCCTACCATACTGCTATACCCTTGGACAGGGTTCATCTAAGACACCTAGCCTGTTACATGCAATTTAACACCCATAAAAGTGTAGTGGATGCAATAAATGTGTATCGTATTGTATTGGACTGTATTTAGAGGAATTGATCACCACGCCTAGACCAAAATATTTGGCTGGTGACCAAAATTCACCATATTCGTGCATTTGTATATTCGTGCTGTGGGGTCAACGCGGCTCGACAAACGTAGTGTAGGACGCCCGCCGGCCAGGTGCAGTGACGATCTGAGAAAGGCTGCTGGTAGAACCTGGATGCTGGAGGCGCTTACTAGGGGAGGCCTAATGCAGTCCACTGTTGGAAAAAGGCCTCATTGTATTCTGTGATCGCCACGGACACCACGCTAAACTCTTCGAGCAAAATTATAATATTTTCCTATCCTAACTACTAACACAAATTAAGAAAAATACTAGCTAAACTGCTCAGCTGATTTTATTGACCACTTGCGCCTTATTGGATAGCACATTTATTGCTATTTGATACTGATCGGATTTATGCGAATTCCAGCTCCACTCTGAGCTACATTTGAGTGATACCTGCGGGGTGATTGGCTAACTCTGTTGCAAACAGAAATGATTGACACCCATCCTGTTTTTACAAACTGTGACAGTTTGTCAATTGACTTTCATTGAATTTTGACAGATGAAATATCAAAGTTTGTAAAAACAGGATCGGTGTCAATCATTTTTGTTTGCAACAGAGTTAGCTGATCACCCCGCTGAATAAAAAGTATCGTCGCTTTTGAAGACGTAATTATATTTGCACCAAATTTCATCCAAATTGGTTCAATTGTTATGCTCTCCTGAGCAAAAACAAATTTCTAAACAAATTTCGTAATATAGTATATATACAATCCAACGGTAAGTGAATCTCCCAAAATGTACAAATGTATTAGGACTACAGCAGTTCGTAGGTAGTGAAAGAAGAACAGAAAAAAAAACACTAACTGTAAAAACGTAACAAATAATAAATCTTCAGTACGTGACGGGTATACCTCGTAAATTTTCACTCAATTAAAGGGAAAAAGAAGGGAATTGCGCACGTTTGTATTTGCATACCGTTGTTTTAATTCGGGATAATGTAGCTAACTGGACTGTCGCATTTAGATTAGATTGATGGTGATCGCATTTTATGCGTCGCACTGGCTCTGTTTGTGAAATCCTTGGTATTCACAATTTATCGACACGATATACTTATCTTACCGAAATTTTATATACTTATAGTCAACAAACTTCTATAATAATAAAAGTGCCAGATAGAAATTTTAACCAATCCTACTACGAGTACTCGTAATATTCTAAAGGCGAAAGTTTGTGAAATGTGAAATGATTGGCTTCTCCTTCACACTAAAACGGACGGATAGAGCTGAAATTTTGCATAATAAGTAGTTCTAGATGAGAATTAACATATAGGCTACTTTTACATTGGGTACCACGCGAGCGAGCCGCGGGTGGAAGCAAGTTTCAAAATAAGATTTTTTCAGATAAAACTTAACAAATAAATGTCAAATTATCAGTTATGTTATGGGTATGACAGTAAGCGCCCGCGCTTTGAGATAAAACCACATGCTTCAGTAAAGATGTCAATTCTTTTGTACTCGATTGCGATAACGCACGCGTACAAGTACCAGGCGTGCATACTTTGTAAGTAGTGATCCGTCACGTTTTAGGCGCAATAAAACGCCTCCTCGGCTAATACGGAGCCCTGGTGCTTTGAATTCATAAGTACCGATTTTGGGTAGGATTTTTACGAGAAATGGGTTAAAAGGAGTGAATATGTTTGCTAGGGTCCCCTCGCAAAGAGGATAATTAAGTAAAAGGTTAAGAGGTTCAATAACTATACGATATAAGTAAGTATGTATTCGTTCCTGTAAACATTTTAGGAGCAGTAGGAGTACCTGAACAGCTTAATGATGCATATCCTTTTGTTACTTTTCTTAGTCGTACATAAATACCAATGAGCATTGAGTGAGTATGATCACATTATTAGCTGTTGTGACGCTAGTTCAAGGGGGAAAATGTACCTATGAGTATTCGCTATCTATTCATACTGACAACAATCTATTTTCACGACACACAACAGCATAATCAATGTTATAATTTTATTAGTTCCGTTTACGCGTGAAATTTATAGTGAAATTAATGTTTTGAAAGTAGTTTTACGCCACTAAAGCAGTGCAATGTAATTTCAACTTTAGAAGGGACTGTATACAAATTCAAATCCTTTTTTGCTAGAACAAGAAACCTGAATGATTCCCAAGAATATAAATCCATTTTCTCGTGAAAAAAAAAAGAATCCCTAGAAATCCAAAATGAGATCCAATTTTCTAGAAAGTAAGTATCAAGTTTGACCTTGTCTCCTCGATGTAAACGATTGGTTTGGGAAAAAAGTTTCAAAGATATTGAGAAAGTTGCCCGAGCATGTTTTATTAACTGTTCCTAGGATTTTTCGTAAATATTTAAATAAAGTTGGTAGCCTAGTGGAATATTCAGGAGGTCATGGGTTCGAAACTCGACCGAGAGTCACTAGATTTTTTTACAGACAAGATAATATTAAAAATTAAAAAAAAAAACCTTGACACAAAATTCATATTTCCCCATCCTGCTTCATCAACCGACCCTGGTCACAATCTTTCTAAAGTCTTTTCATTGAGACCATTCCAATGAGCCCAAACACGATCAGCCTTCTACTATAAGTTGGTGAGGAGTGTTGCCGCAGCATCAAGTCAAGATTACCATGTTCTTCTAAAATTATTGAAGTAACCAGGCTACCTTTAGAATGGATTAGACCGGTGGTAGTTGCTCACATCCTTTCATCATAAAATAGCTGATGATCTTCAAACAGCAGAACAGACTTTCTAGAATCATATGCTAAAACACTCTCGTTCAATTCAAATGTAATAGCATAGTTTTTTGTCGTAATGATAGAGTTCTTTATGAAGAGCTCATCCGGGGAGTACTACCACCATACCCATTTCTACCGTGAAGCAGAATCGCTGTATTTTGGTTTGAAGTGTGCGGGCCCATAAATTAGAGGCTTGTCACCTTCATGCCTCAAGTTGATGGATGCAAGGCACTTCCAAACTTTGACCTACGAAGCAATACTTTGTTATAAATAATGGCTACCACATAACATCAGGTAGGCCATGCGCTAGTTTCATCTTCAGATATCATAAAACCCTTTCATCATAAAAGAGCTAATGGTTGGTGAGCAGATTTTATTGGATCATAGCTAAGAACACTCTCCATCAAGTCAGACCAAAAATTAATCAAAATCGGTTTCCCGGAAACGAGGAGTTGGTAACCCATGACTTCATAAAAAACGAATCTGGAATGTACCACGCTAAAATACATCATCGGCATTAACATCATACGCTTATAGTAGCGTGCTTCCGGACATATGCCTCCCCCAATGAGTGATGTGGGTTATAAATCCTACTCTAAAGTTTATCCCTGATTTTTCAAACTTTTCCAATTACCCCCTCTAAGCGCGATAAATCATCCCTCCTAATGTTGTGATGCTGTCAGAGTGGCCATATGAGGCGCTTTTGTTTCTAGTCAACCAAGGGCAATCAAGTGGGACGCTGGTGACCAGCTTTTGGTAGAAAATGGGACAAATGAAATCCCACATTTTTATCTAGGTACAGGCAACATGTCGGTTATCGACAATGTGTGTGATTGAACTTAATATATTGTGTGTAAGGTGTTCCAACTGCCACCTTCACAAGCCAACCTCACCTACCCTTGGTGTATACTGTTAACTAACAAACGGGACTCCGGCGGCTATGGGCATATCCCCTTTCTAATAGGAGAAGTTTATGTACAGCAGTGGACTGAATATGCTGGTGTTCTTGTTACTTAATTGTACCACACTTCAATCAATTTCAATATATCCGCTAGCGGTTTCGCTCAAGTGGTACCCGGAAAAAAATATCCTATACATGTTATTCCATTAGTATACTTATAGAATTATGAATGTATATTCCATGTTCGTTCATGATACCCAGAACACAAGAGAGTCTTAGTATAGAGTCGAGGCTACGCGTCTGTTATTATGTTATGTTGTTTTAGTAAGTACATTAAATAAAATACCTAAAACAGAGGCTCAATCACGAAGACTCGCGAAAAAGTATCGGAGACATAAAATTTTGGCCAGTGAGAAAGGGTAGCTTCAAACGAACGCTTTGTCATTGGCCAAATCTTTTTTGTTACGCTTACGATACGTCGTCAGGTTAAAATATTCGTGATCACCCTTTAGATGAGTCCGGGGGATTGTCGTCTGACACAAGAGAGAACCCTATAGTAGGCACTATTAAATTAGTCTGTGATATTTGTTCAAAGCTATGGAAGTGACTGTTGTTCAGTTATGTTATCCTAGTACGTTAAATAGAATAGCAGTATAGTATAGTTTTCACAAAGCTTTGCAATCACGAAGTTTGCACAATACCCGCCCATCCCAAACCGCATCGTGGTCCCCGTCGCCGTAGAGATGTATAGCCTTAGCTGTAAGGGTCAGAATAGCATGGGAGCCAGACACGCTTTTCACAACCCAATGAGAGGAAGGTTAAATAGACGTGCTAAATATTAGGCATAGAACAGCATTTGCATTGAAGAATGGAAGCGCTCGGACCTTAATGGCACTAATCAAATCTCCCATTCAAATTTATTTTCCAGCACAATTTATTTAGGTATTCATTTATTTATTTATGTTCCAGCTTCTGCCCGGGGCTTCGCTCGCATTAAGGTGATCTTTCTATCCCTCACGTATTGTTTTTTATCGACATAGGTATGGCCGTATGTCCATTTCTGTATCCCTGACAAAGTGTGATGATCGGTTCAGTAGACTTAACAAATACGCGTTTATAATGTCAGTTGGGATTCTTTGTATGGAAATTTGTAGTTCACAGCAGCACACACTCAGCGTTGTAGCGGCATCGCCTCGCCTCGCAAACCGAAAGAAAACAACGCAAAGCGCTATCCTATGGTACAATGTATGCTATTGAACGCTAGCTCCAGAACTACACTCACAGTGTCTGAGTTAAAATAGAACGGAGAGGGTTCCGCCAGAGTACTACAGTCGCTGGGGCCACTTTTATATAGTGCTTCTCTGTGATCAAGGCTTAAACGCTGATGCCGCTTAGATTATGAAACGAATGCGGAGATTGAAATATGTTTTTAAAACGTCACCTTTTTGGAAACCCTTAGGAATAACGGCATTCAAATCGATAATTTCAGTAGGCAGTCGATCTCTCTTTTTTCCATAAAAAAAATGTTATTTTTTTTTCTAATTCTAAAACTATATGTAAAGAACTAAAAGTCTTTTCGACTCTAATAACTCCATCTGTAACATGGTTTTTCAAAGATCGCCTCTTTCGATCGCTCTTTATAGGTGGGGAGTGAAAACTTGGAAAAGAGGGCGAGCCAACCTTATGGTACTAGGTACATTCTATATAAACTAGCCATGTGATATTTAATAACAAAAACTAGCAGAATTTTTAATTATTAAAATATTTAGACCTCAACTTTAATTCTCTAAATTAAAAAAAATTAAACGAATATTTTTATATATAGAGTTTGAATTTGTATACTATCCCGAATAGGGTTAAATCTACTCCCAGAGGTAAACAACATTTGTTCAAGGACTTTTTAGAACAGCAAGGAAAGATACCAAGTAATTATTGTAATTTATTAATTTACGAGTAATTTTTACGGAAGAATCAAGAAAAATAATCATAAAGTAAGTAGATGGGAAACGTCCATTTATGGAAAAAAATAATTTTAATTGACAGAAGATTGGTGATTTCACTGCAAATGTCCAATATTATCTAAATAATACATTTATATACGATTTATAATTTGTTTTTCATAGAAGAGGGCGTGACACAAATAACTTTGGGAACTCTTGTAGTCCAGGAAAATTAGGGGTTTCACCTCGGAATGAGAGATAGTCGGCTATAAACTTGTATAAACCTTTATTTGAGCACCCTAAAACTTGTCTCAAAACCTACTTATCGTAGGGTGTTAGCTTCTACAGATATTCACAGGTCAAGGGTCAAAAAATGAATTTATTGCAAATATCATGTTTCCAATGGGTTTAATGCTATCTATATCTTAATAAATATTGTAGAACATTAAATTTTCTACATCTTTTATTTGAACATTTTTTTAATATCTTGAATCTAGCGCGCGCAGTGGGCGCGCTCTGCCCTCTATCTCGAAAATGGTTCAAGATATCAAAAAAATTTTTGAACAAAAGATGTAGAGAATTTAACGTTCTACAATATTTACTAAGATATAAATAGCATAAAACCCGTTGGAAACATGATATTTGCAATAAACAGATTTTTTGACCTTTGACCTTGGAATATCTGTAGAAGCTAACACCCTACGATAAGTAGGTTTTGAGACAAGTTTTAGAGTGCTCAAATAAAGGTCTATACAAGTTTAATGGTGACTATCTCTCATTCTAAAATTCTTGCCCTAATTTGAGTAATTTTCTTGGTCTATTGATCTATGAAAGAGAAAGCGGAAGACCATTTTTTATCTTGAACGACGGTTGTGTCATTTTTAATTTTTTATTTTTTTTGTGTTTTTCTGATGCATATCGTTTTTTATTAATGGAATTTTAACCGTTATAAGTTAGTAATAAGACACAATTATTAGTTAAATGGAATAAAAAAGACTTTAACAGGAATTCTTTGATTAAGAAAATTGTGCGCCGATCGATTTTTGTTATAGTTGCCATTGCTATACTTGCAGAAAGCAAGACTTGACTGAAGACTGGACGACTGGACTTATAAACTGTACTACGTTGCCTTATATTATTATGAACAATTAATTATACTTGATACTAGCGAAATTGTGGAAAACTATCCCAGAAGCAAAAAGTGAAGTGAAAGAGACAGCTCATACCTACTCAAAATCACTTGTACCAACCCAAGTTTCCTTTATAATTTCGTAAATCGCACGACGAACATTTCTCAATTTCACCCCTTTGTATCTTACACTTGTAGCAAATATACATTCAAATCGTACCTTATGTTTATTGAATTATGATTGGTTTTCTCCCAACTCTGGGGTTAGGGTCTAGATCAATCTTCAGGTCACGTGTATCTACGTGACTAAGTCTGAGAAGGTAGAGTAGTAAGTAATATAGGGTTTGTATAAACAACTATCATCAACCGCTTTTTTAACCGACTTCAAAAAAAGGAGGAGGTTTTCAATTCTGTTGTATATATTTTTTATGTTTGTTACCTCATCACTCCGTCATTAATGAACCGATTTGGAAAAATCTTTTGTCGTTGTGTAGGGTATACTTTCCAATTGATCCCATAAAAATGTACCTGATATTGACTTGGCTTAGGGCTACAGGTGATGTTGACTTGGCTTCAGAAGATGGAGGTTTGAACTCCTTACACCCCTTATTTCATATAAGTTAACGTCTCCTTAATTAAAGACCACAGGGGAATGTAAATATGTTGAACACACCGACAGCAGTTCTTGAGTTCATTCAATAACTCATAAAAATAGTAATAATGCTGGATATTTTTCATGCAACGTTTTTGTATGAAAAATATCCAGCGTGTTTAACACGTTGACTGTCCCGCCTATTTTTATAGATACAGGTACAGTGAGTTTAACATAAAACACTCATATTCGAGACAAATATTTTACAGATCATACAAACATTTGTCCGGCGACGGGAATTGAACCCGCAACCAAACGTCGAACGTTTCAGGTGGGCCTTCACCTTTACAGAGGTAGTACAAAAAGCACTTTAATTTTTTCTGGTATTTTCCAATCAAACGAGGAGTCCAATTCGTCCCATGATGTTATTTCATTAGGTTCATCTTTGCGTTTTTATACTATTTGCTGATTTAGATTTTGGCTTGATAAGGACATCATCTGCTAAGAAATTTAAAGTAAACGACGCCACAAGCGCTTCACTAATAAACTAAACGGAAGCTTTAGGTAAACGTAATTCTCCAGAACGCAGATGTTCGCGGAATAGCTCGGCTGCCAACATTAATATCTCAAGTATTATTTGAGTTCCGGATAATCTTCCTTTGATATTTGAGAATGTATTATTTTTGTAGTAAATTTAGGAATAAACACGTTGTTTTAAGTTGTGTTTGATCGTCAAAAAGGTTAAGCCTAAATATATAAAAGAAAGATTTCGATGATGATCAAGAAGGTAATCTTGTTGCAATAAATAAATGAAACAAAAACTTCAAATGTGTAACACTATAGCACAAAACCTTACCTATTGGGAAACCTTTCATACCTACTACTCAAAAGATTTTTTTTGATAATACTTACATATTTTTTTTATTACCTATTCGTCGGCATCTGTAACGCAGTCATGGGCAAAGGAAGAGGATCAAACCCAAATCAGAATGTTTGCATTATTTGCAAATATTTCTCTAAGGTCTGAGTCTTTTCTATTTATATTATGTATGTACTGACAAAAATATATAAGTAGTATGTCAGTCACTGTGGTTCCTATAAAAAAAGCTCTGCTTAGTTTGCGTTTTTTATTATCGGCTTCATTAAATAAATAAAAAAACTCATAAAATTTGGTCGAGCTGAAATTTTTATTAAATAGAAAGAAGATTATCATACATAGAAAACGACCCCGACCCGAGACAAATATTAGAAAGGTTAGGATAATATTTAGAGACCTCATTCACATTTGTTTCTTCCACTTGAAACTCCTTATACCTATATATATGCTGTAAGCAAGGACAGTATCCTAAACACTCAACTAAGCGGAAGTTATTCCAGCATTTATGAGTATTCACATCAAGAACTATACGGGCGTGCCCCATCTAAACTTTATCGCTCGCACAGCGCTATTGTTCCATAGGGATGGTTGTATCTTTATACGTAGGTAGGTATTTTAACATGAAGTATGTATCTTCATTTTCTTGAAAATATTTTATTTTATGTTTTTGATTTTACCAAGAGAAAACCAACACATAATCATTAATCACACATGCGTATACATAGCTGTACACAAAGCTATGTTATGATAGCAGTATACAATACATAGCTGTCATTGTACCAGGCTGTCAGAGCATCAAAAGAGAGAGCCATAAAAAAGCAGCTGTTTTTAATGCTGTTTAATACCTGGTTCAACTGGATGTACCAGGGGTCTCTTCAGAGGCTTGATACCGAAGAATAGTGAAAAAGTATTCGTATCGTGGATGTAAAATGTTTGGCCAGTGAGAAAGCATAGATTCAAAATATTGCTTTCTCATTGACTAAAACGTTTCGTTACGCTACGATACGTCGGTTGAAATATTTATCGTGATCGCCCTACGATCTAAGAAAACAGCATTAACAAACCAGTGATAGACTAGTTTTGATGTACGAGGCAAAAACCAGACGGGAAAAGTCAAGGGATTTCTTTAGTTCTTGGCTTGTTATTTTTAGACTAGAAAAAACAGCAACCTAAAGACTAGCTCAAATGTACCAGGCTGCCAGCATCACTATGGAGTAGTTTCGTGGCTATTCGATATTAGTTAGGAACAGCTATCAAAGTTAGATAGCTAATTAACACCCTGGTTATAGCGGAATGTAAACAGCTAGGTAAAATGACGATCACAGTGGAAAAAAGAAAAGCTAGGTAAGATGAAGGAAAATATTGTGAGGGAATGGGCAGTTTAGTCAGCTCCACAACTATTGACCGTGTCTTTCGTGTGGGTAAGGCCGACTAGGCTGAGAGGATGGTATAGGTGCTGGGCAAGGCATGACCTAGGCACGACCAGCATTACGGTCTATGAGGTAAAGTTACACTTTACGCTAAATCATCAATAAACTAATCTAGAAAACTAGAAACTAGAAATAGAAATAGTTGATAATTTATTTGCAACAACAAACAGTTTACAAGTAGGTACATAAGAGTATATTATGAATGTATAAAAAAAAGACGTGTGGCACTCGGGGACTGCCGCGGTAAAGCTATTGCATAGCATTTTGTATCAACTTATGCAATTATAATTATTTATTTATTTTATTTATGCAGTATTTCTTTTTCTTTGATATTAAGTTCAATTCAAGTTACACTTTTTGAGCGTGGTGACCGATAAGAAAACATTTTTTTTTCTTTTATTAAATAAACGAGCTTCGTAGAGTCGTACAATACGTCTAGTTGCACGCACACAAACACCGTGTCGAAGACTGCCGAAAAGAAACGACGTTAGACAATGCACGGCCTTCAAGCCACACCTCCGTGCCCGTCGGAGTGGGGAGCGTGAGGTTTTTTTTCGTTACGGAATTTCTGGATTCGGTCCCCGCGCTCAAGGCCCTCGATAGAAGCTATGCAAGAGCTTAAAAAGATTTCATAATCATTAGCAATAGAAGACACCTATTACAGATAGTATAATAACTACATGGATAGTAGGTTTATTTTACGTACATTAACTACGAACTGCATAACAAACTGCACACAAACTTACATTTTACATTGAATCTTGGTAAAACATTTACCTTCAAAGTTTGGTAAGATTGTGCATTACTCTCAAGCGGAGACAATTTGCATAATGCTATGCACATTTTGATGTGGTTTTGGTCTAACGGCTACATTTTTCTAGGTAAAGTTTACAATTTCGTTCCCGTATAAACTTTCGTTACTATGAGACAAAAGACGTTAGCTTAAGTTGACCACTAGGGTCAATTTTAAAAAAATAAATAATTCTGGACATTATCACACAGCATCATGTAGCCCCAAACTAAGTAGAGCTTGTGTTATGGGAACCACGTGATTGATATAATACATAAATGCAATTCATAGCTCCTAGTAACCAGCTACAGGTAGATAGTTTCTGGTTGCCAGCTACTGGTAACCAGCTACTAATAGTTAGCTACTGTTACACAGCAGCAGCAGCTACTGTTACAAGCTATTGGTAGTCAGCTACTAGTAGGTAGCTACTAGTTGTTCATCTTCTGGTGGCAAGTTACTTGAACCATACTAGTGGTAGGCTTTTAGCCAGCTACTGGTAGCCAATTGCTGGTAGCTATTAAATCAATGCTTCGCTCACCAAAATCGAGCTGTCTTGCCTGCTCAATAATTTACGCTAGATGTAGCCATTCGAGGGTGTCTGATATAGGTTACACGTAGCAAGATACCTTTAGTTAACCTAGTTGGGAAACGAACCGTTATGCTTAGTGGAACATCGAGGTAGTTGGTTCAAGTTCTGCTGTGCACCAAACCAGAATAAAAAATTAGAACATATTACAGAATAGCTGTATGAAAAATATCAAGTTTTCGAAAAAAATCGCCTTGATACAAATGTTTGTATGATTGCCGCTGTGGGACAAATGTTTGTATGTTCTGTAGATATTTGTCTTGGGTCTGGGTGTTTTCTATGTATGATGTGTATGTATTTACAAAAAAAAATTATATGTGTAGTATATCAATCATGTGGTTCCCATAATACAAACTCTGCTTAGTTTGGGGCAACATGATGCTGTGTGATAGTGTCCAGCATTATTTATTATTATTGGTCTAAGTATTTTATATATGTACGTATTTACAAAGGTCTTCTTTCACGTCATAACACTAGCTCAGCTTAGTTTGGGGCTAGATGATAACATAGCCGTAGGATAACATCATCATAATGATGATTATATTAGTAACTATACCAGGTAAATTAATAACATCAACATAATTACAAAGAAAATTACAGTCAATAAATAAATAAATAAAAGATGAGAAAGAAAGTCATAGCAATTTTGTTTTTCCATATTTTCCTTGTACTTGTTTTTATTAGCTTTAAGTGCTTTTATTATATACCATTGATTGACCTCTCCCCCCACCCCTGTACGAACACTTAAGAAGATAAAACCCACGCTTTTTAAGTGAAACTCATGATAAGCATTTCAGAGGCGAATGTGCCGGCGCGCCTTGGTCATAAACTAAGCATTTAGATGAAATTATATTTAAGGAATTAAATCCGCAGCATCACGCTTTGTAAAAATCTATATATATAAAAGAAAGTCGTGTTAGTTACTCCACTTATAACTCAAGAACGGCTGAACCGATTTAACTGAAAATTGGCAGGGAGGTAGTTTAGAGCCAGGAGAAGGACATAGGATACTTTTTATCCCGTTCGACAGCATTCCCGTGTGACTTGACATGAAACGTCAGTCATTATAAAACGTGGTATAACAAAAAAGAATCAGACTTGGAATAACAAAACGCAAATGACAGCAATGTAATTGACGTATAATGACGTACAGATGTGTAATGACGTATGGATGACAATTTGATATTTGTAAGAAATCAATAATAAAACTATTTCTATTAAATAAATAATTAACAATTATAATGTAAAGATAGTGCCATTGCCCATTCGTAAAAAGTGAAGTGAACTATAAAACTCGGTATGGTTGAAAATTTGAGTTTTTAGGTGAAGTGAAGTTTAATTAATAATGCTATGCCAGCACCATATCGTGAAATGAATGACGCATTTAATAGAGAATTGGAACGGGAACGTGAATATGATCACCAGGAATTAGATTTAGTAGTTCAAACGAAAGTACCCCTGTTGAATTACCAACAAAAGGAAGTTTATGATACTTTAATGAAGGCAATCGATGATGAAAATGGTGGTTTATATTTCCTAGATGCCCCTGGTGGAACTGGCAAGACATTCCTCATGTCATTAGTTTTAGCAACTGTTCGGTCGAGATCTAACATAGCGGTTGCAGTTGCTTCTTCTGGAATAGCAGCCACATTGTTAGAAGGATGCCGTACGGCTCATTCAGCATTCAAATTACCGTTAAATCTTCAAACTATTGAAGAACCAACGTGTAATATTGCAAAACACTCAGCAATGGGCAAAGTTTTAGCGGTATCGAAAATCATCATCTGGGACGAATGCACAATGGCGCATAAACGTGCATTAGAAGCACTTAACCGAACATTAAAAGATTAACGCAATGACTCGAGATGTTTTGGAGGAGCAATGATTTTACTGTCTGGCGATTTCCGCTGAGCAATTGCTGACTATCGGTAATGGTCAAGTACCTGTCGATGAATCGAGCGGATTAATATCATTTCCAAATAATTTCTGTAATTTTGTCTCATCAAAAGACGAACTTATCAACAATGTATTTCCAGAAATTATTTCTAACTACAAAACTAATGAATGGTTGAGTGAGCGAGCAATTTTAGCGGCTAAGAATAAAGATGTAGATGACCTAAACTACATAACGACCTAAATAACATAATTTAAAATAAGATCATTGGAACAATGCATTCATTCAAATCTATTGACTTCGTCACAAATGAAGATGAAGCCACCAACTATCCAATTGAATTTTTAAACTCTTTGGACGTGCCGGGCTTACCACCGCACAATTTACGCCTAAAGGTTGGCTCCGTAGTAATCATGCTTCGAAACATAAACCAACCAAAACTGTGCAACGGTACGCGTTTGGTGGTTAGAAAATTGATGAACAATGTAATTTACGCTACGATAATGATAGGAAAATTCAAAGGTGAGGAAGTTCTCATTCCGAGGATACCGATGATCCCAACCGATATGCCGTTTGAATTTAAAAGACTTCAATTTCCGATACGTCTTGCATTTGCCATGACCATCAACAAATCACAAGGCCAATCCTTAAAAGTTTGTGGTTTAAATCTAGAACATTCATGTTTTTCCCATGGTCAATTATACGTGGCATGTTCACGGGTCGGAAGACCATCTGCGTTGTTTGTTTTTGCACCTGATAATAAAACAAAAAATGTCGTGTATCACAAGGTACTTAAATGAAGAGCAACCTATGTACTAAAATACAGAAATAATTATGAATGATTAATGTAGGTATTTTTTTTTTTTGTATTTTTTCCAATTAAAAAAAACTGCTTATTTATTGCCTTTAAGGCGGAACAAAGTTCGCCGGGTCAGCTAGTATTCTATAAAACGATTAGCCACATAATTGTTTTTTTATTCAATTTTAAAAACATGAATCTGCCACCAGACACCCCTTAATTTATTTACCACCTATACCTGTCTTGTGCACTTTTTCAGCCACCTTTTGGTTTTTTGGTCCAAATAAATTGTTTCTATTTCTATTTATTTTCCATTACAATTATGCCAACAGGGTATTGATATACCCAATATGCAATCGTACCTTTACCAGTAGTTTGAGAAAACCGTTACGTTAGTAACAGTATTAAATCGATGTTTCTATACATCGAAATGAATGTCTAGTATCAAAATATATCGATGGTTCTATCAGAATACAATTGTCCAAATAAAATAGTAAATATTTACAAGTTTTCTTTTCATCAGTACAGTTCGAAACCGAAATAGTTTTAATTCTGTTAAACTTAACAATGTTGAATTTGACTTCGGCCACGTTACTGAGCTGTCTAGATAACTGTGGCTTTGATCTTCAAAAACAAAATGCTTGTAAAATTAGCTTTGTTCATTAGAATTCTTTTGTATGACAAAGAAAATACTTATCTTTAATAACACAGCCTTTAACATTTAAAAAAAGCTTTGACGTGTTTATGATTGACCCACTTCAGTGTGCATGAAAGAAGAAACGGTCTTGGATTCTTTACTTCGTTATTCCTAGCATATCATTCTACCTTGTCACTACTTGTATGGCCGTTTAGTAGCACTTATATTTGAGCGCTTCTGTGCTTTGGAAGGCACATTAAAATGTTGGCCCTGCTTTTTCAGTCGTTAAGCCACGTTGGAGGACTTCGAGGGGCATAAAAACTCCGATACCAAAGTTGGCTACTAGCTCATACAAAGGAAGGACTTCACTCATTGTTGAGAGGTCTCGGAAGCCCTATGATATAAAACGACCTCGTTGGCACAATGGGGTGTAAGGAATACCAAAGTCCATCAAAGGAAATAAAAAAAATACATGAAACAAAATCTCTTTCTTTAACTAGAACCTTATCATTTTTCAATTTAGATAGTATTTTTTTTAAGTAACACCATTTCGTAGCACGATCTAACAGAGAAGAATTGGCAAGACACTCTGCATGGCTTTTATTTTTTTATCGTCTTTGTAACAATTGTTGGTATTATTAATCGTTTTTGAGGGAGTTGGAGACAGTTTCATGCCAAGCTGTTTGTCATCTAAATAAACAGACATTTTATGTTAACCATTATTAAAGAGATTACGTATTACAAAATTTTTGAATTTATTTACTTATTCAGTCGAACGAACAGCACGAACACAGTGAACCTCGCCGGCCCGTGGTGCACCCTGCTAAACTAACAAACGGGGCTCTGGCGGCTGGCTGATTGCGTCATAGCATGATAGTGGACTGATCTAAGCTGGTGTTGTTCTAAATGAATTAGTTAGCCATCTTTCTGGAAAATATTATTTTATTAATTAACCATTAGCAATTTATTGTTATGTAGATTAGATAAGTTGTAGAGATTATTGTCATATCGCTCTTCTTATTGGGGTTGGCTGGTTTATGTCTAGGAATTGACTGATATAGACTGGTCACCAGCCGGTGGTGGGTGTTATCATTTTTGTTGTTGTTATTGTTGGCACAATGGGAGAATAGGCTGAGAAGCAAGATTGGATTCCATTCCGTGGTAACAGTGTACACATAGTTCTTGATACCAACGAGACGTTAGATTGGTGCTATTTATCATCTTTTGTTCTATGACTTGTAAAAAAATCGTTTTGTCTTAGCAAAAGGCCGTTCAAGATTTCGTTTCGTTAAGTTGACGATTTCTAAGTAGGTAAGCACCTACTTAGATATTCCCGTCCCTACTGTCAGGGACGTCTCCTTTGATGAAAATTTGACGCGAATTCCCAAAGTTTGAAAACTGTTTAAGACTTTTGATTTTCTTTGTTCACATTAAAAGACGATGTAATTAGTGCCTCTTAATTCGAGAAGTTAGATACAATCTTATTAAAATGGAGTGCCAAAGTTGAATGAAAGCTTTACAGGATTTCCACTGAGTTAAAATTTTAATCTTTATCCTTAAGTTCCAGCCTGTAAACTTAAAACCTTCTGCATAATAGCTACGATGTATTAAGAAATCCTTATTTTTGTATCATCATCATTGCAGGCCACTACTGGACATAGGCCTCCCTCAATGAGCGTCATTGCGCCCTCCTCAGCTCGAGGCATGCAGTGCTTGGGATTTAGTTAGACTTCAGCACGTATACCATCCTCTCAGCCTAGTCGACTCCTCAGGAAAGACATGTTCTGTAGGTACGTGGGGAGCTGCTTAAGCCGCGGGCTTACTCAATGTTTTGCTTCACCGGTTTGACTATATAATGTTTTACGTTATCAAAAATCTTTTTAGTCACGGCCGAGATTGGAACCCACAACACGATCTCAAGCCGGGGTGTATCTCATTAGGCCATCACGGCTTGGTTGGCTATCTTGGAGGATAATTATTATTTATTTATTCGGAATCCAAGCAAACCTCACCTGCCGGTGGTAACAAACGGGGCTCGGACGGCCGGCTGATTGTGGCATAGCGCAGCCTATCCCCGGCACAGCTACATCCCCTGGCCGTTGACGGGCACCAGCGTCGGTGGTTGGCCTGCTATCCTCAACCCGAATTATGGGCATATCCACCTTTTTATCACAGGAGGCATATGTCTAGCAGTGGACTGATAAAAGCTTTTGTCATTGTTGTAATCTCAGTTTTTTGCTAGAAAAGTTTTCTCAATTTTCTCATCTGCCCCTTAACTACGTTAATATTAAACTCTAAACTTATCCACCCTTCTCTGTCGGTTATAGAGATCAATATCATCACGCTTGCCTCGCAGTCGGATCAAACTTCAAATTAACACCTTAATAAATAGCTATTACCTAAGTTTTAAACGAGATTAGATCGTGGCGAAGGGATGTCTTGGTAATTCCATCGTTAATTAGTTTCATTATTATTCTATACTAATAATTCGATAGGAATAGTTTGTATGGTTGTAGAGACTTCTTCTTCGTCTGAGCTAGTGGCAAACTCCGGTGTTGGAGTTTCTAGGCCATCCGAAGGCCTCCTCATTATTTCACAGACTGAGCTACACATAAGTGCTAGTTGTATTCATAATTAAATTGACTGACAGGAGAGGAGAGCTTAAGTTACTTTAAGTTTAATTTATAACATACTTAAAATGTTATGTATAGGTTAGTTTTTTGTTACAAAATGAGATATTTAAAATTATCAAAACCTATCTTTACAATTCTTATTTTGCGATGCTTGAAAAAGGCAATAAATATTTTTTTACACTTTGAAAAATAAACTCATATTAAATCTTGAAGATTACGCAAACAAAGTTGCGAGAGATGTATCATAATTGTATTAAAAATAATAATGTTTATTAATGTAATGTATGTGTGAATTTTTATTTTAGCTTATAATTCGTTTTGGCTACGTTTATAAGCATTTGAATAATGATAGATATAAATCTATTTGTATAAAACACAAACAACTAACAACATTTATTTCTTTTTTAGTAGCACATACCAGGTATCTGCTAGTAATAAATATATAGGTATAAATAATAAATAGGTCCCGAATTATGACACACACCGAGTGCTTCCTCATTCTTACAAAGAATCAATAGACATTCAAATCTATTTTCCAACTTCGTCCTCGTACTTTCCACTCAGATGTCACTGAAGATAAATTGAACTCGCAAAGAAAACTAAGAATGTAATTTTAAAACGTAAAGTGCTACTCGGGCAGTCCTATCTGCAAACGTAGAAAATGTTACATCCTTTCTACTCTTTGAAAATGTCAAGTCGTTTCTACAATGTAGAAAATTTAGTTCTGCCATGTTATAAACCAGACACATTTTTTTCATCTTGAACGAAGGTTCGGAAGTCTAGACATTGGCCTCCGCCTCCCCTAGTAGTATCTGGGATAACGACCTCTGTGGCGCACTCTGTGAAAGCCTGCCTAAGACGGAGGAGGTTGTGGGTTCGATTCCCACCACGAAAAATGTTTGTATGATTTGTCTCTGGTCTGGGTGTTTTCTATGTATGATACCTGTCTAGTATTACATTTACAAATAAATATATATCCTTCTCCGAATATCAGCCTATATCAATTCTCCCATTTCTATCCTAAGTTCACGAACGTCTTATCCATCGTCAATTGAGTTCCTTCCTTACCTATAATAATTTGCTTAATCCCTATCAGTCAGGTTTTCGACCCGGTCACAGTACTACGCTTATCAAATTCACTGACGACACACGTCTTGGTATGGACAGTGGTAAGGTAACAGTACTTACATTACTAGACTTAAGTAATGCCTTTAATACCGTTGACTTTTATTGCTTCACTCTTAACATTTCTCCTTCGGTGATTTAATGGTTCCATAACTACCTCTTTGGGCGTCGTCAGCGTATTCGCCTCGATGAATCCTGTTTATCGTGGAAAGGCGTTCCACAGGGGGGTGTCTTGTCACCTCTCTTATTTGTAATTTTTATAAAATCTATTACTAAAAAACTATCTTCTTCCTGCCAGTTATATGCAGATGATCTGCAAGTTTACTGCCAAGCTCCATTTGACTATGTTTCTATTGCTATTAACACTGATAATTACTGAAGACCTTCGTAGGATCGTTGATTGGAGTAATGCTTTTGACCTAAAGATTAATCCCACTAAATCACAGGCTTTATTAGTTGGTAGCTCTCATTTATTGTATAAAACAGATATGAGTAATATTCCCCCAGTTGTTTTTGGCGGTGCGATCATACCTTTCAGTAAAACTGTAATAAATTTGGGAGTGATTTTGGATCAGCACTTATTTTGGGGTCCTTAACTACAATCATTTAACCGTAAAATTTATGTGTCAGCAGCATCTCTTCGAGAGGCTCCGTAATTTTTTACCTACTGCCCCGAAGTTTCAATTTGCACAGTCTCTTTTAATGCCAATCCTTGATTATGCCGCCGTGTGCTACATAGATCTCACTGAGGAACATCTTGATAAGCTGGAGAGCCACTATAGTGCATATTTGGATTTCGCAAATTTGACCGCGTTTACCAGTTCCGCGTTAAGCTCAAGTGGCTTCAATTTGCCTCCGCCGGAATACCCATATTGTTTCTCTACTATTTAATATTTTACTTAATCCGTCTTCCCCACCGTATCTCAAAGAACGTTTTGAATTTCTCTATAGTTCCAGTCCTCATTCACTTCGGTCTACAAACAATCTTGCTTTTTAACAAGGTTTTTACCTTCATCAATTCACATCAACTGCTTAGCTCAATAGTATATTATTGATAATTTTGGCTTTGAAACTTTATACTTGGTCTTTTATAATAGGCTGCGGCCGGGAGCCGGCTCTTAGCCAGTTCGAGGGATAAGTAGGTAGTAAACACCAATTAACATTGAAAATTATTTAGGCTTGTAAGATAAGTCAAAAGTTTGATAGTTTCAAAATTATAGCTGTCTTTAAAATCTCTATTGTTATCCTATTCTAAAATAATATTATATCCTATTGAAAAATCTATATGGCAACTTGCAACTTTCAAACAAACGACTTTCGAAACGGAAATAGGTATCCCACTTGGCCTGGGGTTGCAAACTGTAAAGATAGCCAAAAAATAATGTTTGCCCCTACTAGGCACATAGGCTCCTAGTCAAGGCAATAATCTATGTTACTGTTTGACAATAGATCCGATTTTTTAAATAAATTTATATATTAAAAAACTCACCTTTCGCGGTTTAGAGAACGCATGCCTTCCTCTTATAGTCACAGTCCAAAGTTACATCAGCACATACACTTCTTATTACAAAAAAAATAACTAATTTAAATTATCCATAACATCGATCTGTTTTTTTGACACTGAATGAATATTAAATTATTTTAATATATTGGATATCGCCAATTTTTCTCAAAATGTTCAAAGCCCACACTAGATCTTACTAATCTCATTTGTGAATTTTAAAGCATAATAAAACTGTTCAAAAAATCTTGCATCCTCTTCGTTTTTACAGATGAGCGAGAGAGACAACACAACAATGGAATAATCCGTCTTCAAAACCAACCGTAATCTCTGAAGCTCAACAAAACCCATCAATTCTGAAATTCATTTTGATGTCAGCCAGATGCTAACAAAATCGTTATTTACTCATATATTTTATATTAAGGTATGGGGTATTTACGGTTATTGTATTTAGTACTTGATTTAGAATCATTTTTAGTAAATACGCGTGTTAAATAAATATTTCCATAACACAAGAAAAATAATATTTTCCAACGTTTTTCATAACATAAGGGATCTAATACCAATAATTATAATTAGATAAAGGTTAAGAAATTTATTTCTAAAGCAGAAATACTGCAAATAAATACCAGAACTGTCCTCGTGACTCAAAAAAAAATACACAGTATTTTCTAACAATTTACTCCACGTCCTATTCAGAAAATCGATGTATTATTTTATCGCATTAAATTTTGTGGAATGAACTATCCCAGCCGTGGGACACGGTACATGACTATCGGGAGCCACATGGGACGTCCGCACGCAACTGCGGTCCGAGCGACACTGACGCCTGTTGTTATAGGGTGTTGTGGAATTGGTAGTGTTGATGATACCCTATGTCTGCACTACCCCTAGTTTCATTTGATTATGTATGAATTTTAACTTGATTATGTCTGACCGAGATTGTTTGTTTCGGTTTTTAGGTCTAATGTCTATTTTTTACATATATAGTATCTTATTAGCCGTGTAATATGTTTCTTTTCAATTTATTTACTCTTATTAGATTAATGTCACTTAAATCCGTGTTTCATAATTCATAACACGATGCATAAAGTCGAGAGTCATAGTAATTTTTTTTTTTTTTTTTAGTTTTCTTAAATGTGAATTAATGCAATCCTGGGAATAACGTTCTTAAACCCAATAATTAATGATTATGCTTACTTGTGCGGGGATTCATTTTAGTAGGTACTAGTTTTGTCACTAAACGAAAAAGTTGAAACAATGTCATTCAAAAAGGATTAATATCAAAGTATACTCCTAGACCAGTAATATATTATATTTTCTACGAAGACTTACTAGGGTTAGGACTAGGGCTACTAGGACTTATTGTATTACAGCAAATTAGTGAACCGATAGAGGCTGTCCTGAGTTTATTCATTTAACAATACCAAAAAAAAACTTTTTTTTCCGTATTTTCCAATTTTCCTGTCCTGTTCACTAAAAATCTCATTCGCCTTTTCCAAAAAAAAACAATAAATAAGCCGAATCGATCCTGACGTTCTTAAATAAGAACTTATCAATAATATATATTTTTATTAAAATAGAGTGATACATTTTATCCAATTGTCAGCTGTTAATTAAATTGATTTCTAATAAGCATAGGGATAGTAATAAATTTTAACTTTGGCTTCTGACCTAAAGGGTAGGCATGTTGACTGCGAGACTTGAATAAGACACTCTGCTAGAACAAGCCCTGGGCCTCCTTCCTAGTTGTGTTTTCAGCAGTAAAAGCGTTATAATAATGATTTTTACATTCAACTATTATGAATTAAAGCTAAACGTTGGTGAAGTTAATGCATAATTAACAGTCTGATAGTACCTGTCATAACCAATTTTTGATTTAAATAACTAAAGCACTAATAGTTATTTTTATAATGCAGTAAGATCTGATTCAAAAAAAAATTAAAATAGTATTTAATGTTTGTAGAACAGTAACTTAATTACCTACATTATAGTGTCAAAATGCTTATTAGCTATTAGTTATTATCAGTATACAATTACATATGAATCTTTTTTAATAAAAACAAGGTATTATCACCTCTATACTAGTTTCGCTCAATCAAATAGTAGCATACGCGGCATGATTGGTCCACCCTCGCGCGGCCGCCCAGCAACAGTTTGTCAGAGTTGCCAGCTATAAGCAACAAATTACACCAAACATTTAAATAAAATAAATAAATAAATAATGCTAGCCCAAACTAAGCAGAGCGTGTAGTATGGGTTCCCATAAAAATAGGTAATATTCCACTAGGCCGCGACTGCTTTATAAATATTTACAAAAAATCCTAAGAACAGTTAATAAAACATGCTCAGGCAAATTTCCCATCTTTGGAACTTTTTCCTTAACCAATTGTTTATGAAGAGGATACAAGGTTAATCTTGATACTTTCTAGAAAATTTGATCTCATTTTGAATGAGAGGCGAGCTTTCGTCAAAATTCTATTTTTATTTTTTTATTTTATTTATTATTTTACTTATTAATTATTCACCAACGCTGTGTACACTGTTTACTGTGTGTTTTATTATGTAACAAAAAAATATAAATTCGGAAAAGAGGCAAATAATACGCAAAGAATATTTAATTATGCGTCAATATAATTACTTATG
Source organism: Horisme vitalbata (assembly GCA_951804965.1). Classification (NCBI taxonomy): domain Eukaryota; kingdom Metazoa; phylum Arthropoda; class Insecta; order Lepidoptera; family Geometridae; genus Horisme; species Horisme vitalbata. Next base: position 21,419,076 of record OX638092.1, on the reverse strand, counting down.
TTCTGACTGACAATTATGGAAACATGATAAGGTACTCAGAAATATTTTCCTTGGCGAAAAACAAGAGTTATTACTACTTATTCCATAATAACGAGAATTTCCGTTGGTCCTAGCCCGTTGGTGGCTATGTAGGTAACTCTCTATCTAAGTAAATGTAGATATACCTATCAAGTATTATACTAATTATGTTACATTTATCCATCTTTCGGATAGTTTAGTTATAAGGTCATGTAAATATTTGATATTATTTGTAATATTTTTTTTATTCCCTTTGTGTTTAACATTTGAGACATTAAAGATAGATCGATGGATTGTAGGAGATACATTTATTTAGAAAATGTAGGTATCTACCATTTTTTTATGTTTATTAAATAAATGTATCTATCAATTTATCATTTTAGTTACAACCTTAACTTTTTTTAAAGTCAACAGTAAATCCCCAAAGTTTCTTTTCCTAGCAACCCTAATGTCTCACAAGAAGAGACAGTATAGTCCCACCGGTTTAGGATGATGTGGCCCTACTCACTCATAGATAACTAACATCTATTGCTAGAATAAGCCTTGTATAGTAGTAGTTACAGTTGAGATTTCATTGCAACTCGCAGAGAAGAAAATGGCATCTTTTTATTTTTTCTGGATTATATCAGACTAGGGTGAGATAGATTCGCACAACCCAGTTGATACATTACTGCGATTGAATTTTGCGATTCAAATTCATGTTATTTCCAGACCATTTCATAGTGTTATGTTCATGTCAATTGATTTCTTTAACTAACTAAAATGTTAATAATGAAGTACCGTACCTTATAGGTATTTATCTTACATCTCACCATAAAGAACTTTAATGTATTTTTTTCTTGATACAACTTTCTCATTATGTACGATTCACACTTACCGGCGCGCGTAGGAGCGCGTCGGAGCGCATTTTATAACATGCTAGAAGAAATTGAAACATCCACAAAGCAGTTAAGTTCCATAATTGCATGCAATTTACGCAGCTTTGAGCTTTGTCAAACACTGACATTAATAGCTCCGTAAGTAGATAAAGTAGTAATAGATGCGTTAATTACATGCAAATAAGGAAATTAATTGCTTTGTGGATGTTTCAATTTCCTTTAGCATGTTATAAAATGCGCTCCGACGCGCTCCGACGCCCTCCTACGCGCTCCTTCGAGCGCCTATAAGTGAGAATTACATTAATGTATAGTCATTTGGGCGAAAAAAGGGGTTATCTGGAAAGTTTTCCGAAAGTTTTAGAAATTGGTAATTTTATAGATTTTGATGCGAGGCGCCATTCTTCCAATATGGCGGCGCGAGTGGCAAAACTACGAGGTGGCAAAGTTGAAATTCGGAAGGAGCTGTGGAAAGAGCACATCAAAATTTATAAATATTACCAATTTTTGAAAACACCCGGAAACTTTCCAGGTAAAACTACCAAATGATTGGAGTATTAAAGTTAAAACCTTATTTTACATTCGTCTTCCTCTTGGTATGAGCTATTAGTGGTCAACTCTGGTGTCGGAGTTTTTAGGCCACCAAATGTGCCTTCCGAAGCACGGAAGAGTTTAGACTAAATGGTCACCCATCCAAGTAGTTACCGTTGCTTCACCAAGATGATCTGCTAAGAATATAAATAAATAAATAAATAAATAATCCTCGTTATCACACAGCATCATGTAACCCCAAACTAAGCAGAGCTTGTATTATGGGAACCACATGATTCATATACTACATAGATACATTTTTTTTTGTAAATACATACATATCATACATAGAAAACACCCAGACCCGAAAAATACCGAGCGCTTTTCTAGCCACGCCACGAGCGCTTTTCTATTATCAACCGACTTAAAAAAAAAAGGTTCTCAATACGACAGTAGTAATTTACGCGATCATTCCGCCAATTATTAATCAAAGGTGATTGATTCATTTTTGTTTGAAAGAGTATAACTTCACAGGTGGTCCCGTAGAAATTTTAATTTTTTTTTGCTTGTAATTTTCGCCCTGAGTCGTCCTTCATCATTAGTTGGGGCGGCATCTTTAGTTGGTCTGTCCATGGTGCTAGTTTATTTCAGAATAACAGTATCATCGAATTACACTGGGGTGTAAGGGGTTCCAACCCTTATCTTCGGAAACCAAGCCAACCCCACATGCACGTGGTGCACCCTGCTAAACAACGAACGGGGCTCTGGCGGCGGCTGATTGCGGCATAGCACAGCCTACATCGGCACAGCTAAATCCCCTGGGCCACAGACGGGCAGCAGCGTCGATGGCGCGAGAAGCTGTGCCCTGCGATCCCCAACCCGCATGCCCAGCGTGGGGATTATGGGCATAACCCCCTTTATTAGGGGAGGCCTATGTCCAGCAGTGGACTGATATAGGCTAGTGTGTGTGTAATTAAACTAAAAATGCAAAACCAAAGAAAAAATATAAACTGACTTAATAAAAAAAAAACACTTCTTAGTGCCCTAAAAAGTAAAAAATATGCTAAGATATTATCACATAAAACACCTCGTACACCTAACACTAATATGGGCTAGGTACCTACTCATCTGTCATCGCCGCACATGGCGGTAACTTATACTACGTTCTGTAGGCGTAGCTACAAGTAGCTGCGGCGTAGATGCATCTACTTTTATAGAAAAAAAATGGATCAAATCAGTTCAGACAAAAATAGGAAATCACAGAAAATAAAACCCAAAATTGTATCAACTAAGAATAATTAGATTCTTTCAAGCTATTAGTACAAACAAATGAAATGAACACAGTTTACTTTTCCATTCCGCTAATAGGCAGAAACTCTATCCTTAGGGACGGGCGGCTGCCTCTATTAGTGTTATGGACGCCTGGTACTTTTGTAATTGTCTTTTTAATTTTGGGCGGAAGTTGCCATCATTTTTGTTAATGGATTTTTTGTGGTCAGTCATTTAGATAAAGTTATAAAAGTCATGTGTCCTGAGAGTGATGAATAAGTATGTGACTGGATGCAAGAGTAAGAGAGACCGAAAAAGTTAGGATGGATTGTGTGAAAACGGATATTATAGATGGAGTGGGCACAGTTTTGACGGCTGATCGAGACATGGAATTACTACTATTAACGAACAAGGATTGGCGCGCTTTGAACAAATGTTTTCTCTCGTGTATTCTTTAGTATTAGACAAGGGAGGAAACAAGATACAACTTTTTTTGGAATTTTTATTGAGATAAAACAGGCAAAGAGATTTTTCAAAGCGCGCACTCTCCTATAACAAACTGAACTCCTTTGATAGAAATGAGGGAAGAAAACATGCCAACCCCACCTAGCATGAAAAAAGGACAGGAGAATTTATGAATGTCAATTAAAATTTTATATTTTTTTAAAATTAAAAACAACAATCCACTGCCCCCTATAAGAAGGTCTCCCCTATAAGAAGGAAGATATGCCCATAACTGGCGAGTTGGGGATCGCAGGGCACAACTTCTCGCACTGCCGACGCTGCTGCCCGTCAGCGGCCAGGGTATTTAGCTGTGCCAGTGTTAGGCTGCGCTATGCAGCAATCAGCCTGCCGCCGGGGCCCCGTTTGTTATACAGCAGTGTGCTCCACGCGCAGGTGAGTTTAGCTTGGGTTCCGGAGACGGGGGTTGGAACCCCTTACACCCCTTGAACATCAACATTAAAATTATTAACAGCAGCGGATATTTACCAAGGTTCAGCCATGAGTGCTTTATTACCCGACTGAAGTCCTCTTCAGTCAGGTTATTTTTTTAAGGTGTATATGTTTGTAATATTATTTGTCGGTCGCTGTAGCCCAAACGGCTGGACGGATTTTGACTCGTCTAGATCACAAGAGTGAAAGCTACATGAAATTTTTTAAAAATAAATATGGTAACTGTAAGAAGCCATTTCGAATTTAAAAAGTCTACTAAACTGACAAGCTAAAAACTTCCCGTACGTATATGCAGTCGGTTTTTTTTTTAAATATATACCTACTTGTTTTATTGTATCTTTTTTGAATTAAAAACATAAAATAACAGAAGTAGGTGACATAATTTGAATTATTTTATACGAAAACGGTATGCAAAATCCCTTTTGATAAACATTATGAAAGAAAAAGTGTGAACTTAAATACAAAAAGTATTGTGATGTGGTTCTTTGTCTCGCGGATGCAAAAAGCGTGGAAATGAAAAATTTACTGTGTAAATGTATTTTTAAAGCATACTTATACGTCGCTTTGTTCTTTTGCGTTTCTGGCTAAAAATAAAGGCCTTTCCATTACCTTCTTTTTATTTACCTAATTTAGCGCAAAATAGGTGCTATGAACAGTGATATAATATACTCTAGACTCCAGAGTATAGAAATCTGGCTGTAGAGTCTACAGCCTTCGACCTGTCTGATCTTCACGAAGACTGCGATCACCGATCAAACAGCCAAGCGGGCTAATAACTGCAAATCTTATATAAGAGGGATTAGCGCTATGCCTTCGAGAATATCAAAGAGTATTTCGCATTTAGAACCTTTAAAAATGTTATTTGGCTGAAAATCTGGGCGTGTAGCAGTCTCATCATACAGAAGGCATACGTCCATGAGTTTACGCTTGAGTGTGACTGGAAGGTTGCTCTTCATCAGCGTTTTTATCGCCCAGTATCCCTTCCAGGCGTCTGTGCGTCTTGTGATTTTGGAATCTTGCTTGCTCTGGAAGGGTACAATTTGGCCTAGGTATGCAGCCTCACTTCTCTCTACCTCTAAGCGGTGTTGTGTGGTATTAGACATGTTCATGCTAAGGCCAACCGCGAGGCTGGCGGTGTATACATACATGAATAAAATAAATTAAATATACAAAGAAAAAACTTTACCTTTTACCATCATGTATTTCCAAAACAATAACAAACAACACCTAGCACTCCAAAACTCATCAACTTAAGTGCCAGGGAGCCAACCACATCAGAACAGTTGTTATCGCCGCAGCATTTGCTACAGAGCACCCAATCTAAGCTCGGATGGTCGCTCATGCTTACCATGATATCATCAAAATGTAGGAGTATGCTGTTTTCAATGGACCTCCATATGCAGAGAAGAGAGGCTTCAAGTAGAGCGAGGGAGATAAAAAGCTGCAATGATAAATTTACTTTTGAATATGGCCAGTAGGGCGGGCGATCATGCGTTATTTTGAATCAACGCTTTCTCATTGGCCAAAATTGAACTTCTACGATACGAATACTTTTGCGCCAGTCTTCGTGATCAAGCCTCTTAATATGGTATGGACGGATGGATGGACGAACGGACAACCACTGGATGAATGCGCCATCCATTTTTGAATTGAACACTAATGATACGGTCATCGTGGATGCGACTAGCACATGACCGTGGTGGATGACACGAACTTCAGGAGGGCTATATCCAGCAGTGGATGAAGTCAGGCTGTGGATGATGATGATGAATACGATCATTATCTACGTTGCGTGGTGATAATGGCAAACCCAGAAATCGCAAGATGTCCAGACCAGTCGCTTCAATCATGGATGCTAGTTTAAGCGTACCAGGACATCATCATAATGTAGGAGTATGCTGCTTTCAATGGACCTACGTATGCAGAGAAGAGAGGCTTCATCATCATCATCATCGTCATAACCCCCGTGCATAGGATTGCGGGTTGGGCATTGCAGGGCACAGCTTCTCGCACCATCGACGCTGCTGCCCGCCAGAGCCCCGTTTGTTATACAGCAGGGTGCATCATGGGCAGGTAAGGTGGCTTGGATTCTATACATGGAGGTTGGAATCAAGTCGACCAACGCGAGCAAATTCACGGGCGGATGCTACTAATAAATAAAACATGTCTTTTTTTTAATTACAAATATCGAATCTAAGACTCACGTCCACAATATAACAAATCCCAGGGCATTTTGTCCATAATACCTTCGGAATTACATTTATTTTACGCAGTACTAAGCTCGAACCTAAGAGGAATACTAAGCTTGATTCTAGGTATTTGTCTTGTCTTATATTTGCTGAAAATAATAATAGGTCAACTGGTTTACATCATTTTGTTCAACACTCTGCGTCCAAAAAGGGCATGTTGGGTGACCGACGATTCAATAATCATAATCATGATCATACTCTTTATTATTCATATTGAGAAACGGGAATTTTCACGTGCCGTTCGAAACGCCGTCGGTGCCTTCACCGATGTTCGTGAAAATTCCCGTTTTTCAATATGAATGAGCTATTTCACGTTAGTTTCATGAGTAAAATACTCTTTATTGTTTCATTTGGTATATTTAGATCTTAATGTAGAGCTCCTCGTGACCTCATTTATAATAGCTTTTTTTAATAAGTATACTTGAAGTACTAAAAGAATACTAGAAGATATAAGAAAGAATATATTTGAAGAAAACAAGCACACCTCTGACGACCTCTGTGGCGCAGTGGGCGAAGGCCCGCCTGTGATGCAGAAGGTTGCGGGTTCGATTCCCGCTGCGGGACAAATGTTTGCATGCTCTGCAGATATTTGTCTCGGGTCTGGGTGTTTTCTATGTATGATATGTATGTATTTACAAAAAAAAATGTATCCATGTAGTATGTCAATCATGTTGTTCCCATAATACAAGCTCTGCTTAGTTTGGGGCTACATGATGCTGTGTGATAACGTCCTGGGTTATTTATTTATTTATTATTTACATGGACCAACTGAAGTTAAATTGTAATCAATACCAATTACACGCCCTGCGTCTATCAACTTGAGGCATGTGGTGGGCCATAAGTGCCTGTAATTTCACCGGTACCAGCATCTTTCATACCGAACCACAGCAATGCTGCTTCACGGCATGCTATAATAGTAAGCACCCGGACGAGCAAAAAGCTAGAGCTTAGTCGCAAGAGGTTGCGGGTCCAATTCCGACGAGATAAATTATTGCAAGATCTTCAGATATTTCTTGGGCGTTATGGTTCCATGATATATTCATCGTTCCTCCATCTATCGCTCATTCGTTTCCTGTTCACGCACATTCGATACTTCAAGGAAGAAGAAAGCGCTGCACCTCCCGCTTCAGTGCCCTGTACCCAACGGACATTAGCCAACCAATCGTAGCTGCGACCGCATGCTTATCTTTATGACCGCAATCTTCCTTAGGTCTTTGGCTACGTACGCACTGATGGGTGGCTTGCTTACTGTCTTAAGCCTAGCAAGTCACCTGGCGTGTAGTTTCCTAGGGAGTAGGGATTCAACACGCAAACCCTCCAGTCCGACCTCCATTTATCCTAGCACGTTACCTGATCTAAGTCACTAAGCTCTAGGTGCTATGCAAGCCACCTGCCAGTGCGTACGTAGCCTTTAGGGGAGTCATACATAGCAGAGAATCTAAGTGTGGTTGGGTGTTATGTTTATGACTTACCGGCATAGAACAAGTGGAATTCATTTATCAATAAAGCCAAAGCTGTAATTATGGCTAAGTTGCTGGTCATATCATTTTAGAAAATGTGATGAAAAAATGCGATTTATTATTAAAAATGTCAAAGCAGAAAGACGTAGAAAAATCCAAAAACGTTATGTCATGACCAAAAATTACAGTCAAAAATACAAGAAGGTCTGTCTGTGTTAACATTTGACTACCTCTGTGGTGCAGTGGGTGAAATGTTGCGGGTTCAATTCACGCCGCGGAACAAATTTATGATCTGCAAATATTTGTCTTGGTTCTGGGTTTGTATTTTAAAATTATTTATGTAGTTTATCCGTTATGTGGTACCCAAAACACAAACTTTGCATACTTTGATGATAATGATGTTGTGTGAAAATGTTTGGCATAATTTTTTAATTTTTAATAATAAAGCAATTGTTATTAATGAAAATTATGATAAAAACGACCAAAGCCCGTGAGAAGACACAGTCTCGTAGGAAACTCTGAAAATAGATTCACAAGTATCCATTGCCACACATCACAAACCTTTTTGATTCTATCCTAAATACAGGTTAGTTTCCGACAGGAATGTGTCATTCAAAAATAATACTTCTTCATAAAAACAGGGAGAAACAACAATAACTTAACTTCCTACTACTAATATTATAAACCTGAAAGCTTGTGATATGTATGGATGTTTGTTACTCTTTCACGCCAGAATGTCTGAATGTATTTGGATGAAACTTGGTCGATGGCCTGGTTACTACAGTACGCATAGGCAATTTTTTTCGAGTATCATGCGAAAGAAGACTTGGGAAAAGCTAGTTTATTATAGTACTACACAACAGGATACTGAGTCTCAGTATTAGACAGCTATCAACCCCCGAACAAGCTGGATTCCGTCCTAGCTTCGCAACAACCGATGCAGCCGTGGTCTCAAAGTGATGTTAAGATTACCCACACTTTTCTATAAAAAAAATCTACGATAAAACCTCTGTCTAAACTCAGACCTGTTAGCTAGATTCAGACCTTACGTATCTTATTCTATTTATCCAGCAGCGGGAACAAACCCGCACCTCCCGAGTGAAAGCTTATCGGATCCACACAACCACTTTTATGATGTTAGTCACAAAAATGAATGGAACAACAATTTTCCATCCATTTTATAGGCACAGTTACTATAGTCGTAAAACTGACTATAAAACTTAACAGTCAAGTGCCAGTACCACCCGCCATGCTAATGGTGCCGTATCGCATATAAAACTCAATACTCAGTCATTATATTGTGCTCCATAAATTAATATTGGTCTCTGATCACTAAGGATCCTGTGGGTTCCACAGGGAGTAACGCGGCCGCGTAGCCAACCCAAACGGATGTGGCGTGACGAACTGGATGTTTTTTTCGGTTCCTTGGCAAGCGGATTCAAAATCAGGAAGTGTGGATGAGAGCAGCGGCCTTTGCCCTGCTTTGTGTGGTATTTTCTATGTACGTACCTACCATATAATATGTATGTGTAAGCATTACCCAAAAAAAATGTCGGAGGATGCTGTGTAGAATGTTACTACTTAGAAACTAACCTATTATTGTAATTACTAATAATAATTCTATGAACAGACAAATAGATATCATACTGAGTTCTTCAATCGCCAAAATTGTATACGGAACCCCAAAAACCATTTTATCTAAGAATTTCACATTCCATTAAACACAAAAACTAGAAACAAAAATGAAAAAGTTAATCCAAAGATGAATTTTAAATATATTTTTATAAAGACATTACTTAAAATATCTATAGTGCTTTCATCAAGACACAAAGTATTTAAAGAATTAGAATTTGCACCTGTTGATCAATATTATGCACAAAGAAGCCACAATGCACCAAGGTTTATTGCACCAGGCCAGTTCCAAGAAGTGAGAGACTATGATGTGCCAGCCCTAAAAGGGAATAAAAAGACAGAGGATAATGATGATGACGATGATATTAAAACTCTCTTGGAAGAGAAGTATAAGTTCAGAAATGATGAGATCTCCACTAGGTACAGGATAGCTAATGTTGAAAGGGATTATCCAGGTAAGGAAGAGCAAAATGAACTTGAGTTAAGGGGTGTAAGGTACCTCCATTTTCATAACCCAAGCCAACTTCACTAGACCGTGATGCGCTCTAATAACTAACAAACGGGCTCTGGCAGTGGCTGACTGCGGATAGTGTAGTCTCACACCAGCATAGAAAAAATCCTCCCTGACTGTCAACGCGAGCATGAACCACGTGAAACTGTACCCTGCTATCCCCAACCCGCATGCTCAGCGTGGGGATTATGGGCATAATCCCCCTTTTTATTAGAGAAAGCTTATGTCCAGCATTGAACTGATATAAGCTGGTGTTGTCGTTGAGTTAAGATCCTCGAAACATCTGAAAATGCACTTTAAAAAGTTTATTTATGCAGGTGCCTATACTGTGTTTAGTATTGTTTTTATTTTAGTTTTTACAATGAGCGACATTACCTACCCCTGAAAGCGATTTTTTCAGTCATTATCATCATTCATCACTACCAGCAGTTTTCGACTCACTGCCGACATAGGCCTTCTTTTGATTGTGCCACTCGCCGCTCGCCTCGACCCTGCGCTAGACTGAGCCCGTTGCGGCCCACGGTCTTTCTGATATGGTCAACCCATCTCGCTAGAGGACGTCTCTATTCCTGTAACCAATTCTCGGCCACCACTCGTTTTTCGTTCAAATCATATTATTCATAAAACTCTAATGAAACTTACTGATTGACTCAATGAATAAAGTGTAAGTCCTTGAGGCTTAAAATTCGGAAAGCATGTTATTTGCCTTAAGTTCTCTAAACCCAAATGGAAAAAAAATCTAAATTGGTAGTTTTGTATGGAATTGGGAATTGGCAATTCGGATTACAAATAAATTTTAGGTATATAGTACGAAATTCACCGGGGCACATGACATCACATTTATATTATACCTAAATGCGAAGGTTTATCTATGTGAGTATGTGTGTCCCAACTCCGTTAATCCGTAATGGGTAATCGTGGTCAGTGCAGAGTGAACGGATTTGGATGAAACTTTGAATAAACATAGTTTGTGACCTGGATTAACATTGGCATAGGCCAATTTTTATACGGGTACCTCGCGAGTGAAGCCGTATACAATAAATATTTGACTTTATGTGTTGGTGTTTGCTAATGCATAATAATCAATTAACCTAGTCTGAATTCCGTTATTATCACAATAAAAAAATATTTTTATTAGTTTTCCCGGAAACTCATGAAGATAAGCACATCGCCTGGGCATTCAGGTCATACGCTGTCCGAAGAATAGTCGGCGGCATGGAGACCAGCATCAGCATGTACCCTTACAACGTGGCGATCAGTAGGAACAGCAAGCACTGGTGCGGCGGCTCCGTCATTGACGAGCAGTGGGTGCTGACCGCTGGCCATTGCTTGGAGTCGTAAGTTGACCACTGCTAGAGCCACAAGATTAAAATAAATTAATATAAGATTTTATAATATCCCAAAAATTACAGGCGGGATTGGAACCCGACCTTTCCATGAATACCGAGATGCAACAAACATAAAAAATCAAGTGAATTAAGAACCTCTTCATTTTTTACCGACTTCAAAAAGGAGGAGGTTCTCAATTCGCCGGAACCTTTTTTTTATGTATGTTCACCGATAACTCCGTCAATTGTGGACGGATTTCCAAAATTCTTTTTTTGTTTAAAAGAGTATACTTCACAGATGGTCCCATATAAATTTTATTTCTGAGGGATTGGTACTTTTCCCGGAAAACTCAAAAAACCTCATCCTCACTTGTAATTTTCGCCCTATGATTCCAATATCTTCGTTAATTGTGAACAGATTTTCAATATTCTTTAAGAAGTAAGAAGTGATTTATTTTAAGTAAAAGGAGAAAGTTCAAAGGAAAAAAGCAAAAACGTGTAGTTTTTATTTTCAGGGCGTTTGATGGCAATAGGAAGAAGCTTCAACCTTTCGTGGTCAGAGCAGGCAGTTCCTTCCACAATCGAGGTGGTTACCAAGCACGGGTCAATAAGGTAAGTACTTAAACCGAGTAAGTAAACTGACGTATGGATGTTTGTTCGGGTCGATACTTATTCATCCTATTTATATAGCTATTGGCCAACTCTTATGTCTTTTAGGCCCCCCCATTGGCCATAGGCTTGCGGATGGAAAAGTTGGTACCAACATCTAAACATGCATTTCGTACCAAGGAAGCGCTTAAGTCTAAATGCTAGGTCACCCATCCAAATATTTTGTGATTCTCTTACACTGTAGCTCTGTAAAGCCAGTACAAGTCTGTGAAAGCCAGGCTACGAGCGAATCAATATTGTAAGCAAATGAATGAATTGAGTAAGCTCAAAAATGTCAATGAGGTTGATAAGCGGTCAATAATTGAGTAGATAGCATTTAGTCCTTGTAAATCACCGAGATTCATATGAAATACTGAACATTTTTATTCATTCAGACACTTACCTAGCCATTTTCCAGTCTTCGTAATCAACATGAAGAAGAGCTTATGATTATTGATTCGCTTGATTCTAGGTGTTCTTTCCGAAGAATTACGTGCCAGGAAACGCAGATTTCGACTATTCGCTGATAAGACTCGACCGGCCTATGCCTATTGGGAGGAATATAGCAGTTCTCAACCTTCCATCTAAGGACTATGCCATAAAGGAGGGAGATATCCTCATCGTCACTGGATGGGGCAGTACTGACGTAAGATTTTAATTCATATGCTGGTCTAAACAGCAATAAACATTGAACATTGCTCAGAGTTTTTCATCAGATGCATACAGCGTCTATTACCATAATAATAAATACCAAATCTCAACGGATTGGTTATCCAATGTTAGATCCCACTGTTTAGTTCCACTAATGTAGCTAAGAGGATTTTGAGGCTTAATGTTCCATTTAGATGATGGAAAAATGGTTGAGCCTAGACCAGGAATACCAAGGGTTTTTTTTTAACCGTGTAGCACGCGAGCGAGGCCGCAGTCGAAGCTAGTATTATAATCATAGGCAAGCCCTCGGTATAAGAAAATGGAAAGGGGGCATTGCATAAACGTTTAGAAACACCCCGGAAAGTGTGGACTTATTATTGTGGATATTGCTTTATTTGCTAGCACTCGGTGAGATAAATAAAATGATGATTGAATAATTGTGAACCTCAAAAATGCTGGTAAAAGGAATATGTTCAGCAGTGGTCTAGGAATCTACAGGCTCAAGCCAACTGAAGTGACAATTTGCAAAAGACTGCTGGCAGAAGTAGCATGCGGCGAGCTGGGGACAGGGCACAATATCAATTAACGCTTTTGAGTTTTGAAAATACAACTGTGGTACTACAACTGTGGTACTGTGGGCAAAAGCCCGCCCGCAGTCAACGTGTGAAGGGGTAGTTTTGTTCAACAGTGGACTAGTGCTATAGACTTGACCCATTTGGGTAATAGTTTGTTGCTAGTTGTCGGCAAATTTTCTCTTTATTGCAAATTTGATGTAGATCCATAAATAAATAGGTGTTGGATAACTGATTCGCCACTGACTGAATGAGTCAGCAATCGTAACTCAAACTACGTACAATTCTCGCTGTAGAAACACTCCATTTAGAATACTTATTTAGGATGGCAAATATTAACAAACTGAGCGCAGTTTCAATCACTGCCTGGTATAGGCCTTCCCTGCGGGCCTCCCTCAGCTTATGCCATGCACCACGGTCCTCTGCTAGTATATTTCATGTGTGACACACAACTTTGACAATGTCGTATGCCTATTTTGCAGTCGGAAACCCCACACTCCTAAAGCCATCCCCAGACCACCACTCTGTAACTATCCTACTCCAACGGTCATCGCCTTGTCTCGTGATGTGTCCTGCCCAGCTCCATTTGAGTTCGTTAATGCGGTTCCCGACGTCCTGCTCTTTAGAAGGATTCCCCGACATCATTAGGTTTTCTTACCTATAAGAACAAAATGTCAATAAAAATAAAAACACATGAAAAATTACTGATTTTGAATATGTTTATTTTCCAAATTACCTGAAGGTGATGATGCCGATTCTCCCCAGGTGTCCGGGTACGGGAACATACCGGAGCGCATGCGCTTCGTACCCGTGCCGATTATGCAGCTCGAGGAATGCCAGAAGTCGTATCGCTTCTACATCACTGACAGGATGGTCTGCGCAGGATACGCTACGGGCGGGAAGGACGCGTGCAATGTAAGTGTCTTGATCAAAACTATGGATAGAAAAAGTATGAAAATATTAGTGTTTTCTCAAAATGTTATGGTACAATTAGGTACCTTCTTGGTAAAATAGAGTCGATAAGCCAAACTTAGTTATTTTGTGAATTGTCTTTTAGCTGCTATTAGGATGATTAAGTACAATTTTAATCATAACATTTCGTAATAATTAGTACAGTTGCTTGGAAAAAGTAAAATAACGGAAAAACAAAAAGTAATTTTAACGAGGATTTAAACTTATTTAAGTTCGCGACAAAATTAAAGCAATATCAAGAAATAGTACCTACTTTAAAAGGTTTATAAGGAACGGAAACATGAAAAAATATGGGGGAAAAAGTGGAACCATTTGAGAGCCCGCTTTAATTCAGAAACTGTAGTGAAAAGACATTTTGATCACAAGCTCAAATAGTAATAAAGTATTTTACTCATGAAACTAACGTGAATTAACTCATTCATATTGAAAAACGGGAATTTTCTCTTAACGAGTCGAAACGCCGTCGGTGCCTTCACCGATGTAACGGTACGTGAAAATTCCCGTTTTTCAATATGAGTAATAAAGTAGTTTTTGAAGTCGTTGTTGTACCCGAAGGATAAAATCCGCAGCGCGATTATCCGACTTAGCACAGAGAATTTGCAAGCTGAAGTGGCAATGTGCCATGGGCCATACCTGCGGAAGAACCGATAACGGAGACCGTCGCCTGGCAAACGTAGTGATGGATGCCCTCCGGCCGGATGGAGTAACAATCTGGCTGCAGAAAGAATCTGGAAGCGTAGATCTGAGGACAGAGCGCAATGGCGTTTATTGGGGGAAGCCTATGTCAAGCTGTACTGCTTTAGGCTGACAATAATGATGATGATGATTCGGGTTACCTTACCAATTCTGTTCCAGCACGACTCAGGAGGCCCCGCAGTTAGAGATGGAGTCCTCATTGGCATCGTATCGTTCGGCGGTAAGAAATGCGGGGACCCTCGCTCCCCCGGCGTCTACAGCCGCGTGGCCGAGGTCACTGACTGGGTGGAGAAGACGATCACCGGTAACGAGGCATACAGCGTACCAGAACTGAAACCTAAGATTGAAAAGGCTAGGCAGAGGGAGAAAGAATTGCAGAAGTAAGTTTTTAGTCGACATCACACCATCACGCTAATAGGTATTACAACAAACACACACACACACACACACACACACACACACACACACACACACACACACACACACACACACACACACACACACACACACACACACACACACACACACACACACACACACACACACACACACACAGACACACAAACGAACTTTCGCATTGATATATGTGATAAATTGGTTTTAGGTCTCAATCTAAAGCCTTAGTTAGGCTTTGTGCTCACTTTTTGCATTCACATTTCCATAACACTGAGTGTCACCTAGAGTTATAGTCTTTTTTGTGATTATACGCAGCAAATAAGCAAAGTACCTAACAAAGTACAAAAAATACCTACTTAGACCTACTTTTACGTACTTTGACCCTACTATCCCATAGGCGACACTTAAATATGTTGACTTTATTTGACCGCAGATTCAAAGCGCGAGTCGAAGAAAAGAAAGACAAAATCAAAAACTGGCTCAGAGAGACCCTCAAATCTTCCTCCTTCATAGAACTAGCCAAGAAGAAATTGATGGACGCCGGAATTGAAACTCGAAGATTGAATTCTGCAAAAGAAACCCAAAATAGTGCTCTTGATGAGAAAACCATGGACGAAATAAATTTAACTAACATGATAAATGAGAGAATACTTGGTGATGACGAGACGAACGAGTCAGAACGGCTTCTTAGGACGCTGGCGATGCAAGAGGTGATGTTGAATGAGAAGAAGGAGGAATCAGAAGATGAAGGTTTTGATAGTTTTGTGGAATATGTTTCGGGGATGGGCACTTTTAGAGCCTGAAGTGATTCATTATAACTCAAGGCTTAAGTTAATAGGAAGTCAGTTCTTCAAATAGATCTGGTGAATTAATATCATTTCTTGAATAGTAGAGCAAATAAAATTGAATGCAGCGCCATCTTTGTGTTTATATTGAAAGCATATGAATGTGTCTCGAAATAAAATTCTGCAGAGTTGTTGATAAAATTTTGATACGATTGCCATAGTAGTTCGTTATTAAAATGATAGAGGGCACTATTATTAAAATATATTTTTCCTAAACAGCGTCATCTATGATTTTTTATGATAAAGTCTTAGGAGGCTATTGAATGTACTTCTTGCTACTTGCCGCTAGATGACGTCTATGGCCAAGTTATACTTTTTAACGATAGATGGCATGGTAGACTATACTCTGCTGTATTATAGAATTGTTGAGCAAAAATTGTGAATTTTCAATTTTCCGAAAGAAAATTAAGGACTATGTTATAATAATTAAACTCAACTTTTAGTATGGAAATTATATCCGACTTGTAGTTTTAGTAGGTATCTTTGTACTCGCGTCTTTCAAAGGGTGAGGTTTGTAAGCCGTTTTCGCCGTAGCCGCCGCGTCGCTCCAAATTACCACAATAATGTAAGTACAGTAAATAATGTAAGTACCCACAGAAAAAATAATAACTAGGTACATAATATTAGGGTCAACTGCTCTACTTATGTAATCTTAACTACATAATACATTTTACCATAAGATGCTTATATACGACTATAAAAATAAAGTAAAAACACTAGCAAGATCGTATTAAGTTATAAAATTACTATAATTAACATAATAATGTAATATAGCTACGTATGTAAGTAAATAATTGAAATCGCTGATCACTGTGTAATGGCTACGAATGTGCAAAACTTGTAAAAAATGTGCATAACTATAATAATACCTAGGACTACATAATAATATTAGCTTTTGCCCGTGGTTTCACCCACGTGGGTGTCCGAATATAGGTGTCCGAGGCTTGTTATATAAGCTTTATAGGTATCATATGCTTCAGTACCTCGGAAGGTCTACATAATTATGGTTACCTGAGGTTTCACTCATCCGGTAAAAAACCTCATAACTGTCAACCGACCCATTGGCTTAGTTATTTTGGGGTGATTGGAGGACTAAATTATCGTGTGGGTAAGGCCATAGATCTTTATTTTGTGGTAAGGCCGACCATAGGCTGAAAGTATGCTATAGCCGCATTAGCCGCTGAATCCTACTGCATCTAACCATGTCCAAGGCACTACAGCGTCTCCATCAGAGAGTAAAGAATATACCATTTAACGCTGTATCATCTATAGACTAGATGCTAAGGCTTAGTTTATTTTACCTACCCTAAACTGCACTTACACCAACACTTCCATCACCAGTCCTAATGTAAAGCGTGGTGATGGTAAACCCAATCGATCGAAACCCAACGTGGTTATCAAAAAACAAAGGAGAGGAAATGTAGATCATCATCATGAGATTTTATGATTTCCCTAAAATTTCGACTCATTCAGAATTGATCCCAATATTTGAGCTCAATAAATCCCGGTCTGGTCCCGGTTAATATAAAATCTTAGATTTTCCTTTAAGTATCGGCTAACACTTTAAAAAAAACTAACCATTATCATGGATGTTAAAATGATGACAAACATACAGGTTTTTTGCATTAAAAGTTAATAATGAGTAAAATGTAAACATAACTATGCGTACTTGTAATTAGATCTAGTTCCGGTTGATAATAACAGTAACGTTTCAAAGTTCTTTTTGAAGACCTCCGACGTTGGTAACCAAAGAGGTTCAATCAAAATAAGAATTCTTATCATATTTATATGGTCATAGTACGTAGACTCACGTGCGAAGTCAAATAAAGTGCTGTAAGCATGGTTTTTGATGTGGGACGCCCTCCGGCCAGGTGGATTGAAGATTTGCGTAAGGCTGCTAGTAGAAGCTGGATGCAGAACAAATAAGGCGCTCATTAGGGGAGGCCTATGTCCAGCAGTGGACTGCTTTAGGCTGATGATGATGATGATGAAACATGATTGCTCTTGCAATGGAGGCGCGCGGCCGGTCCTGCTGCTGCTCTCTATTCGAAGCCCACGTTGGTTGCATGTAGCAACGTAGTTCCTGATTTTGTGTCGAATTGTACCTACTACAACTGGGGTGTACGGGGTTCCAACCCCCATCTTCGGAACCCAAGCCAACCTCACCTGCACGTGGTGAACCCTGCTAAACAACGAACGGGGCTCTGGCGGCCGGCTGATTGCGGCATAGCACAGCCTACATCGGCACATCTAAATCCCCTGGCCACCGACGGGCAGCAGCGTGGGTGGTGCGAGAAGCTGTGTCCTGCGATCCCTAACCCGCATGCCCAGCGTGGGGATTGCCCAGGGGAGGCCTATGTCCAGCAGTGGACTGATATAGGCTGGTGTGGTGGTGGTGGTGTGGTGTACCTACTAGTATTGGTCGAATCGTTTACTGAGCCTAACTTTAGAGGGACAAAGACCGTTGTAAGTAGCTACTGAAATAATTACCTAAAAGATAAGATAATGTTTTTGTGACAGCTTGCAAAACATATTAGGTATTGTATCATGCTTCCGAACTTTTGCAAAATACCAACTTTGAATGTTGGAAAAAATCTATTATTTTAATTTTTATAATTTTTATCAAGGCACTTGGTTAATATCCTTTATTTACCTAGCAAGTAACGTTATCAGTCAAAGGTTTTCAGGAAAAAACTGCAAGATCATTGTCCGATAAATGCATTGACTGATAAAAATTGCATTCCCTTATCGTGCGATGAGGTTAGCAAACTTAGGTTTGTGCAGGCTAAAATATTTTTATTTTGCAAGACCTCTTTCATCAGCTAAGTATTAGGTACTTAAACGTATAGTTAATGTATATAGATTAAATTTAATTAACTTTATACTAGTCGTCTAGCGAGCTATGGAACGAGTTGCTTAGAGTTCCTATGAATATCTCAGAGAATTAGGAAGCTGAAGTGGCAGTGGGCTGGCCATATTTGCTGAAGAACCGGTAACCATTGAGGTAAACGAGGTCATGAGTGGAGACCGCGGCTCGGCAAACATAGTGTAGGACGCCCTCCGGCCAGGTGGAGTGACGATATGCGAAAGTCTACTGGTAGAAGCTGGATGCGTCGAGCTGAGGACAGAGCCTATTGGCGCTTATTTGGGAAAGTAAAAGAGTGGATTGCTATATAGGCTGATGATGATAGAGTCATAGAATTCGTATGAACGGTGTGACCAATAATTTCACTATCTCCGTTATGTGAAATATGTAACTCTTACTCCGTAAAATCTTGCGGTATGAAGCTGTCCGAATTTACTTGCTAACGGACCCTATATTTGTGTGTAAAATTAATATTTTCTACCCACGTTTGCTTTGTGTGGGATTGAGAGAAAGCCCAACATCAAGAGAATTAGCATCAACATTCGGATATTGACGTAATTCATGATGATCAATATAGACATAAGTTTCCGGGTTCACCTGAGAAAGGGTAAAGAAATCCACCTCCTTTTTTAAACTAAAACTTTACAACGAATTTTATAAATGCCGGACACGATCACAGCATTATATACCTACTCCAAACTAAGCAGAGCTTGTAATATAGGAAAATATATATACTTAGATATGTAGATTTTTATGTAAATACATTGTATATTATATAAGCCGATCGAAACATTTTACTCGCGGCGGGAATCGATCCCATATCTTTCTGCGTCTCAGGCGGGCCTTCGCTTGTCTATAGTAGTCTTCTGTATTTATTCAGAGCTTCTCTAGACCGAATAAATACTTCATGTAAAATGATTTTTCGCTCTGTATCATAGTTATTCTAGCTACACTTATTCATATATTTTTTTTAAATCCTAATCTAACTAAAAATCATCTTATAATCGATTTCACCTCAGGTGTACTGAAAAGAACATCCAGACAAAAGTACTAATCTCGACTTCTTGAGGGATAGAAAGAAAACTTTTACCTGCGGGCGAAAACTAGGATTTTTTAAAAATAAAAATTAATGAGCTGACTGAGAAAAATCTGTCAATAGATAAACAATGCTTAATGTATTGCCATCTCCCACTATTGGCAACAGTGCTAACACACCAACAGTGACAGATGGTTGAATTTAATAGCGTTTGGGAGTAAGTAACTACAATAAAGGAATACATATCCTGCACTTCACGTTTCCCCGACGGGTAAATATCGTTCCATTATTTAGTCACCTTCCGGCCAAGTGGAGTGAGGATCTGCGAAAGGCTGTTTGTAGAAGCTGGATGCGTCGAGCTGAGGACAGGGCGCTATGGCGCTTTTTAGGGGTAGGCCTATCTCGATGTTCTTATCACTTTTAACTCTGATGGAGAAAGGCAACATTCCGTTCACTATTTAGATGAGTGACCGTTTAGTGGTATTTAGATATGTGGCTTGAGTGCGAAGAAAATACCTAACGTCAAAGTATGCGTAACTTTTTTTGTATGAAAATGGAGCAGCGCCCCTAGCAGGACGTTTGTAAAACTTTAACTTTTAAGTTAGGCATTTTCTTCGCACTCAGGCTATTGAGCGCATCCATGCTTTGAAAGGAACGTTAAGATTTTGATCCCGCTTTTTCAGTCGCTTAGCCATGTCGGAGGCCTCTCCAACTCTTCACCAGACTCAACTTCAACGTTGGTCATTAGCTCGTACGAAAAATAACAAGGGGATGCCTGCCTATGTCCAGCAGTGGACTGCTATAGGCTGATGAATTGATGATGTTTATGATTAGTCACCGCATGTGATACCTAAAGTGATTGTCCGATAGGTACCCATCCATAGTGCAATATCCCAGGGCTTATGATTTGTGAACGTTTTATCTGCAAAATCACGATGAAAATAATTAATACACTCTACAAGTGGTGCGATAATGATATATCTAAGCAATAATTATTATTTTTGCGAAATTAGACACCAGCAGCTTAAAAAATATAAAAAATATATAATGCATGGTCACTAAATACAAGGTGCGTTTGAATTCGTATGATAACCCGAAAAGGGGAAAATCTGCTCCTGAAAGTCAATAACATTATTGTTCAGACTTTTCTTGTGTTGTAGTTTTTCATTAAAGAACTATTAAAAACTTTATGCAGTCCTATTACATTATGATACCTTAAAGTTCAGTCAGGTCTTAAGACTAGGAAAGATTTAAGACAATAGGGTGTTGGATTTACATAACGGAGTAGGAGCAGACCGATATTTTAAATACAATAAATATATATAATACAATTTGTCATGAGAATAATGTGTATAAATATTTAATAGAATTTCCTCTAAGTCATTTGCTTTAAATTTTTCTGGTAATTTGTTATACATTCGCACCATGGCGTTTAGACCCCAGCTATATATTTTTAGTTGATACGTAGGTATTAGGTTACCAGGTTGTGTTAACATACCTACATACCTAAATTTGAAACTACGTGGTTTGTCAATGTTTTTTTGCAAAAGTTAGCGTACTTTAGTTTTAGGGCCACACACATTACAAAGAAAGGCTTAAAGGTTTTGGAGAACCATTTTAAATCACGTAGTTTTAACTAAGGTTCCCAGAATTCAAATCTCTCCCTTTCGGTATAATATGCGAATTCAATCTCACCTTGTATAATTGCTAGTTTTGTTCTGATTTAGAAACCAATTACAAGCGGACACAGCAGGTAGGTTAGTCTTCATCTGAAGACCGAAGATCCGTAAACCGTTGGAGTAAACGAGTTCTTGAGCGGAGACGGCGACTCCGGTTGAGTCGGACAACCTTAGAAGGAAGAAGAAAGAAGAAGGCTACAATATTAAAATTATTACTTATGAATAGTGAGATGGTACGATGACGACAACTAGTCCACTAGTACTTTACTTTACTAGTTAAAAAAATATATCATCATCATCATCAACCTATAGTCCACTGCTGGACATAGGACATGCAGGACACTGCACTGAGCCCGATCTTTGGTTCTTTCCATCCACTGTAAGCTATATTACGCATATCGTCACTCCATCTAGCCGTATTTTAACCTTTAAATCATAATGAACCTTACTTACCTAATTGTAGTAAAAATAACTTTTCTCTCGGCAAGCCCATTCAGTGTTCGTTATTTTTAAAGGCATTTTTGTAAAGTTTAAACAATAGATTTTACAAAAACTGGGTTAAAATGACATAATAAGGAAGCGAGACGTGTTTCTTCTCGTTTTGCACGCTGTGGCGTAAAATGAATGCAATTTTGAGATTATGGTACAGGGTGGTGGTTTTGACACGAATTTTTTTAATACAAACTCAAGCTACAATTACAATTTATTGTATTCTTAACTGATACTGTTTCTTTTAAATTTGTTTATCATTTAAACGTTTTTTTTTTAACTATAAATAGCAACAAAAATCCGTTGAGGTTTAATTATAATTGCTATTTGAGTAGTCTCAAAAACATAAATTAAATATAATTAGGGTATTTAAATTAAATAAACTTAATTATAAATGTTACTTGTATTTAATAATGATTGCCTATTTAAATTTAGTTTTGTCACTGTTTATCATCGATCATTATCCAACGGTGAGAGATGGCAATAGTTTCAGCATTTTATCTTTTGACGATTTTTTTAAAGTAACGCTATAAGATCCTAGGATGACTTTGAATCGTCGGTGGTATTATATTTTTAGCTAGGTACTGAATAGATTTTGTTTTTCAAGAAATATAAAAAATACAAGTTTTTCAGAATTATATAATCTATAAAATTTATAGCTAATGAAAAAGTATTGCGACTGTATTTTCAAAGTTTTTTTCCTAGTACATCTCATTTATTGAGTAGGTATTCAAATTATAAAAATAAAATCATATTCGAAATCATATTTATAAATATTCATATTTATAAAGCTATACATATAATCAGATAATATTATTTAAATGGATCACTATGATATACATTTTCGAAATATACAATTTTGAATAAAAATCAGGTACAAGAAAATATTAATAATACCAAAATTAAACTTTTTGGAAACCAGTTTTTTTAGCATTTTCTTTTTAAGCAACTTAAATTCAGCTCTACTTAACAAGTCTGTCTTTAAGAGCTCCCTGTGTACGCTACGTTCCGGTCTAGTTGCCCAGTTGCCCGCGGTCGGTTATGTAACACCCTGTAGCAATGCAATAGACAATTTTATTAACTTTTCGATACTTGTACCTAATTTTAGTTTTTTTTTCAGTAAATGAAAAAGTAATAGTTACATTTTGTGTACCTACTTTTATTTTGATGACGTCTGTGATGCAGCGGGCAAAAGCCCGCCTGAGCCGTAGAAGGTTGCGGGTTCGATTCCTGCGTAAAGAAGAATATATAAATACAAAAAATAAGACAAAATCTCAAAATTTAATTACTTTCAACAGTCAAGAATGGCAATCATAGGTTCACACCTTGAGCATCAATAAAGCGGATGCTTCTTACATGAAATATTGATTTAATTTAGCTTATTATTTATTTGTTTTACCGACTCTCAAAATGTTACGATCCAAAAGCGACATCACTCATGAATGATTCTGATAAAGTCGTCATAAGTCGTCATATTTTGTTCCTCTCAATCTGTAAAAAAATCTAATTCAGCCTTTTTGATGAGTCATTGAGCAAAAAGTACTTACTAGGATAACATAAATTAGGAGCGAAGTTTATAGTCATTTGATATCGCAAGTACCTACATACAAACAGTAAATGTACTTAAATCAGCTAAATTCATTAAAATCAGCAGAATTCGACAAAGGCGATTGTTCTTGGAACATTAATTTCAAAGAACATAATAAATTAAGAATGCTTTCAATACAAATTAGTCATTGACCACCTTAAAAGATTTTAAGTTTTGAGAAATTTAAATAATTACCAGATATGATACCACTAGCAGACGTAGGTACTGAAAAGTACCACCCATACCTGGTCGACATCCCACCTTGTCTAACCAAACGATTCGCCACCATATTTATTAGTTAGTACTAGTCCTCCTCCTTGCGTCGTTTCCCCAGTGCTGGGGGTCGTGACCCATCACGGAAGTATCTTCTCCCGTACGATGTTGCGCCATTTGTTCCGGTTTTCAGCAGCATGCACAGCTTCCGGCATGTTGAGGTCGAATGTGCTGCGGATCTGGTCTGACCAACGCATCTGGCTCCTGCTTCTTGGAAATGTGGAATTTGCTTCCGACGTCTGTCCGGACAGTACTGTATTTTTAGGCATAACTTTAGATAATAAGCTTCAATGGGGCGCTCACATAGATGGGTTGTCGAACAGACTCAGTTCTGCAGCATACGCAGTCAAAAGAATCCGTCAACTTACTGACGTAGAAACGGCTAGACTAGTTTATTTCAGCTACTTCCATAGCATTATGTCGTACGGCATTTTGTTGTGGGGGAATGCTGCAGATATCAACACCATATTTATGTTGCAGAAGAGGGCTGTTCGTGCAATTTATAATATGGGCCCCAGAGAATCACTAAGAACGAAGTTTAAAGAAATAAATGTTATGACAGTGCCGTGCCAATATATACTTATATGAAAACTTAATGTATGTCCGAAAACATATTAACATGTTCAAGAAAAATAGCGACTATCATAATGTTAACACTAGAAATAAAGATAAACTAGCTGTTCCCACTGTAAGGCTCCATAAAGTTAGTAAATCTTTTAAAGGGATGTCTGTACGATTTTTTAACAAAATCCCAAATGATGTGATTAATCTATCTGTAAATAAATTCAAAAATGTATTATAAAATATCTGATTATTTAGATGACAAAAAAGCTTGGGATGAAACTGCCTCCAACTCCATCAAAAACAATGTAATAGATATTAAGTACAATGACGTTAAAAAAATATAAGCCAAGCAGAGTTTCTTGCCAATTCTTCTCTGTTTGGTCACGTTACGAATTGGTGGTAAATTAAAAAAAAAATGACGTTTCAAAGTGTACTATACAGTTCCTACTGAATAAATGAATTTTGACTTTTGACTTTTGACTTTTGTTGTCCCAGACCAGTAATCTCGGAGACTTCAAAACCAGAGTGAATCGGTTCCTTCTAGGCAAGCGTACTCCATCGAACTACATCTTCACCTGTTTTAGGTGTGACTATTGACTATTATTTTGAAAAAAAAAAACAGATCCCTTTTTATAAAACTTAGTTATTAGTAAATTTACAATAACAGATACCAAAAAAAAACATTTGTGCCATTTTACATTATTCGTAGAAAAAAAGCTTCCGCCCGCGACTTCGCTCACATGGTCCCAGATAAAAAGTAACATATATTATGTTAATCCATGTCTTCATTGTTAATTTACAAGTTTAAATACGTTAACAAAATGTAAGTGTTATTTATCTTGGGCCAGATATAAAATTATTTCAATATTTCAAATGAGATGCTCAATCACTAACACATATGGTTCCTTCCTTTCTTCTTCGTATGAGTTAACTCTGGTGTCGGAGTTTTTAGGCTGCTCGAATGCCTCCGACATGGCTTGACGACTGAAAAAGCTGGGACCAATAATTAAACGTGCCCGAAAGCACAAAAGCGCGCAAACATCAATGCCATCTAACTAGAGACCGGGTGAAGTGTTGCTTAACCAAGATGATCAGCTATGAACACCATTATTAAACACGCCACGAGCACCTATGGTGATCCTATAGGATTCCAATCTTCACCTTTGGAACGCACCGGCCCGTAGTGCGGCTAACTCACAATTGGGGCACAGAAAACTGAAACACAGAAATGCTGCTTCTCCGTAAAAAATGCCTCGTGCTTTTCTCCCATACGAGCATTTCATAAGCCTTTACTTTAGGTATAGCTGTCTAGCTACACCTATTTGTACCACGAACGAAGCAGCGGGCTCAGGCTAGACTTATCGCGGTAGGCTGCGCTCGGTCGTAGACCCAACGGCCTTGCACGTGTCTGATGCAACACAAGCAATACTAGATACCTCATTATTACAAGCTATAGACTAGTGTAGGACGTAGGACGTCCTCCGGCCAGGTGGAGTGACGATCTGCGAAATGCTACTGGTAGAAGCTGGATGTGTTCAGTTGCGCATAGGGAGCAATAGCTTTCTTTCAGGGAGGCCTATTTATTTATTTAGGTATTATTCTTCTAGCCAAATGCCCAGCTCTTGTGTAGGGATGCAATAGGCTAGATGCCTGAAAAATTCTAATTAGTCCGTCATTTACATTATCAAAAAATATTGGTCACGTATTTTTTCTTTTGTCAATTAAACTAAAAATGACAAAGATATAGTGCGTTGAAGTTTCGCGTGACGTCACGTGTAAGTACACTTTTTACATTCAAGTGACGTCACGAGCCTCCACTCCCGAACTTTGACGCTCTATAACTTTGTCGATTTCCATTGATTTTAAAAATAAAAAACGTGTCCAATCTTTTTTGATAATCTAATTGACGGACTAATTAGAATTACTATTTTTCTACCCAGGCATCATCCCTATTGTCTTCATTTTCTCTTTCACTTCCTTAGGTATACACCATGACGGCGACCTTCTCTTTTATCTGGCTCATGTCGTAAGTGTCGTATTTCCTCTTCTGTTTTAAGTATAACCTATCTATAACTTTAAATGTAGGTATGTGACATTTGACAACGACATAACAAAATAGATAAATAAACCTTTATTGAGGATAGCTTAGTTATTTAGTCTCTGCATGTAAAATTTAAATCTACTATGTACGATGATCTCCATACGATTCTTGGAAGTAAATGTATATCAGCTATTTATCTTTTTTTAATCGTTTATGAACCTATGATCCATTATAAACAGTGGCGGTACAATGCGCCGGCGCATAGTGCGTTGACACCGCTGCAGTTTTGGAGATCGGATGTCGCGGTTGTACGGCCTTCGCTCACTGGTTGTTTTATCGTCACTCGCGGTTCTGTCTTTGTCAGACTGCAACTGTGCAATACAGCTGTCAAACAGTTGTCAAACACAGCTGTCAAACAACAACACTACAGTAGCTAACGACCGAGTTATGCTGAATGTGAAGATTGTTGTAAACAACATTGACACACCTAACAATTATTTATTCTCCTGAATTGTATCAAGCTAACAGTTTAACTATGTATCTGAGGAAACCTTGGATGACCTTATAAACGCTTATCTTTATTAAAGTTGCAGATTGTTTTCCTAATAGATACAAAATAAATAAGTGCCCTTATTTATTAACGTTGGTTTTGGTTGATCTCAACTCTGTGCTGATCGTCAAAAATCCAAGCTCTTAGGTCATAACATAAGCGTCAAA
Organism: Horisme vitalbata; assembly: GCA_951804965.1. Lineage (NCBI taxonomy): Eukaryota > Metazoa > Arthropoda > Insecta > Lepidoptera > Geometridae > Horisme > Horisme vitalbata. The sequence goes on along the minus strand of OX638092.1, from coordinate 21,392,216 downwards.
ATCTGTAAAAAATCGTTAGTATTCTGGAATAATCGTGATCATAGACATTTTCATTCATACAAATATGTATACACAACAACCATATAAAGATGGACATAGGGCAAGTAGGCACACATACACAGACATAACGAAAAGAATAATGGATGGAAATGCTTTAGTGTATACCTAAGTTTTAGAAAATAAGACAGAATAATTGATAGAATGTATAATGTTCAATTTGGTTTTGTTCATTTTTTTAGCTTGTTATTATATTATTCTCCTTTATCAATGTTATCATGCTGTGTACACATGCTTTGGGGTGAAATCTAGATCTCATTACTTTATTATTATATGTTTAAATTTGTTCGTGATCCGTTTTGTGTACCAAATAAATAAATACATCATAATAAATAAAAGGTAAGGTAAAGGCAATCTCTTCCAGCCTATAGTCACAAAAAAATAAGGGCTATGTTATCTTGAATACCTAACATAATAACAACTTTTTTGAAATAAATATTATTTTAAAAATTAAAATGGATTTTGACAATTTAGATACCACTAAACGGACACCCATCCAAGTATTGGCCCGGCGGAGTGTAGCTTAACTATAATTATACCTTATCTTAATATCGAAGGCCTATATTAGTTTGATCTGAGTTAAGCAATACTCCGCCCGGTCACTACTTGAATGGGTGACCGGGTATAGCTTGGGACCCTAAGTACGGAATTCTAAGCAAGTGTAAGTACTATGGCCGGGCCAAGGGCCTGCAGGGCTTTGCCCCCGGTGAAAGTATCATTTGGAGGCATCTCGCTTATTTGGTTCATTCACCGGGATAGCGCAGGAGTGGCGTGGAGATGAAGAAAATAAATAAAAACAAAATCAAATTAAAAGACATTTATTCACAACGTTATTCTACCTAAAGCTTCTACATAGCTTTTATGTAAACTTTTTTTTCTGTATTTATTTTACTGTGTACAATATCGAATATTTAATTAACAGAATTTTTTTAAGGTTACATACAACACAAATATAAGATAGTTATTTATGTATGATAGAATATGTTCAATACATAGAATACCTACGAAGTCATCTGTTTATTTGTTGGTGGACTAGTTTTTTTTGGGTAAAAAGTGGTTAGTAGTTTACTAACTGCCGCCCGCCACTTTGTACGCGTTGTCCCCGGATAAGTCTTTGTCAACACATATCCAGGTCATAAACTATGTATACCTATTCCAAGTTTCATCCAAATCCGTTCATAAATGTGAAGATATTTATTTCTCAAAACAGAAACAATAATACTAGAGAATCAGCTAAGTAAGGCTTCCACAGAGCGAGTTTTGGTCGATTAATTATTGGAAGTACAATGAGATAAATAAAGTAAGTATACATAGCTATATGTTAAAACTGAATTTTTATGTGAGGAATCATGATTGTAGAACATTTTCAGTGTGTTTCTAAATATTCATAAAACAAAATTCAGTACTATATAAATGATGATAATGATGGAAACGCTCGATAAAGTGAGTCAATATCTTTGATGAACTTAGGTAGGATGGGTAAAAAACCTTTCTCACTCTAATATGACATGACATGATCATGGTGCCGTTTATTGATTAAAATAATTGTAAATAAATAATTATTAAATTGTAATAATTATACTCCCTAAAAAATGGCGATCACTGTCAGGTGTTCTATGTGATAGCCGCATGCCCATAAAATTAAAAGGCAAAATCTACAAACAGGCAGTAAGACCAGCCTTAACTTATGGATCAGAATGCTGGCCGGTTAAAAAAGTGCATATACAAAAACTGAAATGAACATGCTTCGTTGGGCCGGAGGAGTGACAAAACTGGACAAAGTAAGAAACAATTACATTAGGGGTACTTTCAGAGTGGCTGACATTGCGGAGAAACTTAGAGAAACCCGCCTGCGGTTGTATGAACACATACTGAGACGCGACGGTGACCACATGACAAGACGAGTGTTGGATTTGGAGGAAGGTAAAAGAGGACGTGGCAGACCACCATTGACCTGGCAGCAAACAATCAGAAACGACATGAAGGCCAGCAATGTTGATACGGAGATGACGCAAGATAGACCACTTTGGAGAAAACATACAAGGAGGGCAGACCCCAAATAAATGGGATTAATGCCAGGAGAAAGAGGAATTATACTCCCTCTTATCACTCAGGTTGGATAGCACAAATATTCCTAGATGATAAAAAAAATTAAAACCTTTATTAAATAATTTCGTTTTTAAATTCAAATAAATAGTTTTACTACAAATAAGTTAGGAATTACAAATTGCTTACATCAAGAAGTCTCCATGCAAGCCCTTGTTCCAAATTTCCAAGGCTTTCGTCGGAAGAAAGCTTGGAAAGCGATAGTGGATTCCGGCGCTTGCGCACCCCCCCTCGCCCCTCTCTCCAGGGCAAGGGGGGGTCGGGAGCAATGCCTCGGGACATCACGGAAGAAAATAGAAAAAGTATGCTACTTTTGATTTTAGATCATTTATTATTTGGGATGAAAATGAAAACGGGATATGCTGAACTTAATAAAACAGTAGGTATTTAGTAACCTACTAAATAATTATGATTACACCGGTATTCGTCTTATCTCTCATTAAAAAAACTGAAATAATTTTAATAAATAGTATATGTATTTTAAATCAATAAATAATACTGGACTAATGCCCATTGTATGTTTGATACAGCATCATATAGCCCCAAACTAAGCACTGCTTGTATTAAGGGAACCTCATGACTAATATGCTATTTATGTATATATATTTTTTTGGAAATATACACTATTCGAAGAAAACACCCAGACTCGCGACAAATATTTGTAGATCATACAAATATTTGTCTCGCGGCGGGAATCGAACCCGCAACCTTCTGCGTCTCAGACGGGCCTTTGACCACAGCGCCACAGAGGTCCTCGAATATATTGCATTATATTCTGGTCAGCTTATCTCTGCAGAACTCTACAAACACCTGCAGTTTGTATCATCGGTTGCTTTTTGCGGAAAACGCATTTGACGCACACAATTTTTTTGAGGTGAGACGCATTCCGTTTGCCGCTGCTTCAAACGTAAAATATTACAACGATATACAATCCACGGTAATATATGCTTTATACGTATTAAAATAAGGCTCAACAATTGCAATGCGATTTCCGCAGCGTTAGCCGCAAAGAGCAACCGAGCGCTTTAGTGTCAGTAATTTCGTAATCTGGGTGCAACTACGTATGAGGATATACAATGTAAAACTACTGTGTAGAAGTTTAATGGTGACTATGCTGCCCTGTTTCGTTCAGCATATTTTTTTTAGACGCATTGCATCCAGGTGACAAATTGGCGCACCATTAAGTCCCGAAAAGTCTTTATTTTATTCGTACGAACCTAATGTTAAAATAAACCTAGGAAAAGTGGAAGTTTTGTCCATTCTTGCTTAAAAAAATAGCCATAATAATTTTATTAGTTTTGAGTTACAAAATAACCTAGTTCTTAAACCAGAAAACGTTCTAGTGCATTTAAGATGACGTAGAATCACGTGGTTTTTGAATAGCCTCATTATTTTGTCCCCTCGTTTGAATACCACCTGGGCTTTAATTTGAGTCAAATGGGACAAACATTTAAATTTCATTGGATTATAATTTTTGCATTCTTTTTCTTTATCAAAACTTTCTTTTCTTAGTGCAGATTAGGCAATTTTTTTTTACTGGTAAGGTATTCATAATTATCCAAAAATAGCTAAAGTTTATTAATATAGGTTGATACCTGGGACATTGACATACGCGTAGTGATGACGACGCTATTTATTATTCGTCGTCATATCACACCTATATCTAACAAACTGTAATCATACCTTTCTTCGGAAAGTACGTTAAGATGTTGGTTCCGGCTTTTTCAATCGCTAAGCCATGTCGGAAGCCAGCGAGGGATCTGTTTCATCCGAAGAATGAAATTTGTTATGAAAAACTGAGTTTTTTTTACAATATTGCTGAAGGAAACTAATTCAAGGAAATCTAGGTACACTTCCTATAGACTTAGTAATTTCATTGTTTTGTCTCAAATTGATAATGATTATGTTAATTACTCTATTTATGTAGTTTGTATCGACTGTAATCTAATAATAGCTTCTCTTCAGTTAATGATAAAAAACATGATTTATGAAATAACGTTATGGGTCTTAACAACATGTAAGAGGTCAGTAAAAATTTAAAACCCAGTTATTGAAATAGTTAATTGAGAACTGCTTTTCACTTCACTTCACTTCTTTAATAATTGGCTTCTGGGATAGTTTCCACAATTTCGCCAGTATCAAGTATAATGTTCATATTAATATGAGGCAACGTCAGGTCCTGTTTTCTGCTATAGCCATGGCGACTATAACAAAAAACGATCGGCGCACAATTTTCTTCATCTGAGAATTCCCGTTCAATCTTCTTTTATTCCATTTCACTAATACTTGTGTCTTATAACTAACATTTATCGGTTATAATACCATGAATATTAAACGACATACATTAGAAAAACACTAGAAAATAAAATTTAATAAAATTGACAACCGTCGTTCATTATGAAAAAAAATGGTGCCCGAGAACTGCTTTTAAACACTCAAATAATTGTTTGACAAGAAAATTAGTCATTAATAATGTACATAAATATTAGGTATGAATTTTTGACATTTTGACATTTCATATTATCATTGGGTATTATTATTTTTTGATATTTAATCTGACTGTAAATAATTGTATGTGTAATTATTGTGAATTTATTTTGTGTTCAATTGATAATTCTTATTTTTAATATATTTAAATATTATGGCTTTAAGATATGTGTGAGATACCCAGAGGCCATAAATAAAAAGAAGAAGAAGACGTGTTTTAAGTGATTAATTTTGTAAAAATAATTTAAATATTTGAATGCTAGGAATAGAAAGTGTGCCGATCTAATTTTAATTATCAAGAACCTGTAACCATATTATTCACAAATAAATATAATTTGATTGATATTATTTTATTTGATACAAAATCTGTCTAACTACCAGGTTAACATAAATAACAAAGAGCTCACACTGCGCTAATTGCACTGAGAATTCTCTCACGCGATTGGTCGCAGAGATTTCAGACAAAAAGCCACATATCACGTTCGATTAGGTTAAGTGACACAATGTGTTACATACTTCATAGGTTTTTTTTATAAATGGCTGATGATTTTAAGAATTTAATTTTTATGTTCCTTATTAGGTAATTAATATTAAGACTCCCAAAATGGTGTCCAAATTGATTTAATTTTTAACTAACTTGTTTGATGTAAATTGTGGTTGTGGTATTGGAGGCAAGTGGTATAAATTTTCTTGTGCATTTTCCAAAATTTAACTTGATACAACAACATAAACACACAAACACACACATATCATAGCTACAAAATATCCTAAGTTTTCTAAGTAAACGTAGTTTTTTTGGGTTGTGGTGCATACTTCCTAGATCTAAATAAATTGTTGGTATAAATAGTAGATACGTTTTCCTTCGGGAAATGCCTACGTCTGCAGTCACTCAACACGGTTTCAGCATCGAGTTTATTAGCATACCTTAGTGGCCTAGAGGTGACTCTAAAAGGTCGTGGGTTCTTAGAGTCATACTCGTGTCCCGCAGTCATCATTCTTGTGAATAATGTTTAACCGACTTAAAAAAAGAGGTTCTCAATAACTCCGTCATCTATTTAGAACTTTAGAACCGATTAGGGATTTTTTTCAATTCGAAGGTTTACTTCCTATTTGGTCCCATTTAAATAAGAAGAAAAAATACCACCTCTAACAAACTATTTCCCATAAGACGGTTTTTTTAATTATCCTCAATAATGACATCCATTTTGAGAGATCTGACAGTCAGGATATAAAGCAGTAGTCAGAGGTAAGTTTTAAACAAGCGTTTAACTTTGCAGTTTTATTTAAATCCTTACAAAGTTCATGTCAATAGATTTCATAATGGATCGTCATAAGGCACTCAATCTCTCTGTTCCACGCACACCACAACAAAACGAAATAACTACCACTTTCTATCAAACAAAACTAAATCTTACTGCATTAACATAAGAACTAGTTTCTGTACTTTTACATATTTACTTTCAACCTTTACCACACCGACCTTTCATTCCCACATAGTCCTTCCAAAAAACGAATTATATTTTCAATCTTATTCCAAACGAATAAAGACTAGGTTTTAAAACTTTACTGGCTTTAGAACTATGTCGCAGTAATCGATTTGCCCTACTGATAGTGAAAGTGTGTTTTGCTTTTGGGGGGGGTTATGATTCGAAATTCGAATTGTTAACGTGGTTTTGGCAGCACGTTTATAAACTATATTTTGGTCATGTTTCGATGAAAGTACTAGGATATCATAAGATTGGAGGAGATAAAATGATTAATGTTACAGAAAGGGCATTAATTAACATATTTCGAGCAAAAAGGTTGCCACTTACAGTCCAACAGAGCGCAACCTTTTTCCAAAAGTAAATGTTGTAAAGGGCTATATTTCGAGAAAAAGGTTACCACTCTCAGTGAAACGCAACATTTTGTAAATAGATTTTAATATTCATAATGCAAATAATTGTTTGAATGAAAATCTATTGAACGGATTGAGCTAAAACTCTTTAATACAGATTTTTTGTATTTTAAGAGTTTACCCACACTTCAGGGAAAATCTAAGATTTTTTATATATCGCAAATAAATTAAAATCCCGGTATTGATGGGAAGGTCGCGGGTTCAAATCCCGCCTGAGTCGAAATTTTTGGGATATATAAAAAATCTCTTTGATACTGTTAATTAAATAGTAGTTCTAGACTAGGAAAAACATACTTCTTTTTCGTAAATGACGTATTGACGTACTCTGGTGTCGTAGTTTTCAGGCCGACCATAGGTCTCCGATATGGCTTAACAACTGAAAAGGCTGGGAACATCTTAACGTGCCTTCCGAAGCCACGGAATCGCTCTTAACTAAAGTTTCACCTTTAACTGCTCAGTAGTCGTTGCTTATCACTGTTTTTTTCTTTATTAGAGCTTTTTCGCTTAGCGAATATATCAATTATTGCTAGGGTACAAAAACAGGAGGAACAAAAAAATTACAATCACAAAAAAATAGACCTTACACCAATATATTTAACCCAAATTTTACTAGGCAAAGCAAAAACTGAAATACATAATCCAATGGTACTAATTTTTATCTTTAAAATTTTTTGTCTTTATAATTTTTTGTCTTTAAAATTCGTAATTTTATTTTATTTCCGGCATATTCCATTATAATGATAAATGATGGTAGACGTCTTCTGTTTTTTTACAATAATCATATATTATAGTAGAAAATTAGCCTTACGCATGAGATATGCAATATGCATACTCGTTTAATTAGAATATGTCCGGATCACAATCCAAGTAATGTGACCAAATTTTGTCTAAGTATCTAGTATGCTACGAGTAGGTATTATCAATCCATGATACTTTAATATCGCTGTAGCGCTTTGCACGGTGGCGCCGCTGAAAACCAGCTGCAGTTGCTAACATACTTCTGCACCGTACGCTGAGTGACAAGACAACACAAAATATGAACAGAAGTAAAACACATGTAATAATAACTTTATTTACTGTTCCATTTCTGATTGCACAAAAAAGTTCACAGCGCGTGTGCGTGTCTCAAGCAGGTGACACTCACGCTTGCACAGGTCCGAACTGTTCCGAGATATCGTGTCCGTGAGCGGTGCCTATGTGTGCGTTGCTCGAGCGCGCTTTGTATGTAGATTGTACATATTTCTTTTATGGTGACGACCTTCTTGTGTCACTATTTCTCTTCTTCTTCTTTTAATATTTGGCCCCCTATATCTCTTAAACTTAATCTCTTATTGGTTATTTTTGTATATTTGTGATATAAATATTTTATGATCTGCGAAACCATAAAATATTTGTTATATATCTGCTGGTAGAAGCTGGATGTGTCGAGCTCAGGAGAGGGCGCAATGGCGCTCATTAGGGGAGGCCTATGTCCAGCATTGGACTGCTTCCTGAAAAGAAGAAGAAAGTGAAGTAAAATAAATGTTTTTATAGCTTTATCTTTATTTTGGCAACCAACATGGTAACAAACTTTCGCATTTATATGAGCAGGATTTATGTTATGGGTCAAGCAGGATCTTTATTAATAAAAATAAAAATAAGAACAAATTAGCCGAAAGTGAAGACGACCCACTTCGAAAGTAAAGGGTGACTCAGAAATAACCCGTTATAGTCTGGCCGCGTGTCACACCGAAACGAATTGTAAATGCTCGTAAACACCTCATAAACCAACTTTACTACGGTTAACCTGTAAAGACGTAGTGTTATTTATTATTAATTTTATAGAACCTGAAAATATTTTCAGTTAAAATTTTGTCTGTTTGCTTTTTTCACGCCCAAACCTTTTGTTCAATTATGATAGGACTTTAACTATTTAGCTTGACCTTTCCGAAGCGTGCGACGCTGTACTTTGCGAAGGTCTATGTCAATGGTTTTTAAAAACGAAATGTGGTTTGCTGGTCGATATGTCTATTTTACGTTCATTTTTTCATAACCTAACCTTCGGCTTTTTAACACGCTTTTATTAGTTTCACCTGTATGTATGTATGTATGTAACCGACTCCTTTGAGCTCAATTTTGCCCTACTTTGAACGATCAGATTTGATTCAAACTTTGCACACCTGTCAAAGGTCGATGACAATGCAATAATCCGATAAAAATATCCGATTATCCTAATTAGATTTGCCAGGATTAATTAATTTCTTTCCGCATCCTTTGCATACGAGTAAGAGAGACAGAGCTAGTGCGCGAACTACGCATGCGTGCAAGCGTGTTTTTTTAAACTATTATTTATTTATAAGTAAATAATATATAATAAAGTTATTTATCTAACCATTGTTCTTTTTATATCTCCTGATTGACAATGTGTATGCAAAATTTTATGATGATCAATTGAGTAGTTCAGATGTGAAAGTGTTACAAAAAAACAAATATATAATATATTCACTTTTGAATTTGTTACAATAGTAAGGATGAAATAAATATATAAATGAAATTTTTAGAGAAAGCAAAATTGCAAGTGCCTGTAATATTGGAAAATACAGGTACTTAGCGAGCGACCAATAGTAAAGAACGAGAAGTAAGCCTACGAATCGAATTAATCCGTTATATTGTTTTTAATAATGCTGGACACTATCATACAACATCATGTATCCCTAAACTAAGCAGAGCTTTTTTATGTGTTTGAATTTGTTCAAATAATGTTACATTCTGGTGTGAATTGTCCCCGAAATCGCGAGTAACACAACACCGGATCCAGGATGCGAATTCGGTATTCCATTTCGCTTTCATCGAATCTCAAGCGATGACCGTGACCTGGATTTAGACAAACGGATTTTATGAAAAACTGACTTCACAGTTCACAGTTACGTGAGTCAAGAAGATCAGGATCTTACTGACTCTGTCTGTGATAGATATATGTGAATTTGGGAAGTTCCATAACCAACGTTTAAAAGGGCGAGTTGATCCGGGCAGCACATCCGCGTATCAAGAAAGATCCTACAAGTCAAGACCTACCTGGGTCCTTTGAAATATTACGAAATATAATCTGTATAGGTAACTACCCTCATAGCTCAGTTGGGAGTCGCTCTGCTTTCAGAGCTGCAGGGCGTGGGTTCAATTCCCACCCAGGACAAACGTTTGTGTGGTGGACATGGTTATTTTTTCTGTGTTTTATCAGTATTTACCTATATTTGTCAATGTCTGGTACCCATAGCACATGTTCTGTCTAGTTTGGGAACAGTTGACCTTGTGTGAGATGTCCTTTATATATTTTTTATTATAATGCTTCGGAAAACACGTTAACACATAAACATGCACTTCGACACGTGGATTTGTAGTAAATAATTCAAACATGTTTAAACAAAACTGTCAAAAATGGTTGCTATGGGGAGATTAGTCGATGTGCGAGTACATCTAAAATCTTGCATAATGCAAAATCGTCGGAATAAAAAAAACTTCAAACTACGTGAGCCACTCGTAATTACTGAAGTTTAGCCCAAAACATCCAAATCAGATGTTATCTAGATAACAAAGGCCTTAGACCATTTCCTGGGGTTCGAATCTGGGGTACAATTGGTTATGTAACCTGAATGTCGGTCAGGAGGTTGCGCAAGAGTGAAAGGTTGCATAAGAAACGGCTTAGACGAGATGAGGCTGCGCTTGCGACACACCAAAGAGTAGGTAGGTTGTATAGATTGACTACAACCTACCTACTGTATGGTGAACTCTTGTTTTTTTACAACTTCATCTATGGACACATCTCCCGAAATGAGAGCTCGATGGAGAAGCTTGGACCACAAGGCCAGATAGAAGGAAAACGTGCAGGCGGCCGATCATCAATTAACTTGACGGATGCTTTAAATATGCTAACTAGATCATTGTGGTGCAGTGTTCTCGCAATGTAACTAACCGAAAGAAATTGAGATGCATCGCCAGAGCCAGCCCTCGGAAGGAAAACCGAAGGCGCTGACCCCATGTGGACACCATCAGCACAGCACAGCCTCGTCCACTCTGCCCAGAATGAACGACAGAAGAATGGATAGACTATGGCGTTGCTGTGATACTTCTAGCAAAGACTTTTACATCCATTCCTGATCTCCCCCGTAGATCTGTTGTTAGAAGTAGCAGCATCCATCTCTACATCTTTTATTCTTTATTTTATGTACACAGAGGAATAAAATTAAAAAAAAAAGTGAAGTAAATATACAAGAGCGAGCTTCACCCTGAAAAAGTTTTCTTACAGAAAATCTTTGGGCATAAAGATAAGTAAAATTTATCAGTATCTCCAATACTGCGATCACTAACTTGGCTGCCCTCATCACCATGCTGATTGATTACTGTCATTATGTATCTACATGGTCCACCAAAGGGTTTTCTCAAGTCAATGAGCGGACTTGAGATCAGACTTAGAAAACTCATTCATATTGAAAAACCGGAATTTTCACGTACCGAAACATCGGTGAAGGCATCGACGCCATTTCCACTCTTTCAGAAAGCCTTCTTCAGGTTAAGTGAACGCAACGCTCTCCCTCTGCTTCCCGTCTAGCAGTCATGTTTCCCGTTTTCTGGATCACTCAATGTTCCAGCTTATCCAGTTGTAGTTTGTTTCCTATTTTTTTTTAATGTTGAATGAGATGATTTACGTTTTTTCCATGACTTCGAAAACGTTCCATCTATCTTAGCACCCACTTTTCGCAATTTTCATAATATCGCTGGTCGATCTGGTGGGAGAATTCTTACACTTTATTTTCATTTCAGAACAAAATTATCAATCGTTTTTGGTAGATAACAAAGAATAAATACTGGCTTTAAGATTTAGCATACTCGTATAGTACAATACTACACCTTATATCCTTAACTCCTACTCTTAATTTCGGCTCTCACATCGAGTATAAAGCACAATTGGCCGCCAAAAAGTTGGGCATTCTCGCTAAAGTGAGACAATACTTCACACCAGGACAGTTGCTCAACCTGTATCAAGCACAAGTCCGTTCGTGTATGGAATACTGTTCTCACCTCTGGGACGGTTCAGCAAAATACCAGGTTGAGGCACTTGAGTTAATCGAAAAAAGAGTCAAGAGGCTCATAGGCAACGAGGATTTGGTTGATGCAAGACTCCAGAGCTTAGAGCATCGTCGCCAGGTTGCCAGTCTTTCTGTTTTTTATCGGTTGCATTTCGGAGAGTGTGCCGCGGAACTGCACAATTTAACTCCACCAGCTCCATTTCACTATCGGACAACCAGGCGCTCTGCATGGCGACATCGTTATATGGTAGATATACCTCAAATGCGCACAAAGCGCTTCTCCTCCACTTTTATCATGCGCACCGCCAAGGAGTGGAATGCTCTACCCGAATGTGTGTTCCCCGATGATTATGATCTGGGTGTCTTCAAGTCTCGAGTGAACAGGTTTCTTCTAGGGAAGCGTGCTCCATCGTAGACTGCATCTTCGCTTACCATCAGGCGAAATGCAGTCAAACGCAAGCCTATTTATAATAAAAAAAAAAAAAAAACCTTCATTCAAAATAAGTACTTACAATTTCTTGAATGATTTTGTAAATTACGTAAGTAACTGACTGAACAATCGGGCCTACTAAAGCTACCAGCTTTAGTACTTCCAAGTTACTTATTAAAAGTCGGTTAATTTAAAATAAAAGAACGCATTACTTTATATTTTTTTCGAAAATATAATTCAGTGTAAGCTTCTGTATGCGTATGTTTGAATGGATGGTGAATGGCTGTTCCTCCTTCACATCAAAACTACTGATCGAACGATTAGAAATTTTGCATTTACGTAGTTCTAGACACAAAATAACACATAGGCTTCTGTTTATAAGTAAGTATATCACACGAGAGAAGCCAGTTTAGTATGAACTAATTGTAAACATTTGAAATTAAGATGTCCTTTCACAACTTCGATCGACGACCTCTGTAGCGTAGCGGGCGAAGGTCCGCCTGAGACGCAAAAGGTTGCGGGTTCGATTCCCACCGAGGGACAAATGTTTGATGTTCTGCAGATATTTGTCTCGGGTCTGGGTGTTCTCTATGTATGCTATGTATGTATTTACAAAACAAATATATATATATTTAATATATCAATCATGTTGTTCCCATAAAACAAACTCTGCTTAGTTTGATGCTACTTGATGCTGTGTGATAATGTCCAAATAAAAAAAGCGAGTCCTTATCGTACGTTTTTCTAATATTTCTTATCAATTTTCCAAAAAAAATACTAAAACTCAAAATGACACGCACGGCATTGCGCAGTGATAAGAAATTCGTGCATTATCTTTAATTGTTATATTACGCAATAAAACACTTTTAATCTCAGAGAAATTATTAAACGTGCTAAAAGAAATTGTAATTATCTATTATAGACTTATGAAAACTGTGGCGCAATTTTTGAAAAATCTTTTTTTACATCAGCAGATGTTTTCAACTTCGGTGTTTTTGAACCAGTAACTTGGGCTCTTAAAATGGGCAGATAAAATACTAGTTTCTATTAGTGACTCCGCTCGCGTGGCACCGAGATAAAAAGTAACGTGTTTTAATCCAGGTCATGCAAATCTGTTCAGCCGATACCAAGTTGAGTAAATAATGCTGGACACTATCTAAAACAAAGCAGAGCTTGTATTATGGAAACCACATGACTGATATATACTACTTATCTACATATTTTTTTAAATACATGGGTACGAATTATATATATAGAAAATACCCAGATCTGAGACAAATATTTGGAGAAAATACAAAAAAATTGTCCCGCGGCGGGAATCGAACCCGCAAACTTCTACTTCTCGGGCGGGTCTTTGCCTACTGCGCCACATAGTTCGTCAATATTTATATTAATACCGTTGATATTAATATTATCCATAATTATGTTCACAGCCACAGTAATTATGTTTAATTAGTTTCAAAGTTCTAAGAATGTCCGTTCTGCACGTTACTCTTTGCTAGTTCTTAGACTCGAAGAGGGAGGTATGTAGGTTGCTTTGTGCTTTGTGCCCCACCACCGGTTACCACCACCTCTCTCACTCACCTCTGGACGTCGGCCAGTCACTCTACCCCACCCTTATATACTATTTTACAATTCATTTTGAAAATAAGTAAATGGTTTTACTAAATTAAGGTTTTTGGATTCAATAATTTGACGACCTCTGTGGCGCTCTGGGTGAAAGCTCGCCTTAGACTCAGAAGGTTGCGGGTTTAATTCCCGCTGCGAGACAAATGTTAGAAGAAGATATTTGTCTAGGGTCTGGGTGTTTTCTGTGTATGATATTTATGTATTTACAAAAAAAATTGTTTAATAAGTAGTATATCAATCATGTGGTTCCCATAAGACAAGCTGTGCTTAGTTTGGTGCTACATGATGCTGTGTGATTACGTCCAGAATTATTTATTTATTAATTTAATTATTTGAACATAAAAAATAATCAATCAAAAAAAATCCGGCGAGGTGGAGTGACGCTGACGATCTGTGAAAGGTTGCTGGTAGAAGTTGGATGCGTCGAGCTCAGGACAGGGCACAATGACGCTCATTAGGGGAGGCCTATGTCCAGCAGTGGACTGCTATAGGCTGGTGATGATAAATCAAAAAAAGGCACCAAGTTTATTCTAAGGATAGGAGTCGGAGGCTAGTGAAATAATCGAAAAATAGATGATTTCTAACTTTCATTAGGATAAGGAATTACATTTAAAGAAGCAATATTATTATTGTTTTATTTTGAATAAAAAAAAAAATAATTTCCTTTTCACCATAAAAATAAAAATTAAAGTAATTAAAATTAAACCGCAATAAAATCAAAATTAATGTTAGTTTTTTTTAATTCTTAATTAAACTTAACTTGTCTTCATTACATTTAATAAGTAGTTAAATCAATTCATGATGTAAACGAAAGTAATAAATTATAATACTGGTAGTTTGATAAAAATATTTTTAGAAAACATTATCGATTAAACTAAAACGCTTTGGCCTTCTTACTTCCGATGTAGTTTGGTAGATAAGTAGTTATGTTACACCTTGTAAGTTCTCTACAATTTCAAAAAGTGTTCATCATTAGTTGGTCATATTTTGTATTAGAATACAAATTTATATATTTATAAAAATCCATGCGTTCAACTTAAATTATTTAGATTTAATTTAAATTTCGCTAAAATATATGCATTATTATTTTAAAAAAATTAAATCTAATGGGACTTAAACCCAATATGCTAATCGACGAATAATAACATAAAAAAACCGCTTCTGTATACTAAAACTTACATAACAGTAGTTTTTTTATTTCCGATTATGTAAGCAAAGATCATGACAAGTGTGCTTCTGTGTCAGTGGGTGACGCCATTGTAGTGTCGGCCAATTAAAACCTTTTGATACAGATAAAATGAGGTGATTATGCAAGCTTTTGTGCAGAAAAAAAAAGAAAAAAACACCTGTCGTCGAGGCTCTTTTTTTGGTGGTTCTGGTGGACACTCTAAATTCTACACACATCCATGCACACTGCTCGAGCAGTTAGCAATTTCAATAGCAGCTTCAAGCTGTTTGCTCTGACTGCAAGAGCGGGCCGTGTATGTTGATAACGGGGTAACAGCTCGAGCAGTCCGTGAAGGCGGCACTTGGACTCTCTGATCTTACATCAGTAATATCTATTAAGGGTTTGGTTTACTTAGAGGCAATCCCTGGCTGCCGACAAGCAGCGGCTGAAGCTGTGTCTTGCGATCTTCAACACACATGCCTATCATGGGAATTCTTATTAAAGGAGGTCTATGACCAGCAGTGGACTGATATAGGTTGGTGTTGTTGATGTTAATGTAGAGGCAAGACAGTAGGTACTATTTATTTACAATGCCTTAGAATTGTTAACTGTTGATATTATTCGCTGCGTTTTGTTGCGTTAGGTGGCCCTTCCTATTCCAAAAAGGTTTTATGACGTAGATACAAAAAAAACCTTTGGAATAAGTACGCACATAATGCTTGTTTTAACAAGTTTATGGTTTTGTTAAACTATTAACTTGTGCACTTTTTATAGCAATATAGTGGTTTTCAAAGAGAGCTATTGTGTCTACTGCACCAACTCCATAAATTTTCATTTGAACACATTAACATTATCAGCAATCTGTAGAAGTCGACTGCAGAACATACACCTCCGCAAAACATTTCCCTGATGAACCATCTTGAGAGCTTCCCATCTACCGACTTCCCGCAATTTTAGCGATGTCGTCGGTCCTCCTAAAGTATATTTAGTATCTAGTCCGTATTTTTTTTATTCAATGGCTTCTAGGAAGATTTCCATAATAACAGTTGCTCACTAAATTGATTAGCACTGGAACTGAATTTGCAAACTTTGACTTTTCATCTGTTCATTTCAACTGTCAAAGTTTGTGAATCGAAGGTCCGCATCTAATCTTTCCCGTCAGCTACTGAGATAAAAATAGAAAGATGTTTTTTGAACTAACCTCTAAACGAATGTAATAACGTGATATTGGCGAAGTTGTGGAAATGTTATCATTGAATCATTTATTTTAATAAAAAAATTTAGTCCTTTTGGTCTTTTAATTTTCCAGTTCGTGGTTCATGCATCGTGGTGGTGTGATCGTGATTTACCGTGCCGTGCGAATTGAAATTTAAAGGGTTCCAATCTCTATCTCTATCTCTATCTTCGGAACCCAAGGCAACCTCGCCTGCACGTGGTGCACCCTGTTAACCATCAAACAGGGCTCTGGCGGCCGGCTGATTGCGGCATAGTGTAGCCTAATAACTCCGGCACAGCTAAATCTCCTGACCGCCGACGAGCAGCAGCGTCGGCGGTGCGAGTAGTAGTGCCCTGCGATCCCCAACCTGCATTTGGATTATGAACATATCCGTCTTTGATAAGGGAGGCCTATATCAGTCCAGCGTGTTAATAGTCCAGTGGTCTGATAGGCTAGGCATAGGCTAGTGTGGTGGGCGAATTGAACTGCTCTTTTCCTAGAATAATAATTGAAATTAGCTTTTAGTTACACAGTGCTACGGAGACTCAGGTAAGTCAGTCAATGTGTAAATAAAATAAAAAGCTACAATATTTGTAACATCACAGCTACGACGTCACTAGGAGAGGAGAAGCAGGCAGAAGTGAGGGCGTTGGCCGCAGTGAAATTCGGCGTACGGCCTTCGCGCCGCTTTCCATTACCACACTACCACCTTCGATTTCTGTGCGCCTGGTACCGCCGGTTGAGTGGCTACAAAAAACGTTGGACTGTTTTGTTTTTTTTGGATTCAATTTTATGGATTTGTGTCAAAAGAATTTTCAAAAAGAAATAAATTAATCCAACGATTTACAACATCACAATTAACTAAATTCAAATAATGTTGTATTTTGAAAGAGTTACTTATTGTAGTATAGTATAAGAAAGGGTAAACAGAACTTAGACTAACTACTTAATACGATTAATTACTGCTAATAATCTAAAAAATAGAAATATGAATAGGAAGTAAATAGAGCATTCCAATTACCGGAATTCAACCAGTCGGTGTGTACTTAGTTCAAA
Organism: Horisme vitalbata; assembly: GCA_951804965.1. Classification (NCBI taxonomy): domain Eukaryota; kingdom Metazoa; phylum Arthropoda; class Insecta; order Lepidoptera; family Geometridae; genus Horisme; species Horisme vitalbata. The sequence goes on along the minus strand of OX638092.1, from coordinate 21,375,107 downwards.
TGTAGTTTATGTAAAAACCTTTGAATTATTATTTCACTTTCTCTTTGTATTTGTAAGGATATCCTCTATAGGATTTTTACAGTAAATTCGGATTTAATATGAATTACGTCATATTTTTTACATTATAAAATTTTAAAATTTCTCCTAAGTGCCACCGGGTCAATTGCGTCAATTAGTAAAGCACAAGGAAGGTTAGGAGTTCACGTCCAGCATGGGGATAAAATGTTAGCAGCAATTTTGAGGCTGGAGTAGAGGACTTTGGCCACCTATCTTAACACGTTGACTGCGGGCCTCGGACATGACGCTACGCGCCTCTATAGGAGATTTAGACTAGGAGAGCTAGAGTAAGCGTCAACTAATTCTACTAATAATAAAAATGTTAAAGTTTGTGAGGATAGATGGATGGATGTACACGCAAAAACAACTGAACAAATTTGAATGAAAGTTGCAATAATTAAACATAGTTTGTGACTTGGATTAACACAAAGACAACTTTTTATCTAGCTAACGCGACCGAAGCCGAGGTTAGAAGCTAGTATTATAAATGCGAAAGTGAATATATTTGTTTATTTATTTGTTTGTGACGCTTTCACGTCTAAAGTACTCAACCGATCAGAAAAGAATGGGTACCTTTAATCCAGAAAAAAGTTTCGTATAGAAAAATACCTATAACGCTACCGAAGCCACAAGCGAAGGATAGTAAATTTTTAGGTTCTTTTCCTGGAATTTCTGGTGGCCTCTCCCTGGGTTTACCACCACACTTTGGCAAGCAGGTTGATGATCATCAGTCTTCAAATGTTTGCCAGAACAAAGGATGGTCCAATGTCTTTGTTCTTTGCTACCATTTGTATCTAGGTAAAACCTATTTACAGACTAACTCAGAGCTTTTATTTAATCTTTTAGATTCTTTCTCATATTTTCTAACAAAAACCCTGAAAAAGTGGTTGAGCTTATAATTGTATTACATAAAAAAGTGATTGGGATCGATATTAATCGAATTTTACAATTGGGTTAGAAATTTTTTTGAATACTAAATAAAATTATAACTTCATAGTAAAATTATAATGTACGAGAAAAATATAAATGAAAGAATATTATTATGGCTCAGTTTTCTTACTTACTGACTTCTTACTAACTGGGCTCAGTTAGTAAGAAGTCAGTAAGTAAGACCTATTTTGCCTATTTTGGCAGAGTAAAGGGATATCTCACCAATATTATGCCTGAACACAAGACCTATTTTAACAAAACACTAGGGCCTATTTTGGAATAATTCTTTGCCTATTTTGACAGAACACTGGGCTTAATTTGGCAGAAATCTAGGCCTATTTAGGCAGAACACTGGGCTATCTTTTCAACTATGTGGCCGAACACAGGGCTTATTTTGGCAGAACACTGGGCCTTTTATGTCCTATGCCGGTACATTTTCCTTTAGTGAGGCGCGGCGGGTGAACGCTCTCCGCGCTATCATCCGCGGCGCCCGCGCACTAACTTTATTGCCGTGCTCGAAGGGCTTGATGCTATTAATATTAATGCTAAAGGAATACAATAAAAAGTTTTCTTATATAAAAGAGTTAGCTCGGGACAGAAATGTTTGAAAGTGAACGGGGGGGAAATTTGCCCAGCAGTAGGGCGAGAAGGGATAAATTAAAAAATACGTAATAATTGGCAGTTTCATTAAAAATGAGAACTTACTTTGTGATATTTTGTTATTTTCTTGATAATTGGTGGAGTAACTGATGTCTGTGTAAACGGACCTTTGTATGCTTCATAAAAAAGTAGATTTTACATGAAATAAATTTTCTGTTGCATCTAGAATCTAATCATCACAGTCTAGTCATAAAAGTTCCTTAGAGTTACAACTATCCGCCCATTCACTACTTGAAGGTAACCGTTTTAGTGGCTTTAGACCTGAGCGCTTCCCTGCTTCGGAAAACACGTAAAAATATTAGTTCCCGCTTTTTCAATCAGAGGCTTAAAAGGGCGGCCTAAAACCTCTGTCACCAGAGTTGGTCACTACACTAGCTCATACGAAGAGGAAGATCATTCTAATCATACAATTTTCTTAACAAAGCTTTAATGAAATTGTTGACAACGTCCCGAAAATCTGTACAGCAATAAAGGTCCAGCCCTCCAACACGTGTCTTGCCTATCTCTGTGACCCACTTACACACACATACAGCGTCAGTGCATCCGTGGGCTTGCATGTGTGTGGTGCTGTAGCAAATAGTTCATTGTGGGCATACTACTATTACAGAATTCAGTTTCTAAGCTTAGATAATGACTCAGTTTTTAATGAAGGGTTTTCGATTCAAGTAAATAGTTTTATCTGGCTTTATGAATGACGCTGACTGAATTAGACAAAGAGGGTAGAAATGCTTGAATTCTTCCAAACATGTATGGCCTACGATGCAATGCTTGGTTATAAGTAATGGTTATCACTTAACATCAGGTGGCCCATATTTTCCATCGTCAGGTACTCCAAAAAAACTCTTACTCTAATAACAGGCTCGGCTATCAGATCCTCTGGGGTCCCTCAAAAGGTATTCTACTACTTCAAGGGCCAGCAGTGCATCAGTATCACCTCTGGTGATGAGAGGCGGTGTCCATGAATTATTAAGAGACCCATGAGACAGATTTGCACTAAAAAATTAATGCAAGCCAATCATGGCTAGGCTAATTAGGTTGCACGCAGGTGATGATGATAATTACCGAAGAAGACTTGTCTCTGATCTCAATGGATCTATCTCTAATGATATCGAAAAAACTTTTTTTTTAAGTTTTATAATCCTATGTCATTTTAATTAAACGCTTTAAATGTCAAATGGCAAAAAAAGTTTTTTTAAAACCATTACATATACATTGTAAAAAAACCTAAAAACTCCTACACCAGAGTTGACTCATACGAAGAAGAAGGAGAATTGTAAAAAAAACATATCATGAACACACACGCACAAGTACGATACGGATACTGTATGCATACAGGTTGCGTGTGTGTGTAATCCTATTTTGTATGTGTGCTATCTGGTAGGAATTTCCCGCGTTAGATTACAGTTTTCTTTTTTTTAATGATAATTTTCATGGCTTTTTTGTGGAATGTTTTTAACAACAACATAGATAAGAACAATTGTTTTACCATATTTTGACAAAATGTTATAAATGTAGAAGTTCCTCAGGAAGGGCTCGTCTGGTGCATACTACAAAACAAATATAATTGATTCACAAACATAAAAAACAAAGTTTAAAAATATTTTGAGTGTAAATGATATAAAACTCAGCGCGAATCTGCAGAGAACACGGTCTACGCAGACACAGTGTTGGTTTTCAGTATACCCCAGAACCCAATCTTAGGTGTTTGTACCACCATGCCTTTTCCTGCCGGGAACCTGCATTGCTATGTTTGCACTTGCAAATGAGGCTTAAGGCGATAGGCAACAGGCATAAAATGATATTCTTGCTGAATCTTTGTGTTGATATTTTCTAGGCCATGAAGGTTTTACATGTACACCATCATGCCTTAAGTTGATGGACGCAGGGTGTTGCATCGCGGGGCCCGTTCCAAACATGTATGGCCTACGATGCAATGCTTGGTTATAAGTAATGGTTATCACTTAACATCAGGTGGCCCATATTTTCCATCGTCAGGTACTCCAAAAAAACTCTTACTCTAATAACAGGCTCGGCTAACACTTCAGCTCGAGCAATGGGGTATGCACTCATCAAGTCCCTACGTCATGTCAATAAAAATATACAATAAATTATCGGATATAATTAAAAATGAAACAAACTACACATCATTTACAAATCAGTTAAAAATGCTGTTAACTTCAAAATGTTACTATGACCTAAATGAATACCTCGATGATAAATTATTAGCAAAATACTCACCTAAATCTAACAAATAAAGAGTTTGTTCAGTCCTTTTCTTTTATAAATAAATGTTCTATGTAAATTTAGTAATAAAAACTATTTTTGTTATTTTCTTTAAGGTTTAATATTTTTTATAAACCCTTTAAAGCTTATACATTTTATAATTATGTACCTACATAGAATTAAGTAATAATTTAAGTTTATGTGAAATATTTAAGTCCTCTCTCTAACTATTCTAACTATTGTAGTGCCCATCAGGGTCCATAAGAACTTACCTACATACCTTACCACCTGTATACCTACTTATGGAAACAATAAAAATATTGAGTATATTGAGTATATATTGAGTATGCTGAAAACCAGCCCTGCGTAAGCCACGTTTACAAAGAATAGAGCCTACCCCAATTGGGATTGCCAATGGGTGATTGCCAATTGCACCCTGTTCTCAGCTCGACGCATCCAGCTTTTACCAGCATCATTTCACAAATGGTCACTCCAACTAGCCGGTCGAGCTGAGGAAAGGGATAATGGTGAACATTACTGGAGGCCTCGCTCGTGGCGTGGTTAACTTCGGTGCTCTTATCAGATCACCTTGGTTAAGCATCACTCCGCCCGGTCATTACTTGGATGGGTGACCGTTTAGTGACATTTAGATTTCAGCGCTTCTGTGCTTCGGAAGGCAAGTTAAGATGTTGGTCCCGGCTTTTTAGTCGTTAAGCCATGTCGGAGGCCTTCGGGCGGTCTAAAAACTCCGACACCAAAGTTGGTCACTAGCTCATATGAAGAAGAAGAAGACTGGAGACCTTTGTCCAGCACTGGTACTATAGGCTGAAAATGACGATTATGATGATGATTCTTTTATTTCTTTTATTCTTGATTAATGTGTTTCTTTTTGTGGCAATAAATGGATTTGTATTGTATTTTGTCAAAGTTTCACAAATTTTCTCTCACATGGAAAGTATAACAGTTTCGTCGTAAAATCTAACGGAATACAATTTGTTTTTACTAAATCCGAATCACTCCGATAACGTTAGCAGTAAAACAAGAACGTATTTTGTTTTGAGTTTTATTGTTTTTGTTATTTATGTGTCATAATAACTTACAAACATCTATTGTTAGACAAACTTTTTTGTTTTTTTTGTCTATTGGATTTTTCGAAAATCTATATAAATATGTTTCTAGCTTTCGACCGGGGCTTTGCTTGTGTAGTACCCGATAAAAAAAAGTATATAGGTGTTAATCCAAGTCATAAACTATGTATATTCCAAGTTGCATCCAAATCCATTCAGCGAACAAACATACCTACTCACACACAAACATTCACGGCGTAGGGGACGCCGAGGAAGCGTCGGAGGGACGAGCTTGATGCCTTCAAAAGAGGGTGGTGGGAGGTGGTTTGGGACTGAGATGTTTGGTAGTCTATGGGGGAGCTTTCACTAGCAGTGGGACCAAATCAGTTACAATAAAAATAAAACTATTAGCTCCTCCCAATTCTGGTCCTTAAATACTTGTGTCTAGAAAAATACACACTATGTAGTATACTCTGTATACCACAGGGTTAAGCGTTTGGCAGAAACACAGCCGAACGCAGTTATTTTTAACCGTAGTTAAATAGGACACGCGGTTAACTGAATTCTGTTTTAATGCTGGAATTAATATTTAACTGCGGCCTACCGGGTAGATCAAAAGTGGCACCATTTTGACGGGTGAAAACATGGAAGTAATCAAATAAAATTTATAACTTAAAACACATAACAGTCGCGTATATATATACATATAGCCTTGAGGCTAGGAGTGGCAAGGCTATGGGTCAACCCCAAAGTAGAATTTTCTCCTATCGGTTGTCAGGAACTTATGGTTCCCACCACCACCATCAGCCTAGATCAGTCCACTGGACTTGTCCTGTTAGATTTGCTATACATAACTACGCATATTTACAGATTTGAAAATTTGATGGCAGCCTGTAAACTGTTTGTCCATATTTGACAAGACATGACATTAAGACTAAGGTGGAAATTTTCCACCTTACATTTAATGTTGCCACTCCTGTCCCGGCAGATTTAATATCATCAGGCCATCTTACAAATTCCCGTAATAAGAAGGGAGATGCTCAAAATCCCCACACTGGGCCTGCGTTGGAGGTCGCAAGGCACAGCTTCTCGCACCGGCGGAGTTGCGGCGGCAATTCCCTGATTGCCGACGGGCAGCAACTCCGCCGTTGTAAGGCTATGCTGTGCCGCTTTCAAGTGGCTGCCAGAGCTCCGTTTGCTACGCAGCAGGGTGCACCACGGGCAGGTGAGGTTGGCTTGGATTACGAAGATGGAGGTTGGGACTCCTTACAGACTTACGTAACACAATATTTTGGAGACCATGCAAACATTCATCCTGCAGTGGGAATCGTATCCGCAACCTCTTGCATCTCAGTGGACCATTACTCCAACGAAGGGCTTATAATATTTCACAGGAATAGACCATAATTATAACAGCGTGTAAACGAAAAAGATCAAAATGTTTATAACTAACGAATTTAGGAATAAAATATTTTTCTGTATCTACGAGTATCTTCCAAATGATATAACAAAAGACATACTTATAAGGAACTTCGTAGCAAAAACAAATTAATTCATAAATATTAGCTTTGTACACAGTTTATCATACACAGTCTCATCAAATTTTCCTTTTTTGAAAAGAAAAACCGATGGAAACTGATACCTTGAAGTTCAAAGTTCCTTATTAGACTTGTTTGGGTCGTCGTAGGTTATGGATCTAAGCAGGTTGCAAACATTACATATGTATAGCCACAGTGCTACCAGGCGCACATAATACCTAAGTAATGAAATAGTTATGTCAATAAAATAATGGGCTAGTTTGTGAACGGCACGGTTAGCACGCGTCCGGCGCGTAACTGAACGTAGGGCTGTCACATGGAGAAAGGATTATTTACTGATTTGGTGAGGTTTTCTAAAAGTAACAAAAAGCTTAGTTTGAGTATATGCTGGAATTTATTTTTTTGTGACGCTGTCGGTGAAAGACCAAGTACATACGCTAAATGTTGGATCCTACTTATATTATCTATATAAAACAAAAATTCGTTGTGAAATATATAAAGTTTAATGTGAATATGTGTTGATATGTTTCATGCTCCTTCACACCAAAATTACCGGAAGGTTTGTGCTAAAATTTTTCACCTTCTGTAGTTCCATACCAAGAATAAAATCTACGCTACTTTTATCCGGGTACCATACAACCGAACCCGTGGGTGGAAGTTAGTATTCAATTAAATTGACACGCTGAAGATGTGCTCGCTCGTGTCATTTTGTTATAGAATAAAATTCTTACTTTTATTAAATATACGAGTACTAACATGTTCGCTGTTTCTGTGTTATGCCAAATCATTGTGTTTTTTTAAACTAATTATTGAACATTGTTTTTCAGGCAGCAGCAACCCTGACCGGTGCAAGTGCAGTGGGTATTTATAATCGGCCCAAATTCTAAAGTGGGATGCGTTTGTGGGCCAGCCCTTCCCTCCGCGCCGGCCGACTCTGCTCTCCTGGTACTAGGCGACGGTTTTAGTTTCCAGTTTACAGTTTCCTGGTACTTTTTTGAACGAAAATTGTTTGAATAATTTTCCTTTGATGCATTTACTTCTTGTAATACTCCGCTCTCCTATTAATCATATCTGCTCTTGGTGTGGTATGTTTAATCGATTGCATTTATTTTTTCAGGCTTATTTAACCCAATTTTATTAGTGTACTAGCTGACCCACCCGCAACTTCGTTTGCGTGTATACTTTTGTATAGTTCGTATTTTCATGAAAAATGTTCCTTAATCATGGTTATTTTACACGTAACCCTAAACATGTACGGGATAACTAGACCCAAACTACATTACCAGGTTCCGTCTGGGTAGATACCCGGGCCCGTTCCCGTTCCCGTTCCCACTGAAATGAAATGAAAAAAATTGTTTCTACTGCCTTTTCCAAGCCAGTTCTAGCTCGAGAGTTAGCTGCGAGACCCACAGCCAGTGCTAGTGTTTGGTGTATATTACTGAAAACACACTTGGCTCTAGGGCGCGAGATCTACTCAATGCGCTGCTGCAAGGCCCATAGCCAACGTGCTAGTGTCTATTGTATAATAATTTTTGTACTGAAATACACATATTACAATAATACAATAATACATTGATCTAGGGCGCGAGCTGCTACTCGATCCACTGCTGCGAGGCTCGCAGTCAACGCACTAGTGTCTAGTGTATAACACTTTGAGTGATGAAATCACACTTGTTCTAGGGCGCGAGCTGCTGCTCCACCCAGTCCTGCGAATCCCTCAGTCAACGCGCTAGTGTTTAGTGTATAACTTACACTTACTTGATGATCTAGAGCAAGTGAGGTCCGCAGTCAACGCGTCAAAATTCTTTCCAGACTTCCCAGATGGCCGATTTTCGCGCGAGTTGTCTTTATTTTTTCTGTTTTGTTTGTGTTTTTCCCATAGCCCTTCCTATTTATTTCTATACCAACCCAAAAACTGTTTTAGGTCATGTAAAATATAGATGTTCTTCTTTTTCAGATTTCTCGCTTTGCAAACTTCGGAGATCAGGTGGTAATGTTTTGGACAGTTTTCAACATAAAATGAAAACCATGCATCGTATAATAAAATAAAAAACTGCTTTAAACTGGGCTAAAGGGGTCAACCTTTCATATGATATGTCATTTGACCTATTGGCACCAGTTTGAAATTTTGACGTTTCTTATTTTGGCCGTTTTGGGGATGAAAATGAAAATATTTTCTTATTTTTTTACTGGCAATCTTATTCAGTCAGTGTCAGTAAATTTATACCAAATTTCAATTTCTTCATTTTAAATTTTTCGGTAGCTAATGCAGTTCCTGAAATAATCAGCTGCGATAAACGGACGGACGGACGGATAAAGCGGCACCATAAGGGTTAGTTTGACCGGTTTCGGTAACGTCACCCTAAAAACAATGTTAAACAATATGGAAATATGGATGTGTTATACAACAACAATTTTACAACATGTTACAAACCTGCATTCTGGACTCATCTGTAGTCCATGCCAGGTTTTACTACTATATTGAATACTATATCGAATTAACACTGATAATATAGTCAGTTTTACGTCAACCAGTTATAACCACCCCAGTACGTCACTGTTGCGTGTGAAACTAAGAAAAATCTATTGTTACGGCAATTTACGACAAGGAAATTTCCGGGTTTTGATCCCGGAAAGTTTTCCTTCAAAATCAAATAAAGTCTAGAACATAATTGGCGACCTCTTCTATTGTTTCATCATAATCAACCTACATAATGCTTCCTCATTTATTCTGCAATGAAATTAGATGATATTGATCAACCATGTAGATGAAACGAGATCCTCTAAATGTCTCGAATTGAAGGGTCGTACGTATCTGTCCTATTAACATCATCACACATTTTCCCAAATAGTTATTGTTCAGTGCAAAGATCTAGGATACTATGAAAGGGGGGAGTAAACATCATCAGCAGCCTATAGCAGTTCACTGCTGGACATAGGCCACCCCTAATGATTGCCATTGCGCCCTATCCTCAGCTCTACGCATACCTACAGCTTCTACCAGCAGCCTTTCGCAGATCGTCTCTCCACCTGGCCCGAGGGCGTCTCACACTACGTTAATTGGCTACGGTTGACTACGGTCAACACTCTAGAACTCGTTTACCCCAACGATTATCGGTTCTTCGACAAATATGGCCTGCTACTTCACTACCATTTCATCTTGAGGAGACTTAATTATCTGAGCTATATCGATAAATTTAGTTCAATGTCGGATAGTCTCTTCGAGGATTCTATCTTTCAAAGATACACCGAGCATAGCTCGTTTTATGTTCCGTGGTACATATGTCCAATTCAGCTCAATCTTTCAGTAGTTTTAGCATGAAGGAAGGGCAAACATTTCATATTTCACAAAGTTATATTATGCATTCTAAGTAAGTATTTAAAAATTTATACAATTTCTGGAGTATAAAAAAATAATTTTCATTATGTACATGCTTCGATCAAAATTTTGCTCCAAGTTTAGTACATGCCTACTTTTTTCAAGCAATTAGCATTCCACGTGACAAGTCAAGCCCATCGCCGCTTTTATTGGAACACTTTTGCTGCGCACATTGCCTTCAATTTAGAGTTCCATACCCAAAAGGTAAAAACGGGACCCTATTACTAAGACTCCACTGTACGTCGGCCTGTCTGTCTGTCACCGGGCTGTATCTCATTAAAATGATAGCTAGGCAGTTGAAAGTTTCACAGATGATGTATTTCTGTTGCCGCTATATCAACAAATAAGTAATAAAAACAGAATAAAATAAATATTTAAATGGGGCTCCAATACAACGGTACGGAACCCTTCGTGCGTGAGTCCAACTCGCACTTTTTGATAACATTTAGGTTATAATTATTTTACCAGCTGTTTCTATTTTCACACGAAAGCCTAGGCTGTCCCTGACATGTCACAGAATCTCTAAATTGTTCATTTTCTGATCTGTATGCAGAGTAGCAAACTATTTAATGTTAAATACTAGTTAATTATTTTATGGTGGGTACCTTAATCTTCTTTATCTATAAAAATATTGAAAAAAATATTGAAAGTGTTTTTACAATCTAACTAGCTTCCGCTCGCGTTAATGTACATTTTGTCAAATGTATTCATCCTCCTTCTCGGGTGTGAAATTATCAAAATGCTGAGACACGTGAATATTATTTTATCTTTGTGCTAAAGGAGAATGCCGTCTGATGTATGGCGCTCGGTACCAAGTCTAAAGTGAGCGCGTCAAAAAAATCTCCAATAAGTAATTAGTCGATTCTGCTGTCAAAATAATAAAAAATGAGGGTTATTGCCATAGTAACACTTTACATCTATGTTTGTTGCCATAGTAACGTATATATCATTGGTTGTCGCAGTCTCATGGCGGGCGTGCGGTGGAAACCAAATCAACAAAATATTTTTTACTTGATTTTTAATCCCGTCGGTGTGTAAAACTAAATAAAATGTTAATGACATTTATAAAATATAATAAATTTGATACGTTCGTCTTTGACGCAATTGGTACTGGTTCTCGGCATTCTCCTTTCAGTTCTCTAGGTTCCGCGGTTTGGGCTGTGCTTTAAAAGGTATCCGGTCAGTCAGTTTGACATGCCTATGCAAAATTATAACTAAATGGTCAATAAATGAAATTGAATCTGAATCCAAATGCATATAATGGTTGGTTGCTTGGTAGGTATATTATTCAAATTTGACTCATCACAGTATTTTGCTTCATTTATTACTTTTTCCGGTATGCTTACAGTAGCAATATTGACACCTGTTTATGTGGAACCTACGTCAATAGACACTTTTTTGTTGATTATAAGTTATTTTTAATTGTCATCATCATCTACAACCTGTAAAAGTTTACTGCTATATTAGGCCCTAGGATTTCCACGATATCGGTCTTGAGCCTTTTCCATCCACCGAATTCTTGCTGTCATTGGTATCAATGACAGCAAGAATGACTAGATGTATATCTAGTGGCGTTTCGATCTATCATATTTGATGTCGGTCCATCTGTAGTTTTTTTAAATAGTTAGCAGACAAATCTGATCTGATCTGATCATTCGTAGTCATCACTGCCTATCGTCAGTCAGTCCATGGCCAGGTCCTCCTAGGGCAGGACGCAGACTACTGCGTTATTCATGATACTTCATGTCTTACGTGATAAATTCCGATATGGAGATGTGGGTTCCAACATCATACCAATAGACTTAGGTTTTGAAATATATTATGTACCTAACACAACATTTTCAAAACGACGACGAGGGTGAGGTGCATGGTGAAGATCTCCAAGGATTAATCAGCTCTAATCTTTGACTGTCTTTCATGTGTGTAAGGCCGATTAGGCTGAGAGGATGGTATTAGTGCTGGGCATGCCTACTCTAGCCAACCATTCTCCAAGCACTATAGCGTCACGGTCAGTAATTAATAGGTGGTAATTATTGCTTTATAACAATTATTACTTCGTAGGTCACGATACAACACCCTGCGTCATCAACTTGCGACATGAAGGTATTAAGCCTTATGCGCCTGAAATTTCACCTGGTAACTTTCAAAACAAAACACAGCTATGCTGCTTCACGGCAGAAATAGCCATAGCGGTAGGCACCCGGATAAGTCCTTCAGAAAAAACTTAACTACTTAACTTTGACGTATAAATCACCTATCTTTTCTTTTTTATCTTCTCTCTATAACCAAAGGTTTGCCCTGAAAGAGTTTTCTTTCAGGGTTCGCCTTTGTACATAGCATTTAGGTAAATTTATTTCTTTATTATGTTTCTGTGTACGATAAATAATTAAATAATTAAAGAACTAGATTTACAAAGGCCTAATATGCTCGTCCTCCACACTACAGAGGTCGAGAATGCATCTAAAGTTCATTGTACACATTGATCAGCTGTCAACCTGGCGACAGTTATTGGCAGGTCCACTGTCTCCCTGGTCGCCTTGACCATCTATTTATACAGTCCCAGTTACTCATTTAGATTGCAGGGTGACAGTGAACAAGCCGGTTTTTACTTTATCAGAACCCTTTGAATATCTGTGTGATAATAGCTGTCGTAGTATTTGGGGGCGCTAATATGCTTGGCGAGGCCACAGCATTGCGGTGCGACAATGCATCGCAAAGTCCTACGACATAATAATATGTGTCGTAGGACTCTGCGATGCGAAAAAATTTCTACACGTATCTGCGCCGTACAAATTTTTTCGTCGTTTTTGCAATGCATCGTTGCAACGCAGTGTTATTTGCCCACTCCAACACAGGGTTATTGTAAAACATTATCTTTTCGCTCAGACTCTTTTAAAATGATTTCTTTATCATACATCATTATGAAGAATGATAAAGAAAACATTTAAACATGTTCCTTAACATCAGGTCATACAAAGGTCCATCCAATGTAAAAAAAAAGCGTCCGTTATTTGTTTGTTTGTTATGTAACACAAGTCTGAATTCCAAAAATCGTGCTATAATTGTAAAAATTGTAGAGAACAAAAACTAATGCATTGTGCATTATTTAATTATTATTAGATGAATTTATTTATTTAGTACAGTTTCCGCCCGCGGATTCGCTCGCGTTACTGTGAATTTTGTCAAACATATTCATCCCCCTTTTCACCCCTTTAGGGGTGGAACTATCAAAAACTCTGAACCACGTATAAATTAATTTCCAATCGACAGTCAAAATACAAAATTTGAAGATCTTAACTTCGAAACTGATGGACTTTTATCCCATAATTTACCCCTTTGGGGGTGGAATTTCTAAAAATCCTTCCTAAACTATAATAATGGTATCCATATATGTATAAAATTTTAAGTCTCTTGTTTCAGTGGCTGTGCGTTGATATATTACCCAGTCTGTAAGTTTACTATTTTATAATTAGAGAAGGATGCTTAATTTTTTTATTTATTTGAGATAAGGATGGTTAAAAAAACACAGAACTATATTAAATAGGTATATATTAAATTTAATTGCACCTATAACATTGAAATGGTTTTCCCATCAATATTCACTTAAAATTTACATATTGTCTGAAATTTACCAAGGCCTCTTAAAACTATATGCACGGAACAATATGTTAGGACTTTGCAATATTTTTTATACATGTTTAGAAAAGATATATATTATAAAAGACAGATTTTTAATTTTTTTCTAAAAAAAACATTGAATGACAATGGAAAATGAAAAAAGTCTTTGGCTCAGAATAAAATAAAAAGATTTCATCTTGTAGCACCATCTGGACGACGAAATAAAATAAAAACAACTTAAAAATTAACAAAAATTTAACCAAATGCAAAGGAATATTTTTTATATTTGTCTCAAAATGCAGATAAACATTAAAAACAGTTTTTTATTAACTTCAATGCCTTTATTTAAAGTATTTCATTTTCAAAAAGGCCAAGTAGTTTTTTATCAAAAGTTGTGCACAGTGTAAGAATTTGTATTTAAGACACTTTTTCGAAGTTCATTATTTATCTTAAAATATTTTTACAAATTTAAATAAACGGTAAAAACGGGACGGACTGAAATGGTTAATATTTTAATATTATAAGTTTTAATGACGTCTACACACGTAATTAAAAGAAATTCTTGAGTTAAAGCGCAGACAAATTAAATTAAAAAAAAAACGGAAATTTTGGAAAACATAATTTAAAAGAAATTCAAGAAAATTGTACAGATTCACTCATCATTAGTCACTAACAAAGTACTATTATTATTCTGAGACTTTTCTGACATTCCGGGAACAAATCCAGTTATTTGAAAGAAAAATAAAACATAATCATTATGATTAAAATTTAAAAGTGACAAAAGAAACACAACACTTCTTATGCAGCGTGTAAACGTCATTTTGACTATTTCTTAAACTGTAAGACACATTCTGGTAACTTTATGTTTCGAGACCCGTTCATTGACTGCTAACCCTAGTTTATAAATTAACACCAAAAATATACAATCCATCATCGACCTAGGGTTACCACTCAAATATAATTATCATTTTTATAATATAAAATCTGTAAGCAGCCTATAACCCGTGCTTGTAGCTACCGTCACACGTTATATTAAGTAGCAAAAAACATACTCATCAATATTTCTATAAATAACTCCTTGTACTTCCAATGTCATCCACAACATGATTTCATCATCATTTTAACTAAATAACATAAGTAGACAAAAGTATTTAACAAAAAAAAAACTAAAAAGGTACTTTCATAGGAATATAAATTTTAGAAATTCAACAAAAATAATAACTTATAGAAATCATTAGCAGTATAACTAATCGCTAAGCGTTAACACTAAAGATAAACATATTTACAAAAGATTTTTTAGTTGAAATATAATCATGAAGTTGATTTAGTTAACAGAAAAGGCAAAGAACTATACAAGGATTAAGAATTGTTCCGATTCAAACCAAGAAATTATTTCACACCATTGTAATCACCTCAAATATCGAAAGGTGTTATAAAAATATTATTTACAACCAATATACAATACTCACAGTAAAATAAAACTTATCTATACACTACAACACTTAGAAAAAACTAACAAAAAGTTATATTCTCGTGAAAAATGTCATATCAGTCAACTATGAATATCTTTTGAACAACTTCTATTATAATGCAGTGCGCAAAAAATTGAAAATGATTTTGTGAAATTTTTATGATTTTAAAATTAGGTTTCAGTTAGAAAATGATTATCAGCCTTCGAATTTAAGACTTGTCAGCCTAAGAATAGAGTCCATTCTTGACAATGGCAGTGATTGTTACAAGCGAGTCTTCGCCACTGATTTGAGATCACTTCTTTGCGGCTAAAACTCGCTTCCAGATGTCAATAACTTTAAAAAATACAATAGTTTTGAGTAAAATATTCATATAATTGTAATAATAAATTGATTTAATTTGATAAATTGTTGGGCGAATTGAAAAACCAATTAAATATTGCCATATTTTTTATTAAATTATTTTTTACTTTTTTCAAAAAGTGTGTATGCCCTAGACTTACTTTGTTGACAAAGTAGCCACAAAATACGAATTTCTTACTCAAAAAATATTGCGCTGTTAATTTCATACCTTACGTTTAATTCTAACATTCTACCTATTTGTATATTTATAAAAAGTAATGTAAATCACAAAAGTCATAATTTCGCTAACTAAACATATATTACGACACCACGAGTTTAGTTAATGCACTTTATATATATCACACGCTTGCAGACTTCCCGAAAACTGCGCTTGCCACCGATCTGAAACAATACAACAATATTTATCTTAATTGTATAAAAAAAGTAATAAGGTTTTCCAACCCCCTTCTTCGTAACCTAAACCAACCTCACCTGCACATGGGGACCCTTCTTTCTAATAAACGGGGCTGATAATAGCAGCATAGCGCAGCGTTTATGGTGCAAGAAGCTGTGTCCTGCGATCCCCGACCCGCATGCCCTTTGTGGGGATTATGGGTATATCTTCTTCTTATTCGGGAAGGCAATAATATGTAGAATAGTATACGGATATAAGCTGGTGTTGTTTAAAATTTGAGGTACATATAAGACTAACGCAATCGCATTCCTTTGATAAAGATATAAATTAATTTTACCCAGTAATAGGAATGATTTAAAATAAAATATTAAAACTACCATTTTTTTGCAAATGTGTGTCACACACCCTAAATTATAGTATAATATAAATATCAACCTACATTATATACCTAATTCATTCTTCGTATAAAAAAGTTGAGGGTCAGAATCAGACAATCCCATTGATTTCATTCAGATTGTTTAAAGAGTTTTGAAAAGTGTAAAGGTTGAAAATGAAGAAATGAGCACAACATTCTATATTTCAGAAATTTCTAGACCAAAATTGCCGGCCGGCATCGCCACGCATTTTTGTGTCAGCTACCTCGATTTATCTAGTAACATAATTTCGAAACCGCCCTTCGCGTTTCACGGTCCAAAATCTATGCCGCTTGCGTCAGTCGTCATTTCGACCGACTTTCCAAGTTATATAACGCCAAAAACTGCTTATGCAACGGCCTCAGAGACCCAATGTCCCAGTCAGGGTGTTATGTCATAGACTTTAATATTTTTCACCTTTGAAGTGGCGCGTGAGAAGTATTATGACATACTTTAAAAGTTTAGGAGAATAGTTCAAGTTGAGGTTTTATTTTAGAACTTGCTTTACAGTCAATGATTGGAGTTGCAAAGAGGTTCCGACAAATCGATGATTGCAGTTGCAAAAAAGTACATTTCGCAACATGATCTTTACTGTAAAAGATCTTTATGAAACTCTCAATTTTCCTGCGTGTTAAATAAAGTACATATATAACAGGTGTAGCTTACGATATTCTTCTTCCGTGTTAAATTTATTTTATAATAACTTACTTTTCCCGCCCATGGCTTCGCTCGCGTGTACTGGGATAAAAAGTAGCCTATGTCCAAGTCATAAACTATGTATATTACAAGTTTCATCCAAATCAATTTAGTAGTTTTCGTGTGAAAGAGTTACAAACATTCATCCATAAAAAAACAACAATAAAAAAATATTCCACTAATGATACAACTGTGGCTATTTCCATCACAATTATTCCAAAAATACACAAGGTCAAACACCCAAAATTGGAAGCAAACTACCAGGAGTGCATAAGTTGCGAGCGTTAGAAAGTTCACACACAGATCCAGAGTGCGTTTACCCGGAGTTTCGGGCACGGGGGTCGTTGAACCCGGTGCACTGTGATTTTTTTATGACTGCTCTCTAGTTTGGTCTTTGTACAGAGTAGGTACTTAAATGATTTTATTTGTGAATGCAAAGCTTAAATTATTTAGTATATGTATCTACCTAATAAAAGTGACCAAATTTCTGTCATAATTGTTTTGTGATTGAAATTCATATGGTAAACGTACTGTTCTTACAAAAACTACAAAGTACTATGAAACAACATAAACTTCATAGATTTTTTTTTTAAGTCTTCAGTGAGCAGTCCACTGCTGGACATTGGCCTCCCCCTATTGAGCGTTATTGCGCCCATTGAAGTTACCAAGTTGAAAAAGCATTTTACAAGTTTAAAATGGAGTATAATTCCATATTAATCATTGAAAATGCATCGTCAGACATTTCGTTTTCTCTGCTTAAACTTACTTCATGCTCGATAAGTTACCTTAAGTTAGTTAAGTTTAAGAATGTGTATTTATACTACAATGAAACTGTTTCAGATGTTTTTTTTTTTCATTTTACTTTACTTAATTATTATACTCACTCATTATGAATACTTTAAATATGAGTAAGGCTCATACAAAATTAGACAAGAAAATTATAATAAAATGCAAAGAAACTTTGTTAAGAACACACATCAGCATGATGGCAATGTATTGTGGAACCCTGAAGAAAAATGGAAATTTTGTATGATCTCTGAAGATGAAATAGCACATAGCCTACCTGATGACCTGATGTTTTAAATGGTCGCCATTTCTTATATTATGACAAAGCATCGCTTCATAGTTCTCGAATGTTTGAACATGCGTGACGAGGCAAGTTGAGTCACTCTGCATCAACTTGAGGCATAAAGGTTTTAAGCCATGTAATGTCACCAGGCGTCCCACACCCTTCAAGCCGAAACACAGATATGCTTCAAGGCAGAAATAGGCATGGTGATTTAATTCCCTGGATGAGCCCTTCACAAGGAACTCTACTAATTCTTAACTTACTTCTTTCTTAATAAATTTAATGTTGATTGTGACAAAGATGTCTTCACATTTAACTGTGAAGATATTTTTTTCCTCTTTCACGCCGAAATTACTGAATATATTCAGCTGAAATTTTGCGCAGTTAAAGCATCGCTAGATCAGGAATAACTCATAGCTACCTTCTTAAATAGGTGCCACTAGCAAAGCCGAGGGTGGAATCCTAATTTTAA
Organism: Horisme vitalbata; assembly: GCA_951804965.1. Taxonomy (NCBI): domain Eukaryota; kingdom Metazoa; phylum Arthropoda; class Insecta; order Lepidoptera; family Geometridae; genus Horisme; species Horisme vitalbata. The sequence goes on along the minus strand of OX638092.1, from coordinate 21,356,759 downwards.
TATTATAAATGCCAGTGTGAGTCTGTTTGTTAATTTGTTACGCTTTACGCCTTATCTACTCATCACCAATTTTGGTTCAGTGTTCATGTCAGGGGTACTACAGAAAAGGACTTAGGGTACCTTTCATGCAAAAAAAAGTATTGTTCCCGAGGGATATATAATTATCTTTTAAATTACTTAAGCCAGCGAAGCCGCAGGCAAAAAATAGTATTGAATAAATTTTACAAATTTATTATTTTGCAGTATTTTCAAAATAACTAACTTATAGTGTTAACTGACGGTTGAAAAATCAGGGCTTAGTCACGTAAAGATACACTAATATTTTTAGTATTCACCCATTTTCAAGTAACATGATATTCAAAAGCGATTGTGTATTCGTGATTCAAACACATACTTTAAGACAGTTTTCAAATGAAAATCTGTCGAAAAATCAAAACTTTGGCATTTGCACCTATTCTAGGTGATTTAACTTGACCGATTTAATACCACAAAGTGGTAACTTTTTACTTACAGTTGGGGACGCTGTAGTACCTGGGACATTTATTTATTTACTTATATATTTTTATTTATTTGGGAAACAAACAGAACAATACAACTTATATACTAAAAGTATTATTATTTCGATCACAATCCAACTAAGTTTCCACTATTAAGTAAAACATACACGAAGGTGGACCGTTATGTAAAAAGTTAACCATAATGAATAACAAAAAAATATTAAACAATCGAATACCTTTATGAATACAAAAAAGATCTACGTATAATTATATTTAGAAAAAACTGAAATAAATAAAAACTATACTAATCAACTGAAAAGTTCCGTAGTTCTTTGCTGATGGCGAGCATAAGTTTAGGAAGAGAGAGGTCAAGAACATCAAATTTCGAAAATATTTTTTTATTTGTATTTGTGGTTAGATGGCTTCAGAATCTATATCAGTCTCTCAGCCTAGTCAGCCTTACCCATGGAAAGACATGGTCAATACATGTGGAGATGACTTAATTGATTCGAACCCACGAACTCTAGATTGGAGGTTACGGCACATCCCACAAAGCCACCACGGTCAAGTTACAATCACATGTAATTCAGTTAATTCCTATATAACCTGAATGCGATGACATTGCAACTACAAATCGCTTCCTACATCGCTGCACGGGTGACGTAACTCATCCCAAAAGTGGGCCAATTTAATAAAAAAATCGCCCCGCCCACTGCGCGCACGCACGTCAACTATACTGCATACTGCGGCTAGTGAAAGTGCGTTAGCGTCATTCCGATCGCGACCGCCGAGCTGGCCGGACGTTAGATAACTGAGGTCAACGGTTTATGCATTTAAAATGATAAACAATATTTAGTAGTTTGACTTTTTAGTAAGGCCGACTATGCTGAGAGAATGGTGGGCAAGCTTTTTTTAACGTGGGGAAATCCTTATGGATACCAGTCCATTACGGGGCAACAGAATAAACCGGACTCCTACCGGCCAAAACCACATAGTTATATCATAGTGCATTATGCCAATGGGTGCTCTTGGGTTTCGTCCATAGTGAACTTTGAGACTCTTTCACAGGAAAAAAGAACTATCAATTTCAATTTGTTTCGCAATCACGATCTAATATTATAATATAAACTTAATGTAATCTGTGTAGGACGCCCTCCGGCCAGGTGGAGTGACGATCTGCGAAAGGCTGCTGGTAGAAGCTGGATGCGTCGAGCTCAGGAGAGGGCGCAATGGCGCTCATTAGGGGAGGCCTATGTCCAGCAGTGGACTGCTATAGGCTGATGATGATGATGATGATGATGAAATGTAATCTAAAGTGAGAATTTATCTTTATAACTCAAGCCAATCTCACATGCCCCTGGTGTACGCTGCTAACTAACAAACGGGGCTCTGGCAGCCGGCTTATTGCGTCATAGCGTAGTCTAACACCGGCCCAGCTACATTGCGTAGCCGCCGACGGGCGGCAGCGTTGACGGTGTGAGAAGTTGTCCCAGACTGCATGCCTAGCGTGGGGATTATGGGCATATCCCCCTTATTATTAGGGGCGACCTATCTATGTCCAGCAGCGGATTAATATATGAAGGTGCTGGTGATAGAAATATCAAATGTGAAGTTTGCAAATATTTTGCGCACTTGTTCATTGTTTTCTTGATACAAAAGATTTAGACGCGCGCGATAAGCATTGACTCTTAGTCAAATGATTGATCACAATAGTAATGTTTTTGGCTCAAGTAACTGGACTAGTTAGTATTACCCTTTTCAGGCATCGCATATTTTGGTGAGGTAGAGGGCGCTATACACATGTTATGCAAAACGTTAATATTATTACATAAAATTATAGTTATTTTCTTAGTAGTAATACCTAAATGATAAGACCGCCCATTGTACCTTTTTTTTTTAATTGTTAAGTTTCTGCAAACTGTTTTTTTTGTAATTTGGTGTTCAATAATGAATTTATCTATCTATCTGAACAACAGTTATTGATTAGGACATTCCGACTCGGGTGTAGGGTTTGCAGGAAACTTATGACTAGATTTCCGCTAAACGCTATACGCTATGATGATGGTTTTTTAAAGTGCTCGTAAATTATATGTTATGTCGTAAGTGGCGTTACCTTACATGACAATATTTGGTGGGATCATGCATGTTTAAGTTACGATAGTAACAGTATATATCAATGGTTTCATGTATGTAAGTGATATCTCAGTCACTTCTTAAAAGATCATTTCTCTTATGTATGTATAGTACCTAAATAAAGTGTGTACAATGAAACCTTAGAGCGCGAATATGTATAACATAACTTGCGGATTGTGGAGATCTCATTTCTGGCCGAAATACTAGTGATTTCGTAATTTAAGCACAGAAAACTTCCAGACCAAAGACAAATGTTTGCTAATCAGACAGTTTGTTATCGAACCCGCAACCTTCTACGTCTGACGGACTTTCGCCCACAGCGCCACAGAGGACGTTAAAAAATAAAAAATCTGTTAAAACTCGCTTCTAGAATCCCCAGAATCCCGTATTATAGAATTAGTCACCAAGCATAAAACTATGTGATGTAAGTTTTGTTAAAATTCCTCAAAGATAATGTCCACTTCAGATAAAAATTATTTTTGAGTTTATCGATGAGTAATACATTGAAAAATTCTCACGAGATGCTAAATCGATAACAGGAGCGCTCGTGGCTTTGGCTTACTTCGTTGTTATTAGCCGATCATCTGAGTTAAGCAACACTCCGCCCGGTCACTATTTGGATGTGTTAGCGTTTAGTGGCATTTATAATAGCGCTTCCGTGCTTCGGTACAAACGTCAAACGACGGCGGTCCCGGCTTTTTGTCGGAGGCTAACGGGCGGCCTATAAACTCCGAAACCAGAGTTGGTAACGCTCATACGAAGAAGAAGATAACAGAAATTATCAAGGGACAAGGGACTGATGAAACTTTTTATTCCTGTTTGTCCTCTAACAGGACAGCTGGGGTGAAAATATTGTTTTCTGAATAAAAACAATGTAATAAAGACCTGTCGATTATAAATATTGGATGGGGTGTAAGAGGGTCTAACCTCCATCTTTGAACCCAAGCTAACCTTACATACCCAAGGTGCACCCTGCTGAATAATAAACGAGGATCTGGCGGCCGGCTGATTGCGGTATAGCGCAGCCAAGGCACAGCAAAATCCCCTGACAGCTGACGGGCAGTAGCGTCGGCGCGCGCGGTGCGAGAAGCTGTGCTCTGCTGTCCCCCAAACAACCATTCCCATCGTGAGGATTAGGGCATATCCCCATATTCTTATTAAGGGAGGCCTATTTCCAGCAATGGACTGATATATATAGGCTGGTATTATATTGTAATTATAATGATTAAAAACTCTTTTATAATCAAATTTATAGAGCTGTACTCAGCTTGGTTTATAAAACAGAAGCTAATTCAGAGAAAACTAAGTTTAGATTTTGTTTGAAAAAGTACAAATAATTAAAAGTTGCTACCCCCTTGCTTTTGTCGTAAGCTATATTGAATAAGTAGGTCAATTTATAACTTTTTTGCTGTACATAATTTACAGATTAAACTAGGCCACGAAAGAAAAAAGTGTGAATTAATAGCTTCCGCCCGCGGCTTCGCTCGCATGGTCTCGGTTAGTAGTAACCTATGTGTTAATCCAGGTCGCAAACTATGTTTATTGCAAGTTTCACTCAAATCCGTGCAGCCTAGCCGTTACGATGTTTTTTTTTAATACTATTTGGAGATGGAACAAGCACATGGCCCACCTGATTTTAAGTGGTAACCATTACCTATCACAAAGCATTGCATCGCAGATCAAATAAAACATTTATAAAATTAGTCTGATGTGATTCATACAATTTTTTCCGACCAGGAATAACATTATGGGCTAGTTTTTCTTATTATATCTCTTATATCTCCACGCGAGTTAAGCCACGTGCGGAAGCTGGTTAACAATAAAGTACATTGAGGAGCAATATGTTAGCATGATGGGTTTCGTAGTCCACTTGGTCATCGTCTACTTCGATTGTTCGAGGAGTCCCGTTGCAAGAACACCTTACTTTTCTTGATGATTTCTAGACACAGCTCCACCAGTGGAGAAAAATTAAACTCGTTTACGATATGCTCAGTATTTGAAATGAAATGATTTTTTTTTTATTCAGTTACAAACATCACAAATGCTAAGAATATTGTACATAATTTTTTCACTATAATTACAATTCCTGGGTGGGACAACATAGGTATCCAAACTAGGAAAAATCCTGTGAGATGGCATACCTATGCCCTCCGCCAGACAGCTGAGTGTTATTCTAACATAATATTTAGCAATGTATTTTAATAATGTACATAAAAATTTAATTGGGAATATCGACGAATAGGTTGCTCTCGACGATATATCCTATTTTCTATTAAGCATATCGTGATATGACTGGTCAAATCATAAAGTGCCGGCGTTTCATGAAATGTGGAAAATTTCATGATCTAGCCAATCGGACGATGACATGGGCATGTTTTGAGTAGGGTTAAAATTTGTAACGAGAAGAGTGTCAGCTATGCATGTGGAAGGATGTGCTGGTAGAGTTAGGCCTAAGAAGAGATGGATAGATTGTGTGAAAGATGACATGAGGAAGAAAGGAGTGTATTGAGATTATGGGTCACAGAGGGAGATGGGAGGAAGAATACATGTGCCGACCACACATAACGTGGGAAAAGGTCAGGAATTTAATGATGATGATAATGAGGAGGAGGAGGATAGTTAAGATGATGATGATGAGTATGATAATGATGATGATGGTGATGAAAAGAAGCATAATTATGATGAGTATGATGATGAGGAGGATAATGATAATGATGATAGGTATTTTTTTTTATACTACTAAGCAAACAGGCATACGGTCCTTCTGATGGTAAGTGGTTACCGTAGCCTATGGACGCCTGTCACATCGAGAGGTATAACATGCGCGTTGCTGACCCTTTTCAAAATTTTAAAACGCCCTATTTGAAACGCTGCATATTGTAGTCTCTCGGGAAAACCTCGGCAGGGAGATTATTCCACAGCTTTTTACAGCAGATATGATGATGAAATATTAATACTTGTAAAAAAACAAATTTATCTTATTGTTTTTTCGCTTACATCACATGAAATTGTCATAAAGTGTCAAAATTGACTTTTTCTCACTTTCTACTTAATTTTAGCACAGATACCAACATTCCTTACTCGTCTCAATCAATATCAGATACTGTTTGTTTGTTTGTCTGTCGATAACATAATCGTGTCATTGCTATCGTGCCCTACATAGAACCACTTGACTAGTTTTAACTGACTAGTTCAAATAGATAACTTTCGCTGAAGACATCTGAAAAATTTATATATGATAAGTGTAAAATGGCAAATAAATCCCTTGCAAGAAAAATTCACTTCACGTCACTTCACTTCTTGATTGCGGCTTTGTGTCAAGATTATATTACAATTCTTTTTTTTCTCTTTTCTTTGTTGAAATGTGTACCGAATTTCAAAAGAGAGAAAAAAAAAGATCATAAGATATTATATGAATTTCTTGCGGCCATAATTATGAAGGAGCGCAATTATCTTGATAATTTTGAACCCTGAAATATATGAATTAAAATGTTTCTGTTTTTGCTTATTATTTTAAGCACATATATGTAACCTACGAACTATTGACAAAATCAAGTGTAACATTGTGTATGCCACAGGTTCTGTTACCAAAAGTCTGGCCAAAAGAACCCTAACAGATTCCTGCTTCGAAGAGTCAACCAGATACTAGTATAACTCTTCGCGCATGAACCATTCCAAACTGTTAATCAGAGCATTTGACATACGGTACACAAACCAAGTCAGGACATTGTCGCCTTACAAGCACATGTTTAACTCTTAAGGCTTTGCGACACTCCAACCTTGAGGTTTTGCAAAGAAGCGGATGAATCGCCCCTTCATCTGCTAGGAGAGTGTGGGCATCCAATACAAAAAAGTTGCGCTATTCTGGGCAAATTCACTTTAAGCCCAGAGGAGCTACGAGAATTCACACCCAAGAAGGTCCTACAGTTTCTGTCAGCAGTCATGCTTAGTGGTGAACTATGAACGCCCCGCCTCAAGGGGCGACGTAAAATAGAAGTGGCGATCACAATAGGTTTTCATGGCCGCAGTGATATGAAAGCCGCTGTCGGCCAGCTTAGAGTCTGCGGGACATTCTGTCCCGCCCGAGTCTGACCTCCGTCTCCAACAGCAATGTGCACATTTGCATGAAGTGGATACAGAAAATCAACGAAAACATCACATTATAGGGCTACAGAGGAAGGGACCTACAGCACAGCCCGGATGCTGCCTCTGTTTCAAGTGCTTGAGCCAGCTGTCACCGTCACTGCATAACGGCTATCGGATCAGGTACGAGGCATCCACCGATTGAAATTGTTGCATGATTCGGAAGGACATAAGGTACTTACTAAGCTTAGTAAGTACCTTATGACTTGGCCCACGAGATTATCGCTATGTGGGATGTCGACTCAAGAATTATCGTTCTGATAGTCGTTTCAGTGAATGGTCTGATAGCAAAGAGCCTCGACCAATATATCTTAAGAAGCTCGCGCTAGGCCGCTGGATCAGATACAGAAGGAGGCTCTTCTGGATTCAGCACGCATCGTGAGGTCGGTGGTCTCCCGTTTAAATACATTTTTTACTATGTTTTTGATGTTATTTATGAATATATAGAAGATAATATAATGTTTATAGTAAAAAATGAATGTGAATGATGATGAATTGTGTCATTTTGAAAATACTTCATCGTATCAGAGATAAGATCGTCCCCAGCATACAATATTTTCTTTGGATTCAATGAATCAAATTAATTATTAGGTTATAATAACAACATTATTTTTAAATTAAATCGCGTGTTAGTTAAATAGTGTGTTTTATGAACAAAATCAATTAACATAAGCAAATTAATCATATTATTATTTATGTACATAATTGTAATAAAACGTACCCATTGCATAGTAATAATTAAAAATAATTGTTGATGCATAAATCCATTTGGAGATGACAGCGGAATTTTGTATTTTTGAAGATAATGTTTGTGATTTTATTGCATGCGTTATTGTGATAGTGCGTCCAATCTCATTGCACACAGCGTTATCGCAGCAGTGTGTAACTTCATAGCCATCCCTATACATATTGTACCCACTAAAAACAGATTGCAATAACGCATGCAGTAAGATCGCCGATAATAACACAGCTGTGTGGGAGATGCTTTAATTTTGCAAGTTAAATAGTAGAAAAATCTGTTTTATAGATAGGTAGGTAGTAAAAACATTGTCTTCAGAAAAATCTTCAGAAAATTTCGGAAGCTCTGCAGCCTGGTTTGTTCAAATTTCGAATCAGTAAATTATTGGTAGTACGTGTGGTTTATATGGTACTCTACTTAAATCTTCATACCAATTTTGTGGGAAATTGAAAATGGCTTCACACAGAATCTAGAAAACAAAAAGCTGGAATCATCTTGGTTTTCATACTATATTATTAAATTCCGTATGCAGTAGATGTGTATGAATTATTCACCCACTAATGAAGCGTTGGCAAGCAACAACTAACAGCAGGGCAGAAATAAGGCAGGACAGTACGAGGCATTCAAGTATGAATTTCACCTATATCGTGGATATCAGGAACTACGAGTACTTATACCATCGTGTAATGTGTCTGAACTCGGAGAAAGTGGAAACATTGTTCCCGCAGTGGGAATCATATCAGCACTTCTTCATTGTCATCTAGGTTTTGGTCCATGGTGCCAAAGAGGTTGTCAACGACAAAGGCCAGGTAGTAGCATATTTTAAGCAACAATTAGGTAAGTAGGTAGGTCGCAGGTGTAAATTATCTATATGATTGTAACAACAACTACATAAAAAAACGAAACAAAAATAAAAATAACTAAATAAAAATTGTTGATCCATTGTGGAACAAAAGCAGAATTATGATGTACTATCTATTTCTGAAGAAGTTAAGAGGAGGTTAGTTCGAACTTCAAATTAGTCAATATACCTACTTTTCGGTATGATATGATCTTTATTGTAAAACTTATTCTGCCTTCGGAAGCTCTGACATAAACATATAAACCAAGCAGTTTTTTTATACCATTTCAGCGGGGTGATTAACTCTGTTGCAAACAGAAATGATTGACATCGATCCTGTTTTTACAAACTTTGACATTTCATCCGTCAAAATTGAAAAACTGTCACAGTTTGTTAAAACAGGATCGGTGTCAATCATTTATGTTTGCAACAGAGTTAGTCAATCACCCCGCAGGCGCAGTTCAGCGTAAAATCACTTCTTTCAGTCGCTATCACAGATATTGAAGAGAACTAGATAAAGCCTACGCCAATACACTATGTTCTGAACATCAACTCATACGGCTGATCTCTACTTTCTTATGTCCAATATTATGAGTTAGAAAGGGACGCATACATATATCAATGCGACTTCAAAATAGATCAAAAAGTTCATCGTACCAGGGCGCTCGAAATTCTATAATACCTACCTATTTGAGCCGAGCTTTGTGATTGTTTCATAACCATAAAAGTTTTACCCCTAAGTTCGAGGAAGTCATTAACTTCCTCGATTTTGCAACCTACCCCATTCAAATCGACGTGAGTTACAAGAAAATTCGCGTAACTGTATTTAGAAGAAACATTGAAACTTTTGACTTTGCCTCCAAAATAAATCGGTCTTTAGCCAACCTGCCCATCATGCTTAAGGCCACGTGCTCGTCGACCTCAATTTTTCCAGAGAAGTAAAAAACTTTTGAATAGAGTACCAGGCTTGCATGAATTCAAAAGCACGCATTTTTACGGCTGCGAAAGCGTTACGGGCAACGTGAGCAGACATGCTTCCTGGAATTCATACTTTTTTGAAATTGGAATATACTTTTAATTAAGCATTATGAAAAAGGGGTTATAAGGATTACAAGATGGCGCTATTAAGGGACAAGTTGTCCCTTTCTTATTTTTGATAACCTATAGTTAAATCTTTAACTTCATAATATCATCAATACTGAATGTGGATAGAATTGAGTTTTAAATCCTACTCATCATCATTATCAGCCTATAGCAGTCCACTGCTGAACATTGGCCTCCCCTAATGAGCGCCATTGCGCCCTGTTCTGAGCTCGACGAATCCAGCTTCCAGCCTTTCGCAAATCGTCACTCCATCTGGCCGGAGGGCGTCCAACACTAGCGGGCGTTTGCAGAGCCGCGGTCTAAACGCAAGAACTCGTTTACCCCAACGGTTGCCGGTTCTTCGGAAGATATGGCCAACCCACTGCCACTTCAGCTTGCTAATTCTCTGAGCTATGTCGATAACTTTAGTTCTATGTCGGATAGTCTCGTTGCGGATTCTATCCTTCAGAGAAACTCCAAGCATAGCTCGTTCATAGCTCGCTGAGTGAATTTAAACTCGTGGACTAGCCGTACTGTGAGTGTCCACGTTTCGCTCCATATGTCATGACGGGTAGAACGCACTGATTAAAAACTTTCGTTTTCAAACATTGTGGTATGGGTGGCATGGGGCTCCGGTGGCTGGAACTCGTTGAGTCTTCTGGCGAGACAATTCGTAATAACCCTTGACAACAGCTTATAGATGTGGCTCAAGAGCGAAATAGGTCTGTAGTTTTTAAGAAGGGTTTTATGTCCCTTCTTAAAAAAACAGAACCACCAAGCTCTCTTTTCACGCCCTTGGAGTTCTCCCACAGAGAAGGACGAAGTTGAAGAGGTTCTGCAGCTCCTGCACAACAGGAGCTCCTTCAGCCTTCAGAAGTTCTGAAGTAACCCCGTCTTCACCGGGGGCTTTTCCATTTTTAAGCTGTCTCAGGGCCAATACAATCTCGTCTTGGCTGATTTCTGGCAGTTCGTCGGTGTAGTGGCGGGTGAGCGTGGCTCAGGCGCGGATACAGGGGGGGGGCAATAGGGGCAATTGCCCCCCCCCTCAACTCCGGCAAAATACACTACATATCATGAACTTTTTAATTTTTTTAAATTGTTTGTAATTCACAAGGTACTTATTAAGTACCTAGGTAAATTTGGAACGATCAATAAATACATTGTCATGTGTTAACTAATTAGCTATTAATTATACTGTGTCCAGTGCCGAAAATAAGGCGGTGCCACCCGTGCCCAGGCACAGGGCGCAGACCAAGCATGGTAGTATTCATTAATTATTTCGTTAATATCCAGTTATAAATCGTAGTTTTCTTTTCTGGGGGGCGCAAAACTGACCAGACCAGGACCAAGTTTTAATTATTAGGTTAATATCCGGAAATAAAATTTTCTTTTCTTTTCTGGGGGGCACAGATATTACCGGACCAGGACCAAGTTTTGGGTCATGAATGGTAGTATTAATTTATTATTAGTTTAATATCCAGATATAAAATGAGTTGTCTTTTCTGGTGGGGTGCACAAAATGACCAGATCAGGACCAAGTCTTTGTTGATAATTATAACCTAATACATATAGGTTGGTTGAAATTCAGATATAAATCGTAGTTTTCTTATTCATATTTTGTATGCTGACCTTTGATAGAAAAATTTCGCGGCTCGCTCTGCTCGCCGATTTTGTTACCACCTTTTGGTTGTAAATGGTACATAACTACGCACAATTTTTTTTAAATCCAATCTATAAAGTTTGCAACAATGACGAATCAGAACACAACAGCGCTAGTTAGAATGATTGAAAAAAAATTACGGCTCGCTCCGCTCGCCGACTTCCTTTTTTACGTCTGTTGGGTCTAGGCCTAGACACCTATGTGTATCAAAAAATGCCACCATTTTCTTGGCTTTTTTCCTTTGTGCGCCAAAAATGTTGGGGATCGCTGCGCTCGCCGATTTTATTTCTATAATAAATAAAGCAACTAAGCACTGAGAAGTCAACTTTAACTTCATATATGCTGGAACGCGAGATCGATTTTCTATTATGTCTGGTATCCAGGCTTAACAATTATAGAAGCTCGCACCGGGCGCGTAAAATGCTATTTACGGCACTGACTCTGTCCATACAAAAAACCAGTAATGGAATGATATCCGGTTTCCGTCATGAGGATCATTCATGTTTTTTGTTAATTTGTTAATTATGCAGATTTGTAGCTATAAAAATCAATATATATTATGTTTTTGTTTTTATAATAGTATAAAAATGACTAAGATGCAGAGGTTTTAGTGTTAAAATTTCGCGGCTCGCTTCGCTCGCCGACTTCATTACTGCCTTTTGCACTAACGATTTTCTATGAATATATAAAAAAATCGCAGCTTTCTTTTCGTGTTTTGTTTGTGATCATAATAATAATTATTTATACCTAGGCAAAATAACACATTTTCTGAAAAAAAATTTCGCGGCTCGCTCCGCTCGGCTATGAAAAATAATTAAGGGGATTACCAAACACAAATACTGCCCCCCCCTAAACGAAATCCTGGATCCGCGCCTGGGGTGGCTCCAGAATCGTGGTTGTTACGTCGGGAGCAAGGAGCATGTGCCGCGTACAAGCGGCCGTAGACTGCCCGTCGGCCCGAGTCTAGGGTTATGGTGTCCTCTCCCTCTCTATGGACTCCCTCTCTATGGCGCACAACCCCAGAACATGCCACCTAATGTTCTCCAGCTCCACTTCCAACTGCGCTAGATGTCCGTCGAGCCTCAGCGTGCGTCCGTTGTACGTAGCCAGGATCAGGTTTTGTAGGCAGCCAGAGGTAGCCCCGTGATTCCTAGCAATCCCTGCCCCGCCGTTACCATGGCCGCTACCTTTTAGGCCAGGAATAGAGGGGCGGCCGGGAACTGGGGGCAATTTCGTTTTGGCGTAATTCATTGGGGGAATATCCGCTGGGCATGCAGGTTCGGGATCACAGGACACACCTTCTCGCACCGCCGACGCGCTTCCCGTCGGCGGTCAGGGAATTTAGCTGTGCCGGTGAGGGCTGCGCTATGCCGCTATCAGCCGGCCGCCAGCGCCTCGTTCGTTAGTCAGCAGGGTGCACCGCGTACAGGTGAGGTTGACTTGGGTCCGGAAGGTGGAGGTTGGAACCCCTTACACCCCTACACCACCCCTTAAATCCGACTAATATTATAAATGTGAAAGTTTATGAGGATGAATGTCCATCTATCCGGTTGGATGGATGGATGTTTGTTATTCAATCATGCCAGAACGGCTGAAAGGATTTGAATGAAACTTGGAATATAGGCATAGACTTTGTCCTGGATTAACACATGTCACTTTTTATCCGAGTACCTACCACGCCAGCAAAGCCGCAAGCGAAAGCTAGCCGTACCATTATTGCAAACCGAAACAAGTAATGCAGATACATTTATAATAACCTAACTAAGTAACATTAGTTTTCATGACATGAGACATGACCAAAAACAACCGTATGACGCATGAAATAAATGCTACTATGTCAGTGTGACAGGAAGGCCACAGCTAGATACGTAGTTAGTATTCACAAGGTCACAGCGCAACACATAGTTACTACGTAATAGTAACAACACGGAATAACACATAGTTACTACATAAATGTCATAGAGTATTACACAGTTAGTACGTAAGACAAGGTCGTAGAATAGCAAACACTCGCGAAAGGTCATTGACTTAAGTGATAAAGGTGAGGTTTCTCACGACTGCCGATAAATAGGTAATTGTTATAGAATTTGTTAAATGATAGTCTAAATAACTTATTCACACAGAAGAAAAAAACTCAGCCTCATTGTTTAACTTGAAATCGATTATCAGTGAGCTACCTATATATTAGTTTGGATGGAGCTAAGACTAGAGCGCAATAGTGATTTTTGGGGGAGGCATATATATCTAACAGAGTACTGCTATTAGCTGATGATGATAATGATGAGCTATATTGTGAACTACGTTGTCATCTAATGCAATTCAATTCTGAATGAGATCAATAACAGCTTATAGCCTATCCTAATAAGTGCCATTGCGCCCTGTCCTCAGCTTGACCCATCCAGCTTCTACCAGTAGCCTTTCGCCGATCAACTCTCTGCCTGGCTGGAGGGCGTGTACAGTACGTTTGCCGAGCCACGGTCTTCACTCAAGAAATCGTGTACCTTAACGGTTATCGTTTCTTTGGCATATATCGCTAGAATAGGATAACGAAACCAAATAAAAGAAACTGACATTAGGTATATTCGAATGCGAATCAACATTTATAGTCGAGTTATTAAGATCGAAATTGGAACAAGTCTACTGGTACTGAACCACAGACCACTGTAGTCTGTGGGTACAAAAAATTTGTAATTAAGGTACTAATGTAATGGCTAAATTAGTAATTACTAAATGAGACATTCCCATAATCGAATGATCCCATTAGTATATCTCATAATCGCACACCGCTATGTAGAACTAACCAAACGTTCAATCCTCGACCAGCCACAAGAGAATTTAGTTACGAAATGTTATAAAAAAATTGTAACCACGTTGAAAATGATGAAGGAAAACGTGAGGAAGCCCGCTGATTACTCAACTCTCTGCTGCTCGCGCCCTAGAGCAACTTTGTTTTCAGCACTAACTGTTAAATTCTTAGCTAAGTAATTCTGTTTTTTTTGTAAGCAATTGTATCCATGTATGGGAGCCCCCCTTAATTTATGTTATTTTTTTAATTTAATCATTTATTTTTAAAGTGAATATACAACTAAATATTGTTTGAATATTTCAAGCGTCTACCTATTGCCGTTATTAATATTGAGCAAAAAAACCGCATAAAAACATCACGTTTGTTGTATGGGAGCCCCCCTTAAATATTTATTTTATTTGTTGTAGTGGCAACAGAAATACATCATCTGTGAAAATTTCAACTGTCTCGCTATCACGGTTCATGAGATGCAGCCTGGTGATAGACATACAGACAGACAGACGGACAGCGAAGTCTGAGTAATAGGGTTTCCGTTTTCACCCTTTGGGTACGGAACCCTAAAAAGTTTCGAAACCAGTATGCCCTAGAATTTAAATTCAAAAGCATGTGGTACCGTTAGTATTTCAATAAAAGCTGTGATAGGCTTGCAACTTGTCACGTAGAATGCAGACTGAAAAAGTGGGCATAAAATTAACAGAATGTAATGTTTGGAAAGAAGTGAAGTGAACTGAAGTATATTTAACAAACTGTAGCTACCTTTAAGTGCCCCAAATATAAATAGTTATTTTATGTGGTATTGAGTTATAATCAGTCTTCCTGTCTGTTATCACACATTAAAACTATTAGGTAGGTATATTTAATATTCTATTATTTTATATTCATCAATCACATTATTATTATAGATGCGAAAGTTTGTGTGTGTATATTTGTTCACACTCAATTCCGGCCGGGTGGTAGCTGAAGGACAGGGCACAATGGCGGTCATTAAGGGAGGCCTATATTGATGGTCCAGATCCTTACTTCTTCATAATGATCCTTAATTCGTTAGTGGCTAACTCTAGTAACGGAGGTTTTAGGCCTCCCGAAAGCCCCCGACATGGCTTAGTTTTCAAAATGAGGATAATATAGCAAAAATTTTTGCTAAGCCATAACGGCTGCTGTGGCAAAAAACTGTGCTTTAAGTAATCCTTATTTTGAAAATTTTGAGTGACGTCGGCGTCACAAATTTCCCTCCAAACTTTCCAACGTGCGAACGCATTATGCAATATGTAGCCAATTTTTACTGTTGTTTCTGTTTATGTTTAAGTTGTAACATGTAAGTAAGTAGGTACCTAGTTGATAAAGATCAGAATGTAAAATCTGCTTGCTATTTTGAAATACTATTTAATTATATTTTCAACCCAAATTTTGCCACTTACCACCCTTCAATTATTTTATCCATTTTTTTATTTTTTTCCATATTTTAATTAAATAATATATTTAATTAGTAAAAGTAGAAGTTTAATTCAGCGCAAATAAAAAAAAATATAGTGTTTCAAAGTATATAGCTAGTGTTAGACATAATCATATTTTAATTTTTATTCTGATGTGTAAACTGCTCTAAAGTTCAATGTAACCAGGTTAAGTTGTGTTTAATCAAAAACTTGAAAATTGTCAAGTGTCATCGACATAATCGATGTACTACTTACTAGTAATATTACTGATATTATTAGTAAGCCACTTCAAAATTTAACATATCATACAACGAAATACACCTTAGATATACTTAACTGTTTTTTTAAATATATTTATCGACTATTTATACCACATTAATTGAAAAAAAGAATTACAAAAGCGAAGAAAAACCAAGATAAAACATTTGATTTTTTTTATAAAATTAATCTTGGAAAATTACCTTGACCCAAATACTTCCCAAGTATTTCAAAGCTTATAAAACTTTAACTTAAAACTTACAAAAGTTTTTTTTAAAGTACTACATACACGGAAAAGTACAGATTCAACCTCTTTGCTTGTTAGTGCAGGGAACACAACCTTTAAATTTCAAGTTATCAAGACTTACCTCTACAGCTTTAGGCCCTAACATCAAGATACCAAGATACAAGATATTTTTGTGCATATAAGTGTAAGTAACAGTAGGTCTTATATGACCAGTTGTAAGTACATGACTTATTCACCGTTTTCCGGTATTGCAAATTTGGTGGGTTTTGGTAAAATTAAAAAATGTACATAGATTACCTATAAAATCAAAATAATAATTAAAAACTGTCCTCAAATATATTGCTATATATATAGGGATTGTATTTTTTTCTCAATTTCAAATGGGACAAAACGAAATAAAAGCAAACGGTCCAATAAAAAAAATATAGAGCTATGAAGAAACCAACATTAATAAATATATATCCGACTTGAGAACCTTCCTTTTCGGGTTCCGTTCACAAAGGATAAAAACGGGATCTTATTACTAAAACTCTACTGTCCATTTGTCTGTCCGTCACCAGGCTGTATCTCATGAACCGTGAAAGATAGATAGTTGAAATTTTCACAGATGATGTATTTATGTTTTCGCTATAACAACAAAATATACAGAATAAAATAAATTTAGAAGTGGGGCTCCCATACTACGGTACCCTTCGTGCACGAGTCCGACTCGAACTTGGGCGGTTTTATATAAGTAAATTAATAATATTATTCCATGTACTGAATTTAAATTCTATTCTGCTTATGTACACTTGGGTTTTCATAAACCATGCTCACGGTCAATCTATCCTTTAGTAGTCTGAGGTGTTAAATAAACTATCAAAAACATAATAGGTACTTAAATCACGATCACTTAATTTTACAGGCCAATAAAAAACTACAAATAAATAAAAACAATAAAAACCGTCCATCGACATTCTCTCATATGACATAAGGCGATCACTGACACACATACAGCTTGCGAAACTCCCGCGCATGGCACCGCCCGGCCCGCGCATGTCTCTATTTTGTAAGCTGCGGATGCGTTCTAGAATCTAACTTACAAAATTGCTTGGATTCCGGAGGATGTAGAGAAAGGTATCGTTTTTGGAAAAATTGGTAGAGATATGATGGGATGAATGCATCGAGATAAAAGGTACTCTATAGAGTCACAGTCTCTCAGTTAAAAGTGTCAACAATCGTCGGAGCATTGTTGACATTACCTAAACATCAATGACATTTGCATTAATTTTCGCTGTTACATCGCTGCATGAATAGTATTCAATGTCCGCGCAATAGGCAGCGTGCGCCGAGTTTTGGTTCGGAATTTTTTTAGTTCGTTGGTTTTTTTTTAGTTTGTGGCTCTATTTGAATTTTATGTCATGTGCCTAGAAGAGTGATAAGTATGAATGTCACTGAATGCACAAGGAGAGGGTGACCGTAGAAGATATTGGTGGTTTATGTGATAGAAGTGGGCCCAGATTTAACGGATGATAGAAATAAGTGACTTAAGGCAGGAAGCAGGAAATGATGATGGCAGAAATATGATCGTACCCATTGAGATATTATATATACTATAGAGTAGTACCTTTTTTTTCCGTATTCAGACTATCAGCAGGTTTGGTGTTGGCATGGTTTGGCATGTAGGTAAAAGAATTTGTCCAGCGCTCATTTCCCCTTTCATATTCTTCATCATGCATCAAATTCCATGATGTGTGTTATCTTTGCCGCCTCTTTGTGTGGTTAGGGTGAAAAATTCCTAGGTAACAACATTATCAATAAGTAAAACAGATTTTCAGCAAAACGTAAGATTGGACTAGGTCAAAGTCAAAGTCAAGGTCAAATGGATTATTAAGTTATGACAGTAATTAACCAGGTAAAGATTATAAAGGTCTTAAGTTAATTAGTTTATAGAATGTTGAACACGCATTATATAACAACATTGCAATACATGTATGTTATTTGAAACTGTATATTAATTTACATAAAAAAATGTTATGTTACATTTATAAAGAAAGGTAAATAAGGTTCGCATCTTAGCGAACCTAAAAAAAAAATAACGCTGGACATTAAAATGATAATGGGGCTACATGCCCCAACGTAAAAGCCGAGCTTGTATTAATAATTACTATACTTTTTTTTTAAATAAATAAATTTATATAAAACACTTAGACCCGAGACAAATATTTTAAAACCATAGAAACATTTGTCTAGCGGCGTGAATCGAATTATTTTTTTAAATAATAATAAACTACTTTTAAGAATTTTATTCTCAAGTCCACAAATATACGGACCAAACAGGAAGTATAACCTCCTGAATGAATTTTCCAAATCGGCCTATAATTAAAAAATCGAATTGACAACCTCCTTTTATTGAAGTCGGTTAAAAATAATTTCAAATCACTCCGTACGACGCAACACCGTCCAAAACACAAACGGCATAACAAAAAAAAGTGAAAGTGACAACGCACACCCACACCATTCTACCTCACCATGGAGGCATAGACAAATAGTTTTGCTTATAATCTGAATCACCGCGTGTAGGTTGCCCTGTCATTAGCATTTCGATTTATGACTTTAGATATTATGAATATTAAATTATTGTCTATCTGAAGCTTATTTGTTACTGACTAGGTTCTTCCTGCAGCTCTGCTCGCTTGGTACACGGATAATAAATATCTAATTACACATACTACACTAGAAACTACATTAAAGGCCTTCATTTCCATACATTCCTGATGTATGGAAATGAAGGCCTTTACCCAGCAGTGTAATCCTGAGAGCTCCTTAGATGAGAAAAGGTATTACAAAATTTTATTTGGAAAAAAACATATAATTCTGCACAAAAAATAAAAATCCGTATTCGGGAAAATATTTACCTAAGCGTGTGAAAATACAACACGCAAACGAAGTTGCAAGCGAGTCAGCTGGTAGCCTATATAAATTCATACGAAACTGAGTATCAGTAGCTATGGTCTCCGTAGTGTTCTGTACATCTACATAAATATGAAGATGTAGGTGTTATGGTACCATGGCATGGTTGGTGTACTACAGTAAGATGCATACATACATTTTACAATGATTCGCTTTTTAGTATGACAAAGTACTAAACTAGATCATTTGCACGTGACTGTATCTACTCTACTCATAGCGCTCATAGTTTCTGACGAAATCCTAGTGTAGGGTCACTACCTATAAATTACTGTTTAGTGTTATGTATGTAGGCATACAGTTCTAGACAAGAAATAATACTTTCATCATCAGCTTACAGCAGTCCACTGCTGGACGTAGGCCTTCCCTAATGAGCGCCATTGCGCCCCGTCCTCAGCCGATGCATCCAGCTTCTACCAGCAGCCTTTCGCAGATTGTTAATCATCTCGTCACACATTTCACACACGGTCAACCCATCCTAAACTAGGCAGAACCTTTAACTATAGACACCAGAGACTGATGATGCATACAAAGATAGATCATACTCCTTAATACCCCAACTTAACTATGATGCCGGCCAAAGAAATGCCTTCTTTATGCCGCTAGGGAGCCAGAATCTAGTTTACCAATATGTAAAACTAACTAAAATTCAGTTAGAAACCGAACTATTGAACAAAAACATAATAGTTAGAATCAACAAGTCAAAGCGGAAGCCAAGTAGGCCACGAGAAGCGAAAATTTCGACCTTTCACAGCCGATAACAACCTTATTATGTGCGCTATATGGTACAGTTTTAAATACAGTTTGATAGGTGAAAATGAAAGTGACTCGGCCGATTTGCACTAACGAATTTGAATACTGAATTTTCGATACATTGCTACTTTGGTCTTTGCGTAGGACTCGAATCTCAGTCACGCAATGGGATTAATAATTTGTCTTAAAAATGACGACTTTAGGTTGGGTTGAAATCTCAGCCAGGTAATGGATTCATAATTTGTCGTAAAAAATGGCGATATTACATTGGGTTCGAATTCGAATCTCAGTCAGGCATTTGATTCTTTATTTGTCCTACAAAAAGGTTATATTATGTCAGTAGAGAAGAGTTTTGTCAACGGTAGAGTAGTTAATTAATAGAGTCGGGCAGCAGCGTTAGCTGAAAGAAAGAAAAAAAAAACTGTGTGTATGTGAAGAAGCTGTGACGAGCAATCCCCACCATGCCAGGGTAGGGGCACAGATATAGGAGACAACTAGATAAAGCCTTAAAATTCACTATGCTCTGAACGTCAACTCATACGGCTGATCTCTACTTTCTTATGTCTATCTATATATCATTTCCTAGAAAGGGATGCATACTTTATCTCAATGCAATTTCTACGACTTCGTACCAGGGCATTTGTATGAACCTGCCTAGAATTTTGTTCGAGCGCCCTGGTATGATTAACTTTTTGATCTATTTTGAAGTCGCATTGCATGCGTCCTTTTTTAACTGATGATATTGGACATAAGAAAGTAGAGATCAGCCGTATGAGTTGATGTTCAAAACATAGTGAATTTTAAGGCTTTATCTTATATATATTCTATTTCTATTACGGGCATATGCTTTCATGTTAGGAGGCTTGTGTCCAGCAGTTAACTGGTTAGTGATTACCTATAACGCTGACTAGATAACACCAGTTGTTGTCATTGAAAAGAGAAAACACAATTTTGGATGTAACTAAAACTAACATTATGTTGGTAGGACGAGCTGTGTACCACGCGACACGCGAGTGAAGCCACGAGTGTAAGCTAGTGCAAAATTTAAGTCGCAATTTTGATTGCGTCATAATCTGCGAAAGTGTCTTTATATGGCTGAACAAATTCGGAAAAAGATTAGCTAACATCACAGCAGCAATCATTCAGAAATTATACACGGCTTAAAATATTCATATTTAAATATCGATGCTAAGACAATAAATATATTATTTGAATTGGATTGACATTTTTGGCATAGGTAGGTTAATTTTTTTATTTTCATTAAGTAACAGGAATCAAACCTTGCATCAGTCAATCTACCAGTAACGGGTAAAAATACCAGGATGGACAAAATTCGTTCGCTTGCAAAGTACCAGGCTAACAGAACTATGCAAGAGTCACGCTCGTAGGATATAGTACCTATTGAAAAGCGAAAGTGGACCGACCACCGGCAATATCCTATGTCAAAAAGAGATAGGCATAGTTTTTGTGAGATGGACAGATACCTAAAGTGCTCTGAAAAAGTTTGGTTTTTAAACAACTTTCTACATTGAAAAGGTGAAAATGATTCAAGCACTAAAAATCATACGGGGTGATTTCTAGTTCAAACAATAACTAAAAATTTGTTTACTGCTCAATGTTCAGATCTATGCTCACTACCTACGCAGATATTGATGATACCTTGTAAAGGGGTAGTCAGAAGCAAGTCCAAATATTAGGTCAATATTAGGCATAATTTGATACTGGCCGAACTGGGTCATATTTTGCTTTTTGTTTTTCATATATTTTTCTTTTTATTTTGCAAACGCATTTAGTATTTCACGTGAAAAGTTGCAATTTAATCTCTATTTGACAAATGAAAAAAGCGGTTCAGACGAAGGAATTGAGGAAAGACAAGTTGCAAGTTAATCTCTTATAATATTATCTGTCATGCTTTATGTGATAAATAAATCACATTTAATTCATGTGTCAGATGAAATAAGCTGTTCAGAATGAAGGACATTACAGTATGTGTTTAAAATGAGTGTGTGTATATGTGTGTTATGTATGTAGTTCCCAATCAACTCGTCAAACGTAACGGCTGAACGGATTTGGATGAAATTTGACATAAACATACATATTTTGTGGTCTGAAGTAACATATAGGCTACTTATTAATCGGATACCATGCGAGCCGCGCGGGAGGAAGCTAGTTTGATATCTCATCGTCATCGGCCTATAGCAGTCCACTGATGAATATAGGCCTGTCCTAACCAGCAGCCTTTCGAAATTTGGTATCTAATCCTAGTTAATGCGTGTGGAGCTGACTAATCCGTGGGTTTCCTCGCTATGTTTTCATTCACTGTTTAAGCACGTGTATAGACTTGCATAATTGCAAAAACAAATACAAAAATAATGGACACAAAATCCATTATTCGTCACATAGTACTATGAAGACTAAACATTATTTTGGTCCTATTTTTTTATTTATATGAAAATAGTATTTTGATGCTATTATATTTCCTTACTAAGTAAGTGAGTTAATGAAAAAATAGGATCTTAATAATTTAGTCTTCATAGACTAAATATTATTTTGATCCTTTTTTTTATTTATTTGAAAATAGTATTTTGATCCTATTATATTTTTTTACTAAGTAGGTTTTTTACGCTCTGTCTCACTCAGGGAAAATGTGGCGTATAAATATGTAAGTACGTAATAAAAAAATCTTTTAAATTCTTTCTATTCGAGTTTTTTTAATGTAATAATTTATATAATAATCTAACACACAATATTACGTTTCTTGCATTACTTGTGAAGTAATACTATATAGTAATAATAACAAAATTGCAATTCCGCCCACAAATGCGCTCGTAGTGTTGTAAAGTTAAAACGAAACAAAATGTTGTTCTCTGTTTTTGTATGTGGGTCAACCAGACGTTGACACTTGCTTATATACTCTGTGACCTATCTGTTATTTTTTTCCGTTTTGGCTATCTGAGTCTGCAAATAAAATCTCCTGAAATCTAAATCAATTTTTGTCTGATCGCCCCACAAACTAATGAGATATGGGCTCAGCACGCTTCAACTGCGCCGAATAAAAAGTAGTTTAGGTGGTTTAGGTAGCATATAATATCCTGGTCTAGAACTACAGAACTACGTATGTACAAAATTTCTGCTCTTTCTAGTAAAGACTAGATAGAGCAGAAATTTTGTACATATAGTTTGGTTCATACTTTGGTTTTGAGGTGTAGGAGAAACAGACATCTTCAAATGTCACAAGCTTTCGCGTTTGTAATAATATGTAGATTTGAAGATTGGTGATTGGGTAAGTATAGTATTAGAAATAAATTACCATTACTATTGAGAATAATGGCACAGCCATGTTCGTAAGTTTCTCAATGACGTCATAAATTACTAATCAGTAAGAAAAGGAGAAAATTAGTAAATTACTAATTAGTAAATTAATTATATTATTCTATGCCATTAGCCGTGCTATTTGACGACTTCTATGGCGCAGTGGGCAAAAGCGCACCTGAAACGCAGAAAGTTGCGGGTTATATTCCCGCCGCGAGACAAATGTTTGTAAGTTCTGCAAATATTGGGTCTGTGTGATTTCTATGTATGTATTTACAAAAAATATATATATTGTAGGATACCAGTCATGTGGTGCCCATAATACAGGTTATTTGCAGTTTGGGATGGTGCTGTGTGATTGAAAATATTTGATGAATGATAAAATTTGAATCTTTTTAGACGCGCATGAAAAAAAACAATACTATAAGTGTTTTTTATGGTACCTTGTAAGTATCGCCTGTATAAAATCTTTAGGTACTTTGCTTTCTCGATGGTACTATGGTACTATTATCATTATCTAGGTAAGGTGACTTAGCTGAGTGAGACATTCACCTCTAGGGCCTTGGATGATAAGGGTTGAGTTCAAAGATCTCATTATGCATTCTTTTTACCTATGAATTATCTTATTAATATTAAAAGTAACTTTTTTTGTGTAAGTAAAATTTACTTTCAGACAGTTACCGTCCTATTTATAACAGTTTATATAAAACTCAGAATTCAGATAGCTAATATGGCGTCAAAATATCTTGGCAATTCTTTTTATTTACATTTAAATGACAGGGACAAGCTTACTTTATCGAGTGTACTTTTAAAATGACATTTGGTTATGAATAAAGGGGCTAGTTTATTGGCCTCACAAAAAACTACCCACTACATATTATACTCATATATTTGTATTTTTAAGGGTAAGTACAATTAGTTTCAATTAATTAAATCAAATCAAATATAGTTTATTGTTATATTATTATTATAACATTATTCCAAGATTACAAATGCAGTTTAACTGTAAACTAATTTCTTAAAATTAATTAATTAAATTTAAAAAAAAGAAAAATAATACGAATCCAAACTAGGTAAGAAGTAAGTTCATAGAACATAAAAACAAAAAAACCTGAGAATAACCTACTTTTTGTTGGCAGCATTTAAAAAAGGGAAAGCTTCTACCAAAAAGCTCAGTAAGAAGTTGCACAACTTTTCCATTACCAAAAAGTTTATGTACCAGGACAACAGAACCATAAAGCAGGTTTGTGACCACGTGCGTTCGAAAGTGACAGTGGCAGGATGAATAATACTGAGCCACAGCTATGGATATCTCATCCTTATTGCCAAGCGATAGAGTTTAAAGTTACAGTGACTTGGTTACGTGTAATTCGTCACGTCAGTAATTACGAGCTCTGAATTGAGGATCGTATTGTGGTAATCAAAACGGAACTTAAAATCAATCCGAGAAATGAAATTACCTACTCGTATGTTTTAACAATACAGGTGGATTCGGGGAAATTATTACGAAATTGGGGTAAACGAGTTCTTATGAGGAGCTTGACCACATCTCTGACTGTGCAAATGAAGAAGCAAAGAAGTAAAATAAACTTTACTAGCCTCATCAAATTTTGAATGAATGGCGGAATTTGATAAATGATGTGTAATTCCACCAATAGGAAGACTTGACGACTACTGATACTGATTCATATTTAAGTTCTCTGGTATTACGCATTATGGATGCTGGACATAATGCCACTAAGTATTCACTAGGCGCTCATGGCGTGGCTTACTTCGGTGTTTTTCTTTCATCATCTTACATTACTTGGATGGGGGACCGTTTAGTGGAATTTAGATCTGAGCTCTTCCGTGCTTCGGAAGGCACGTCAAGATGTTGGGTCATGTCGGAGGCTTTTGAACGGCCTCAAATCTGCGCAACAGAATTGGCCACTAATTCATACCAAGAAGTATTCAATAGGGTTGCCATGGCTGACCAAACCGCCTATTAAGTAAGCAAAATTATGACTCAGATCTCCATTATTATAAAATGTACGTAATGATTTACATTATCGTTACAATACTACATAATGTAAACATCTAACTAATTGCACGTGATTAGAAAAACGTGATGTAGTGATTCAAAAAAGAAAGCTAATATGATTAGTGGATTGCCCGTGGCTTTGTTCGTATAGTACAATAAATATTTTTTATTGTATATTTGTATATTACAATAAAAAAAAAGTTATTAACAAATACGAGCATATACGTATTTACAAATGGGGGTTGAAATCCTTGGTTTCTGGGGTCTAATTTCATTTTTTTATTCTAAATAAATAAAATATTGAGTCGTTTTTTTACATAAAATTATGGGTAGGTAATAATAATTTTAAAGTGCACTAAGAAGATCGTACATTCCAAGTGAAGGAATTAAATTAAATACACACGTAGCCAGGGGAGCAACTGCCTGGGTCTAAAAATAATTAAACAAAAATTATATTCTTCCTTAGCTGAGTAAATTCTGATAATTTAATGTAAAAAACTACCAGGGGTTAAATCAGAACTGACTGCCTGAAATCAACACACAGCCGTAAGCCATAGAGACTTGAAATTTGGAGGTTATATCCCTTGCATAGTGTAAGGGGGCACTAAGGAAGGATTTCCTGAAATTCAGCTCCTAAAGGAGTGCATGAGCGGGGAAAACCCTCGGACGGAGCCCGGACGGAGTTGCGGGGCGCCTACTAGTCATTTACATCTGTCATGTGGTTCCCATAATACAAGCTCTGCTTAGTTTGGGGCCATTATGATGGTATCCAGCAATATTAATATTATTTACTATGGGTAAGTCGGTCAAGTATTTTTCTTCGACTTTTTGCTAACAAAAGGTAGATAACGATGGTGATAGTGATGATGATTTATTAAAAATACATTAAAATAATGTACACCGTTTTTTATAGTAACTGTTCTAAATGGGTCACTTCCTGACAGTGACATGATCGTTAATAGAAATGACAATATAATTATAAAATTATATAAAAGTATACCTAGAAAGTAGTACCGATCGGTTGGTACGGCGAGACCACAGCACTGCGTTACGGCAACGCATCTATCGTCACATCGCACCACGCACCGTGGAGATATCCGATTTGTAGCCGCAGATAGAAATACCTACTCGTAGTCTGTCCTTTGCAAGTGTTTCGAAAGTGTTCAAAGTGTGTGCCGCGGTACAGTGGTGTACCGTGGTCATTAGCTGGTGTGCCTCGGAAAAATAAGGCTATCTCTTAAAGTTAAATAGGCATATATGGAAGAAAAATACCTCCTTACTTACAGCCGCAAAACACGCGGACGCGCGAGCGAGCCGTTTTGCTTCGTTTGGCGCGGTTATTTTTTAGGTTTATTGATAAAGGTGTTTTTTTTTAAAATAAAATATGTAAAAATCGATTTTTCATTTATGGTGTGTTTTTCATTTACGGACTGTGGAATGGTTTCCCTGCCGAGGTTTTCCCGAGAGACTATAATATGCAGCATTTCAAAAACGGCGTTTTAAAATTTCAACAAGAGTCAGCAACGCGCATTTAATACCTCTTGATGTTACATACGTCCATAGGCTACGGGTACCACTTACCATCAGGAGGACCGTATGCCTGTTTGCTAACTTAGTAGTATAAAAAACGGTGTACCGCGAAAAATTTACAGATTTCCAAGATTACCTTGAATAAAAAAAGTTTGCAGAAACTGCCGTATGTGATGAAATTCCTGCGTTGTTTCGAGACGCGTCGTTTCCCTGCTTCGTTTTTGCAATTCTTCTTCTTCTTTCGAGTCAATGTTCTTTCAAAATACTAGGTTAAATTATGTCCGAAAACATATTAATTTGTCCAAAAAAAAAATAGATAGTAAAGATAAGCTAACTGTTTCTACTGAAAGGCTCCATAAAGATAGTCAGGCAAAAATGTAAGTTTTTTAACATAATCTGCAAATAAATTTAAAAATGCTGTTTAAACGTAATATCTGTAATAAATTTTATTATAAAATTTCTGATTTATTATTTATATGGCAAAATTAGTGAAAATTAAAAGAAATTACAATACAATGTGTACTTTACAGTTCTTATTGAATAAATAAATTTTGAATTCTGAACTTGAAAATTCTGCCAAACCTATAGCGGCGTCCGATGGCAGTGCGTCATCAGAACGCAGTGTCGTAGCCTCAACGTAAGGGCCAGTTTTATCATACTTCAAGTAACGTCAAAGTAAGATGCTGGCCAGATAAATTGTCAATTCATTTGGTTTCCCAAGTCTTTAAAAATATAAGCCAAGCGGAGTGTCTTGCCTATTCTTCTCTGTTTAGTCGCGTTAAGAATTGGTGTAAATTGAAAAAAAAAAATACAATTCAAAGTGTACCTTATGGTTCTTACTGAATAAACAGATTTTAATTATATCTACTTTACCTCCTGGTAAAACATTTATATAAACTACGTTTGTTAAGTCTCGAAGACAAGGTTAGGTCTCAAGATAATGATACTCTAGTAAAGTACAGTACAGTACAGTACAGTACAGTAAGGTTTACTTAGTATCGATAAGTATTCTGTTGTTAAGCATCCCTCTGAATTCTGTAACAGGACTGACATAGTTGCCATTTGACTCAAAGTCCTTCGTCATAGAAAAAAATATTATATAAATGGGTGTTTTCTATGTATAATATGTAGGTATGTATTTACATAAAAAATGTATATTTATGTAGTATAACAGTCATGTGGTTCCCAATTCACATAATACAAGCTCTGCTTAGTTTGGGGCTACATGATGCTGTGTGAGTAACCAGCATCACCTATTTATTATTTATTTATTATATTGGATAAAATAATTACTACCTATTCATAATTTAACAAACTAAATTGATAGTCTAATTAACTCGATATTATTATTACCTATGTCATTTTATAATAATTGACATAATAACTGACATTGTAAAAAAGGAAAAACTCAATGACAAAACGATGTTGTTTACTAAACTAGACTGACCTAATTTTGTACATCTACATAATTTAAGTTTGTAACCTGAGTTATCTTTAATCGCAAAATTGAGTAATCTGAGTAAAGGCAAGATACTTAGGTACCTACAAGAAAAACTCAATGCACTTTTTGAAACGTTTTTTCTAACCTAAATTGCATAACATCGTTAAAATAAAACTCTTTTCTTTGTGTGTTTTACGACTACGGAAACACACACCCACATGACAAACAGACATACCAATACCCAATACAGAGAATTGACGTTTTATCACACGCACTCATTCAACAAGTAGGTTATGAACTTTTTGGTTAACCCTATCTTTTTATGAAGGAGGCAGACATTATAAAAGAAAAAAAATGTTTATTGTCTCTAGAAATCAAAATTTATACCTAATCATACTTTTTTAGGTATGATTTTTATCATTTTTTATTAGGTATGATCATAATTTTTAAAATCATACCTAAAAAAGTATGATTTTTTTCTGGGAAAACAAATTTAGGAGTAAGTTATTTTTTAATTTATATATTATTTATTATATTTTACTTTATTTATTATATTTAAAAAAAATTAACCTTGCCGTGTGTATGATTTTTTCTGGAATCTATAAAGTAAAAAAACATTTTGTGACAACACACATAACGTGGGCCAGGGGATTTTTAATATTACAAAATATTAATAATATTAACAAAAATATTTAAAATATAATTAAAGCTAGGTACAAGACCAAATTTTTTTTTGAATAGGTATGTTAAGTAGCTGGGTAGGTGCTAAATTAATTTTCTATTTTTGACCCTTCTACTCATTTATTTAATCTACCAATTAATTGACTAAGAACTATAGGGATTATTATTTTGGGGAGATGAGGATGATGGTCAAAAGTTGTGTTAAAAACCTAACCTGTCCTGAACTGCCCAAGGTTGTGTTAAAAAATTACATACCTACCACCTTACCTACAATGATCAATCAAACCTATTGGCATTGAAATTAGGTTGCGTTGAAAATTTACTAAGATGGTCAAAAATAATTTATAATGGTCAAAGGTTTCATTTAAAACTTACGTTTATTGGTCAAAATGTATTTACAATGTTTGGTCAAAAGTGGCATTGAAAACTTACCTATAATGGTCAAAGGTTGTGATCCTGCGAATGCGGCGCTCCTAGCTGCAGCATCGATCTACACAGCTCTGTAATCTCCGGAAGATTCAGGTTGATCAAGTGCACATACATCTGTTTATGAAGGCTCAACTCCCCAGACACCGCCTCTAGCCTTTTTAGCAATGCGTCCTTCTCCCTCAGCAAAGACTTTACTTTTTCCTCCACCTCCCTGGAA
This sequence comes from Horisme vitalbata, assembly GCA_951804965.1. Taxonomy (NCBI): domain Eukaryota; kingdom Metazoa; phylum Arthropoda; class Insecta; order Lepidoptera; family Geometridae; genus Horisme; species Horisme vitalbata. Next base: position 21,327,587 of record OX638092.1, on the reverse strand, counting down.
CGGACCTTTGCCTTCTCTCGGGATTTCCTCACTGCGATGTTGTTCCTCTCTCGTCGCCGTCTGTATTCATCTGTCCCTTTATCCAGCTGCTTCCCAGAGGAACGTCTGGGAGGAGGCACTGTGTTCTTGTGTTTTAGCAGAGGGGGAAGCAATGGAGCTCCTAGAGGAGGGAGGGGCGTGAATCCACCCCCGTACGGGCCGTTCACCCCGATAGGGGGTTGAGGGTTGTACTGCCCGGTGTATTGCGCACAAGTCACTGATCTTCGGAAGTCGTGGGGCTCTGGAGGCTCCTCCTTGATAGGTGGAGCACCTTGCTCGTGACCGGAGTTCTGAACAGGCGCGTATGATGCACCAGAATGGACAGGCTGCGGCATGTACGCCAGCGTCGTCCGTTGGAACGATCGCTGCTGCGGGGAGCGGCCTCCAGGTAATATCTCCTGGAAGAGGGCCATGGTTTCCTCCCCTCGGAACTGGTCCTCGATTAGGTGCTGTAGATCGAGGGATATCTCCTGTCCATTGAGCTCGTCCAAGTCCGAGGGTGGGTAGGAGGATCGTTTGTCGTCGACGGTCTTCTTGAGCTGGTCGGGCTGCGGTGGCGGCGGGGGTGCCGCCGCCGCATCGTACATCTGCGGAGACTCCATACCGCCGCTCGGGCCTAGCACGGGCCCAGCGGCCGCTGTGCTCCGAGCCTCCACCTCAAAGCACCGGTTAGCCGTCACTAAAGCACTTGCACGAATTTCAAACTATGCATCCGAAAGTTGAACGAACACTTCGTTTATTGTTTGTGTTGTCGCGTTTATGGAGGAGAGTAACGGGACGCGTGCGTTCGGCACGGCGGCGGAGCGCGGACTGACGCGCCGCCGGCGGCCGCGCAAGGCTGCGCGTCCGGAAGGAAGTCTGAAGCTGAAAGTTCGCGGTAAAAGTTTAGGATACGCTGTAGCACGCATGCATGAGCATGGGTCTCGTCTCGTAGCGGTGCGTTTTGGAATCGTTTCAGTAGGTACACCTGTTGATTAGGTTATGTTGCTTTGCCTACATATTTAATCATGTAAGTACCTACATAATAATTAAAGCCATACTTTTTCAAGATTTAACGATAAGTTTGAAAATTGTCGTTAAATCTTACGAAAATAGATGTACTGCCAGTACTGCTAAAATTAATTTTGACAATTATTTTTATGAAAGTTTTTTTAGTAGCAGAAATAGCTTCAGATCACATAAAAGATCTTTAGGTATTAGTTTCTTTAAGTTTCGTTAATTGTCCTCCAATTTAACTTGCAATAATTTTAATCTAAGTTCCCACCCGTTAATTTATAAATCAAGTACTGTAGGTAGATAATGATGATGGATAACTATGCCACAGATAACTTCTTAGGTACTTACTACATGCAATGCCTACGTGCGGCTTATGTACCTACCTAAATATGGGTCCAAGAAATGAATGAATTGTGAGTCATTGAATCACTGAACCAGAGATTTTCTAGAGTAATGTATAAACGTAGGCATTATTATCTAAGCAGCTCTACTGATCTTATAGTTATAATCCAATTATTAGGGTATTGTTTCATAAATATAATAACTGTTTTTTCATTATTTATCTAGTATTTATTTGTGTAGATGGTTAGGGCCTATGGTTATGGTGAGATGGCGTATGATATCCCTAAAATTATAATTATTTTATTTAATAAAATAATAAATAATCTCCTGGACGTCATCATAGTAGTCTACAGCATCATGTAGCCCTACACTAAGCATAACTTGTATTATGGGGACCACATGATTGATATACTACATACATACATTTTTTTTGAAAATACATACATATCATACATAGAAAACACCCAGACCCGAGACAAATATTATAATAAAAGGCTCGTAGCTTGGCTTACTTTGGCTTGGCCGATCATCTGAGTTAAGCAAGAGTGGGACGGAGTGCCTGCAAACTACTTGGATAGGTGACCGTTTTATTACCAAGATCTGAGCACTTCCGTGCTTTGGAAGGCATGTTAAGATGATGGTCCCGGCTGTTTATGTCGTCGACGGGCTAAAAACTTCAACACCACAGTTGACCACTAGCGTATACGAAGAAGAAGAAGAATAAAATTATTAATTACGTACCTGAAGAACAGAGTTCATTCACAAATATCTTTTTCCAAATTGATTTGAAGTACCGAATTCAGAATATTCATCACGTGCCGTACGTACCTACTATCAGTACGTGCGACTATCGCAACGATAGAGTATCGAGTTGTAATCGAGATGTAGCACGGAGGTACGTGCCCAATCGAAGGGAGGTTGTGAAAAAAACGATTAAAAATATTAATCGATTCGTTCATAAAAAATAGTTCTTGCGCAAATCCAGGTGTCAACCAATATGGGACGGAAGAAGGCTCTCTTGGAAATTTTATTATTTATGAATGATTTAAAAAAAATGTGTAATTAAATATGAACTCGACCTCATCCTCATCCTTGCTCACGCAAGCCTTGAGGTCAAGAAAATTAATAAGAATGTATTATTATTAATTAGCCATCGCTGTCCCACTGGGCAAAGGCCTCCCTTCCCTTCTTCCACACTTCGCGATTTGACGCTGTGGCAAGCTATAAAAAAAAAAGAAAATAAAAAAAAAATATTTTTTAATAATAATTGTTTTTTAGTCTACCTGAGGCCTCATTTACTAACTCAGTTGCTCACCGAAATGATAAGCACCGGGCCTCTTTTTACAAACTTTGACAATATGTGAATTGACGTTCTTTGAATTTCGACAGATGATATGTCAAAGTTTGCAAATAAAGGTCCGGTGCCGATCATTTCGGTGTGCAATGAGGTTAGTAATGAGGCCTCTGGAGCTAACCCATACCACATAAAAAATGACAAGTAGTAAGTAAATTATATTAATTGTTTTCTTAGTCAACCTGCATCGTCCCACTGCTAGACAAAGGTCTCCTCCAAATTCCACCAACCGTCTCTATCCTTCGAGTTATCCCAGCATCCTCTCTCCGAAGCCTTCGGGAAATTCATACTAAATATTTTTATTTTATTTCTTCCGCCTATGGCCACGCTCGCTGGATAAATAGTACCCTAAATATTATTCCTGGTATTAGAACTACAATATGTGCAACATTCTAGTTTTAGCGTGAAGAACTCAGACACTAGATTTAATAGTGTTAGCCCACACTTCAGGGAAAATCTAATAAGATTTTTATGTAGGTACATATCCCAAAAAATCGACTCAGTCGAGATTCGTGTCTTCCCATAAATACCGGGACACGCTAACCAACAGCGCTACCGAGTCAACTCCTCAGCTTTACGAAATTTTGCAAAAAAAAAAAAACTCTGGTCTAGCATTACACTAAAGTCATGTAGGTACGATATATGCGATTTTACCCAAAATATTAACGGTTAGTGCAGTAGTGGGGAAAGATTGTTGTTGATTAGAAGATTCAAACACAAAAATCTAATAACATCTTTAATTCTTTAATTCTTTAATTCTTTAATTCTTTATTGTACACGGAAACATAATACAGGAATAAATTTACTTAAATGCTATGTACAAAGGAGAGCATTAACCTGAAAGACTTTTCTTACGCACACCTTTGGGTATTGGGAGAAGATAAAAAGAGTAGGGTAGATAGTGTACTTGTGTATAATGGTTAAGATAAAATTAAGATTCAACCTAAACCTACATATGTACATGAACCTACATAAAAATACCAACATAAAACCAATATGAAAATAGTACCTACATAAATACTTACATAAAAAAATATTTAATAAACATATCTACATCACTACATACATATTCTTATTAATTACATGAACTATAAATATTATGGTTCTACAAAGATTGTAGAGATAAATAATGCTCTTTCAACTTCCATTTAAAGATATTAAGAGTACTGTCACGGATAGAGTAAGGGAGGGCGTTCCATAATCTCACTGCCCTAATAGTGAATGACCACCATAGCAGCAAGAAGAATGAGATTGAGTTTTGAGGAGTAGAGATTTTGTCGATCTGCAAGGCACACCATGAGGGACAAGAAAATCAAAGCGCTCACGGAGGTAAAGGGGGGAGAGAGGGTGGTTAAGGATCTAATAAAGAAAAGATAGAACGTGCAGATCACGACGACATCGTTTATGGAGCCATTTCAATTGGGTTCGAAAGTGAGAGACGGGATCGAACTTGCGCAAACCGAAAAAAATCGGAAAATAATCGGGGTTTACATCTTTGCTATCATAATATCTAAACATAAGACAACACTTTAAACGCACTACCGCAAACTGAAAATGTATATTTCCCTAACGCCACGCCGTAAGTAATGTAACAAGTTTATAAGCCTATAATACAGGTGGACCAAGGGAAGCAAAAAAAACACCTGGAACACCCAGTTACCTCGAGGTGGACCATGGGAAGAAAAAAATGCCCCTGGTACAGCCAGGAGTTACTATGTAGGTGGACCATAGGCAGGGAATGAAATTTTCGGGCAGTCCCGGTATAGGGAAGGTCGCGGGTTCAAATCCCACCTGAGTCACTTTAATGTCACCGACAGCCACAATCTTTCAAACTGAAACACAGCAATGGTGCTTCACGGCAGATATACCTATGGTGGTGGTTCATCGTTTGCAGAGTCTGTAGTAGATTTCTGATTTCTATATCTCTCTTCTCTCTTCTCTTTTATAGGTATAAAAAGAGGTCATTATGTATAATTATGGGCATTTTTCAATACAATTATAGGGACAACGGATCGATGACTTTCTGAAGTTAGGCTCAGTAAACGATTCGACCAATCCTAGGAACTACGTAATATACGTTGTGGTTGTGACTCTACAAAGAGTTTTAATAAGAAAGTGCGCAGTTTGAACAAAAGTCTGTGCCTGAGTTTTCACTGAAGAAAAAACGAGACAACCCTTTTTGGGAAAATACATCAGGCTCAGATTTTTGTTTAAAGCGCGCACTTACATAATAAATCTCATTGTATTTTTCCCACAGATATAGAAGACAACTAGATGAAGTCTTAAAATTCACTTTTTTAACGAGGTTTTTTTTTATTTTTAAAAAGGGTTGTCTCGTTTTTTCTTCAGTGTTACATAAAAGAAGAAACGAGACACCCCTTTAAATATTTTTATTGAGAAAATCTGTGATTTTTCCATATTTTTCCAATAAGTGACGTTAGTTAATTACGTTCTATAATTGAATTCAAAAACAGAACATCGGTAATAGGAATTGACGTCCGCATATCACATTACGCGGGCAAATCAACTTGTAGCAGTTTTTGCTAAATAAACTAAAGAAATAGCAGTTGTATGCAATTTTTAGCATTTACTTACTAGGTCAGGTAATAATCCACGTGTGACTGAATCAATAAATTTGTATTATTGTTGGGTTATTGGGGTGTAAGGGGCAGGATACAACTTCTCGCACCAACGTTGCTGCCTGTCGGAGGCCAGGGGGTTTAGCTGTGTCAGTGAAAGACTGCGCTATGCCTCAATCAGCAGGCCGCCGCCAGAGCCCTGTTTCTAATAAATTAAATATAAAATAAAACACAAAAGTATTATAGTAAGGTAACATAAAAGTATTAAAAGCTACAGAAATCTTAATTAAACATAGGTATAATAAAAACAAGAGCCTGAACTAGGTAATCCTGTGTTTCAGGCGATAGCAGGGTGCACCACGGGTAAGGTTGGCTTGGGTGTAAAAATATAGAAGTTGGAAACGTTTACACTTCTAGATAAACGAGGGAAGGAATTTAAACAAACAAAGGCCTCAATTTGCAACTTTCTTTAGGTAGACAAGTTTGTACTTGTTGAAGTGAATCAGTGTTAATACTGTGCTAATACTAACGGTGTTTTTGCAACGTGACGTCTTCATTGGAGCAGTTGGCGAATAGCCAGGCGCAAGAAGTTGCGGGTTCGATTCCCACTGCGTGTCATCCTTGATCTACATACTTTGGTTCCAGGTCCGGTTTTAGCTTATTAGACTTAGCTAATTAAGATGTTGGTCGAGACTTTTCAATCAATAAACCATGTCGGAGGCCTTCGAACGATCTAAAATATCCAACATCACTTTGTTGGTTGGCCACTTGCTTCAACGAAGAACGAAGCAAGTTTTAGGTCTAAATTCCTTATCTAGACAAGTAGTAGAGTTCTTTGTGGAGGCCTCGTCCGGGGAAGTACGGCCACCATGCCTGTTTCAGCCGCGAAGCAGGTGTGCTGTATTTCGGTTTGATGGGTGTGGGTGCCGGTTAAATAACAGGCACAAGAGGCTTATCATCATCATGCCTTCAGTTGATGGACGCAGGGTGTTGCATCGTAGAGCAAGTTCCAAAAAAAACTTGATCTGCGATGCAATGCTTTGTGATAGGTAATGGTTACCACTATACATCAAGTAGACCATATGCTTGTACCATCTTCAAGTACCATAAAAAAATGGTAGTGCCCAGGATTGATAGATTATTTACACCCTTCTCATAGTTATAAAAAATACTTACATTTTTGATGATTCCTTACGGCAAAGTAATTTGTGGTGCCCACGATTGGTATAGATTTTTTACCATTCAACACCAGGGGTGTAAGGGTAAAATACTCATCATCCACAGCCCGACTTCACCCACTATACTGAGTATAGGCCTCCCTTTGTATGTGCCAATCTCCACGGTTCAAATCTCATCCAGTTTCGGCCCACGATGCATGCAATATCACCCGCCCATCTTGCTGCTGAACGACTGACGTTACTGTACTATCAGGTTTTTGGTCGTCATTCAGTTAATTTCTTACCCCACCTGTCACCTCGCCACATATACTCAAATTCGTACTCATTTATCCCCAACATACATTTAGGCCAGTATCCAGTGAACTAATTTCAGGCACAAGAGGCTTATCATCTTCCTGCCCCAAGCTGATGGACGCAGGGCGTTGCATCGTAGAACACGTTCCAAAAAAACGTGATCGCCAATGCAATGCTTTGTGATAGGTAATGGTTACCACTTAACATCAGGTGGACCTTGGGCTTGTTTCATCTTCAAGTATTATGAAAAAAACTAAATAGACTGGTGTTGTTGTTGTCATCATCACTATGTCCCATCACCATCCACCACCATTCCCGACGGTATGTCGAAACTTAACACCACCGACAATCATCATCGCCATCCCCATCATCCACCTCGGTATACCACGGTGACTGGGTTACCGGCGCGGTTGCATCACAAGCCACTTTCTGCCGTCGCTCGCCTACTTACCCACTCACTGCGAAGTCGGTTCAAAGCGGATTGGCCATTGCCTGCCAATAAGAACTATTCGAATAACGAGTAAGGAAATAACCCTAATCCTATCCTATTAAATGCGAAAGTCAGTATATATGTTTGTTACGCTCTCACGCCTTAGCTACTCATCATCAATGATCATAAACAAACTAAACTTTACTTATATGTAAAAAAACATATATTTTTACCTATAAGAATAAAAAATCAAACATCCAGGATTTTTAGTGAACATTTATGAGTATACTCGTACCTACTTATTACCTTGATAAAAATGCTACAACTTAGGGTATAAAAATAGGTCCCTGTCTCAGCTGTATGCCGCATATTTTCAGAGTAGTTGACAAGTATGTTTCTCATTCCATCTGTACAATTACTGATTCTCTCTCACAACCATATAGGTTTTGTTTCCTTGCGAGTGATAAAATATGTGGCATCTTTTGAATGCGGCCGTATGACGACGTTGATGGCAGCCGTATTTTTTTATTGCATCCACTAAGAAGTTAAATTTTTTCAGAGCTCCAGGGATTGCAGACTTGAGTACTTGGTATTAAACTTGATATCAAGTTGATACTTCCACGCGTTCTTGAGAAAAGAGTCTTGACAGACAGGCAGATGGAGAAATAACCAAGTGATCCTATAAGCCTTATAGGATCATACTGAATTTAATACGGGTATTTTACTTAGGCTTTTAACTCAAAATAATCATCAATATTGTTTCATTCTTGTTTCTAATTCAATTATCAATCTTGTTTCGGCCGTTGTGCATTACTTTTAAATTTTCTTTTTTGCAGTCAGGTTTTAATTTTTAATTTAAATATTTTGTTTCCTATAAGGTACAGACCCCAAAAAGTATACTTTCTGTCATGTTTGACAGCATAGATAAACGAAGCGTTAGGAATTAACCTATAAGTTCGCCAATACTCGCCAGTGGTAGTACGGTGCGCGGGCGCAGTTGCGTCACACCGCAAGCCGCTCACCGCCCCCACCGCTGTTACTAGGGCTCTACGGGGGAAATTCGCACTTTGCTATTCACGACACATTTTAATACTTGCCTTCGTTAACCGACTTCAAAAAAAGGAGGTGGTTCTATGTTTAGCTGTATTTTTTTTCTATGTATGTTCACGACGATATCTTCGTCAATTGTGGACTTATTTATTTATTTAATTTCAAAATTCTTTTTTAGTTTGAAAGACCTTACATTTTTTTATATTATGTAAGGAGTTCTAACCTCCATCTTCAGGGCTCAGGCCAACCTCACCTACACGCGGTGACCCTGGCGACCAGCTGATTGCTGCATTGCGCCGCCTATCACTGGCATAGCTGGCTGCCAGCGGAAAGCAGCATAGTGTCGGTGTATTTGTAATTTTGTACCCCTTATTTGTGATAATGTACCCTGCGATGGGCATAATTAATCCCCTTAATTAGAGGAGGCCTGTGTCCAAAAGTTGACTGATTTAGGTGTGATGGTATGGTAACACTTAGTTTGGTAAAAACTTGGGCCCGTATGCACCGCATGAACTGAAACCTTTCTTTTTTCTAGAACCTCCAACACCATTGTCATTATCTAGTGTAGATTTGATTCCGAATACGAGAAATGCTCTGCTAAAGGGTAGCTCGAGATAGTGGTGGCATTTTACCACTAAATTTAATTGCACAATACTATTATTAAAGATCATCATCATCAGATTTAGCAGCTGGATGTAGGCCTCACCTAATGAGCGCCATTGCGTCTTTTTTTTATGATACTTGAAGATGGAACTAGAAGATGGTACACCGTATGTTATGTAGTAACCATTACTTAAAACAAAGTATTGCTTCGTAGTTCACGCATGTTAAATATTGCCCTGTCATGCACCAACTTGAGGCATGAGGGTGTTAAGCCTCATGTGCCTGTAAGTTCTGCCCTGTCCTCATCTCGACGCTATACATTCATAGCTGTCAAAATAAGGATAGTTTAGGAAATGCACAACAAAATGGCGACCAGTGACCTATCACGTTCTCTTATAAAGACAGATGGCATTACTGACACTACTTAAAAACGCGCATCAGAATTTCTTCTCGGAAAACTGAGTTTCACATTTACTTATAGTGAAAACGAATTGTACATTAAGAATTTTTGATTAAGATACCTTATAACACCAGTTTCTACTAAGAATTCCAGGTTTTAATAAGGTAATATTTTTTTAAGCTATTGCATAGCTTCTATCGAGGGCCTTGAGCGCGGGGACCGAATCCAGAAATTCCGTAACGAAAAAAAACCTCACGCTCCCCACTCCGACGGGCACGGAGGTGTGGCTTGAAGGCCGTGCATTGTCTAACGTCGTTTCTTTTCGGCAGTCTTCGACACGGTGTTTGTGTGCGTGCAACTAGACGTATTGTACGACTCTACGAAGCTCGCACGAATCGAGACGGTCACCACGCTCAAAAAGTGTAACTTGAATTAATATCAAAGAAAAAGAAATACTGCATAAATAAAAAAAAAGACGTGTGGCACTCGGGGACTGCCGCGGTAAAGCTATTGCATAGCATTTTGTATCAACTTATGCAATTATAATTATTTATTTATTTTATTTATGCAGTATTTCTTTTTCTTTGATATTAATTCAAGTTACACTTTTTGAGCGTGGTGACCGATAAGAAAACAATTTTTTTCTTTTATTAAATAAACGAGCTTCGTAGAGTCGTACAATAGAAACGACGTTAGACAATGCACGGCCTTCAAGCCACACCTCCGTGCCCGTCGAAGTGGGGAGCGTGAGGTTTGTTTTCGTTACGGAATTTCTGGATTCGGTCCCCGCGCTCAAGGCCCTCGATAGAAGCTATGCAATAGCTTAATAAATAAATAATTATAATTGCATAAGTTGATACAAAATGCTATGCAATAGCTTTACCGCGGCAGTCCCCGAGTGCCACACGTCTTTTTATTACTTACAACACACACGTAGCACATATAAACTTCATTAATGAGAAAGGAAAACAAAATCAAAAATAAAATGAGTTAGACAAAAAAAACAAAATCTTTTCCTTTTCAGTGGCGAACTTCGGAGTTCTTTTACTGCTCAGTCGCTACTTGGATGGGTAACTGTTTAGTGGAATTCAGATCTGAGCTGTTTCGTGCTTCGAAATAGCTCATACGAAGAAGAGAAAGACTTAATTTGCCCACCTTTTGATGCCTACTCTACAATTATTTTAGATGCAATAATTTGTGATAAAGATGGGAAATATCAAGATTTATTTGTTCCTTCTTCACACCAAAACTACTGAAGGCGGGAATCGTACCCAGAAATCTATATATTTATACATAGAAAAACCTATAAATAGGAGAGATAAAAACCTACTTCGAGATTTAAAAAATAAGTATTTCAGTCTTTCTAATAAATTAAAAAATAGGTATTTCAGCCTTTAAAAAGTATGTCAATAGTTGCACATTATTGCAAAACGGCGGGGAAAATCCACCAATTATGATTCACTACCCGACACACAACTTTATTTCTCTTCTAATAAATGTTAAAGGAGAATGCCGTCTGATGTATGGCGCTCGGTACCAAGACTAAAGTGAGTGCGTCAAAAAAATATCCAATAAGTTTTTAGTCGATTATACTGTCAAAATAATAAAAAATGACGGTTATTGCCATAGTAACACTTTACATCAATGTTTATTGCCATAGCAACGTTTATATCATTGGTTGTTGTAGTCTAATGGCGGCGTGCAACGGAAACCAAATCAACAAAATATTTTTTTTGTTGATTATTAATCGAGTCGGTGTGTAAAACTAAAGAAAATTTTAATGTCATTTATAAAATATAATAAATTTTATGGGATACGTTCGGTTTTGGCGCAATTGGTACGGGTCCTCGGCATTCTCCTTTTATAAATTAAACATAGCCTAGCACATTGTCGCACATTTGATTTTGAACTTTTGCAAGTCTATTGGTCAAAGTATATTCAAAATCGGAGATCATAAATCTACATAGATAAATAGCCCGGCAACATTATAGCCCTATGGCAAATAATCGCGTATTGCTAGGCTAGGATCTATGTATAAAAAAATTAAGATTTTAGTAAGTCTCTAGGCATATTAGTCTTTATAAATATTAGTTCTGGTATTAATAGAAAGAGCATTACCCTCATTTGAATCCACAGTAGGCTTCAAAACTATAGTCATGGTATTTAGACTAGCTCGGTACCAGGGCGTCAGCGCAGCGCGGTGGTTACGCAACCAACCACTCTCACTTTCCTGAGGCCGCGAGCTTTGCTTATATCATCAACCTACTGCGCGCGGCTGCTGCCCTGGTGGTTTCGTTTTTGATTTAGAATTATTAGAGCGTGGTAAATAGTTAAATTGTTATAAAAATGTATTTGTTTCATTGTCACATAACCTTTTCTATTTTGGATAAACTAGGTAAAAATCATGAAATATACATTTTCAGAAAATATTAATTAGGTAAAACATAAAATTCTAAGGAAGTTCTGGGAATTTTAACTAAGCTAACTTTCAGTATTTCGCGCGTTTCAAATTTTACGGTCTTTTTCCAATTTTTACTTAAAGTCTTCGGTCTACATAATAGAAACATAAAAAAATACATGTTGATCCAGCCGTTCTCAAGCTACAAAACTTGCTTTTGGCCATATTAGATCTGATTGTTGTGTTTTTCGTGGTCTAGAAATAATAAATGTTCAGTATTTTGGCATACCTATATTCATTAAGATGTAACAGTATTATATCAATGACTATATTATGATTTTACTCTTCTTCAGCTGCCAAGAAAACTTGCATTCGCAATACCAAAAAACCTTTTTTACACTCAACTTTGGTTTTGTTCCAAAAATAAGCATACAAAAGATACGAAAGTGCTCGTCCGACTGCATCCAAAGGCTGGGAAGTACGCCCCTCCAACACTGACATACTTTCGCCTTTAGGTACGCCTCCGGTTCAGATGCTTAGCTTGGATCCTGATTTAGACGCCGCTTGAATATCCACGACACAAAGGTAGGTAAAATAGTCACAACGCCAACGGATCTATGTCCCTCTGAAGTTTAGGCTCAGCAAACAATCCGAACAATTCTATCGACCCAAAGGTCGGATTGTACTGTTAGGTGAAACTTGGACATATACATAGTTTGTGACGTGAAATTAACACATAAGCTTTTTTTGACTTTTTATGCCAGTACGGCGATCGGAATTTAGTAAAATATGTACTTTTTAGCAGGACTTACATAATTGACACATAAATATTGTAACTTTATGTTATCCCTTAATAATTATACTATAATAAAACTTCAGAGGTACGGTACGTTGTGACTATTGTATAAATAAACTTAGGCTTGTATCATCGTCACCATCAGCCTTTAGCAGCAGTCCATTGCTGGACATAAGAGAAGTAAGATTTTGTAGAGTTCTTTGTGTAGGGCTCATCCGGGGAAGTACTTACTACCATAATGCGTATTTCTGCCGTGGAACGGCACCCACCCTTCAAACCGAAACACAACAATGCTGCTTCATGGCAGAAATAGTAGAGGTGGCAGTACTTCCCCGGAAGAGCCCTCCACAAAGAACTACTAGTACTATTTTTTTTTTTACATTATAAGGTATTTATAATAAGAACATTGAGCTCTAAGTAACTGTTGTGAGCGCACACGCACATACACACCCACACCCGCGCACACACACACACACACACACACACACAGAGAGAGAAAGAGAGAGAGAGAGACAGACATGTCAAACTTATAACACCCCGTCGTTTTTGCGTCGGGGGTTAAAAATACCTTAATAATAAAAAGTCGGTGCAGTACCAACGTAGGTAGACGCCCCCAGCCCCGTCTATGCTCAAACATTCACGCAACGCGTTGGTTGCTGTGATGTGGGGGAAGCGCAAGTATACCTATCAAAATGGCACCGACTTCAAATAGATGAGTAGGTGCCTATTTTCTTCTTTGAATGAAATATCTATTATACTTTATTTTTCGCTTCTCGCAAGAAGTAAGAAGTGTTTTTTTTGTCGGTTTTTTTTAAGTTTATTGACTTAAGTTTATTCACCATGGGCAGACCAAGTAGGTACCGCCCGTATGAGGGACGACTCATGGCAAAAATTACAAGTGAGAATGAAGTTTTTTGCATTTTGCGAGAAAAGTGCCAATTTCTCTAAAATAAAATTTATGTGGGACCTGTGAAGTATATTCTTTTAAACAAAAAAAATATTTAAAAAAATCGGTTATCAATTGACGTAGATATTTATTGTGAAAATAAGACAAAAATTACAAGTGAGGATGAGGTTTTTTGAGTTTTCCGGGAAAAGTACTTATTCCTCAGGAATAAAATTTATATGAAACCACATGTGAAGTATACTCTTTTAAACAAAAAAATAATTTTAAAAATCGGTTAACAATTGACGGAGAAATCGGTGAACATACATAAAAAAGTCCAAAAATTAAAAAAAAAGGTTCCGACGAATGGAGAACCTCCTCCTTTTTGAAGTCGGTTAAAAATACCTTAAAAAGTTTAGGAGGGTTTTTATGTGATTTTTACGATCGATTCCAGCTTGGGTGATTTTTTTAGAGGGGTGTTGGTAGATAGGTGTTGTAAGTCTAAATGAAACATCTTATTAAAACTGGCTTCAAACGTAAGTAAAAACTATTAATTAAATTCAATACATTATTATGCAATAAAGAAATGGGTACCTACCTACTTTTATGAAAATCATCCAGAAAACCTGTAAGTGTTTCCGGATTTTCCAAATCCAAACAATCCAACAAGTTTGGATTGACAGTGAGAAAACAATGAAATACCTACGGGTTTCAGATTTTTACAAATACAATGTCCTCTTTTACTCCCTTTGACACCCCGTTACACCCCAATAGTGTATAATGGGGTGTTAAATTTTATGAAAATAATTCTGAGAATCCTAATGCGACTGATTGAGCTGAAATTTTGCACTTATTATATAATTCTAGATCAGGAATAACATAAGAACCTACTTTTTATCCGGGTACCACGCGTGTGAAGCCGCGGGCGGAAGCTAGTATAACTTTAAATAGATGATCTGTCACAAACAAGCTAGCTGCACCACGAGCGCATCGTGGTGACAAATCAAATGGAATCGTAATTCGTGCCCCAACGAGTCCTCGCTCTAGTTAATTTGTTTTGATAAATTGATTGGTAAAAGACGACGAAGAAGCGCTCGTGGCGTGTCAATAAGTTTCAACTTACGATTATAAATAATAAATAAATAAATAATGCGGGACGTAATCACACAGCATCATGTAGTCCCAAACTAAGCCGAGCTTGTATTATGGGAACCACATGATTGTTAACTACACATATAATTTTTTTTTGTAAATACATACATATCATACATAGAAAACACCCAGACCCGAGACAAATATCTACAGAACATGCAAACATTTGTCCCGCAGCGGTAATCGAACCCGCAACCTTCTGCGATTCATCGTGGCAACTTTTGTATGGGGGTGTATCGGGTTCTAACCTCCATCTTCGGAACCCAAGCCAACCTCACCTGCCTGTGGTGCACGCTGCTCAATAACAAACGAGGCTCTAGCAGAGGCAATTGCAGCATAGCGTAGCTTAAAACTGGCGCAGCTATATGCCCTGGCCGCCAACGGACGCAGCGACGGTGTGGCGAGAATCTGTGCTCAACGATCATCAACCCGCATGTCCAGCGTGGGGATTATAGACATATCCCCCTTCTTACAAGGGGAGACCATATCCAGCAGTGGACTGATATAGGCCAGTGTTGTTATTGTTAAGCTGAAAACTCCGTCACCAGAGACAGCTACAAGAAATAGCCAACAAGGTCGTGCCCTAAAACTATATATTTATGTAACTATTGCTAAAATACAAACCCAATTAATTGACTAATTCACCAGACATAAATTAACATACAATAAGAATGACTTAGGCAATTTCTAAGACACACTGAACTGCGACCGGCCTTGAAATATAAATAATTATAAGTAAAAATGCTAGAAAAAAGTAAATAGGCCACACGACGGAGGGCTCGTGACGTGGCTTACTTCGGTGTTCAGATTATCATGGGTGTCCGTTTAGTGGCACCAAGATCTGAGCGCTTCCGTACTTTGGAAGGCACGCTAAGATGTTGGTTCCGAATTTTTCAGTCGTTAAGCCATATTGGAGGCCGAAAACTCCTAACTGGAGTTAGCCTAATTAATATGTAACTTGCATTAGAATTTAGTGTTGACATTTTATATTATGGAAATTTAAATTAAAAAC
The DNA here is from genome assembly GCA_951804965.1 of Horisme vitalbata. NCBI lineage: Eukaryota > Metazoa > Arthropoda > Insecta > Lepidoptera > Geometridae > Horisme > Horisme vitalbata. The sequence continues at coordinate 21,312,078 of OX638092.1, read as the reverse complement.
AATTTTTTTTAGAATGTACTTCGGAGAGTGTGCTCAGGAGTTACATGACCTTATTCCGCCTTCACCTTTCTTCCATAGGACCTTCAGACGCACTGCTAACTACCATCCATATCAAGTTGATATTCCATTTAACAGGACTAAGCGCTTCCAAACATAATTTATAATGCGCACTGCTAAAATATGGAATCAGCTGCCAGCGTCTGTTTTTCCATTGACTTACGACCCTAACAGCTTCAAAAAGAGAGTTAATAGGCATCTTCTGGGAAAGCTCGCCCCATCGTCGACCTCATCCTTGCCTATGCAAGCCTCGAGGTCAAGAGCTGGACCATATTGAACAAAAAAAACAATAACACCAACTTATATCAGTCCATTGGGGGAAACGCCGGGTACGAGAGTTGGAGATCACAGGGCACAGCTTCTCGCAGCCCACGCGGTGTCCGTCGGCGGCCAGGGAATTTAGCTGTTCCGGAGTTAGACTGCGCTATGCCGCAGCCGCAGCGAGAGCCCCATTTGTTAGTTAACAGGGCCACAGGCAGGTGAGGTTGGCTGGAGTTCTGAAGGTGGCGGTTGGAGCCCTTACCCCATAAGATCACATAAAATAATAAAGGTTAATCTCATAGGCAACTGTTCTAAACATGCTCTGCCTAGTTTGGGACTAATTAGTGTACCAGAGATTGATACAGATAAAAAACCTAGACACAGAACAAAACTCAACCCTTAGCGCATCGACGCATCCAGTTCCTACCAGCAGATCGTCACTCCACCTGGCCCTGGGCGTCCTACACTACACTTGCCGAGTCGCGATCTTCGCTCAAGAACTCGTTTACCCCAACGGTTGTCGGTTCTTCGGCAGATATGGCCAGCCCACTGCGGTAACTAGGCCATAACATATCATAACACGTAACAGTATAAATAGCCATTTATGTAACTAGAATTAATGCATAGAAATAGTTATTATATTAAACAAGCTGCGACCCAAAATAGAAAAGATGCAAACAATCTATAAGTTTTTGATACCAGGGTCGGACTCAGGGAAGGTGGATATATTAACATTATACAATGCTCACTATATTCATCATCACCATCAGCCTATAGCAGTCGTTTTTGTTTGTAAAATACACTCGAGAGCAATGAATCCGGGTCACTCAAAGAATCCAAAAAATCTCGGAAAGTAAGAATGCTAGGTAATGCTAGGTGTAATGCAATAAATTGTATTTAATAGACAATTTAATACTCCTTAAATGAAAGTTAAAAAAATATGAGTCACCATACATTTTATTTACACAAAATTACATAAAGAAAAAAAACTGCTGATCTCTCCTTAAAACAAAAATAGGAAACATGAAATTTTTGAACTTTATGACGATTTTCTTGAATTTCAATACTTCGTATTACCTCCTCGTGCTTCCATTACTGCGTTTACGCGGTTTGGCATGCTGTACACCAAGTTCCTTATACGATTTTGGGGAATATTCTCCCATTCCTCTGTGAGAGCAATTTTGAGCTCAGGAAGCGTGATTGGGGGAGGGTTTCGTTGTTTTACGCATCTCCCTAGCTCGTCCCAAGCATGCTCGATCGGGTTGATATCCGGGCTGCGCGCTGGCCACTCCATACAAGTAATGTTCATCTCTTGAAGGTAGTCATTCACAATCCTACCTGTATGAGGTCGGGCATTGTCATGCATAAATATAGCATCCTCACCCAAATTGACCATAAATGGACCAACGTGTTCGTTGAGGATTTCTTCCACATATCTTACGCTAGTTAAAGAGCCGTTTTCTATGATCACCAGCTCTGTGCGACTTTCAGAGGAAATTCTGGCCCACACAAGTACAGACCCACCACCGTAGGCTACTTTTTCTTCGATGCATGCTTGCTTGAATCTTTCCCCTGGTCTTCTATACACTCTGTGTCTTCCATCGTGCTTGTAGAGCATAAATTTTGATTCGTCGGAGAACATAACTTTCGACCAATCTTCAATACTCCAATTTACGTGGTTCTGGGCATATCTTAGTCTTGAAATACGATGGCCACGCTCCAGTTTAGGGCCGTTTGCAGGTCTAAGGGGTTTTAAGTTAGATTCAGCAAGCCGACGTCTTACTGTCCATGCACTTGGGTTACTTCCTCCGAGGCGTCGAAACTGATTTGTGAGTTCAGTTCCTGTGAGAAAGCGATTTCGAAGCATGGTGTTCACCAAGTATCGGTCTTCTCGTGCTGTGGTACACCTAGTTCTGCCCGTTCCTGGTCTGCGTAGGTTAGAACCAGTTTCTTCGTAACGTCGGAGAACTCTTTGTACTGTTGACAGCGACACACCGACAGTCCTGGCTGTATCGCGCTGACTCCGGCCGGTTTCCACCAATGTAAGTATTCTGGTGCATTCTTCAAGTGTAAGCGACATGATTTCAGCTTGAATAATGAATATTGAGCACTATCAACCTGGTTTATGTACCAACATAAATGACAGATTACAAACAAAAGCAAAAACAAATCCTGTAATTTCGTAGTTAATACACTCTGTGTCTTCCATCGTGCTTGTAGAGCATAAATTTTGTCTATTAAATACAATTTATTGCATTAACCTAGCATTCTTACTTTCCGAGATTTTTTGGATTCTTTGAGTGACCCGGATTCATTGCTCTCGAGGGTATTTCCACACAATAATTTATTGTTTGAGAATAAATGAAATGAATGAATTAAATGAATGAGTCCACTGCTGGACATACGCTTCCCCGAATGAGCGCCATTACGCCCTGTCCTCAGCTCGACGCATCCAGCCACTACCAGCAGCATTTCGCAGATTGTCACTCCATCTAGCCACAGGGCGTCTTACACTACGTTTGACGCCGTTCGGCGACGCGGTCTCTATTCTAGAACTCGTTTACCCCAACGGTTGTCGGTTCCTTGACTGATATGGCCAGCCCACTGCCACTTCAACTTGCTGATTCTCTGAACTGTGTCAACAACGTTAGTTCTCTGTCGGTCTCGTTGCGGATTCTATCCTTCAGAGAAACTCCAAGCATGGCTCGTTCCACAGCTCGCTGAGCGAATTTAAAAAAAAACTGGTGGATTAGCTGTACTGTGAGTGTCCACGTTTTGGCTCCGTATGTCATGACAGGTAGAATGCACTGATTGAAAACTTTCGTTTCCAACATTGCGGTATGGGTGACGAGAAAACTCGAAGTAGTTTTCCTAATGCTGCCCAACCCAGCTGAATCCTCCTCTTGGCCTCCTTCTCGAAGTTGTTCCTACCCAACTGCAATATCTGCCTAAGGTATGTTTACTCCGAAACACTTTCGAGAAGGTGTCCATTAACAACGATCACTACGGTACAATATAATGATCTAAGATTGCCCTAGCTCCGGCCCTGCATCTTTCTATTAGTGTCTCGCGACCTATTTAAGGGATTGCAACATAGGGCCCGCACACATACAAGCGCGCGCGTGTAGATAGCAAACCGCGCGTTTTTTATACTGTTCGAAAGAGCAGGTGAATATTTACGATAATAAATCTGGTTCATCCATGATATTCAAGTAGTAACAATATTATAGACCGTATTAAATAAAATGCTCTAGTGTGAATCAAAACTCGATCAAAATATAGGTAGTGATTTTTCAATGTTGGCGATGAAAATCTTAATAGAATGATAAGTTGACCTAAGTATTAGGTTATTAACACGACTGCGGGCGCCACTAGCAGCTATGGAGAATTGTGTTTTCAGCACTCAAAGCGAAAACTTAGTTTTGGCTTGGAGAATAACAAACTTACATCCAGCTAGACATTTAAAATACTTTCGTATTTATATTAGTGGAATCTGTCAAATTATTTACGACAACCTCTATGGTGCAAAGTCTAGTGGGTAAAGGCGCACAAGGTTGCAGGTTCGATTCCCGTCACGAGACAAATGTTTGTAAGTTCTGCAAAAAAAAATCTCAGGCCTGGGTTCTTTTATGTTTAAATACGCTTTTATTTCCAAATAAGTATACAAGTAGTATATGAGTTATGAGGTTCCTATAGTACAAGTTCTGCTTAGTTTGGGTCTACATGATGCTGTAAGATAACGTCCAGGATTATTTATTTATTTATTTATTTATTATTTATTTATCTCGTTTTTATATTTTTTTTATCTCGTTAGATTATAATCATGTGATGTAATTGATTGTTATCTAATTATTATTGCACTTACCTATATATATACATATGTAATGTTTATCCGTTTATGGAATATCGTGAACTAACTAGAATAGTTCTAACAAAGATAAATGTACTCAAAGCTACGCGATGCGATGCGTAGACCGTCCAGTCATACAGGGTGCTACGCAGAACGTCAGTCATAGGTTGACGCTTTGAGTGATAAATAACATAACCCTCCATGTTTACTAGCACCTTGCCTTTTTTAGCCCTACGTCTTACCAATATTAACAGTAGGTATATATAAATGCTTCTTACTTACTAATATTATAAATGCGAAATTTTGTGAGTATGGATATATCCATTCTAACGGATGGATATATTTTTGTTACTCTTTCACGCAAAAACTACTGAACGGATGAAATATACATAGTTTAAGACTTGGATTAACACATAGGCTAATTTTTACCACGTCAGCCCGTGGCTTACTTATAGAAGTACAGGATGATTGAATATGTATGTAATTCCGATAGAGGGTAATTTGGACCATTTGTCCACACCACAACTTGATAGAACTGTATTTAACAATAATGTGAGTTAATAATTTCTCCACAAATCTTTAGCCTATCTTTCCATTATGAGTGGTAACCCTAACTATGTAGACGAGACGCAGAAGAGCGTCGCGTTCACTGAACATGTTGAAGACTGAAAGAGCTGAAACGATTTCTGTTATTTCAATGTGTATATAAAATAAAAATTATAGCTCTCATTATGCACAATCTTCAATAACAATTAAATGAATATATATTTTTAATTGAATTACTAACATGATACTGCGGCATTTGAAAGGTCGCCGGTTCAAAAGCGGCATAATCGCCGCAGAACCAAAGCTTGCAGATTCTGCGAATATAAATAAAATGGTGGAAATGATAATATAACACAGCATCATCTAACCCCAAACTAAGCAGAGCTACCACAACCACGTAGGAACCACAAGACTGACTACTTGCATATAATTGTTTTTTTATTGTTTTTTCTTGTTTAATTGAATAAACTTAGTTAAAGGATAAGTAGTAAAATAAATCAAATTTATAAATAGACGTCCAATGATTCATTCGTTTTAAATTTATGGATTTGGAGTAGCCGCTGACCCACAGACACAAAGGAATACCTAGTCAGTAGTGGAAGAATTCAGCCAATTGTGCGTTAAATGAGGTTATGTTTTTGTGAAATGCTAGACCAGAGGAAGCCAATAAAAACTAGTCTTTATGGAAAAATGGAAATCCACCAACCACCATCTCAAACCAGTGGTGCCACTAGCCATGTAAACATCGGCTCACACACACACACACCAGCCTATATCAGTCCACTGCTGGACATAGGCCTCCCCTAATAAAGGGGGATATACCCATAATCCCCACGCTGGGCATGCGGGTTGGGGATTGCAGGGTACAGCTTCTCGCACCACCGATGCTGCTGCCCGTCGGTGGCCAGGGGATTTAGCTGTGCCGATTAAGGCTTTGCTATGCCGCAATCAGCCGGCCGCCAGAGCCCCGTTCGTTGTTTAGCAGGGTGCACCACGAGCAGGTGAGGTTGGCTTAGGTTCCATAGATGGAGGTTGGAACTCCGTACACCCCAAAAAAAACATCGGCTCATTATTAATTTATTATAAAAAAATATAAAAAGAAGGTACGTAGGTATACTCGGTTGAAACATAGTGAAGTTGAAAAATATTTATTAAAAAAGTGTCATACATTGTTTGTGTAAATTTCTACAAGCACAAAAGTGATAAAAACTTACTGTGTAATCCCGTCACCATGTCCAGCATAAAGTGATGTAAATAGTACTAAGAATTAAAACACATCACTGTAATCAAGCAACTAACAATAGCACCTACACTTCTGTGAGCAATCTGTCTGTCACCAACACCAGCCTATAGTGCACTGCTGGACATAGGCCTCTCCTATAAGAATGGGGGTTATGCCCATAATCCCCACACTGAGCATGTTATCCTTTAGGACAATAATTAAAGAATTTTATGATTATAGCATTGCTGAGTTTAGATTTAAAGGGTCTGTGTACTTGTTCCTTCCTTCCTCGATGAGCTAGTGCCCAGCTCTGGTTTCGCGAGTTTTAAGGCCACCCGAAGGCCTCCGACAAGACTTAAGGCGACTATTCATGTCAAACCTCTCGCTCGCACTATGCAACATTTTTGAAGATATAAAATCACTGAATGTATCACTAATAGCAAACCTTCATGGCCTAGAAAAGAACAATACAAAGGTTCAGCAAGACTATGATGTTGAACCCAACACGTTTTCCTACCAAAAATTATGCACCAAAATTGATCACATTGGTGCAAGTTTTTTGGTAAGAAAACGTGATAGAATCAAAATGATATTATTGCTGAACCTTTGTATTGTTATTTTCTAGGCCGTGAAGGTTTGCTATTTTGCATAGCTACATTCAGTGATTTTATATCTTCAAAAATGTTGAATAGTGCCAGCGAGAGGGAGGTATGACACGGTGTGCGCCCTGTGCTTGGGCACCGGTGGCACCGCCTTATTTTCGGCACTGGGCCAGTATAATGAATAGCTAATTATTTTACATATGACAATGTATTGCTCGTTCCAAATTAACCTAGGTACATAATAAATACCTTGTGAATTACTAACAATTTCACAATTTTTAAAAGTTCATAATTTCAGGAGTTCAGGGGGGGCTGTATCCGCGCCTGTTATAACTTGCCTTCCGAAGCACGGGAGCGCTCAGATCTACATTTCACTAAGCGGTCACCCATCCAGTAGTGACTGGGCGGTGAGTAGCTAAACCAAGATGAACTGCTTAGAACACCGTAAGCCACGCCACGAACTCTTGTGTGCCGGTGAAATTACCGGCAAATGAGGCTAACATCTTCATACCTCAAGTTTATTGACCCAAATACAATACTTTGTTATGGGGCGTTGTTGCCACTAAACATCAGGTGCGTCATGGGCTTGTTCCATCTTCAAGTATTATTTAGACAAAGTACTTTTACTTATTACACATTTTTCTAGGCAATCTTCAAATTGTGCTCATAATAATTAAGCAGGAGTTTTGGATAACATACTAGAGCGGATGTTTTTAAGTTACTGAGTGGATTGAGATTGGATTTCAAACCTGGCAAGCAAAACTGCGAGCAGAAGCTTATAAGAAGAAAACGTATTTCTAAAAAAAGGCTTATTACTATACAACATAACAACACAATAATTGTTGTTATTAACAACAACAACAGCCTATTCAGTCGATAGGCCTCCCCTAAAAGAAGGGGGATATTATCCATAATCCAATAAATCCCAAATCAATAAAATTCAAAGGGAGGCTTATGTCTAGCAGTGGGATAAAAGTATAATGATAATATAATGACGTTTAGTTTTAGATTTAATATAAATAATTTTCCATCTATGTATAATTTTGCCTCTAGTGGTGCATTTTTAGTATTTTTTTTTATTTAATTTGTGGATAACGCCGTGGGCTTCAGTATTGTTATATAAAATATATATATTTACATTAAGTAGGTACCTACGAATGTAAATTTTACCATAAATATTGTAGCTGTTTGTTATTCCTTTATAAATAAAATAAAATAAATAATCCCCACGCTGGGCATGCAGTTTGGGGATCGCAGGGCACTCTCGCACCGCCGACACTGCAGCCCGTCGGCGGCCAGGGGATGTAGCTGAGCCACAAAAACATTATATAACATAATATAACATGCTGCGCTAAGCCGCAAACCCCTTATACCCCTTTTCATAGATATAAGTATGACATATAAGGGCTATGTAAAATATTTTCTACCTAAGCATTTTATGGTACACTTCCTCGGAAAAATGATGTAGGTATTCTACCATCGAATATTTTTCGTCGTAAGCTATGTATTCGTTCTACAAAAAAAAAAAAGATTTACAAGTTTAAGGTACGATTCCATCAAATTATCGTGCAGCACATTTGTTCACAAACATTTTGTTCATAACTCCAACAGTGCGCGTACTAAGCTGGTATCGCGTTTAGCTTCTGTTTCATTGAGTGAGTCGACCAGAACAAACATTTGTGTCGTACACTGTGCATTACAGTGCCGCACAGTTCAGCAAACTGGTAAAATCGTACCTTTAGGTATGTATATATTGTGTGCCACCGTATCCGACCATAACCATAGCTTTAATATTCTTAGCGAAAAAAAGGAAATTTCGCATAATATCATGTTGTCAAATATGCAAAAAGGACATAGGTAGGTTTTCATTGAATATAAAAACTGTTCCCGAAGAATAGAAAAAAGCCCAAAACGCGATGGAAGCCGCGGGCAAAAATCAGTGGCTCTAGCTCGGAAAAACGAACAGCAACTCGATATTTATATTTGAGAACTACAGTAAGCGCTATCTGGTGGTAAGTAGTTACAGCCGAATAAAGCATGGTACCTTCCTTATTCTGTGGTATGAGCGCTAACGAACATTGTAGTTACGCTACTCGCCGCTAGATGGGGGTGTGAGTGTATAAAATATTATTATTATTGTTACTCGGGAATGTTATTAACATGGTCATGGTACGGGTTTTAAAAACACAATGTAATATTTTTACTCCTCTAAAATAACTTTAATATATAAAAAAAATATATAACAGAGTAACACCAAAAACGTTTGAATTTTTGAAAGTGTATGCTGCAACGTGTAAACTATACGTCATTTAATAAAAAATATTCTAAAATTACAGTTTTATAATCATAATTAACACCAGCAAATAAAAGATTAATTAAATTTGCAGAATTAATAAGCAAAAGTATGTTTCCGCCCGGGATCGAACCGGGGGCCTTCTGCGTGTTAGGCAGATGTGATAACCGCTACACCACGGAAACGAATGATTCAGAAGCCGAATTTTATGAATTTATGCGTCGTCAAAACATACCAATTTTAATTTTTTTTGCATTATATTTTTTTTACCCGACTTCAAAAAGGAGGAGATTCTCAATTCGCCGGAACCTGTTTGTTTTTCGACTTTTTTTTACAGATATCTCCTTCAATTGTAGACCGATTTTCAAAATTCTTTTTTTGTTTAAAAGCGTCACAGGTTCCATATAAATTTTATTCCTGAGGGATTGGTACTTTTCACGGAAAACTCAAAAAACCTTTGTCTTGAAATTTTCGCTCTATGATCACCAATATCTCTGTCAATTGTTAACCGATTTTTAAAATTATGTAGGGCAAGAAGTAAGAAGTGATTTATTTTAAGTCGGTTTAATTTTATATTAGTATACAAGTATAAACAATACAAAATGTTTATACTTGTATACTAACATGTTTCCCAACAAGTGAAGAGAAACATTGTGAGGTCATCCGAGACGGCCTAAAGTCGTCATAACGCAAACTTAAGTGTCAAGTATACAGGCTAAGACTGAGAGGATGGTCGGTAGATGCTAGAACGCGCTGAATCTTAAAATGACCAGGCACAGAGTCCTTGAAAGTGAGATAACATTCCAAAAAAATCTTCTTCAGCGAGTTAACTCATATGCAGTTACCAGTATTAGCAGTACTGGACCAGCCACGTAGCAAAAGTAGCAAATGCTACGGGCCTCGCGGATTTGGAGGCCCCGGGATAATACCTATTTAGATTTGTATGCCTGTACGGCGAAACATGGCTGATCTCACAGTGTTTAAGACCATATATATATTTTTTGTAACCTATGTTTCGAACAAATAAATAATTTGTATTTGTAATTTGTATTTGTATTTGATAGAAGCTTGGAAATATACTGGCGTTTTTGGAATATTCTGAAAGCATTATCTCTCTCAACAGAAGAGATTTAGATTTTCAAAAACTGAAAAAATCTTCAATCATCCTTAGTGCTTAACGCAGATGATTTGGCGGACAGTCTAGGCGAAAAATTAATGCAGGTCGTTATTTTTGGTTTATTTAATACCATTTTGATAACATATTGCAAACCAAGGGCCCCGAGAAAGAACTTGCTACAGGCCCCGTGCTGGCTTAGGTAATCCGGTACTGAACTGATGCACAGTAGTTTTAGCTTGAAGGACCAATTCTTCATGATCTTCATGTCTTTACCTAAGACGACCTCTGCGGTCTAATGTTCGCCTGAGACGCAGAAGGTTGCATGTTCATTTCCCGCTGCAGGATTTTTTTAGCATGTTCTTAGGATTTTTGTCTTAGGTCTGGTTGTTGTCTATGTACGATATGTACATGTATTTACAAAAAAACAAGTTTATCATTGATGTGGTTGCCATATTACAGCTTTTAGCGGTTAGTTTGGGGCTACATGATGTTGTGTTATTATTAGAACCGTCCCTACCAATAACTCATGTACCTAAGCATAGGTACTTACCCTGACCAGCCAGCCCAAATTCATTGAAAAGTAGTACCTATTACCTACCTAGTACTGTACACGGCATATAGCTTTGAGTCTGTTATATCCAAGATACTCAGTCCTAGCTGTGGTCTTAGTGTCGGAAACAAAGTTTAACCTAGGTAATCTCAAATGTTTTAAAGTCTAAAATGCCTCGAATTGTTAAATGAATCGAAAGTCAAAGTCGAAATTATTTATTGCGTAACATACCTAGGTTAGTAACAGTTCTATATAAGTAATACAGTTTAGAGCAGCCATATTCAGCGTAGTGTACACATGCAACACCTATTTATAGGTATATATTTTAACACATATTAGGTACACATTCGCATCATCTCTTAGCTTTATGATCGCTTTTAGCGATAAGGCCGCCAATAGGCTGGACGATTGAAAAATTCTAATTAGTCCGTTATTTACATAACAAAAAAATAGTGGACACTTATTTTTTCTTTTGTCAATTAAACAAAATATAACAAAGATATAGTTGCGTTACAGTTTCACGTGACGTCGCGATACAGTCAATTTTTTACCTAGCCGTGACGTCACGAGCACCCACTCCCGAACTTTCACGTTCTTTATCTTAGTCAATTTCGTTTGATTCGATAAATAAAAATATATATGTACAGTGTTTTTTGTTGATCTAACTGACGGACTAATTCGTTTTTTTTTTTTTACCCAGTTGTCATAAATATTGTATTAACTTAATACTTTGAGTGCTGACATTAAAGATGACGTCGTCCTCCTCGTGCATGGCACGTAGGGTCATGTTCATGTGTGAGACCCGCAGTCAACGTGCTAGTGTATAACACTTTGAGTGCTGAAATCACAGATGAGCTCGTGCAGGACGTCGCGGCGAATCGCGGTCGCGTCGTGCTCCTCGTCATGTGTAAGGCCCGCAGTCGACGTGTTAATATTACTTCCATGATAGTATATAGGTACAATAATTTACTTTATTCTTTCCTGTATAAATGTGGTATAAAGTGTTATCTATCTATCGTCATTTTTAATCAAACTATTGCAGTAGTAGGTAGTTATGTCAAAACCTTTATCAAAACTTTAATCGAAGTAGGTCTTGCTAGTATAACAGCGCTGACCTGTCTTCGGATAACGAAGCATAATGCTGGGTCGGGACCTTTTTACTGCTGTAGCAAACAGAACAACACTGGTATGTTAAGTATAGATTATTATACTAACTTACTGTTAACTTTTCCTAATAATAGTTGTTATTCTCTGTCAAATTAAATATTATTCAAATTATATATATATATATATATATATAATAAATAATGATAATAATGCTGGATGACATAGCATCATGCATGTAGCCCCAAACTAAGCAGAGCTTGTGTTATGGGAACCACAACCACATGATTGATATATTACATAAATACATTTTTTTGTAAATATATACATATCATACATAGAAAACACCCAGACCCGAGACAAATAGCTGCAGAACATACAAACATTTGTCCCGGAATCGAACCCGCATCCTTTTGCGTCCCAGGCGTACCTTCATCCACTGCGCCACGGGGGTCGTCTATTGAATGTGTGTGCTTATGTAGTACCTTAGTAAAACTTTGTATATATCTAGGTATGTCTACGCCTATCTTGTTGAGTTATGTTTGTACCGTTACACATTCTGGAAAAAAATAATCTTATCTTCTAATCTGCATGATCTAGGTAAGATCATGTAGATTAGATGCAAATGCCTAGTTTGATTCTGATAGCTACCGATGCAGTACCTATAAAAGATGCAAGGTCCCAATCAACTTCAATCTACAACGATTATCCAATCGATTCGGTGCGGAACAATTGCAACGCATTGGTAGGTTGGTAGTTGTGACGTATGCGGAATACAGAGTACCTACATGGCAATTAAACGAACAAGGATTCAAATGACGAATAGAACAGAAAACCACCAGAAAATAAAATAAAAATGACACAACAGATTAAAAAAAAATGGTTGGGGAACCATTTTTTTTTTCATCTTGAACTGCGGTTGTGTTATTTTTATTTTATTTTCTAGTGTTTTTGTGATTTATTTCGTTTATTATTATTGGCATTTTAATCGTTGCACTTTACTTATAAGGCTATATAGTAAGTATAGTAAGGGGTATAGTGAAATGGAATAAAAGGTATTTTGGACTGGAATTCTCCGGTTGAAGGCAATTTTTACGCTTCGCACGATATTTTTATTTCGTTTGGAAAGATCTTTGTGAAAACATTATATCAAAATCAGATCAATTATATAATACAAAAATAGATTTTTCTTACTTTGCACTTATTACTACATTATTATACATATAAAACACCCTAACCTGAGACAAGTATTTGCAGATAATGCAAAAATTTGTCCCGCGGCTGGAATCGGACCAGCAACTTTCTGCGTCTCAGGCTCTCTTTGTCCTCTGCGCCACAGACGTCGTTGGTTCAATGAAAGTGAAAGATAAAATCTTTATTAAGTAAACTAAATATAAATGGAACACCTCGTAAATATTTCGAATTTAAACTGATTCTTAACGCGTACAGATAGAGAAGAATTGCCGTTTTGCCGTTTTTTGTCAAACATTAAATAAAATTCTCATAACAAAAAAATTTCAAATTTTGGATTTCACTGGCGTTAAACGACGAAACACGTCAATAACATGACATATAAAGCTGTAATGAAGCTGACTGACTAAATTTACGCAATCTGGCATCGGAGTCTATAAGACTAAAAACTCATTGCGGGTTTGGACTAAAAAAGGATTTACTGATTTTTTTTCCCATGAAGGAGTTTTAGTATTAGTAGAGCTCTTTGTGACGGGCTCATCCGGGTACTACAACCATGCCTATTTTTGCCCTGAAGCAACTGTGCTGTGTTTCCGTTTGTAGGGTGTGGCTGCTGATGAAATTACAGCCACGAAATGCTTAACGCCGTCATGCTTCAAATTGATGTAAAAAATATGTACTTATAGTCTGACTTTAACTATTGAAAAATGAATCTTGTTGAAACTCAAGGTCAGGGTACTAAGCAGTGTGGAGAGGCTTAGGTACGTGCAACACTTGACAGTGATGGATCGACTCAACACTCCGCATATTGAGCATCGAAAGCCAACCAACAGGATGGACAATGTTTTATAATGAGCCAGAATGTACCGGATTAGCATATAAGCAAAAAAACTAGTCAACATGTTTATGCAAAAACTGTGCAAAAATAAGTATTTAATACGTATAAGCAGTACTTGGTAAAATCGATGTGTTAACTATACCAAAAAATCGTTGAAGGCCCTACGTGTCCAGTATTATACTTCACATATATTGAAAGAGGTCATTAAAAATTACTTAATCAGACTTAACTCTGCATAATGAGACGACAAATTATTAGATATCTAGCTAATAATTAATTTCATTTTTTGTAATATAAATAGCAGCCGTAACTCAGCCTGGAATCCGGAATTATTCCGGGCTGAGATGATGATGATGATGATCGTAGATGTAAAATTTTGGTCAAAGAAAAAGAGTAGATTCAAACGCTTTTTTATTAGCAAATTGTTCGCTACGGTAACGTTAAGTAAGTATGTAAGATGGAATCCCTTTCCCGCAATTGGACTCCTGTTCGTCCATTGTGAGTGTGGGACATCTGGCTTAATACTTAGCGAGCCTAGCTCCGTCTAGAAGCACTGAAGTCTCCTGGCGTCCTCACAGGCTTCGCGGAGTGATCTCGGGGTTCCAAGGATTTGGTCACGTTGAGATGCATCTCACGCATTCCAGTATTACCTTCATGGGCTGCCGATTTTTCATCGGTCAGATAACCTCTGTAGAGTGGGCTGTCTGTTGCTCCGATGTGTAGAGGTGTTTCTCCAGAGGAGAGAGGCCCGTGAGAGTACCAACGATGGTGCGAAGGTCTGTCTTGCGGTTACAATACGTCAGATTGTAATTTGTAATCGCCTTACTGTTTGTCCATTTCAGACGTAGTAAAATATTTATTTATATAATTTTTGGCACATCTTATTGAACCTTCTCTCTTATAGGACATCTCACACACAGTGAATTGATCCCAAACCAGGCAGAGCCTGCAGTATATGTACCAGAGACTGATAACCATACATAGATACTCTTATAACACCCAGATACAGAACAAATATCCATAATTTACCATACAAATGTTTGTCCTGGGCGGGTATCGAACCCGCGACCTGCAGTTCAGAAATCAGAGTTACTACCATCTTAGCTCTAAAGCCAGTCAGTTTAAAGGCATCCTTCAGAGGCACGGAAGCGCTCATTAATTCAAATCTTCGCCAAACCAATCATCCACGTGATCGCTATGTAAACCGTATGATCATGACGAAGTTTAATGTTACACAAACACAATTAGATTAGTCAAACGAATGAATGACCTGGATGACTTAGCGGGTGAGTCGACTAAGCAGCGAGTGGTACGGGTTCGATTCAGCTTCTGTCAGCTTCTTCATACAAAGAAAAAGAAGGGAATAGCCGAATAAGACTGTTGGGATATGATCTGCTACGCGCAGTAGGTACTAGACGGCGGTACGTGGAGGGAAAGCCTAGCTTTAACTAACCCTGATGAAGGCTCTCTGAATGATTCGAAACGCCGTCTCCGACGAACGATATGTAAAATAGGTATGATCTGAGTAGGCACAAAAAGGAAACTAAAATCTATATTAGTGAGCAACTTAGATTCGAACATACTCGTAACACCTCCAAATCGAAAGTCGGGATACATGCCGCATTCCGATCCGCATTGTAATTAAATCCTATCTACGTAAAAATATGTAATATGTACCTAGCTATACAAATTAGTTCATGTAGTTAATTTTTAACGTTCCCGATTTTCGTGTCATCACACTTCGGCCTCGTCTGAAAACCAGCGCTGTGCCATTCCTGCCTTGGTAAGGTGCAGCACATGCTGAGACGAGACCCATTCGACCCCACGCAATGCGAATTGAATTGAGTGTTAATTTTTTTTTATAACTTTCAAGTGTGTTTTTTCTTTTTGCTTCTTTATTGTTTTTTTTATTTTATTCTTTGTATTTTAAGTCTTACCAACTTTTTACCTACCTACTTATTTTGTATGCATTATGGTTTTGGGCCGAATAAATTGATTTTCTTTCTTTCTTTCTTCTTTCAGACCGTAAAATTTTAACATTCACGAGGCTGACACGTTTAGTTCAATAGCGCCCTGCACACGTAAACTTCGGACCGCGGGAAACAGCACGCGCCATTCCAACCCGCACTCCGAAACATACGTGTAGATGCGTGGGGCTGACAGTCTGATCTGGCATGTCAAAGGCAAATCTCACAGTTTCAACCGCCCATCACGTCAGGGTGCCTAGTGCGAGTTTTCTTACCAGCTCGATCGCGTTTGCGTTTACGCAAATTTGTATGGAAAGAAGTCAGTGCCACCATTTTTTCACTAGATGGCGCTACCTCGATTCCATATAAATTTGCGTAAACGCAAACGCGATCGAGCTGGTAAAAAACTCGCACTAGGCACCCAGGGCGCTAATATGGTCGAGAGGTTTCAAGTTCCTGCCGAAAATTTGCGCTGCCTGTTGCCTTGCCCCCAACCCCGCAAAGCATGCGTGTTTTCTATGTACTTTAATAATGTATATACTATGTACATATTTACAAAAACTTTACCTAGGTATTTAAGGAGTATATCAGTCATGTAGTTCTCACACTACAAGCTCTTAGTTTGGGGCTACACGATACTGTCTGATAGTGTCCAGCATTATTTTTTTATTATTTTAATTAGGCAAATTTTAAGAAAGCACGGTTAAAACATCCACACAGGTTTTAGTCTTAGTTTATAGTGCAACTTAGTTTTAGTTAGGTATATTAATAATAATCATGCTGGACGTTATCACACAGCATCATGTAGCCCCAAACCAAGCAGAGCTTGTATTATGGGAACCATATGATTGATATACTAAATAGATACTTTTTTTCGTAAATACATACAAATCATACATAGAAAACACCCAGACATGAAACAAATATCTGCAGAACATGCAAACATTTTCCCGCAGCGGGAATCGAACCCGCAACCTTCTGCATCTCAGGTTGGCCTTCGCCCACTGCGCCACAGAGATCGTCAAAATATAACATGTAATATATTATAAATATGTAGTTATTTTTCTCTTTGTGCTGTAATTGTTTGAGTCAAATGAAGATATATCTAGGTGTCTATCTCTAGGTAGGTACATATATCTAGGTCACCACGACTTCAGTACCTATAATTCATTGTAAAACCAATCTTTAAATTCCTTGTAGTAAGGTCGGTCAGTTTGACGCATGCGCGATAGAGCGTGCGAGGACGTTAATCATGCGAGGCGATGAGTGTCATGTAGAGCACATTCTACGTACCAAGTTTTTTTTTATTAACCGACTTTAAAAATAATTGAAGGAGGTTCTCAATTCGTCGGAATCTTAGGTATTATTTATGTTCCCCGATTACAGCGGGATCGATTTGAAAAAATATTTTTTCTACAATGCAAAATATTTAGTACAAATTTCGCTAACTTTCTCTGACACGTTCCACAAAATGCATACGCGTGCACCGCCCTCCCGCCCGCAGATTCACATGCAAATCAGAGAAAGAACAAGCAAACATGCAATCATTAATAAATGCAACCGTCTACTTACTCTTCCACCAATTAAAAACAACACTTTAACCTGTAATTAGCCCAAGCTAATTAACGACACACACATAAAGACACAAGAAAAAACTCAACAGAAATTCGACAACGTTTACGACGACGCTAATCTCGTGAAGGCCGAGAAGGACCAGCTTAGCAAGTACCTTGACTTGGCACACGAGATTACCGCTATGTGGGATGTCGACTCAACAATTATCGTTCCGATAGTCGTTTCAGTGAACGGTCTGATAGCGAAGAGCCTGCAATACCTTAAAAGGCTCACGCTAGGCAGCTGGATCAAGGGTCAGATACAGAAGGCGGCTCTCCTGGACTCGGCACGCATTGTGCGGAGGTTCCTCTCCCTAAGCCACTGACCGTTTGAGCCATGCCCCGCCGTCGGTGGTCTCCCGTTTTTATAAATTTTTTACTATAATGTTTTTGATGTTATTTATGTATAAAGTAGATAATATTAGGTTTATAGTAAAAAATGTTTTTTAACGAGTTTTAAAGTTTAATAAAGTGTCATAATAATAATAATCTTAATTTAAATGCCATTAAACGGTTACCCATCCAAGTAGTGACCGGGCAAAGTGTTACTTAACCAAGATTATCTGTGTGTCACGAATATTTCAACCTTCCGTATCGTAAACGTAATGACAAAGATTTACTTTGAATCGACGCTTTTTCATTGGCCAAAATCTTACGTATACGATGGACTTCTTCTTTTTCTTCTTCGTAATACCAACTCTGGTGTCGGAGTTTTTAGGCCGCCCGAGGGCCTCCAACATGGCTTAACGACCGAAAAGCCAGGACCAACATCTTAACGTGCCTTCCGAAGCACGGAAACGCTCAAATCTGAATGTCACTAAACGGTCACCCATCCAAGTAATGACCGAGCGGAGTATTACTTAACCAAGGTGATCTGCTCAGAACACCGAAGTAATCCACGCCACGAGCGCAGGACTGATGATGATAAACATATGGATAATGTAGGAAGGTACTTAAACGTTGTATAAAATGATTAATGAAGGATCACTGATTAATGATTGTTCAAACTAGTTCATGTATCTGATACCTACTGGCCTTAATAACCACAAATACAAACGATCGTGGCATTATTAATCGGCCTGGTCACTTTGGATGGGTGAGCATCACTCGTGGCAAGTGGGCGTTTCCATGCTTTAGAAGATACGATAAGATGTTGGTCCCGGCTTTTTCAGCTAAGCTGTGTCGGAGGTTTTCGGGTGGCTCTACGGAGCGGCATAAACATCCATTGTTTAGGGAAAGAAATGCAGTGGCAGGAAAGTGTAGCGGTCTAAGGACTAAATTATAATAATAAAATATCGCAGATCGTCACATCACCTGGCTGGAGAGCGTCCTACTCTTATGTTTGCCAAGCCGTTGTTTAAATATGGGCCTTTGTCCAACAGTGGACTGATATATGTTGATGATGATAATAATGATGAATAAAAAATCTCAATTGCCGTAAGTATTTATGAAGGATGATCACTTGAGAACGGCTCGACCGATTTGGCCTTGTTGTCTTTATTTTCGTAATTGTCAGGTAAACATTATGGAGACATTAGATTACTTATACAATATAATCCATAGTACGTCAGTATTTTCTAATATACCTCGGTTTGTTACATGACAAAATAGAGAAGAATCGCAAAATACTCTTCTTTGCCTATGATGCTTATTTATGTATGACTAGCTTCCGCCCGCAGCTACGCTCGCTGGTACCGGGATAGGAAGTAGTAGCCTATGTGTTAATCCAGGTCACAAACTGTGTAGGTATATTCCAAGACGCATCCAAATCCGTTCAGTACTTTTAGCATGAAAGCATATTCCGTACTCACAAACTTTCGCATTTATAATAATAATAAGATGGCGGGGTGTATGGGGTTCCAACCTCCATCTTCGGAACCAAGCTAACCTCACCGCCCCGTGATGCAACCTGCTAACTAACGAACGGTACTCTGGCGGTGGCTGACTGCGCAGTTTAACAGCTGCACTGCTAAATTCCTTTACCGCAGACGGGCATCAGCATCGGTTGCCAGAAGCTGTACACTGAATAAAAAAATGTATATTCAAGAATTTAACATGGTACATAAAATAACCCAGGATCACGTTAAAACGTCAGAGTAACACTAGGTAATCCTGTGTTTCAGGCGAAAAAATATTTAACTGTACCTAAGAATATCAACTCGCATTCCCAGCGTGGGGATTATGAGCATATTAGGGGAGGCCGATGTCCAGCAGTGCATTCAGGTGTTGTTTTTGATGTCATTTATAATACTATCAGCCCTTCTGAATAAGAATTCAAAAAATTTAAGATAATCGACAATACGTCATTGCAATGCTACGTACCAATCGATAACAGTAGGGTTTTCAGTATTATTCGTAAACTTTAATAATGATAATGTCACGGATAAAAAAAGTCTATATGTTATTTTAGTTGTAAGCCTATAATGTGCAAAATTCAGCTCACTCTGTACAGTAGTTTTGGTGTGAAGGAGGGACATATATTTCACATTTCACAAATTTTCGCCGAAAGAGCTAAATCACACTAATATTATACATGAAAAATCTGTGTTTTAATATATTGGGTGTTAATATGTTCGTTCCAACTAAAATTTTCTTTCTTTCCTCGAATTTTCTCAACTATCGTTCCTACAGTTCCAGTCAACTACCTGCCACTATTACTGCCTGAGGCCGAAAAATCGCGTCATAAACTTACACATATATTTTGGAAACAAACTGCATCCATACTGCCCTGTACTGGCTGGCTATTCAGTTAGGTTTCGTATTTCGGACACTAATAGAAATACGATCCTGTGCTATCTACTCACACGTCACCTGGCAAGACCCGCTGGAGTACAGTACAACCTTGATCGATAGTGGCCGAGATCGGGCAAAAGAGCTCCCGGTCGTCCACTAGCGCGTTGGGTCGAAGACATTGCGAAAGTCTCTGAGCATACTTGGATGAGAGAGGCACAGGACAGAGAAGGCTGGCATAAGCTAAGGGAGGCTTATACCCAGCAGTTTGTGATTCCGAGTTGAGATGATGATGACGATGATGAATGATTTGATTTTACTAACATTGTCGTGTTTTTTGCCAAACTAAAATTATTATTATTATTATTTTTAATTTTTTTTTTAATGCTGAACTATCATCACACAGCATCATGTAGCCCCAAGCTAAGCAGAGCTTGTGTTATGGGAACCACATGATTGATATATTACATAATATACTTTTTTTTTTGTAAATACATACATATCATACATAGAAAACACCCAGACCCGAGACAAATATCTACAGAACATGCAAATATTTGTCCCGCGGCGGGAATCGAACCCGCAACCTTCTGCGTCACAGGCGGACCTTCGCCCACTGCGCCACAGAGGTTGTCTTTACTCTCTTTTCTTTTTCTTTAATAATTAGTACTTATATTTTCATATTCTTCAATAAACTCTTCATTTTGTTTAATTCAAGACCCAGCTTTAACATTACCTATATTAAGTAGGTACCTAAAGGTACCTAGGATTGGGTTGGAGCCACAGACTTGCGAACTAAATTAAAGTGTTACTCAAACCGTCATGTGAAAGGGATGAAAAGAAGTTGAACAAAGGCTATTTAAAACTAGGCTGAGACTGAGCACTTCTGATGCTGAGAGTTAGAAAATCCCAAATACGAACAGCTTCAATAGTAAAAGAGTGATGACCCTAAAAACCACATCACCAGACGATAATGATAAGGAGATAAGATTATGAGCGAGGAGGTCTACGATATTGTTGATAATGACATATTTACAACTGTTAGAGATATAATTATTGTACAATCATCATCATCATCAAGAGAATAGAGAAGTCCAATTCCAATTCATTTGCTAGTAATATTGTACACCTGTACAATAATAAATACTAGCAAATGAATGACTTTTTTAAAACAAATAGAAAACATTACATATTTCCATCGCATAGTTGGAATGCAAAATTTTACATTTTAACAGAATTTATTACCTAACCGGGTAGCATAAAAATTCTGTAGCTGGACAATAATAATTCTCTCCCTTCGATTTTCACGAAACGGTCTTGTGACCTGCAATCTTGACGATGTCTTCGGTCCATCTCCCTAACACTATGTCTTGCTAATCGTGGTAATAATATTATAAAAGTGAAAGTTAAGACTCATTGGTAGATAAGATTTTTGAAAATCAGGATTTTGATTTTTGACATTTTGTTTGTATCTGAAAACTTGTACTACGTACGCAACGTATGCTATGCAAAGTTGATTTGGTGTGTATACTTGTCCCCAGTATGCAACTCTTATTGACTTCAGACTGTTGTCATTTCTTAGGTGCAATGACTTTTGTCATTTGTGAAGTAGTGAAAATATTATTTTTTGCTGCTTTATCATTT
Organism: Horisme vitalbata; assembly: GCA_951804965.1. NCBI lineage: Eukaryota > Metazoa > Arthropoda > Insecta > Lepidoptera > Geometridae > Horisme > Horisme vitalbata. The sequence continues at coordinate 21,290,493 of OX638092.1, read as the reverse complement.
TATTATTATTATTTTAATTTATTGATAATCTAAAAGCGTTATAAAAAACATAATATACTTATAAACTTAAAATTTAAAGTATGGCCAAAATAGGGCTACATAGTTAAAAAAAATGATTGTCTAGATTAAAACAGAAGAAGTTAGTTTAGTAACTATAACAATTGTTTTTATCACATTATATTATGCGTCTGTAATGTCTGCGGGAGAGTAGTAGGTACACATAAGTAGATAGGTTCATAATATGACATAAATATAAACAAAAAAGGTAGGTATATTAGTGAAATATAAAGTAAATATACATTTACTTGAATAATATTAATGGGAGCGATGCAACTTCTTAATTTCATTTTGAGTGCATCTTTAGACAAATAAAATATATCTAACCTAGAGTAATGCTTATGATAAGTTCAAGCAGCTCTACACAAAACTGAACTTTATGACAAAACTACTTAACAGATTGAGCAACAAAGATGAGATGTGCTCGCGAAAATTGAACCGCTACTCCCTTTGAGATCGTCTTAACCAATTTGAGAAGCCTTTTTACAATTTATTTTTATTGCAAGTAATTTGATGTGTGTTTATATTATTTTAATGTATCTTTTTATTTTACTTGCTTATTTCTCTTTCCCTTATCGTTTGGAATTTATTTGTTAAGCCACTTACCTGTAAATACACAGATAAAACAAAACATATACCCAGGACTATACTACAGAGGATACCATAAATGTGGTCAAAGGCAAGTCCAAATATACCACTTTCTGCAAGCAGGATTAAGCATTCCACGTGAGGTTTTTGTATGAAATAAATAGTAGTAAAACTAGTTCAAATTCTCTCGAAGCGACACGTGTTGATCTCGTAGCAATATCTCAATAACAGCACCCTCGTGAACCATTACTCCAATTGTCTGTGACGCGCTGATTACCTCGCTTCCTGACTGTCTACCAGCTGTTTTATGAATATAGTTTGGTTTCTTGGGAACAGATTTGATAAGGCCTTTCCATCTAGTCTAGATAATGTAATCACTGTCCAGTGGTGACTTTTACTTCCTGATCAGAACGCTGCAGTATCCTCTCAGCCTGGTCGGCTTCATCTACAGAAAAGACACAGGTAATCGAATTAGGAAGGCGTATGTCTGGATGATGATGATTGAGTAAGTATCTGCAAAATACCTAGTATCTTGAGTTTATGTAAACGTACGCACATCATTCAATAATTCATTATAATAACAAACTGTAATTATGTTTTTACGAATGCTCTTCACTTTTTTTGGCCAGACGTAAAGTAAACTGATTTTAATATTAAGTGCGCATACGCACACGAGTACCTATAATGTTGAGTGCGCATACGCACACGAGTGTAAATTATGATTTGTTTTGAGTAAGTAGTATACACTACTTAGTTTAATCGCACTAAGTAGTTTTATTGAAAAAAAAAAAGTACTTAGTGCGAGTTGGATTCGCGCACTGAGAGATTCGAACATTATTTCCTTTAGTTTGTCTACTAAACATTGCTTCTAGCCAAACATGAATCCAAGTCATACGAGACGTACCCCAACATTTTCGTTCCTTTAACACGTAGCATTGCTGTTTCGATTTCAAGGCTGTTGGAGTCGATGAAATTACAGGCACATGAGGCTTAACACCCTCGTGCTTCAAGTTGAACCAATACTGTGTTATGATTATATGTAATGTCCACTGAAAAAACTATGATAGTATCATATGCTAGTTCCATCTTAAGCTATCAAAAAAAAAGCATAAACGGCCATATTTTAGATTTTTCTTTCGATTACGTTGACTTTAAAGATATATATTTTCACAACTTTAAGGGATTGCAAGCCTGAGTAGATATTTGATATTAATTTCGATTATACTCCACGCGTTCCTGAAAAAAGGGTCTTGACAGACAGACAGACAGACAGACGAACAACGAGGTGATCTTAAGTATGAAACCCTAAAAACCTTCAAATCTAAGTGGTTAACCTTTTGTTTATTTTTTAGATATGAGCGAATCTTAGAGTGTGGTCAGGGTTATTGAGTCAATGTTATGATACGTTGCAAAGATGTTTTTTTAGAATTCTAACAGGTAGCATTATTTGTGTAGGGCTCATCCGGGAAAGATCTTACTTTCTTAGGAACTTCAGACGCACTGCTAACTACTATCCGTATCAATTTGATATTCCATTTAACAGGACTAAGCGCTTCCAAACATCATTTATAATGCGCACTGCTAAAATATGGAATCAGCTGCCAGCGTCTGTTTTTACATTGACTTACGACCCTAACGGCTTCAATAAGAGAGTTAATAGGCATCTTTTGGGAAAGCTCGCCCGATTGTCGACCTCATCCTTGCCATATGCTAGTTTCACCTGCAACCTGTTTTACCCTTCAAGTTCTGCGCGGAGTGTCGTTATCCAAGATGATTTGATAAGATCACCGGAATAATCCATCCCACGAGCGCTTCCTTCACTAAATAACTAGGTGTTAATAAATTGTAAGTATTTATGTTCATCTATTGACTTGTGGCTAAGTGCGCACCTACTAACGAGAACAACATCTAATCTATCATAGATATATATCTATATCTATAGATTGGTTATAAATAGGTCTAAATCATAAATTGCGATCTGGATAGTGCAAATGGAATTACTTATTAGAAGTTAAAACAAGGTTAATTTTTAGTGTTCCATATTTTGCGGTCCGTGAGTTTCAGACCTATTAGGTATAGGCACTGCGGTCCATTACTTGCTGACAGACCTTAGCAAAGATCATCACCATTTTAGAGGCAGGTACAGCATACCTTTTTCAGCCGTGAAGCAGCATTGCTGTGTCCTTGTTTGAAGGGTGTACATAGGTGCCGGTGACATTACATGCACATGGAGAGTAAAATCTTCATGCCTCAAGTTGACTCAGAGTATTGCATCTTAAGGCGCTTCTAAAATTTTAGACCTATGATACGCTTTGTTTGTTATGGGTAACCACTTAACATTAGGTGTGTCATATCCTTCTTCCAACTTCAGGTATTATAAAAAGTCAGAATATTACAAGCCCATCTTTAGGCGTAGGTCACACATATCGGGCGCGGACATGGCGCGGACATGGCGCGGACGTGGCACGGACGTGGCGAGGACATGGCACGGGCATGGCGCGGACATGGCTCGGACATGACGCAGAAATGACGTGACAGAGGCACATGTGTAGTGCAGTCTGTTGTCCGATATCGATGTGTCAGCATGTCATCCTCAGAAGACGAAGATGCTCTTGCTCTCGTGCATACAATAAATTAATATCAGATCAGGGCCCGTACAACCCCGATTTCGAGTTAGTTGCTTCGAAAGTGAAACCCCTTCATTGGGTTATACAGTTCGTTTGGGTATTCTCCTCCTAACACAAGCGAAAGTGTAACCCGTTCCTTTTGGTTTTCAGTCAGTTTGAGTTTCAGTGAGTCAACCTCATAACAGGGTAACCTGTTATGAGGTTAAACGAATGAATGGAGTTACCTCTTGATAGGTTTTTTTTGAATGTTACACAATGGTTATCATTACGCCTGACACTGGGTGGGGGAATTTAGATTTTGACTCTTGATTTATGTCGTCAATCATTAGGTATAAGTTCGGATCGCTTTATTTGGTTGAAGGAAGAGCGTCACTGCATTAAAGATCTTAAAATAAGAAACTAAAAACTGTCATGTAAGCTAGTAACGGATAACGGAACGCAAGTAAAGGATGAGTAGTTCTCGAGATATGGTCGATTTAAGTTTGACAGCTGTCATCGAAAATTAAGGTCTTGTCAATAGCTATCATTTGAGCTACTAAAGGCAAGTCTAAGATGAGTAGTTATCGAGATATGGTCGATTTAAGTTTGACAGCTGTCATTGAAACTTAAGGTCTTGTCAATAGCTATCATTTGAGCTACTAAAGGCAAGTCTAAGATGAGTAGTTATCGAGATATGGTTGATTTAAGTTTGACAGCTGTCATCGAAAATTAAGGTCTTGTCAATAGCTATCATTTGAGCTAGTAAAAGCAAGTCTAAGATAAGTAGTTCTCGAGATATGGTCGATTTAAGTTTGACAGCTGTCATCGAAAATTAAGTTCATGTCAATAGCAATCATTTGAGCTAGTAAAAGCAAGTCTAGGATGAGTAGTTCTCGAGATATGGTTGATTTAAGTTTGACAGCTGTCATTGAAAATTAAGGTCTTGTCAATAGCTATCATTTGAGCTAGTAAAAGCAAGTCTAGGATGAGTAGTTCTCGAGATATGGTCGATTTAAGTTTGACAGCTGTCATCGAAAATTAAGGTCTTGTCAATAGCTATCATTTGAGCTACTAAAGGCAAGTCTAAGATGAGTAGTTATCGAGATATGGTCGATTTAAGTTTGACAGCTGTCATCGAAAATTAAGGTCTTGTCAATAGCTATCATTTGAGCTAGTAAAGGCAAGTCTAAGATGAGTAGTTCTCGAGATATGGTCGATTTAAGTTTGACAGCTGTCATCGAAAATTAAGGTCTTGTCAATAGCTATCATTTGAGCTAGTAAAAGCAAGTCTAAGATAAGTAGTTCTCGAGATATGGTCGATTTAAGTTTGACAGCTGTCATCGAAAATTAAGTTCATGTCAATAGCAATCATTTGAGCTAGTAAAGGCAAGTCTATGATAAGTAGTTCTCGAGATATAGTCGATTTAAGTTTGACAGCTGTCATCGAAAATTAAGGTCTTGTCAATAGCTATCATTTGAGCTAGTAAAAGCAAGTCTAAGATAAGTAGTTCTCGAGATATGGTCGATTTAAGTTTGACAGCTGTCATTGAAAATTTATTCCAATTTTATTATAATATAATTATTATTGCGTAAAATAAACAATTAGTAGTCTGCATTTCCACCCTTAATGCTTAGAACACAATTACCGCAATTATTTTTAATCTTTTGACCGAAATTCTTTTCTCCATTATCTCCTATAACCCACTTATAACCCGTGTTACAATGATAAAAAGGGTAACCCTAAGGAATGGGTTTTGGAATAATACTATTGATAACCCTCATAATCAGATAACCTAATCAAAAGGGTTTTGAATTGTTTAACCTATCAAATAATAGTGTAAACCATACGGAGAGGGTTAACTAAACTTTTGGAAAAACCCTGCCGAAAACCTCTTCATCGGGTTACCAAATCGGGCCCTGATACAGTTGAAGAAAATACGCGCAAACGAATTTGCACAAGGATCAGCTAGTATTACCATGGGTATTACATAAAAAAATCTTAGTACCGGTTTAATCTCTCTCCGATTTCCAGCCACAATTTATCTTGAACATTTCAGTTACAATAATTGGAACGACAATGATCATAAAGCGTTGCATATTTTACAATCAATTCAAAAAATTCAATATTAAATTCGATATCGTCATTCGTCATGCATTTTTACATCACTAACGGACATATGTCGCAAGCAAGTACATACTACGAACTGGCGGCCATCTGACGCCCATCTGGCGGCGATCGGGCGCGGGCGCCGAAATGACGCGTCATACGTCCGATCAACGACATACCGTGTGTCCTAAATTGTGCTTTATTTCCATGCATTTTGTATGAAATTTGAATGGAATAGGAAACCGCCTGTGCCATGTCTGCGCCATGTCCGTGCCCGATGAATGTGACCTCGTCGGACGCAGACAAGGCACTGGCGGTTTCTTATTCCATTCAAATTTCATACAAAATGCATGGAAATAAAGCACAATTTAGGACTCACGGTATGTCGTTGATCGGACGTGCTTATGACGCGAAGTCGTCGAGCTAAATTGTGCTTTATTTCCGTGCATTTTGTATTAAACTTCAATGGAATAGGAAAGCGCCCGCGCCATGTCCGCGCCAGGTCATACAGGTGAGGCCTACGCCTTAGGCACCGTCAAAAAAACTAATAAAACTACCGTAGGACGTTTAAACAATAATAATAATAATAATAAACAACATCTATCAAAATCCTTTTCAAATGTTTGTGAAATGTGAAATGTTTGTCCTTCCTTCACGCCAAAACTATCGTACGGATTTAGCTGTTTGTATACATAGAGTTGTCCTCCTCCTCGCATCGCACTCTTCTTGACTGAGGGTTTTGATTCCCCATAGAATTTTCTATCTGACAATATCTCGCCCACTTGGCTGTCTTTGGCTGCATGTAGTGCATCGTAGTTTCAGATCCAGAGTAGACCGGATTTGGTCTGTCCATCGAAGTTTACTGCGTCCTCGTGATCTTTCGCAGTAAACCTTCATGGAGTTCCAGGAGTATTGAGTTATAGTCCTGGAATGACATATAGACTACTTTTCATCCAAGTCCCACGTGAGAAAAACGGCGAACGGAAGCTAGTCAGTGATAAAACCTTAATAATTTACCAATTCTCGGTCGCACTGAGATCCTACCATCTATTTTCGGACTCGATCTTGCAAAACGTAAGACGTAAACATTTACTGTTCATATTTCACTGTACATTATTATACATTTCGTTGTCCACTAGTAACATCAGTACTAATGTTTCTCTCTCATTCGAGTTATGTTTGAATTTAAAAAGCCAAAAATTACATAAGATTTTTTTGTATATAAAGTGTGCTTCAGGGAAAATTAAACAACATTTTTAAAAAAAAGTTGTGTGTCGTCTGTATGTACGGACACAAGATTTAAAGCCAAGTTATTTCATAATGCCTATTTGGGAAAAAGCTTGGTAAACTTATACACATTTAACTTTTTTGCGGCATACTTAAAAGAAACTGTAATTTCTAGGATTATTGATAAAATAATTTATTTTTCCCCCGCTCTCTCTCATTATTATCCTAGCTTTAGGTACCTCATGATGATGGGGTCCAACTTTCTAATTTTTTCCCACGTCACGTCTGCATCGGAAACATTGCCACTGCCGATGTCCCTACGCAACACATATGTCCAAGTGGTCTTAGGATCTCTGGATAGGCCAGGCGGCCTTGCACGTTCTCATTTCGTTTTTTTCTGATAAATAACTTCTTTAAAATATCAAAAAAAGCAAAATTTATGATGCTGGGAATTATTATTCGATAATAAGAATTGTATCGTTATATTCTGTCAGTAAACTATTGTGCTAGTGCTAGTTTAGAAGTAGATGCTAATACTCAAACCGGGACCCACCCACACAATGATAGTTTTGAGAAAAAGGCATTTTAGCCTGAATTGTGCGGAGAAAAAATAGTACTAAAGTTTTTGTCAAAAGTTTACAGATTGTACAAAATACTGGGTTCTACCTATATAGATATTATTTTATATAGATGTTATTTTTTTATGTTAAAACTATTTTACACTCACGTGTGGGTTGGTTCCTTCTGAACTAATTAAACACGTTTTTATTCAAGTTAAAATAAAGAAATGCTTTTATTTCTTTTACGAATTTAATTTGAACCGAAAAAGTAGTTCAACTTTATTAATTGGAACATGAAAAAATGCTTTAAAATGTATACCTATGTTTTTTAATTTTCATACGTTTTTAACCTAATCTTCCTATAATTGAAAAATCAGGCTGACCTGAAAAACCTTCCAGATTGTCCCCTATGTCATTATTTCCAACAAACCTTACATAGGAGTCATGTGAGTCTTGAGGAATCAGGTATAACATGCTGTTTAAGTTGATTAACTTAGCATCAGGGACATGTTTTTCGTTCGGCCAAAGTGGCGCATAATAGTATCTTCGTTAGAGTTTCTCGACTTCCACGAATCCTTTTTCTCATGTCTTTGTTTCCTTAAGCTCTTCATTAAAATCAGATTTCATAATTTAGTGTACATTTCGCAATTTTCAGCAATATTAAATATGTATGGTCATGTGGTTTGGTTCCTAAAGAAAATAATCTAGATTTTTCAGATTATCGAGCTACCATGCATTGATCTTATTAATTTATTTTACAACTGTTGAAATGTGGGTTAGTACCTTTGTCGACGAGATCTTTTGTTCATTCAAAGTTGACACATAATTATGATCTTTATACTACACCTGCTCGGAAAGTACCTTGATACTTTATCAAATTTACGGTATAAAGTACGTCATTGCATATCGAACAAATATGCGGCGAGAAAACGCATCTGAGCGGGAGAGAAAAGTGTATGAAAATCCATTTCTTACGTGGTTTTTCGTTTTTAATTTTGGGTAAGACTATGCGCTGGTAACCTAAATATAAAAGCCAAAAAGTTTTTACAGTGAGTTTTTATCTCCAAGTTCGCAAAATGACACTGGCCACTAGCTGTGTGTTGGATGGTGTCAAACAATTTGAAAAAAGAACATGTGAAAATTTCAGACGCCATTGGCGCCATTTTCAATTTGTGTGTTGTTTGAGGATTCATTTTTCGTAGAAAAGTAAAATAAAACTATCAAAATGGGTGTAGTATAAAGCACTATGTATCACTCGAGAGAAAGTGCGATTCCCGATCTCGGGTGTTTTAAAGCCCTCGCCAACGACACCCTCGACGGTAATCGGTCACTTTCTCCTCTCGGTGAACAATGTACTATTACAGGGTTGATAGGAGGTGTATTTTGAAAGCTTTCTGTATACTTAACTCAATTTTGACATTGACTCAATTTGAGTGTGGGTTGGTTCGGTTTAGAGGTCCAATTTCAAGGAGGAAATCCGTGATTACGTTCATACGGATAAAACGCTATAATTCTGTAATTCTATAATGTGCACAGAAATAATAAAAACAAACAATATGGAGAGAGGCGAGCTTTACCCTTCAAGATTGTTAGGATAAGGATACCCGAGCAGCGGAAGGAGATGACTTACGGCGCATTCGACTCGTGCATCGGTACAGACATCATTAAGTACAACAACACCCTTTACATGGACTCGGGAGGTTTGAATTCATCTGCATCCGTCCACAGAATTGCATACCGTCGAATGTGATCCAAATTTTATATTAGGGTTCTAAAACACGATTGCTCAGCACATTCTTACGATATTTTAAAAAGATTTCCTTGAAAACACTTTTCTGTGAGAATTTTGTGAGTTACACAACCATAGTAGGTTTTTTTGTACCTTATCAGTATAAGCCTGCCGAATCAAAATTCCGCGCGGTTAATATAATTTGTATGCTAAGCATACCTTTTCAAAGAGATCAGGTTATACTCCCTACGTGCTATAGGAAAGAACAGTTGCCAACTTATGTTAGTGACATACAGACGTACTACACGTTAGTTATAGCGAGTGCATACGAAACAAATGCATTGGACTTTATAAAATACTAAGTTACTTCGCAAAAAATACTTGGGGATTAGTGTCGTGAAATAACTAATTATAAATATTTTAGATTTACCTACTATATAATTTTGGGAGAACTTATTTAAAAAAAAAAAGGTTTAAATAAGTGATTTTTAAGAAACAGTGTATAATAATTTTAAAAATCTTAACTTTTCTGTATGATTGATATCAATTTATCCGATTCAGTCATAAACAAAATTAAAACCATTTCCCTAAAAATAATGAAAAATGAAACTTTAATACCAATTAACTGTTGCGAATGAAAATAAATTAAACAATAAAATATGTCCATTTTAAATATGACGCCAGTGAAATAAAATGTGAAACTTATCTACAATCCCAAAACTATTAGCTTCAAGAATGCATCACCAACACCAGCACATACCAATATCAACATGACGTGGACGAAAGAGTTAGACGAAGCTGCTCTCCTCGCCACCAGAAGTGGGCAGTGGCATGCTGTTCTATTCTACCTGCTTTGCGGCCTGGCCGCTATACCAACTTCATTTCTCGTATTCTCACAAGTAAGTTAAAAGCAAGGAGTTTTTATGAGCGAGTGGGGCGATTTTAACAAAAATCTGTGCCTGATTTTTCTCAATAAAAATGCCCAAAAAGGCATTGTGCCATTTCCTCTTTTCTATAACACAAAGAGGACATGAGACACAACACCTTTTTAGGAGAATACATGAGACATAGATTTTCGTACAAAGCGCGCATTTTCTTGTACGTTAGTAGGTAATTGTAGTAATTCCATGATTAGAAGATAATAACTTCATGATTCTAACTGTTTTGCGACACGGTTATAACGAAGGTACGTAGGCTCTAACTGGAATAATGTTGCTCTCTTGGCTACTGGGAGAGTGTTAAGAGCAATTCTACACGACTGGTTTTTTTTGTCACTTCTTCTTCTTCTTCTTCGTATGAGCTAGTGGCCAACTCTGGTTGTTGGAGTTTTTAGGCCGCCCGAAGGCCTCCGACATGACTTTTTGTCACTGCTTATAAATCATACGAAACACCTATATAAAAAATCAAAAGAGTAAGACGGTTTACGTAAACTTTTGTCTTACTGGACATATCCATTGGTGCACGGCCCAAATTCAAACCCACTTGATTGTAAGTCAAAACACCACCACAGGCCACCACAGTTCATAATACTCTTCCGGTACCCTCACGGGCCACTCTCCTCTAAACATCAAAAGCCTAATAAACAACATCGGAGCAACAGATAGCCCTCTCTGCAAAGGGTGTCTATCCGAAGAAGCTAACGTAGATAATACTGAAACGCGTGGGAGTTTTATCTCAACCTGAACATTGGAGAAATTTTGCATTTATTAGTTTTATGCATGGGTACCAAAATCAGAAAATTTAATCTTTGAATTGAGTATCGCAAAATAGAGTAACAATTCCTTATAGCAAAACATGTTCAAAGATCATTTTACACATTATTCATGTTATGACCTTCATGTAACGCGGAGGTCCGCCTGAGACGCAAAGGTTGCGAGTTCAATTCCCGCTGCGAGACAAATGTTTGCATGTTCTGTAGATATTTGTCTCGGGTCTGGGTGTTTTCTTTAAAAAAATAAATTGTATGTATAGTATATCAATCATGTGGTTCCCCTTATACAAGCTCTGCTTAGTTTGGGGCTACATGATGCTGTGTGATTACGTCCCGCATTATTTATTTGTTTATTTATTTATTTATTTACTCATGCTATATAAGGCTGGACAGAACTAACAGCATGTCAGTACTATCTGTTACAAAAGTCATTTTATTAGGTTTATTGACGGAACACTTTTAGGCAGAACATGACTAATTTATGTGACAAATATATTTGAGAAATGACTTGTATCCATAGCCTTTTACAAATTGGTTTGTTTCGTTCTCACCCGGTCCCGTACTCACCCGGTCCGTTCTCCCCCGATTCAAGTAAAGGTTAAATCAACATTTTTTTGTCTCTACTGTACGAAAAACTGGCGAAAACTAAAGTGATTCAGACTACATTTTATTCTAATTAAAAAAATTAAGTTTCCACTTTTGTTTATTTATGAATTTATCATGCTCGAATATATTTTAATAAAGGACAATGCCGTCTGATGTATGGCGCTCGGTACCAATGCTAAAGTGATTGCGTCAAAACGAAACCTATTTTTTTTTTAAAGATATTATACTGTTATTCATTATTATTAGTAGTATTTTTTAAGATAAACGTAAACAAATTGTTTTTATTTGTAATTAGTTTTAGAGTTTGTTTTTGAAAAAATGCTTTCCCGAGACCTTGTGTGTTCAGTTTTATCTACATAAATAAAAGTATTATACTATAAACATTTAAATATGATACTATATCTATAAGAAAAGGTTTATATACCTCACACAGATAGGTAAAAGGGTGTTTTAACTTCTACTTCGTAGGTAGGACATTACATACATTACTACTGTGTTCTACTTTATATTATTTTCAAATAATGATAATGACGAGAAAGTAGATAGGCATTTACATCATTATAAAAGGTATTACTGGTGGAGGTGAAATCCAAGCTAAGATCCAAGATCTTAACACGTTCATCACAACCACGAAAAGGCCATGGATGCCTCTTCCAAACTATGCTGGTTTCGCTTCACCGGTTATTAGCAAACAGTTGATGCCACGATTGTTTATCGTTCATTATTGTGATGATGTCTAATAAAATATCTATTTACAGAATAAACACTGCTACACAATGCCACAGAACACTCTAGTAATACATAAAGATAGTTTAGGAGATAGTTTAGTAGTACCACAAAAAAGTTTCTGATCCAATGATTATACGAAGTGAAAAAACCTCCAATGTTTTCAGTAAATTCTACTGTCTAAAATTAAAAGTGAGGGTGGTTGCAATGTCATGGCGCCGTGCGCCGGAAACCAAATAAACGAAAGAATTTTTTACGTGATTATTAATCGAGTCGGTCTGTAAGACTAAAAAAAATGTTAATGTTATTTATAAAATATAGGCAATTTTATGGAATACGTTTGGTTTTGACGCAATTGGTACGGGTTATCCGCATTCTCCTTTAATTCAATTATAAAAAATATTCGTGTTCAATTATAAAAGTTATAGGTAACTAATACTTCAACGACCTCTGTGGCGCAGTGGGCGAAGGTCCACCTGAGACGCAGAAGGATGCGGGTTCGATTCCCGCCGCGGGACTCGTCTCGAGTCTGGGTGTTTTCTATGTATGATATGTATGTATTTACAAAAACTAAAATTATATATGTAATATATCAATAATATGGTTCCTATAACACAAGCTCTGGTTAGTTTGAGGTTACATGATGCTGTGTGATAATGTCCAGCATTATTTATTTATTTATTTGTGTGGTAATTACGAATGTGCAAGGGAAGGTATTTATTTACTCTTTCTATTGTTATTGGCAAACCTGTTCAAAAATTAAACAAATTTTCTTATGGACAAAATAAAACAAACCTGAAACTTTTCGAGAAAATATGTAATTTGAAAATTAAACTTTATTACTGTTTCTGTCATCCTGAATCATCGCATATTTTATAAACATATACATATACATATTTTATAAACTATGACTATAACAGATACTAATTTTATAAACTATAAATAATTAAATAGTATTTACATACTTATTTCAAAAAATCATCCAATATCTAATTTTAAACATTTTTACATTACTAAAGTCGTAACACATTTGTGCCTGTCACTTTTCGTGCCGAAGTACTTTTCGTAAAAATTTGTTTCGGATTAAATTTGTCGTACCTGAACCAAATCGGGGGAGAACGGACCGGGTGAGTACGGGACCGGGTGAGTACGGGACTGCGTGAGAACGAAACTAGGTTTAGTTTCGTTCTCACCAACTGTTTATTCTGACCAAAAATTTTAATTTTTATACTAATTTCTGATGATGATGATGAGATACAACTCTCACGCATTCCAGGATTATCTACGTTAGCTTCTTCGAATAGACACCCTTTGCAGAGAGGGCTATCTGTTGTTCCGATGTTGTTTATTAGGTGTTGATGATTAGAGGAGAGTGGCCCGTGAGGGTACCGGGAGAGTGTTATGAACTGTGGTGGCCTGTGTGGTGTTTTAACTTACAATCAAGTGGGTTTGAATCTGGGCCGAGCACCAATGGATTTTTCGTTTCGAAAATTAAATGCGCATTGCTACGTGCTCAAAATGCAGAAAGACAACATCAAGAGACCCATACTTAGTCAGCTCCAGCTGTATTGACCATGTCTGGTGGCCTATATCCAGCAGTGGATTGCTATAGGATGATGATGATGATGACGATGAACAAAAAATCCTTTATCCGAGAAGTCATTTTTAACACCTTTATTTAATTACACTACACTTGTGTCTTCATAACTAACTTACGTTTGTTAGAGCGCTATAAAATTTACGTTACATATATCAGAAAAACAATAGGAAAATAAATTGTACCTAACAGAGGTCACACTGTCATTCTAGATGAAATAAATCTCACCTAGAATAGGGTTTGGTCACTAGAAAATGGCAGTGGCAAGCTGTATTCTGCCTGCTATGCGGCCTTGTGGCTAGCCTCCTTTCTCGTATTCTCACAGGTAAGGTTCAGGTAAATTCAACTGGTATAGATACCTACTTATTGAAGATGCTCTTTTGGTCAACATAAGCAAAAAATAAATAGTACTTCTGGTAACCAAAAGAGCATCTACATATTTCTTTTGTGCCAGAAGGATGACCAGAAGTTATTTATTGTTCTCTACTACCTGTAAGCAAAAAGGTGATAAATTCATGAATATACCTGTTGACGGGCTTGATATACCGACCTCCTTCCTCGTGTTCTAAAATAAGGTCGAGCTTGTATACTCTCCCACTCAAGTTGGGGGATAAAGAGGTGGCAATTCCTGATTATTTTTTTCTAACATATAAGTCGGGTACGTCCGGAGAAGTATTACTTACGACTAAGTTTATTTAAGTTTAGTTGCTATAAGGAGCATTGCTATTAGCAGTTGAAAATTGAAATGGCGGTGAAATAATAGACAAGTATTTTTCTGCTATTGTCTTTTAGTACCCGATTTATAAGTATTCTGTGGTTCATTTGGAACCTGAGACCAAAGCGAAACAAATCAACTCCAAATTATGTTTTGTAAATAAATTAGAAACTGATTAGCCTGTACCTCAATACCTTTATTTCAGTTTTTATCTCAAGGCTATAACACGTGGTATTAATTTCTCTGTGGCCAAATCGATTTGTCATTATGAGTGAAAAGATTAAAATTTTTAAATAAGGATAAAGGTAGACTTACAGCTGAGGTAACTCTATACCAATGCCAGATTAACGCGTAATTTAACGTGAATTTAATGGTAGATGTCCGCCTACTTTTTAGGTAGGTACCTATTCAGGGTTTCGCATTACCATATTGAAATAAGCAAGTACACACAAAGTAGTTGCCGGTGGGTCAGCTAGTTTTTAAATTTAAATTCACTTATTTATAAAAATATAAGAAAGTAGTATTTATTTATATTTATTTATTCAGGAAACAAACAGAAAAGTAAAACTTATATACTTACTAAGATAATTATTAGGTGGAAAACAATCCAACAAAGTTTCCACTAATACCTACGTTAAATATCCACGTGAAGAAAAAGTGGACAGTTATGTATGGAGGTAACCAAAATGAAAACCAAAAATAATCAAACAAACTATTATATATAAGAATACAATGTATATAATACCTATAAGAATTCTATTTGAGGAGAGGTCAAAAATATCAAATTTACTAAAATTATTTATTATTTGTGTTCATGGAACGGTTCATGAAAATATTTGATGCTTAATAAGTACGAATTGTAAGAGGCTGATATAATTAATTCTTTTTTGAATTTACTCGTGGACATCTAAATCTAATTTTATTTAACAAGTAGGGTCTCGATATGACTGTTAACTATTTTATATAACTATTTTATAGATCACTATATATATAACTATTTTATATAACAATTATATAGACCTAGATAATAATAAATAATGCTGGACACTATGCTGGACACTATCAAGTGTCCAGCATTATTTATTATTATCTAGGTCTGTCACGATAATGATGTAATCTCATTGTTTGAACTAGAATGAACAGGTTAAATAGGCAATGTTCCACTGAAACATAAAACGGTGACACGGCACGATGTTTATTCATGTTTTTGTTATTGATTACATGCATATGTAAAATTAGTCAGAATTTGCTTGTTTGTGATTAGCTTTACGTAAGCCACAATCATAATAGGCTGAGAGGGTGGTATTGGTGCTGAAGCCTATACCATCCTCTCAAAGTGCGGTGGTGTTGTGGGGCAGCTATAGCGTCCCCACAACACCACCACCCTTGCTTAAATCAGTCTACTGCAAGACATAAACCTCCCCTAATAAAGGAGGATATGCCCTTAATCTCCATGCTGGGCATGCGTGTTGGGGATCGCAGGGTACAGCTTATTGCACTGATGACGATGTTGCCAGTCAGCGGTCAGTTAGCTCTGCCAGTGATAGACTGTGCTATAACGCATTCAGTCGGCCACCAGAGTTCCGTTCCGTTTGTTATACAGTAGGGTGTACCTGGGGCAGGTGGAGGTTGGCTTATTTTTCGAGGATGGGTGTTTGAATCCCTTACACCCCTAGCCTTCCCTTTTACGCCCCCAACAGTGAGTAAAAGACTTGTCACTGTATAAATAATAAAGACAAGATAAGTGAAGGCCAAAGTTCTGTATTCCTATGTAACGGCCAAAATCAAGTCATACCATTAAGTTACCTAAATCAATTATAACATACGCCTAAAATGAACAACCTTTGTTTTGTTTAAGTTATGGTCCAAATCCAGTCATACCATTAGGTAAATCAACCCAACCTCTGTTAAATTAAAAAACCTTTACGTATTTGCATCAACATATTAAAAACCACACGCGAACCAAGCCTATTCCCGTATACAATCGCGTGTACCTCTAAATGTAAAAAGTTACCCTTATATGATCACTTCGTTGACCGTCTGTAGCTGTCTGTCTGTCAAAACCTTTTTCTCAGGAACTCATTACCTTCACGCGTTGAAATTAATATCAAATAATCAAGTGTTCAGTCCCTTAGATTTGAGAAAAGTCAATGCAATCAAAAGATACGGGTGTTTATACCACGAAGCAAAGGAATCAAAACCTACAGGGTACTTTCTGTTGATCTGGAATCATGAAATTTATCAAGAAACAATTTCTTGAAGGCACATTTGAAGGCAAAAATACGAAAACAGTAAATTTTTAACTACAAATTTACGCTTACCGTAAATTTATTACTAAAAATTCACGGTTTTCGGATTTTCGTAGAAGGGAGAGATAGTTTAGTTACTCTTCCAGGCTATAATGATGGTGCAAAATTAGGTAGGTAGTTACTTATCTATTTAAGATAAACTACATTTACTGTGTGTCCAGTATTTAACTGGGAATATCGACCTATTTCTATTAAGCATATCGTGGGATATGAATGGTCAATCAGTATACGTAGATAGAACATTTATTAGTTTCCTCAATCATACACGTACATTAATCTAAAGGTAAACACAGTACAGACATTAAGCTTACAAATAGAAGCCATGCAGTGGCGGCGCGTTTCATACAATGCCCAGGAATTTCATGATTTCGCCAATTATACGATCGGACCACGAAATCTATACCTGTTTAAATAGGTATTATACTAGCTAGTTAAGTTACCTAGGCCTATCTTGCGGATAGTTTAATTATAAAGTGTTTGAATGTAAAATGATAACCTTATTTATGCCTAACCTAGTGATTTTTAGATATAAATGTTATATCTATTTTTTAAATATAATTATAGGCGTACGTTTGACCGCCATCTCACCTGTTGGCAAGTGAAGATGCGGTCGACGATGTAGGACGCTTGCCAAGAATGTACCTTAGAATGTACCCTAGAATGTACTTTAGGGGTATTCAAGCGAAGAGTAAGTCGAAGAGTAAGTCATATTGATCGGGAAAAACAGGCGCTGGAAGAGCATTCAATAATTAAATTATTCCCTATTTGGCCTAAGGAGATAGTACGTTTCAGCGAAGCGCTTTGTGCGGGCAGGAGGAATGTCCACCGTGTACGGATGACAAAATTACGTGCGTCTGGTTGTACGATAATGAAATGAGATGGGGGGGATTAAATTACTATAATTATATTTCTATAATATACTGTGACTTCAGAAATCTGTCCAGACAGTGGTATCTTGCCATTTCGTATTCAGTACTTCTCCAGGGTCACAGATCACTGTAAAGACAGAAGCTTGACTCAAACTAATTGTATTTTTACGAGCTTTAATTGATTGGTCCGCTTGTTCTCACAATGCATAATTATCGCAAGTATATAGGTACGTATATATAGCTTTTGATTAAAGTAAAAAAAATGTTGAATCATCTGGAATCAAGGGTCACATTAGCTACCAAGGTTCACCAACCCCTTGCATTTGCGTATTCACTCCTATTTTGCTCGAAAATCCACACGCGTAACAACTGCTCATTATTCCTTATAATGTTTTCATCTTCGTCGCTTTAAGCTTGTGACAAACTCTGATGTCAGAGTTTCTAGGCTGGCGAAGAACCTCCGACATGGCATAACGGCTGCAAAATCCGGGACCAACATCATAAGTGCCTTCCGAAGCACGGAAGCATTCAAATCTAAGTGTTCTGTCACTCACCTTTCGTTTGTGCGCTTCTGGCAATGATGCCTGACACCATCATATTTTCATTTTTATGAGGTAAATTTTGACATTTCATATTATTATCACTATTTGGAATATTTTTGACATAACTCTTTTGAATTTTAGTAATGTTATAAAACATAGATAATTTTTTTTTAAATAATTAATTAAAATTAAGAAATAATTCTTACATATTTGATCATTTGCATGCCTCTAGGGTAGAACATACTTGAACCATAACTATTAAATAATTAAGACCTATGATGTACATATGTTCTGGAAAATAAAAATTATCTTATCTTATCTTATCTTATCTTATCTTATCGTGTGAACGGATCTGATTGCTGACTGAGGACTGGAGTGTGCGGTGTGAATGTCTGAGGTATTGTGAGATGATTGATAGTGTTGGAAATGGTACAATCTCTTACTATTTTTTTATTATGTTTCATGCAAGTTTTATGTTCCTTTTATTTAAGGTTTCTTTTTTGTCCTTACAGTAAAGTAAAAAAATCATTTATTTAGTTGTGACCACAAGGAACACTTTAAATTGTTTTTAATTTATATCAATTCGTAACGCAATCAAACAGAAAAGAATTGGCAAGGAACTCTGCT
Source organism: Horisme vitalbata (assembly GCA_951804965.1). Classification (NCBI taxonomy): domain Eukaryota; kingdom Metazoa; phylum Arthropoda; class Insecta; order Lepidoptera; family Geometridae; genus Horisme; species Horisme vitalbata. The sequence continues at coordinate 21,271,917 of OX638092.1, read as the reverse complement.
CGGCACTACTATATTTTTTTAAGTATTTGTTGCTAACTTTATTACCTACTACAAATTTAATTACTATTTCATTGTTTTTGAGGGAGTTGCAGACCGTTTTATGCCAAGCTTTTTTCTCATCTAAATAATCAGAAATTTTATAATTCGCTTTATTACAGAGATTACGTATAACTTACAGATAAATAAAGCATATGATTTAATTTTGTGATTTTTTTAACAAATTGTACACATTGCCCTTTCAAAGATTGACTATCTTTATGGAGCCTTACAGTAGAAACAGCTAGTCTTTATTTCTAGTATGGCGCTTTGGTATCGTACTGTAAAGCTTAATAAATTAATGCTACTAAAGGGTCACACAACCGTGAAACGTGTCAATGGTGAAATTAAAGGCACATGAGGCTTATCATCTTCATGCCTCTACTTGATTTACGCCCAACGCCCTACGATGGAAGGCAATGCATCGTAGGGCATGTCCCAAACATGCCATGGCATACTTAATGGTTACCAATTAACATCACAAGTCGTGACCGGGCGGAATGATCATCTGCTTAGAACACCGAATTAAAGCCACGCCACGAGCTTTTCCAAATGTCTTAAAAAAGTTGTAACTAAGGGGTTTTTATTATTTCAGGTATTCACAAATGCGACACCGGAGCACTGGTGCGCCCCGCAGTCCGAGCTCGAAGCCCTTGGTCTCCCCGAAGAAGTGCTCAAGAACCTAACGATACCAGGGCTTCAGGTTTATGAGGAGTGCAGAGCGTATACCGTCGATATGATTGGCTTGCGTGATCTGCTCAACGAATATGTGGAAGAGAGGTGCCATTTATTTGTATCTAAGGATATATCAGATTATATGGGCGTAGTGGGTTCCAATCTCTCTTCGAAAGCCAAGTCACGCTCCCGTGTCCCACTGTCTGTTGTGCATATTGCTAAATAACACACTGGGCTCTGGCGGCCAGCTGATAGCAGCATAGCGCAGCCTAACACTGGCATAGCTAAAGCCCCAGACCACCGATGGACAGCAAAGTCGGTGGTGCAAGAAGCTATGCCCTGTAAGCCCTAACCCGTCGAGATTATGTGCTTATCCCCCTTATTATCAGGGTAGGCCTATGTACAGCAGTGAACTGATATAGGCTAGTGTTGTTGAGATTATAGGAGTATAGGGATCTTAGTGAAAGTCTCGTCCTGGGAAGATCTAGCCTGGCTATTTCGGCTTTAAGGGAGTACCTGTACAATTACCGGATAAGCCTTCTTATCTTTGAATGCTGATCTCGGAACCACACCAGATATAATAGATATTCTTTCGTGTCTAGAATCCTGGTGTACATGCAAGAGGTTAGCTTAGCTGTCAAGTTTATGGGAATGATCAAAAGTTTTAAAGACAGTCGCAATTATTCAGCTTTATTGTTCAAGAGAGCTTTTGCTGCGTTATTAAATTAAATTAAATTCACTTCAATCATATAGAGGTCTAGCTACAATAAATCATGGAACATTAATTTAATAAAAATAAATATAATTAATAAATTAGACGATCTTGTAATTTTTTGTATTTTAAGTGTTATATATTTCAGGGAAAATCTAAGATGATATAAAGGATGGGCGCGGGTTCAAACCCCGCCTGAGTCGATATTTTGGGGATATATAGAAATTAGTCTATCTTAGCTACTACAATTGATATCTGCAATAGCATCGTAATCATGAAAATCTAATCACCAACAGCCTCATCTACACTTTCTGTAATTACTTTTATCTATAAAATGTTTTCTAATACATCATATAATAGTAGTGCAACCAAGTGTAGTGTAGCCAAGGGCTGTAAGGCATCAATTGCAGCCCGAGATATTTATAGTTCGAGGGTGCAATTGGTGCTTACACCCGAGCTAACTATTCTGCTTTACATCTCGATTGTAAGGTAAGTAGAAAAAAACCGGCATTACAAGAATAAAACATTTATAATATTTTTTTCAAGAACGAAATTGAGCTTCGCCGTTCGATATTTAAAATTGATGACTATTACACTCGCACGAAGACAAGGCTGAATAGCAAAGCGACCTCTTTGGTCATTGGGCTGAATGCATGATGTCTATTGCCACTATGATGGTTAGATGTATGCGAACTTTTTGAAAGAAAGAAGTGTTTTTTTTAAATTACTTACTGACCTAGGGCTTTCCTAGCTACATTATTATTACGCTAGAGCGCTAATTAGTCACCTACAAGCCCCATTTGGAGGTAATAAGAACCTACTTCTACTTACCGAACATGAGAGATGTAAAATACATTATACACTAGCACGTTGACTGCGGTCAGGCTGCTGCTCTCCCACAGTTATGTTTTCAGCACTCAAACTTTGTAACATTTTATGTTATACACAAGTGTCTAATGTCTAACTAGACACTCGACACTAGACACTACACATCAAATATGAAGCATCTCATAGAGTTTTTAAAAGAGATATCATCCGTTATCCAGCTCAGCATCAGTCAAGGTTGGAGGTGTGCTGCGAACCGTCAAGATCCACCAGCTGAAACTCACGCCAGCAAAGGGGGAGATGCAACGAGTCGAACAAGTAGGTAATCGCCTTCATACCTCAGCTATTAATAAACACTCATTTTTTACCAACTTCAGAAAAAAGGAAGTAGGTATCCATTCGTTTGTTTTTTGTTTTGTTTTATTATCATCATCATCAGCCTACTGCTGTCCACAGCTCGACACAGGCCTCCCCTAATGAGCACCATTGCGCCGGGCCTCAGTTCAACTTTTTTTTGTTAGTTAACTCATAACTCCGTAATTTTTATGAATCGATTTGGAAAATGTTATTCTTTTCGGATGGTCTGATTTATAATCTACTGCTACGCAACTCTTAGGGGATGATTTAAAAAAAAAAACTATTCTTACTGCACCTTTATATCATGCAAGAAACCGTTTCTCCATATTTGAAGAGTCTAGAATTCTCAATTCGGGCTATGCATTAATTGTCAGTCAGTCAGTAATTGTCAGCAGTGGACTACAATAGGCTGATGATGATGATGATGATGATGATGACGGTAGTACCTGGATGCATCAAGCTAAGGACAAATCGCAATAGGGCGGGAGTCTATGTCTAGCAGTGGACTATCATAGTCTGATCATGATGAGATAAGAAGACCCACTCACTCTAACATGATCCTTTCATCTGGCCACTTTTATATAAATAAAATAATGTTTATTTCGGAACAAGTTACATAGGAACAAAAAAATTAGGAAAAAGCGATGATAACTGCAATAGTCGTTAAACTGTGCCGCAGACACAAACGCCCGCCTCCTTATCTAGGTAGAGAAAGTTCCAAACATAAACAATAGTAAGTATAGAACTTAGGTATGAAATAATAAAAACTATATAAACTTAAAAACTTAAGGTTTAGTGACTATTCTATTGTTTCTAGATAGATCGAGTGACACAAGCGATAATGGCAACTCGGAGTAAGGAGCCGAAGGCTTGCACTAACGGCTGGAGGTACAGTACGGAGCATTACACCCGAACACTTGTTACTGATGTGAGTAGATAAAAATACAGACACCTTATTCTTTTCTTCTTCGTATGCCAGCTCCGTTGTCGGAGTCAGGCCGCCTGAAGGCCTCTTACATGGCTTAACGATTGAAAAACAGGGACCAGCATCTTTCTGTTACTGAACTGTCAGCCTGAATCATCCTATTGTAGAACAAAGGCCTCCCCACATTTTTTCTATCCCCTTCGATCCTGCGCTTAGGTTTTTCAGTCTTTGAAGATGTCTAGTTCGTCGCGCCATCTTCTACGTGGCCTCTCGCGACGCGTCGTCTCGCTTTATCCGGCATCCACTGTATGACAATTTTTGGCCACAGCTTATCCGGCATACGGCATAGATTGTCGGCCCAATTCCACTTAAAGCTGGCAGTTTTTTGTCCAACGTCGACGATTTGGGTACTAGAACGCAGTATGCTGTTTCGTACGTGGTCGGTCAATTTAATTCCGAAAATACTAAGTTCCATCGCCCGTTGGCACATGTTAAGTTTTGACATCTGAACGAAGAAAAATACAGACATTATATTGCTTCCTTATTCGTATGAGCTAGTAGTCAAATCTGTAGTGAGTCAGGCCGCCTGAAGGCCTCCGTTATGGCATAACGACTGAAAAGCCGGGACCAACATCTTAACGTAGAAAAAATACTGACGGATTATATTCCTCCCTTCTATGTATGAGCTATTCGTATGAGCTAAGTAGTCAAAATCAGGCCGTCCAAAGCCTAGGATAGCATAACGTTCATCATGGCATAACGACTCTAAAAATCATCACGTGTCTTTGGAACTGTAGAAGCACTAAAATCAAAATGCCACTAATCGGTCATCTATCCAACTAATGACCAAGAGGTAGATGATCTTGAAAAGAAAAATAAAGTTAGCAACGCCATGAGCGCCTCCAAAACTTATAATCGAAAAGAAATTGAGAAAAATGATGTGATAATTGTTTAATTGAAGTACCTCTTGGTAATGTGTTTCTTTTCAGTTCTCCCTCTTCTGTGACAAGGACTGGATTCCTCGTATGAGCAACACCCTGTTCTGGGTCGGCTCCATTTTTGGGAACCTCTTCTTTGGTTGGATGTCGGACAGGTAACTTTCTCTATACATAATGAACATTGGAAAATGATAGTTGGAACATTGACCGCATTAGTTAGTGAATTATGTTTTTCTTTTGAAAAGCAAATATTCTTAATTTGAAATCTGAAGGTTTCTTTCAGATACGGCAGAAGACCCACGATCCTGCTGATGATCTTCCTTGAAGTACCCCTTGCGATCGCAGCCTCTTTCTCCACCACATACTGGGGATACGCAGCGCTGAGGGTCGCTGGTGGACTGTTCTTCCCAGCTTTGTACCAGCAGCCTTTTATCCTAGCATTGGAGTTGATGCCTCCAAACAAAAGGACCTATACCGGTATGTCACGGCATTTAGCAATAGACATTTTTGAAGAGATTTACTATCATTGGGATACTTTAATGTAGCCATAGTAGGTACTTTATTATGAGCACGATATTTATGATGTTTATAGGTATGGCACAAGGTGGGGTGATTGCATGATCATCCCGCAAATATTATAAGATAATATGCATGGGCATATCTCCTTTTCTCAAATGTCAATATGCCCATGCATTTTCCCCTTGTCATGGGCGGGCATTGTCCAGCATTTCCACTATATATGGGTAAATACTAAGTTTTCTGCCAATGAAATTATTTACTTACTTCTTACTTTATGAGTACGTAAAAGCCATACTAATGCTAGGAATTAATGCGTGGAATTTTGGGAACAAGTCCTACGTTCACTGTATATATTGTGTCATGTCACCAAATTCAAGTGATTTATAACAATATATGGGCACTCTCAGGACGGCTACTCTACCAGTTCAAAGTCGCTCAGCAAGCTATGGAACGAGCTACGCTCGGAGTTTTTCTGAAGTATAGAATCCGCAACAAAACTATTTGACAGTGACCTACTGCTGTTGAATTAGCTCAGGGAATTAGCAAGCAGAAGGGGCAGTGGGCTGGCTATGCCTGCGAAGAACCAACAACCGTTGAGGTAAACGAGTTCTTGAGTGGAGACCACGGCTCGGCAAACGTAGTTTAAGAAGCCTTCCAGTTAAGTGCAGTGACGACCTGCTACAGGCTGAGCAATGGTGCTCGTTGGAGGGGGTATATGGAGGGGAAGCTGATGATAACGACCATTTATTGAGGACTTCTATGGCCGACTGTACACGGCACATGCTCCTTGCCCCCAACGTAACAACCACGATTCGAGAGCCACTCTCACCCGCCACTACACCGACGAACTGCCAGAAATCAGCCAGGACGAGATCGTGTTTGCCCTAAGACAGCTTAAAAATGGAAAAGCCCCCGGTGAAGACGGAGTTACTTCAGAACTTCTGAACGCCGGAGGAGCTCGTGTTGTGCAGGAGCTGCAGAACCTCTTCAACTCCGTCCTTCACTGTGGGAGAACTCCTAAGGCGTGGAACGAGAGCTTGGTGGTTCTGTTCTTTAAGAAAGGAGATAAAACCCTTCTTAAAAACTACAGACCTATCTCGCTCCTGAGCCACGTCTATAAACTGTTCTCAAGGGTTATTACGAATCGTCTCGCCAGAAGACTCGACGAGTTCCAGCCACCGGAGCAGGCCGGGTTTCGCGGAGGATATGGCACCATAGACCACATTCACACAGTAAGGCAGATTATACAGAAGTCCGAAGAGTATAATCAGCCCCTGTGTCTGGATTTTGTGGATTATGAGAAGGCCTTTGACTCTGTCGAAACCTGGGCTGTTCTGGAATCCTTGCAGCGATGCCAAGTGGACTATCGTTATATCGAAGTGCTGAGATGTCTGTACGAAGCCGCCACTATGAGTGTCCGAGTACAGGACCAGCAGTCTAAACCCATCCAACTGCGCCGCGGAGTGAGACAGGGAGATGTAATATCTCCGAAACTGTTCACAAGCGCGTTGGAGGATATGTTTAAGACGCTGGACTGGAAAGGTATGAGCATAAACATAAACGGCGAGCACATCTCACACTTGCGATTCGCTGATGACATAGTATTAATGGCGGAGTCGCTGGAGGAGCTGCAACAGATGCTGGACGGCCTAGCATCAGCCTCGCGAAAGATAGGTCTCGGCATGAATTTGGACAAGACCAAAGTTATGGTCAATGACCGAATTGATCCGAGTCCTGTCGTCGTTAATGGACACCTTCTTGAAGTTGTTTCGGAGTATACATACCTCGGGCAGATATTGCAGTTGGGAAGAAACAACTTCGAGAAGGAGGCCAAGAGGAGGATTCAGCTGGGTTGGGCAGCATTTGGAAAACTACGTCGAGTTTTCTCGTCACCCATACCGCAATGTTTGAAAACGAAAGTTTTCAATCAGTGCGTCCTACCCGTCATGACATACGGAGCCGAAACGTGGACACTCACAGTACGGCTAGTCCACCAGCTTAAAGTCGCTCAGCGAGCTATGGAACGAGCTATGCTCAGAGTTTCTCTGAAGGATAGAATCCGCAACGAGACTATCCGACATAGAACTAAAGTTGTCGACATAGCTCAGAGAATAAGTATGCTGAAGTGGCAGTGGGCTGGCCATATCTGCCGAAGAACCGACAACCGCTGGGGCAAACGAGTTCTTGAGTGGAGACCGCGGCTAGGCAAACGTAGTGTAGGACGCCCTCCGGCCAGGTGGAGTGACGATTTGCGGAAGGCTGCTGGTAGAAGCTGGATGCGTCGTGCTCAGAACAGGGCGCAATGGCGCTCATTAGGAGAGGCCTATGTCCAGCAGTGGACTGCTATAGGCTGATGATGATTGAATACTGCATTTGGTGTTTTTTAAGCCCTCACTACAAGAGAGCATCTTATAGTGTGGGAGCAAAGTTATGTTACTGCAAATTTTCGGAATCATTTGTTTAATTTTCCATGATATTTCAGGTATCGTTGTAGGCATGCTGTTTGCGACCGGCATGTGCCTGCTATCTCTACTGGCGTATGTACTGAGAGATTGGAGCCATCTCTCTCTGGCCACCAGCCTCCCTTTTATTCTACTTTACAGGTATTTTTCTAGATATGAATTCTGTTAGAAAAAGTGCTTCCAATTTTTGATGTGGTTATTCTACTAAAGAACTTTCAATTATTTCCTTCTTCAATCCAATTGTGCAAATAACTTCATTGTTCAATGTATCGTATTATTTAAAGTAAAATAACAACTAAAAAAATAAATTTAAAATTGATTCAAATTGTTATAATGAATGACTTTTCATCGATTTTTAACTAAAAATGGTTTTATTTTCAATGCCATTTTTATTTTGAAGAGTTATTTATTCCTAGTAATGCACTGTTACACATAGAAGATATACAATTAGATATATCTAATAACATATTAAAACAATAGGCAGAGTCCATGTGGAAATAGAAGAGCTGAAGAGCAAAGGGTGTACTATCCATTACCACTATGAAAAGAACTTAAGTCTTCAAGTGCCTCTAGTCCTATTTACTAAGGCTTCTTATTTATTTTTTCAAATTTGAGTTGGACCTACCCTTTCTAGGGGAGACTCATGTCCATCAGCGGATTGAATGAATAGGCTGGTGTTGTTTATACCATTATTCATGTTTCAGCTATTACTGGCTGATACCAGAATCTCCAAGATGGCTGGTAGGCCGCGGCCGCATTGCTGAAGCAGAGAAGGTCTTCAGGAATCTTGCGAGAAAGAACGGGATAGAACTACAGAGAGGATTATTACTGGAGTTACATGTAAGCAAATTAAAAAATAACCCGTATTAATTGCGTCAAAACCAATCAATAGGGATCTATTGGTTGGGTTTTGACGCACTCACTTTAGTCTTGGTACCGAGCGCCATACATCAGACGGCATTGTCCTTTGAATAATTTTTATTTGTTGACCTTGAATGATGGGGAATGGATGGTTTCAGTTAAGAGAAAAGAAAATTAGGAAGAACCCAAGTCAACGGCAGCATTTAAAAAATAAATTATTTTTGTATGAACTAAGATTTGGGCAGGACGTATATCCAGCTAGTCTTAAAATATAAGGTAGTTAAGAGAAATCTAGTAACAGCTAACAAGAAAAACAATCAAAATTTACTAAATGAGCGCTCTGAATATAGAGCGTTGACTGTTGAGCGTTGTTGGGTTAGCGTGACTTACTTTGGTGTGCTTAGCAGATCCCCTTGGTTAAGCAACACTCCACCCGGTCACTTTGTGGCGATTTGCTTGCTATCAGTAGCTCTCTCTCGGTTGGGTTACCGTTCAGTGGCTTATAGATTTGAGCGCTTCCGTGCTTCGGAAGGCCCGTTATGTGACTCACTGATACGGAGAAAAAGAAAACTAAAAACGAGTACGTAGGTAGTTTCAATAAACAAATTGTATTTACAAAGGTTAATTATGAAAATATAAAAAAAACCAAACATATTGAGAAAATTTGAAGGAAACGTGTGGCAAAAGAACTAGGTAGGAATCTAATTTATTATTTAGTTTTTTGCTTGATTTAACAATGCTGTTAGCATGAAAACACAAACACATAAATTTTTACTAGTTTCCTTCCACCTGCTTCGGTCGCATCGTATCTGGATAATTAATACAAACTAATTTTATTCTACCTCCAAATCCGTTCAGCCATTATGGATAAATGGGAACAAACACACTACCAAACATAAACTTTCGCATTTAATATAAGTGTAATTTTACAGAAAAAAATGAAAGAAGAAGAAGAAACAGCTGAAGCTGAAATCGCCATGCTTCCAAACATGAACGGCTACGTCACCTGCCTCACTGACAAAGAAGAATACGACAGAAGAATAAGCAACATGCTCACATTCAAACCAGATCTTGCCAAAATAACAGAGACAGAAGACTCTAAAGACTTAGAAAGAATAATAGCTATTGAAGTAGCAGATATAGTCAATAAAAAATCTAGAATAAGAGATATTGAAGACGAAGAGGATAAAGTCAATTCTCCAAATCAAAAAGCAACGCAGACAGACTTTGCTAAATCACCATCTAATACGTTACGAAGGAAATCAATGCAGATAGTCAGTAAAATATTTGTACAAGAAGATACAGAAGATGTTGTGGAAAATAAGATGATGGATGATCAGAATTCAGAAGGAGATTGCAAAGCTTCTCCGCTAGATGTATTTAGGTACCCGAATATAAGGAAGAAGTTCTTTATATTGACGTTTTTGTGGGTGGCGCTGGGTGTTGTGTATAACAGTTTGAGTTATAACTCTCCAAATTTGGGTGTAGATGATTATTTAGCGTTTTTTATAGGTGAGTAACATGATTCCTTATTTATAGCCTAAAAAGTCATTAATGTATAATGTATAATGATTTGAGGGCTGAAAGCACAACTGTGGTAGTGCAGCAGCTCGGCCTCGGACATTGCACGTAGCGGCAGGTCTGAGACCCACAGTCAACGTGCTATGGGATAGGGGGTTCCAACTTCAATCTTCGGGATCGAAGCCAACCTCACCTGCCCGTGGTGCATCCTACTAAGATTTACTAAGGGCTCTGGCGGCCGGCTGAATGTGGCATAGTGCAGCCTTACACTGGCACAGCTAAGTAAGGGGACAGGCAGCAGCTTCGGAGGTGCGAGAAGCCCTCTGATCCCAATCCGCATGCCCAGCGTGGATTATTTGCTTATTCTGCTTTATTAGGGGAGGCCTACGTCCAGCAGTAGACTGATATAGGCTGGTGTGGTGTATAATAGTTTTTGTTTACTAAAATAGCTATACCTATCTTAAAGATCAAAAGGAGTTTTCAATTCTTTATTAAAATGTATAGTTTTGCATAGATTTCAAATGTTCAATTACAAGCGCTCATGGTGTGGCTTCGGTGTTCAGGTCACGTTGGATATGCAATACTCACGGTCACTACTTGGATGAGTGACCTTTTAGTGAGCTTTAGAACTGAGCTCCTCCGTGCTTTGGATAACACGTTAAGATGTTGGTTTCAGCTTTTTCAGGCCTTCGGGTGGCCTAAGAATTCCAACACCAGAGTTGGCCACTAGCTCATACGAAGGTGGAAGGAATTTTTGATTGTTTATGCTCAGGTGGCGCAGTGGAGCTTCCATCGTACTTCATCGCGTGGCGTTGTATGGAGCAGTTTGGCAGACGCTGGGTGCTTTGCATCTTCATGTGCTTCGGAGGACTCAGCTGTCTTTGCTGTGTATTCGTTCCCGAATGTAAGTGTACCGTGCAGATCAGATTCATCATTGTCATTTTTCAACCTACTATTATCACTTATGAGATAGATAGAAGATGAATCAAAATATGGAGCAAATTTTGTAGCATAAAAGAGATGCTAAGATATCCACTACCATTAAAACATAATTGAAACTATAAAAGCTATAAGCCTGAGATAACACAAACTTAACATTACTGAACATAATTAATAACCTTTAATTAACATTAAAACTAAGTAATATTAAACGAAAAATATGGACAATATTTTAAATTAACATCAAACAATAAATCATCTGAAACTAATCCGATCAGAGACCTTAAAATAAATAACACCAGGACAGCTTAACCTCCCTCGCCACCGATGGGCAGCAGCGTCGGTGCGAGAAGCTGTGCCCTGCGATCCCCAACCCGCATGACCGTGGCGTGGTGGCCAGCGTGGTGATTATGGGCATATTGGGCATATATACCTTTATTTTTATCGGATCTGTGATGCAGTGGGTGAAGGTCTACCTGAGACGTAGAAGGTTGTGGGTTTGATTCCCACCGCGGGACAAATATTAACACAGCACAGCTGCTTTACGGCAGAAATAGGCATGGTAGTAGTACTTCCCCGGACGAGCCCTCCACAAAGAACTCTGCTACTACTAAAATAGACAGATAGTTAGTAGATAGTTTGACATAAATAAACTACAAAATGGCAAATTTGCATGAATTTAGACAGCGTGCGCAGAGTTTTGGCACAGACACTTTTTTTCCAAGTTTTCCACTCTAGAGTATAAATATCTCGATGAATGATATTAAATAGTTTATCAGTCATTTAGTTCCCATAGTACAAGGTCTACTTAGTTTGGGGCTGCATGATGTCGTGTGATCGCGTCCAGCATTATTATTTCATTATAACTTCCAGCATGGCCGTGGATAACAGTGTTTCTGGCGATGCTGGGCCGACTCTGCGCCGCGTCATCATTCGCGGTGTTCTACGTGCTGATCGGCGAGCTGCTACCCACTGTGATGCGCGCGCAGGCCATGGGAGCAGCCTCCTTCATCGCAGGACTGGCGCTCCTCACTGTACCGTACATTGTGCATTTGGTAAGACTTGCCTTGGAATACCCCCATAAAATAATTTATTTTTATTGAAAAGTTTTACAGGCATGGTGCTTATATCACCGTCATGCTATAAGCTAATGGATTCAGTACAAAACATCGTCGGCATCGAGATATGTATACTCTAGAGCCACAAACGTGGACATATTGCGCTGACATTGAACACTTTTCAAGCGACATTAGGTCTAAATTTGTGCAAATGTGGCATTTTTCATCTATTCCCACCTGTTCTGTTGAGTAGTTCTGTCGGCAGAATTACTGGTTTTCTTTTCCTCTTAGTTCTGTTTCAGAAAAAGTTTGTTCTTATGTGTGTTTTGTTGATCGAGCGTCATGCAAGGATTCTTTTCTAAATTAATAGTACTTTTTAACACGCTTTTATTAGTTTCACCTGTATGTATGTATGTATGTATGTATGTATGTATGTAACCGACTCCTTTGAGCTCGATTTTGCCCTACTTTGAACGATCAGATTTGATTCAAACTTTGCACACCTGTCAAAGGTCGATGACAATGCAATAATCCGATAAAAATATCCGATTATCCTAATTAGATTCGCCAGGATTAATTAATTTCTTTCCGCATCCTTTGCATGCGAGTAAGAGAGACAGAGCTAGTGCGCGAACTACGCATGCGTGCAGTTCCAGACTTGCTCTTTCGGGCACTCAATTCATCACAACCTTATAATATCATGTAGAGTGGTTACGGATTGAAAATTCCATACCCAAGCATTAATGTGACTGACTGTATATGTAAATAAGGTTACACCTCTGTGTCTCACTGTTTATATTGGCATCATAGAAATCTTGAATATGTGTTCTTAACCAAGATACAATCAGAACACATTTGTACATATTAAGGGCGATTGATAGTTAGCAAATCGAACTAAATAAACTAAAAAATGAAAAATAAATAATAGTTTAAAAAAACTAAAAAAACACGCTTTTACAGAAAATCCAACTAAAAAACAGTAAATAAAATTTAAATTTAGTTTCTGATGAATGGGGTCTTACCGTGGAGTGCAAAAAAAAATAATTAATCAATTTGATTAAGTACAGTGTAAAAAAAAATGAATGTACATTATTGTAAAAAAGCGTGGGGTGTATTTAAAGCGCTTTTTATTAAGATATTATATCATCGAAGTGATGACTCTTCTACTCATTATCTGTCAATAAAATGTTCATAACTATTGAAACTATGCACCCCACGCTTTTTTACAATAATGTACATTCATTTTTTTTTTACACTGTACTTAATCAAATTGATTAATTATTTTTTTTTGCACTCCACGGTAAGACCCCATTCATCAGAAACTAAATTTAAATTTTATTTACTGTTTTTTAGTTGGATTTTCTGTAAAAGCGTGTTTTTTTAGTTTTTTTAAACTATTATTTTGGATTTAAAACAATGAACTGAACCTGGCAGCTCGAATGGCAGAGCTAATGAGCTATGAGGCTATATATAATCAATTGAGAATTGGAGGTCAATTGTCTGAGCTATGTGGCCAATCAACTAAGTAATGAAGGTCAATCGTCTGAGCTATGAGGCGAATGGACTGAGCAATGAGGCCAGTCAAACCATGTAATCTATATAATGTGTTTGCAACAAATAAATGCCTGCTTATGTCTATGGCTATGTCTATGGCTATGTCTATGTAATGCTCTCTTTTTAAGGCGGTATACTCCAGAGCATTACCGCTGACAATCCTGGGTGTGCTCAGCATGTTTGGAGGTGTCATCTCTCTCTTCCTCCCGGAGACTCTCAACCAGCCCCTGCCCCAGACCCTGGGGGATGGCGAGATGATGGGGAGAAACTTCAAGATACTAAGTTGTGTGGAGAGACAGGAAAAGTGATGAACTTAATACTTATGGATCTTAATAATAAAAAAAGATTTATTGTTATTTACAGAAGTTGGGAATTGTAAAGGACTATTATTACAGAAGGTGAAGCCATCGTCTTATAGAAGTCGATTAAAAATCTAAAAAAACATCTGTGGAAATGTAGGTAGTCACAGCCTTCAGGCTATCCAAGATTTTCCACCATTACTATATACTGTATAAATAATTGGATATGAGCGCTGCTGGCTGCTTAGTGTATAATGTAGGATAACGCTTTGAGTGCTGAATAATACAACCCTCGATGTTCCGCACCACCGGCATGACGCCTGCAGTCAACGTGTTAAGGCAGAGATGTAGGTTCAATTACCGTCTGGTTGAAATTTTATAATACTAACACAACCTCAGGGCATCATTTTGTCGGCTTTAGCAGGAGTAACCAGTTGTCTTGTTTTCTTATATCTAGTTGGAGCAAACAGCTAGAGGATTACTCTAACCAGGAGTAGGTAATAACAGTCACAAAGTCTAGCTTTAATAATACTTATAGATCTTATAAAGTACTGTAAATTAATATTTTTTAGGTATGTTATTATGTCACAAGATTCTTAGATAGGTACTTACTAAGTTTATGTTGTATATGTACTTCTTAAATTATAAGAATTAAAATGTTTTTTAACAAAGAAAACCTGTTTCTGTCAACTCAGATTTGAGAATCATGTTCTTAATTTAGTAAAGACTTGTTTTTACCGCCTAAAGATACTGTACAAAATTAGAAATCAACTGACTGAAGCATCCCGTATAGTTCTTTGTGAATCGCTAATCATTTCCAAGCTTAATTATGGGGATATAGTTTTTTGGTCCTCGGTTACTTACGAGAACCCAGCGCACCGTACAAAGAGTGCAGAATGCTTTTTGTTCAATATCCCGCCTCGTAGTCACATAACACCATACTTAAATAAAATTTCCTTGTTGAATATGGAATCACGGAGGCTTTTGCACTTGGGAGGTCTGGTCTTTGACGATATTAAATTTAAAAAGCCTGAGTATCTGCACTCAAAACTTAACTTCGTCTGTGATAAAAGGTTACGGTCAGTAAGGTCTGCACTTTCTTATCACAATCACAAGACTGCAGCTTTTAGAGGAAGTTTTAGGTATTCGGCAACGAAGTGCTGGAATAATATTCCACCCCCCATCCGCAATGCTAACACTAAATATACATTTATAGTAAATTTCAAAAAGTTTTTGTTGCAAAAGCAAATAGAGGGTATTCCCTAGCACTTCGTATGCCAGAAATGAAATAAAACTCCCGTATATTATTTTGTTAGACTATTGTCTTAATAAACATGATTAAAAACACATATTATACATTATTATTACACACTATCTTCAAAATTCAAAATTAAGGTATGTTATTTGCTACATAACCATCATACTTAATAGCTAGGTACGTAGCCACACATTATTTTGCGGCTCGTTCTGCTCGCTCTCGATCAGGTCTTGACTGAAAATCAGTGTTTTGCTTTAAAGCAAAAAAATTCACTGAGGCAAGGCCTTTTTGTCTTGCTGCAGCACACACAAACTTACATAAAGTTCATAATTCCTATGGACTTAGGTACTTTGAAATGTTTGTGTTTCTTTCTTTCTATTAATGTTATTTTTTTGTGCTTATATCTTGTTATTAATGTAAATTGTGTGCCTGTAGTAACAAATAAATGATTAATCTATCTATTTATCTGTTTTGTTTTACCTATAATAAGGAAGGTAGGTTGAGATTTCAAAGTTGTCTATCACACAGGCGGTTGTAGTTAGGATCGCATTATCACTTCAGTGATGATGATGTCTAAGCTGATCATCATCATCACCAGCACCATGTTCACCCAAATGTTTTATCAAGGAGAACTGCAGCAGAACAAATGTGTATTTGGTGATTTGGGTGGTGAGGAGTAGGGGTAGGGTAGCGTCCAGGTGGAAGAGTCCTCGCGCGTTGGCTCTGGTGAAGGAGTAGCGATGGAGACGAAGGATGTTCTTGAACATTCTTCTTTCAGCTTCTAGAAAAGAAAGAATTCTAGAAGGATCTCTTCATTGTTATATTTGAATCTACGATCTAGATATGTCAATGTACTGTAGGCAAAGTAGTTTATTTATTTAAAGAAAGACTTTTGTGGCGCATTGTTCGAAGGCCTCCCTGAGGCGCCAAAGGTTGCGGGTTCGATTCCCGCCGCAAGACAATCAGTAAATATTTGTCTTAGGTCTGGGTGTTTTCTACTTATGTTGTGTATTTATTTTCAAATAACATATAAATAAGTAGTAGATAGGTATATCAGTCATGTGGTTCCCATAATAAAAGCTCTGCTTAGTTTGGAGCTATATGATGTGTGATGTCCAGCAATATTTATACAATAGAACACTAACACTAGCCTATTCAGTCCATTGCTCTATAAGAAAGGGGATATGCCCATAATCCACACGCTGGGCATGCGGGTTGGGGATCTGGGCACAACTTCTCGCACCGCAGACGCTTCTGCCCGTCAGCGGAGAGGAGATGCTGTGCCAGTGTAAGGCCGCGGTCACGAAATCAGCGGGAGCGGGACGGCGGCGGCGCGACGCGAAGGAATGTCGCGTTTCAATGCAAAGATTTGCATTGGCACGCCGCTCCCCGCGCCGCCGCCGCTGTCGTCGTGGCCGCGGCCTGTAGGTACAGGCCCCACTTGTCTGACCTGGCGCGGGCATGGCGCGGGCGCTTTCCTATTCCATTCAAATTTAATACAAAATTCATGGAAATAAAGCACAATTTAGCTCGGACGACTTCGCGTCATAAGCACGTCCGATCAACGACATACCGTGTGTCCTAAATTGTGCTTTATTTCCATGCATTTTGTATGAAATTTGAATGGAATAAGAAACCGCCAGTGCCTTGTCTGCGCCCGACGCTAGGTCACATTCATCGGGCACGGACATGGCGCAGACATGGCACAGGCGGTTTCCTATTCCATTCAAATTTCATACAAAATGCATGGAAATAAAGCACAATTTAGGGCACACAGTATGTTGTTGCTCGGACGTATGACATTTCGGCGCCCGCGCCCGATCGCCGCCAGATGGGCGTCAGATGGGCGTCAGATGGCCGCCAGTTCGTAGTATGTACTTGCTTGCGACATACGTCTGTTAGTGATGTAAAAATGCGTGACGAATGACGATATCGAATTTAATATTGAATTTTGTGAATTGATTGTAAATGCAACGCTTTATGATCATTGTCGTTCCGATTATGGTAACTGAAATGTTCAAAATAAATTGTGGCTGGAAATCGGAAAGAGATTAAACTAAACCGGTATCAAGATTTTTTTATGTAATACCCATGGTAATACTAGCTGATCCTTGTGCAAATTCGTTTGCGCGTATTTTCTTCATCTGTATCAGGGCCCGATTTGGTAACCCGATGAAGAGGTTTTCGGCAGAGTTTTTCCAAAAGCTTAGTTAACCCTCTCCGTATGGGTTACACTATTATTTGATGGGATAAACCATTCAAAACCCTTTTGATTAGGTTATCTGATCATGAGGGTTATCAATAGTATTGTATTTTGGTATTATTCCAAAACCCATTCCTTAGGGTTACCCTTTTTATCATTGTAACACGGGTTATACGTGGGTTACACTCCTGTAACCCACGTATAACCCGTGGAAATACATATACGTGGAACATAAAGGAGAAAAAAAATTCGGTCAAAAGATGAAAATTAATTGCGGTAATTGTGTTCTAAGCATTAAGGGCGGAAATGCAGACTACTAATTGTTTATATTACGCAATAATAATTATATTATAATAAAATTGGAATAAATTTTCAATAACATCTGTCAAACTTAAATCGACCATATCTCGAGAACTACTTATCTTAGACTTGCCTTTACTAGCTCAAATGATTGCTATTGACATGAACTTAATTTTCGATGACAGCTGTCAAACTTAAATCGACCATATCTCGAGAACTACTTATCTTAGACTTGCCTTTACTAGCTCAAATGATTGCTATTGACATGAACTTAATTTTCGATGACAGCTGTCAAACTTAAATCGAATATATCTCGAGAACTACTCATCTTAGACTTGCCTTTACTAGCTCAAATGATAGCTATTGACAAGACCTTAATTTTCAATGACAGCTGTCAAACTTAAATCGACCATATCTCGAGAACTACTCATCTTAGACTTGCCTTTACTAGCTCAAATGATAGCTATTGACCAGACCTTAATTTTCAATGACAGCTGTCAAACTTAAATCAACCATACTCGAGAACTACTCATCCTAGACTTGCTTTTACTAGCTCAAATGATTGCTATTGACATGAACTTAATTTTCGATGACAGCTGTCAAACTTAAATCGACCATATCTCGAGAACTACTCATCCTACACTTGCCGTTACTAGCTCACATGATAGCTATTGTTAAGATCTTAATTTTCGATGACAGTTTTTAGTTTGACAGCTGTCATCGAAAATTAAGATTTTATTAGTAGCTATCATTTGAGCTTGTAACTGCAAGTCTAGGATGAGTACTTCTCGAGATATTGCATATTCAAGTTTGACATAAGTCATTGAAAATAAAGATCTTGTCGATAGCTATCTTTTGAGCAATTAACGGCTAGTCTAGGATGAGTAGTTCCAGAGATATAACCATTTACAGACGAATTTGTAGAATGAGTTTCGAGTGGAGCTTTGAGTTGAGTTTTGAGTTTGAGTTTTAGAGTGACAGTGACAGTGACAATCCAAAATTATTATTCAAAATAGTTTTAAAGGTCATATTTTTTCTTTTTAACACGTTGACTGCGGGTCTCGGACATAACGCTTTACAAAATGTTCATTATGTGTACTGTTGGCTTTGCCTAATAAATACAATAAAAATAAAAAATAACGCTACGCATAGTACTCTGCGATGATGCCCTATGAAAACTGACTGAAACACATTTTTTTCTTTTTAACATGTTGACTGCGGGCCTCAGTCATCATCTCAGTCGTCACATAACTGATGACTTATGAACACTGAAACACCTTTTTTTTTTCTTTTTAATATGTTGACTGCGGGTCTCGTATATGACAACGCATACTCTGCGATGATGACCAATGAAAACTGACTGAAACACAGCACTTTCCTTATGTTTTCAAAACTTTTCTTTAATGCAGTGACGCTTTTCCTTCAACCAAATAAAGCTATCCGAACTAATACCTAATGATTGATGACATAAATCAAGAATCAAAATCTAAATTCCCCCACCCAGTGTCAGGCGTAATGATAACCATTGTGTAACATTCAAAAAAACCTATCAAGAGGTAACTTCATTCATTCGTTTAACCTCATAACAGGGTAACCCTATCGACTGAAAACCAAAAGGAACGGGTTACACTTTCGCTTGTGTTAGGAGGAGAATACCCAAACGAAAGGGTAATCCCGTCAACTGTATAACCCAATGAAGGGGTTTCACTTTCGAAGCAACTAACTCGAAATCGGGGTTGTACGGGCCCTGATCTGTATATTAATTAATTGTATGCACGAGAGCAAGAGCATCTTCGTCTTCTGAGGATGACATGCTGAAACATCGATACTGGACAACAGACTGAACTACACTTGTGCCTCTGTCACGTCATTTCTGCGTCATGTCCGAGCCATGTCCGCGCCATGCCTGTGCCATGTCCTCGCCACGTCCGTGCCACGTCCGCGCCGTGTCCGCGCCATGTCCGCGCCCGATATGTGTGACCTGCGCCTTAGGCTGCGCCGTAATCAGCGGGCCACCAGCCAGAGCCCCATTTGTTAGCGGGGTGTATCGGTACCACGTGCAGGTGACGTTGGCTATTTACACTTGAACACAAAAAGGCTTAATTCTCAGATTTAGCAGTTTTTCTTCATTACTAAATAATCAGTTAATACAATTTTATTACTCACAAATAATACATATAATAAGATATCAGCGGACGAAGGCCCACCTGAGATGTAAACGGTTGCGTGTTCGATTCCCGCTGCGAGACAAATGTGTGCATTATTTGCAAATATTTGACTCAGGTCTGGGTGTTTTTTCTTTGTATATATTACAAAAAAAATATGAGTAAGAGGTAAGTATATCAATCATGTAGATCAATCCCATTATACAAGCTCTGCTTTTTATGGGTCTGCATGATGCTGCTGTGATCATTATCACACAGCATCATACAGCCTCATTATCAGGTCCAGCATTATTTATCATTATTAATATTTATATATACCAGAGCAACCCTTTTTTTCAATGGCCATTATCAAGTGGATCTGCACATTCTCCATTGCGACATGTATGTTCTCTATATCCACGACTAGGATAACAATCAACAACATGTGCTTCACCATCCACCATGTGATAAGCGGAAGAGCATAGATGGATATCTTCTGTAACAAAATAATATGGTGTCCACATCTCTTCTCCGTATGAGAATATGAATAGAATAGAAGTCAATTAGTGACCGACTCTGGTATCGGCTAGACTTAAACAGCCGAAACCAACATCTTCCAAGCACAGTAGCAGATTTAAATAAGATGATTGTTTGATTTAGTAGTAGATTTAAATATCACTAAACAGTCACCCATCCAAGTAGTGACTTGTGAAAAATAATATGGTGACCACTTTCGTCTTCTTCGTATGAGTTGGAGAAAGGTTGTCGGCAAGCTGTGACACCCTAGTTATGAAAAATACGTGATTTTAAACTTTTCTCTAAAAAAATTAAGCTAGTTTTAGGCATGCTTGAATTAAGAATCAAAGCAGAACTACAAGTTTCACAATCAATAAGTCAAGGACAAAATTTTACCAATCCAGCTATTCTGTTGCTGCCTCACGATTTTTTAAATTAAATTATGGCGTAACTTTAAAGGGGGTGTACGGGGTTTCAACTCCTATCTTCGGAACCCAAGCCAACCCCATCTGCACGTGGTGCACCCTGCTAAAAAACGAACGGCTGATTGCGGCAAAGCACAGCCTACATCGGCACAGCTAAATCTCCTGGCCACTGACGGGCAGCAGCGTCGGTGGTGCGAGAAGCTGTGCCCTGCGATCCCCAAACCGCATGCCCCACGTGGGGATTACGGGCATATCCCTCTTTATTAGGGGAGGCCTATGTCCAGCAGTGGACTGATATAGGCTGGTGTGGTGTGTGGTGTGGTAACTTTAAAAGCTTTAATTGCCATCAATGAAAAACTACAAAATTATGAACTAAATATATAGGTATTATTGAACTTTAGACGTAGATTTACCTCTTTTTGGGATAAACGAATTCAAAACTCATCTTGTATAGGTGATAGATCTTGTATAGGTACTTACATGTCCATGCGCTATATTGTGTGCAGACTGCTCCACATATATCAAAGAATGCACGAATGAGTCTGAACACCAAAATATTAACTGAAAAACATAGTTACAACTATATAGGTAGGTATTAATTAATCATAACTTATATCCTTTTCACGAAAGATTTCCCGCTGATTGTTGACTTGGCTGCGAAGATGGAGAGACAAACTGGACTCCTATATGTAAGACTGGCAAAATAAAGCGCTCAATAGAGAGATGTGGAAGGAAGGAAGGGTGGCTTTTTTCTGCAGTGGGTCAACTCAGGCTTATAACAATTATTATATTAAATTTGTCCTCGTAGCCCAGTTAGGTTGAAGTACCTTCTGGTAGAGCAAGTAGCCTAGATTCTTAACCATGACAAACATTTGTTTAGTTATTAAGGATTTAGCCTATGCATTTAGCATCTGATACCAATAGAACAGGCACTACCTAGTTTGGAATCAGTTTTGGGATACCATAACCTGGCCATGATGTGAGAGATCCTGTATATTAATGGTTCAAAATCGAAATGAGTACCTTCTAACTATTCAAATTCGTAAGTTAATTATTTATGTACAATACTTATTAACTTATGATTTTGAATAGTAGAAGGTAGTATCATACTCGTAAGTAGGTACTTACCTACTTACGAGTATGATAAAAATTGTATGTTTAAAAAGAAACTTACCACATCTTGAAACACTTTTATAAACATTGAATACGAATTCAAAATAGTGTTATACGTTTCAAACATTCTTTTGCAGTACATTTCGTTTACTTTTACATGCTTTTTTTTAATACTTTTTAAATCCCTGAGCCATTTTAATACAAAGCTTTTTATAAGTACAGCTAAGCGTACAGCATTTACCATATTAGCATCGAATACAATCAAAGTTACATCAGCTATGAATGTTAATATATCAAAATCAAATAATAGAGCGTATCGTAATATGTATAATGACAAAAATTGACCAAAAATTAATAAGCAATAAATCCAGTTCCACAAAACGAAGCCTCTGATAGTCTTCGCACAAAAATTCAAAGATCTTAAAATCTTCTGTATATTTAACACAAATCTGACATTAATATCGGTGTTTATAATATTTGCAATGAAGTTAACAATGTGTCCGATTAAGGATAGAGAAAAATTAGCAAATGAGAAGAATATATAAACAAAATCAGTCAAATGTGCTCTTATTCCTAGAGATAATGAAAGAGATGTTAATCGTATTCCAAATAGTACGCTAGTGGCAATAACGGTTATCAGTGATACAGTTTTGGATTTCCAATCGTTTGGAAAAATGAAATCGTCACAAGTTCTGTATTTATTACTGAAAACAATCTTTTGAAGTATATTCAGAGGAAGAAAGTAACTTTGCACTTCTTTCGTCAGCACATTGTCTAGAAGTATTTCACTTTTGTTATTTCTAAGTTTTTTTAATTCCGTTTCTTTATTTTTCTTTTCTATCAATTTTATTTTCAACACCATCGTTACGAGGTACCTACACTTTGGGTAATGAATAAAAAACGTGGAAAGTCCTTTCTTGTAATTTTATTAGCATTAATTGACTTATAATTATACGTAAAGCACAGAGTTATCATGACTAAACAACATACATTGTTTACTAATAATACTCTACGTAAATAATTTCAACTATTATGAATTAATTCTCCCGCCACCATACCATTATCTTGACTTATTTATAGGTATACAAGCAATGAGTACCTATAGGGTACATTCTAGGCAAGCGTGCTACATAATCTACCGCATTATTGTTTACCAACAGGTGAGATGGCGGTCAAAAATAAACTATCGGCAAACAAGAAAGCGTACCTAGACACTCGGACAAGCCCTTCATAAAGAGATATGAAATTTAACTACACATAAAGTATAACTCAGAGAATTAGCATGTTGAAATGGCAGTAGGTTGGCAGAGGAACAGAGTATCGTTGCAGGGTGAACCGGGATGAGCGAGTTTTTGAGTGGAGACTGCGTCTCAGCAAAGATAAATATAATGTTTATTTACCAGACTGGAATATGTCACAATTTTAGGTCTTAAATTAATTTAAATATACAATTATATTTCACATAATAGGCATGATGATGCAATTATCAAAAAAATAATATAAAAGACAAATTGCATATAGTTACGCAAGTCAATAGAAGTATTCTAACGTATAGTGTAGACGTCCTTCAGAAAGGTGGAGTGTCGATTCTCGATTAGCTGCTGGTAGAAGCTGGAGGCGTCAAACTGATGGATGGCGGTTATTAGGGGAGGCCTGTCCAATAGTAGACTACTTTATGCTAGATAATGATAAAGTTTAATAAATCAACAATTTCAACATAAAAACATTAATAACAATATTAAAAAATCTTGTAAAACTCTTTATGAAGGACTCTTTTAAAAAAGGACTCGCTCAGCATAGGTACTACTACCATGTGTATTTCTGACGTAAAGCAGTATTGCTGTTTCGGTTTGAAGGGGGAATAAACCAGTGCAGCCATGGAGCTAAATTCTCCTTCATACTGATATTTCTATACTAGATAGGAATTCATTTATTCCTTATATCTTTTCTTATTGTATTATATAACTTGTATTCTTCAAAATATATCTATTTTTAGGTCACAAAGCAAAACAATAAGCATACTTACCTACTTACTACCTTAGTATTGATTTAGGTAAAATGAATGAATACCTCTTGTTTTAGATAAAATAAATAAAGTTAGCTAGTTTTAGAACTAGCTCACTACAGCATCGACAAGACAGACACGATGGCGAACTGCAGCAGTACCACGGTATAACCGGCCATCAGTGAGAATATCTTCGTTAAGATCGTAGCGTCGAGCTCGTACATGCCGAAAACGTTCATTTTTCTGAACCCAGAGTCGCTTTTACGCTGCACATTCTTGCAGATTTTCGTGGCACCTAAAATTTATAACATAAATACGATATAGAAATATATGTTTATTTACTACATAAGCACATACATACAGCATTATTATTTAATTTAACAGTTTACTGTTTAATACCTAAGTACTATTAGATGAAAAAAGTTAACAGTAAATTAGGTAAGTACAAAAATTTATAGTAGTGTGTAGTTTTGTGTGCTACAGAAGTAAAAAGGTTCGATTATTAGCTGTTCAGCATTAGCTGAGTCGGGACATAATCGAAGCATAGTCGAAGCATTATTGCTTTGCTATCCAAAAAACAACTTCGATTCAGTCATTTAAACCTAAAAGGTGTCAGTGTAAACAAAAGTTGCATGTAGTATAGTGCTTATTCCAAGTATTAAAGCTCTTCTACATATGCGCGTTATTATCGAAATAAATGTTATGACAGTGCCGTGCCAATATATATATGAAAACTTAATGTATGTCCGAAAACATATTAACATGTTCAAGAAAAATAGCGACTATCATAATGTTAACACTAGAAATAAAGATAAACTAGCTGTTCCTACTGTAAGGCTCCATAAAGTTAGTCAATCTTTTAAAGGGATGTGTGTAAGATTTTTTAACAAAATCCCAAATGATGTGATTAATCTATGTGTAAATAAATTCAAAAATGTAGTTAAACGTAACCTCTGTAATGAGGCTTATTATAAAATATCTGATTATTTAGATGACAAAAAAGCTTGGGATGAAACTGCCTCCAACTCCATCAAAAACAATGTAATAGTTATTAAGAACAATGACGTTAAAAAAATATAAGCCAAGCAGAGTTTCTTGCCAATTCTTCTCTGTTTGGTCACGTTATAAATTGGTGGTAAATTAAAAAAAATACGTTTCAAAGTGTACTATATAGTTCCTACTGAATAAATGAATTTTGACTTGACTTGACTTGATCGTTTGATAATAACGGATGTGTTATTCCGATAATGCGTCCCAATTCCTTGCACAAATCTGCGTTATTATAGTCCTATTATTCTACGGCAGGTTTTCCCTATCGCGTTATTATCGGTCGATAATACTGGATGCATTATTACGATAATGCGGGATCGCACGTGTCCCATTACAAATTTTCTATGAACTCATCTCGGAATATTGCAGGACGGAGGAACGCAAGCGTTATTTCAACTTCTATTGCGTCGTTATTATCGCAGCAATGTGTAACTTCGTAGCTGTCCTAATATTTAATTTAGTCCGGATGCTTTAATTTAAGCATTAAGGTATTGTAACGAAACAGGTCTCAGGAGAGTGTTCCGTCGTTCACAAATATAAGCAAACTTATTTAAATAAACTCAAAACTAAATACTTTTTGATTAGATAAGAATAATAAATAAAAAAGAGGGGAGTGACAGGAGAAGTCAGGGGGAAAAAAGAAAATTTATGGCAATTCATTGAAAGGATGTTTTTGAGGCTTTTCAGGGAATAATCAGCATGAAAACCATGGAATGTTCAATTCAAAAACAAGGAACGATGAGAGCTGATGTTCTCCATGTCAATTGGCGAGTGTACACAATGATAATGAGCGGAAAATCTGGCTATAGTTATGTGTAATCGTGAGTACTAGAATGTGGAATTCTGCTCATCCTAAGGGATGGAAATGTAGGTGGGTTGAGCACAAATAGGTGCAGTAATGGACTGATGATAAAAGGCAGGTCCGGCGGGTTTAATTAATTTATTACAGAAAATACTAGAACTGCGTTTCATAGTGAGACAGAGGGTCCACTAAGCTGGAGCCAGATAGAAAGAGTGGCTTTTACAAGCTGCGGATGAGAGAGCAGCGGAGTCTCCATTAATCCAAGCATGCAAAGTTACTATGTGAGATAAAATTATTATAATTGTTAAACTGCTACTGTTGGGTGAGTTACCAATATTTATCTTTTACGTTGTATGATACTATATAACTCTGATCCACAATCTAGCAATGATTATGGAACTAAATAAAAGTAAACCTTATCTCATATTATGGAGATTAGTGTAAGTTTGTTTGTTTGTTATGTTTTCACACTATGAATGTTTAACCAATTATCATAGCATTTACATTGCCTGAGAAACGAAAGACATGAAGTACTACTTACTTACTACTACTTACTACTTACTAAGTACTACTTACTTTGATCCGGAGGAGGATTATAGTTCCTACGGGATAACAAAATAACTTTCTACAGTAAAACAGCGGGTAAAAGCTAGTTATCTAAAATATAAATTCAATATAAGATACCCCTTCTTAACCGTGATACGGTTGTCCAAAGTAATGATTCTTCGGGAAGAATGAGCTGTTCAGTTCTATGATTCTTTATAAAACTGTCTAAGAAATGAGATTCTTTATATTCACATTAAATATTGTACCTAAGAGGTAACTGCTGATATATTTGATTAAGCTACTGAAGCTATTGAACCTACTATGACTAGCATGAGCAGTCTTTATCGTCACAATAAATCCTCACTAAGAAGAAAGAGGTATTTACAGCCAAAAATATGAGGCTTACTCCACAAAGACAAGCAAATGCAGTTCTTTTAGACAATCCTACGGGACTCTTGATGAAATATATCATTGAAACATTATATTATTTAGCAAAGCTAACATTTTAAGAATTGAATTTCTTGGATATTTTGTATTGTATCAGCAGACAAATAGCTGCTTCATTTTACCTGAAATAAAGGTTTTTATTAACCATTTAGTGATTTGATGCATTTTGCTGCAGATCACTCCTTACTTCTTTGCATAGCAAAAGATTTACCATAATATAAACAATAGCCAGTAATGAGGCATACTCCCAATTCCAAAATGAAACTATGGTGGGGGGCTGTCCAGTCTGGTGACGAGGCTCACAGAAGGGCGCGGGGCGGAGCGTCATCCTTTGCCATTTAAATTCAGTATGAGAGAGATAGAGCTATTCATGATCACATGCCGGTCAACAGAGTCAGAAAGAAAGAGAATAATCTAACTGAGAAGAATAGGTTTCACTGGTTGTTGCGTAGGTAGAGCTCCAATCCTATGCCTGATGTAGAGTCGGAATGAAAGGAATAATTCTACTCACAAGTCGATAAAAACTAAAGCTAGACTGTGGGAAGAATATAATAAATTATTTGTCATTCATTATTACAAACTAAAAACATTAAAGTAAGTACATCGTTCATGTTCTTAAGGAAATCTAATTCTTTATTCCCTAAAACCTAAGCTTATTACATATTCTAAACAGCGTTATTCTCCTCTTTCAAAACTAGGTGTTAGAATGTACAAAGATTAGGAATTTAATAGAAATGCTAGAATAAATATCGTTTCAAATGTCTTGAAAGATCCGTTGAGTTGCTACGTCCATTTCATAGAGTTCTAACTACTAAACTAGACGATTCACGTGGCCATAACAAATTAGTTTTCTTAGCACGTAGGTTCTTTATAAGTTAGGCAGGTTTATAATTATTAGGCTTTATTAGGATAGTATTGGAGGGGGGGGGTTTTTACAGTATTATCGACCGGTAATAACGCACCTATGTGGGGGAGCGTTTAACATTGAGAACTTGACCAAATGTAGGATTTATGTACGAGTTGAGTTGCGTGTAGCTTCCGTCACTCTCATTACATTCTTCATATCATATCTTGATGACATGCTTGACAGCTTAATTATGGTATCTTCACTTGGCCTTTTTTCAGCACGTCTCCGATTTGATCGGTGAACGTACGTCGAGGTCCCATTCACACTCGCCTCTTAACTTTTTTCGTCAACCTTCTTTCATCCATCCTTTCTACATGCCCAAACTACCTCAGCCCTCTCTCAATCCTTGTCACTATATCCTCATTCACTCTAAATCGCTCTCATAACACACAAAATGTTATGAGAGCGCTCTATTTTTCAAAGTTACACCACACATACTTTTCAGACCAATTTTTATGAAAATGGTAGTATGCGGTATACTTGGCGAGACCTGAAAATATTCTTACCTGGTCTGTACCTCATCCGGGCACACAAGAGCAGCACATTTTCGTTGGCGATATAAAACCTCTCAAAATAACAGCCCAGTAGTGCTTCAAGCACCAAATTCTTTGTCAAAAATTGACATAATGCTACCATGACGGTCTTGAACTGCAATTACGAAATTATGTTATTAAAAACCATCAAGATACTCTAGAACGTAGAAAAGAACATGAGCACCAAAATGCGGCGCATATAACACTATTAAAGCGACAAAGTCTAAATTAGTGCAATGTGGCATAAATGCTAAAACATTTTGAATGTACGGTACGCCTTCCGACGAGCATCCGACATTTCAACAATCCGACATTTTTGTCTAACAGACTTTTTGTCATCCTATGCGATGGCCTCAAAGTCGTCCAAAATTTTTGATGAACTTGATGATGGTGGGTTTGAATTCCTCAGACAAATATTGCATCTGGGTGCTTACCACCGAGCCAAATCGAGAACGGGA
This sequence comes from Horisme vitalbata, assembly GCA_951804965.1. Lineage (NCBI taxonomy): Eukaryota > Metazoa > Arthropoda > Insecta > Lepidoptera > Geometridae > Horisme > Horisme vitalbata. The sequence continues at coordinate 21,243,529 of OX638092.1, read as the reverse complement.
TTATAATTGGATTTATGTCACTCGAAAGTCAAGATGGCGGAGCCACATACTCACAAATATATATATTTTTATTAGTGTATTGTAAATTTTCGACCTGTAAATAACGTGAGCAATACTCGAAAATTATTACCATTAATGATATTTTCTTTGTTTAGATAAATTTCGTAATATTTCATATTTTATTTTAAAATAGATAACTCAACGTATAATTATCAATATATTATAATTATCCGACTTTGAAAGGTGTCCCGCCAGATTTAACGTCAAGAGGGTAAGATTGCTGTTTGTCTTGCAAACGCACAGCAGCATATTTCAGTATTTATCTAAATTGGTACCTACTTAGATGATTATTTATTAATTTAGCGCACAAGCACATAGTTATGTACCAAAATAATGTTTGGTTTTGCCTCATACTACCTCCTAATTTTTTTACCTAGTTTTTTCAAACTTCATCATGATTAAAATCCTCGATCGCTAAAAAGTTACTTTCACAAAACTGTAAAACCTCGATAGTAAACTCGATCAATTTCAAATTTATCGACGTCAACAGTGTCAAAAATAGACAAGTCTATCCTAATCTCGATTCAAATTCCGCAAGTTGTCATTTTTTGTATGAGTACGAGGCAGGCTTTCAATACTACCAAATGACAGAAGTCAAATCCTAATCCCGTTCTCGATTTGGCTCGGTAGTAAGCACCTGATCTGTCGATATTTTTTTGTTCAGGTCTGGGTATTGTGATAAACTTATACCATAATGTAAATAGTTTGCATTACTCACGATATAGGCTTAAAGCATAGTGTAGGTACACTGTTTGGTATTATGTTACGTTATTGTTCTTGGACCTCCACCTTTTTGTTGGAAGTTTGTAAATAGAATCATTAACCCTAATAATAGAACAATAATAATAATAATAGAACCCGCAACCCCGCGTATAAGGCGCAGTGACGATCATTATAGGAGGCCTATGTCCAATAAAATCTTTATTCTATACAATTATGTATATTATTTCTTTAAGCAGTTTAGGTATTACTGAAATTTGTAAAATCTTTGGCATTATTTATGTGTGGTAGACATACATGCTGTCACCAACACCTTACACCTGGGTTCCAAAGGAAGAACAGCGCTGGGTTTCGTTAAAATTGAGTTACCCGGCAAATGCTGAGTTTTACGCTATTTTTTGAAAGCGAGCGAGCGAGCTATTGTCGTGCTTTGCTTGAGACACACCTTATTAAAACTTTGGTTTATCATTTTGCGAGGTTGTGTAGGTAGATCTGTTCCCTTGTCTTGTATTAAAAACGTTTGTGTGCCTGTCTTTGTAGGTCTAGGTACCTATGTAACTACCTTTTACTTGTTATTTCATTTGTTTTTTTTTCTTTTCTTTCCTTGTTATCGTCACAGATAAATGCTTTTTTAACCAACTAAAAAAACGGAGGAGGTTCTCAAGTCGACGCGTATGTTTTTTTTAATGTATGACCACGCATAACTTTTTATAGAGTAGTCCGATTTTGATCATTCATTTTTTATTGGAAAGGTATGCTAAGGATATAGTCGGCGCCAAACTTAATTAATTACGTAAAACGTAACGCGCGGCGCGGGCGCGGTGCGGCGCGACACATTGTTGATTCATTTTTTGGGCGCGCGCCGACTCGAAATTACTTAGGTATACTTACATTAGTATAAGGAAATAGTTATTAAAGTTAAATAAGAAAGGTTTATTATTTTTTGTTTTCCAGTTTTTCAGCGGTTTAGTTTTTGGTTAAAAAGTTTTGAATACTTTAAATAACATTAAATAAGTAAATTAAACTACAGGTACTAAAAATAATATAAAAAACGTCATACATATTCTTCCGTCCGAATATTATAATCTTGACATGCAACCATTGCCGTTCCTATGTATAGTAATCCGTGAATAGTAGTTTCAAGCACGTGGTATAATATCTGAAAATAGTAAATAAGGAATAATAATATAGATAAATTACAATTACGACGCAAGAGGCTTAACACCTTCATAATAGGGCTCATTCCAAACAAGCGTGACCTAAGATGCAATGCTTTGTGATAGGTATGTAATGTTCCATACAATTTCTATGATGCGCCACAACATTGAGTCAATGTATGCCATTCGAACATTTACAGGGAAATACTCTGTTATTTTTAAAAACTGATGTTTCTTATGTGTTCGTAGAATCATGATACCGCCGATCACCACTTTGCGTCAAATTGCATGATGCATGAACTCAATTTTATGGCGAATGACGTTTCATGGAATAATGTAATTTTTTATTTTTGCAAAATTTTATGATTTGGCTTGGTAAGCTACTTTGTGAAAAGTGTTTCCGTTATGAAATAGAGCCGATTAAGACCACTTTGTTTTTTTTACAAGTTAATTTTCTAGACTGAGTATTCCTTTTATCAAAAATTCGAAAATGCAAAGGTATTTTTTTCTTTAAAATAACCTATAGTTTCCTAATAATAAAACCTTCTAACTATAAAAAAAGGTGGCTGCTCTCAATGAGGTAAAATTTTGCCCCACCACACAGGGTGGAAAGAGGGCAAAATTTGACCATCGGGGTGATTGACTAACTCTGTTGCAAAAAGAAATGATTGACACCGATCCTGTTTTTACAAACTTTGACATTTCATCCATCGAAATTCAAGGAACATCAATTGACAAACTGTCAGTTTGTTAAAACAGGATCGGTGTCAATCATTTCTGTTTGCAACAGAGTTCGCGGATCACCCCACTGATCATGATGATTTAATTAATTTGGACACCATTTTTTTCATCTTGAACGACGGTTGTCAATTTTATTAAATTTTATTTTCTAGTGTTTTTCTAATGTATGTCGTTTAATATTCATGGTATTATAACCGATAAATGTTAGTTATAAGACACAAGTATTACTGAAATGGAATAAAAGAAGATTGAACGGGAATTCTCTCATGAAGAAAATTGTGCGCCGATCCTCTTTTGTTATAGTCGCCATGGCTATAGCAGAAAACAGGACCTGACCGAAGACTGGACGACTGGACTTATATGCCGTACTACGTTGATACTGGCGAAATTGTGGATAACTATCCCAGAAGCCATTTAATAAAGAAGTGAAGAGAATTAATTTCTGGTAAATTTATTTTTCTTATTATATATTATTAAAATATTCTCTTTGATATTATTAAAATATTCACTGTCCCAAATTTACTTATGTTTTGAGCCAAAAAATATGCTTTTCAAGTAGGTTGGTAGGTTTCTTAAAGTTTTAGGCGTGATATTATATGAAAATACAGGAGTGAAGAACAAAAATTGGCGCTTACTGGAAACAATGTGTTTTAGAATGCAAAATAATTTTATATTTTACACTAGCCAAAAATCCGTACTACATTAAAAAATATAAGTAGGTAGGTATAGATTTGTAAGTAGAGTAAAAACATCGATAAATGAAAGTCGACATAAAAATGGAACTTCACTAGTTCATCACAGAAGCGCATTTGAGAACAAAAAGGTTATCACTCCAAAAGTTGTTAAATTTTTGAGATCCGTCAGGTCATCTACTGTTTTATGTACTAGGTCTGGGTTTACTACGCTTTGCCAAAACTTATTTAAAATTGTTTCATTTCACCTATGACGACTCACAAAATGATTATTTAAAAAAGTAAGCGAAGTATATTACATCTTTGGTTCATTTCACCTCAAGTTAATAATGCAATGGTACATTTCAACTAGATGTCATTTGATACAGATTCATTTTACCAACTTCACACTTCAAATAAACTTTATTTTAGTTTGGTACTGCTACTAGTAAGAAAATTGAATTGTTCCGTTTGCACCGCGTTCCCGTTAGCCCGCGCTTCATAGGCCCGCGCTCCTTAGAACCGCGCTCATCATAGCACCGCGCTTCTTGTCCCCGCGGCTTCTTATCCTCGCGCCTCATATCAGTGGGCATCTTATCCGTGAGCCCTTTGAAGTCGGGGCTTGCTTTTCCTCGCGGAGTACATTCAGACTCAATAATTATAATGTTTTATGTGAGGTAAGATGGACGGTAGACATTTTCAGATAAGTTTCTGACCATAAAGTACCAGGAGCTCATAACACGATAGGCTGTGGAAGTGATACTTTTACTAAGAAAAGCTTTTTATTCCAACCAGTAACCTCTTGGCCGGCTATGTTCTCCTGGTATTTCATGTCGAGTACTCTACATCAAAGGAATCCGCAAAAAGTTCACCAAAATTTACCAGAACTACCAGGGCAATATAAGTCGTAAGGAGTAAACCGGTGAGCCCTTTGAAATTGGGGGCTTACTTTCTGAGGTAAGATGGTGGATGGTAGAAGTTTTTGAGCCTAAAGTACCAGGAGAATATAACTTTCTAGGCTATGCATATATAATACAACAGTATATAGACCTACTTTCGTACAGTAGTCCGACGCCTTTGATCTCGCGGTAAATGCCGATAAGTGACACAAAAATGTAGGAAGGCAAGGGTTGTCACAAGTAGGCAAACATTGTGTACCTTCCTTTTGTGTCGCAATTAAATAAATTCTTGTCTTGTTCTTGTTTTTCTTCTTATTCTTGCTCTCGTTCTTGTTTGTGGTTAGGATCCACTTAATCATCAAAGCATTAAATTAACTACCTATCATTATGTTAGTTAGATAGGTACCAAAAAAATATTCCAACGAATTGTGAACCTCCTCCTTTTTGAAGTCGGTTAATGAAGTCGGCTTAAAATGTAAAATCATAATAAAAGCATAGGTCTTTAAAGAAATGATGAACATGTAGATGGCATCAGAACTACCAGGGCAGTATAAATCATAAGGAGATATTTTCTTAAATATAGAGACTCTTGTCAAACAATACACAGCCATTTTCATGGAAATCACAAATAAAAGAATAATTAGTAATTTATGCAAATCAAAATTCATTGGGTACATAGTACCTACTAAGATTTGTATTCTATTTCATAAAAAGTTTTTATTTCCAGTATTTTTTCTACATCGCGCTAGCCCTGAAAATTATGTCCCGAGTTGCATACATTTGAATGTATGTCACTCGAACCAGATCTCTTGCGTCTCGACCCACCCCGCACGATTGCCCTGTCTAGACGCATTCGTTGAACGACTGTATGGATATTTATGCTGTGATTTTATTAAGAAAAGCTTTTTATTCCAACCAGTAGCCTGATCAACTATGTTCTCCTGGTATTTCATGTCTCTGTACTCTCATCAAGGGTATGTGCAAGAATAGCGAAATTTATCTAAACTATCAGGGCAATACAAGTCGCAAGGAGGAACGGTGAGCCCTTCTTTGAAAGTTGGGGCTTCCTATTTGAGGATGGAGGATGGTCAATTTCTGACCATAAAGTACCAGGAGATTATAAGTTCATAGGCTATGAAAACGATAATTTTTCTACAGTTTAGGGCCTGCGCACAATGGCGGACAGGACGGCAGAAAATTAATTTATCAATTGTTATACGCACACGTTTTTACCTAGCAACAGTTACAATTAACGACGAATGTGAGTACCTAGTCAAACATAACAAGGTTTTTAGGTACAACAATTACAAAAATGTATTTACATGTGTTCATTAAATAAATAATAAAAAAAAATCTAATAATTATCCAATCGAAAAAACTATATATTTTCACTGCTCGGTGATCGGCCTCGGAGCACGCTGAAGGATACCGCGGGGGGAGGCGCCGCTATGCACCGGTATGTGCCCGCATTGGGCTGGATGCATCTCATCATCAAAAATTGATATTAGCACTAAACCCACAATCCACCATCATGAAACGAAACCCACAACACACTCTTTCAAAAGCAACTGTTCGACTGCGTAGTCTTTAGTGACTAAATCGATCAAATCCCGGCGAGCGGTGGCTACTCGGTGGATACCGCGGCGTACCGCCGAATGCTCCGGCAAGCTGGCAGACGCTTGCGGAATCGCAATGCATTTTACTTGACAGTGTGCGCTGGCGGATAGAAATCTCCTCTCCCGGCGCACAGTAGTTTGTCTCCATACAAGAGGTTGGACATAGGATAATAAAAAAACCAAAGTCGTTATTTCAAAAAACTAAATATGCCATCACATTTGTCTGTAATACAGCAACAAATTATACTATATTCATTTTTTTAATTGGACTTATAGTCTAGGAGATAGCGTAGTAAAACTGTTTTTCTTGTATGAAAAGCAACTTATAAATGTCAATATCTTCCCATTTTGGCCAATTTTCGTTTTGAGATTTTATACTCATAATCTAACTATGTTAAGCTATATTTTCTCCAAAGACACATGCTGCTACTTTTGTGCACTTTTTGAGATATAACGAAAAACATAAAAAAAATATTTGGTTTAACGGTATGTTTTGAAAGAACGAAAATGTCTCATAATAAGTGGCTTGCCTTGTTAAAAAATAATAAAAATCTTCAGCAGACATAAAAAGGCGAACACACTTATTTGTCTTTTTACAAATAAGTGTGTTCGCCTTTTTACGAAGTGGTTAAGTATTTTTTTTTATCAAAACAGTTAAATAGTCAGCATTTTTATTTAGCTATACTTCGTCTGTCTACAGAGGAGTGTTTTCTTATCTTCTTAACAAGTAAAAAAACTAAAAAATATTTTTAATTATGTTTTAATAACAAAATAATCTAATAATACATTCCACAAAATAATATAATATTACAATATGAACTGACAATACCATCATTAATAGCTTGTCGCTTAAATATTACATTAAGATTTATTATCATAACGTACACGAAAATGCTAGAATATTTACATTCCAATGTTAGTAGCTGGATGTTTGGTAAGCTATTTTACAAATCACCTAATTAAATACAAAAACAGGGCTATAAAATAAAATATTATTACTTATATAAAATTTAAACGATCACAATGAATAATATACAAAATCATAATGTTTAGTTAATCTAAGGTTCTTAAACTAATAATTTGTTGCTGTATTGCAGACAGATGTGATGGCATATTTAGTTTTTTGAAATAACGACTGTTTTTTTTATTATCCTATGTCCAACCTCTTGTATGGAGACAAACTACTGTGCGGCGTCCGCCATCATTCCAAACCTATTCATTCTCCTGGTTAGCTATGTTCTCCTGGTATTTGATGTCGAGTAACGAAAGACAGCGAATCCGAACTACCAGGGCAGTATAAATCGTAAGGAGATATTTTATCATAGAGTCTTGTCAAACAATATACAACCATGTACAAAACCACACACACATGCATACAGTTTATCAAACTTGGTATTGTCTAATTGATAGATGTCAAAGTCGAGAACTAGTGATTGTAGCATCATATCATAACACTACGATTTTTTTATCGATATTATTGACACCACAAATAACTATATATGTAACGATTTTTGGTTATAGATTAAAACAACTGATATCTTTTATTATTAAACTACGATTATACAAATAGACTGTGTTTTATTACGATGTATCGTTTAATCTAAAACAGCAAATCTCAATGCCTTAACAAAAAAAGTACCATCGAGTTAGCCGACAGGCAGCGGCGCGAGGCGTCGCGTCGGGGCGTCGGCGTCGGTCGTCTTCGGTCGCAGCTTTAACATAATTTTTAAAACATAAAAATAATATTTTTGTTAATAAATGATCTGACCATGAACGAGAATAAATTAATTAATAGGCGCCTAGCTAGTACTTTAACCTACCTATTGTGATCTGAAAAACCCGGGATCAACATCATAACGTGCCTTTGCCGAAGGACAGAAGCGCTTAGATTTAAGTGCCAAAATCATTCACCCATTCAAGTAGTAATAACCAGGCGGAATTATACTTAGCCAAGATGATCTGTTAAAAACATTAAACTAATCCACGCCATGAGCGCGTGATGATGAATTCTGATTTCAGACTACATAAACTGAGAAGTATATTCGATGATCGGTTTTTGTTGTTAAATCGCATAACCAAGAATTCGATTGCTGCAATCACTACTTCCTTCAGTGTTGCCGGTGGGGACTTTTCGTCCGTTTCCGGACTTCATTTAATTTCAGCCGAATTTTTATCCCCTTAGGTTATTAGCTAGTAACGCATTTGGTAACATTTTTGACAAAATTTTTAATGAATTTAGCATTATTTTCCAATTAATTCTGTCAGATCAATTAAAAATTGTAAATACAAATAATACAATGAACTTATGTTTGTCTCGGGTCTGGGTGTTTTCTATGTATGATATGTATGTATTTACAAATATATATTATTATATATTATTAGTGTATCAATCATGTGGTTCCCATAATACAAGCTCTGCTTAGTTTGGGGCTACATGATGCTGTGTGATAATGTTCAGCATTATTTATTTATTTATTTTATCCATTTGTATGATATCTGTTTACCTACTAGGGCATCGCTAATATAGGAAAGTCATGCAATGTAATGTTACGAAAAATTATCGGATTATAAAACGAACCTTTATGCTTTTGGTTTGGACTGTTGTTGTTATGACCGTTGGTAACATTGAGTTTAAAAGTTATATTTGGACAGACCATAGCAACAATAAACAAATCGACGATGCATCAGCCTCTGACACCAGTCATAAGTTGTGATCTAAAGTACTAGGCAATCAGAAAACAGCAAGAGGTAAAAATGACAACTGATTTCAGTTTCTAATGTACCTATGTAATGTCAGAGCAAAGAGGACAATACCATGATTAAAGAGGTACTATAGATAAATGGATTACATACTGCTTAAACCTATTGAATATCTTCGCGTACCATCAGACGATGTGTGAAAAATGTCTATCACTGATCACATCACATCATCACAAATATTATTACAAATGCGAACATTTGAGTGTGTGAGAGAGAGAGAGAGTACGTTTGTTCTTACTCTGTCAAGTCTAAACGGATTTGGATGAAACTTGGGCTTGCATTTTGAAGTAGGGTGGAACATTTTTTTTTTATTATAAATAGGCTTACGTTTTTATTATTTTTTAGATAAGTTTCTGACCATAAAGTACCAGGAGATTAACTCGATAGGCTATGAAAATGAAAATTTTTACTAGGAAAACCATTTTATTCCAACCAGTAGCCTCCTGGTCAGCTATGTTAGCTACATAAGCTAGCATAAGACACAGAGATCTTACATTTTGAACCAGTAGGTAGGTATAATTATAGACTGGTCTGAATCCCATCATAATCATCATTCGCCCTTAGCAGTCTACTGCTAAACATAGGCCTCCCCTAATGAGCGCGATTGCGCCCTGTACTGACCTAAACGCATACAGCTTCTACCAGCAACCTTACGCAGATCGTCACTCCACCTGACCGGGGGGGCGGCTACACTACGTTCACCGAAATGCGGTCTGCGCTCGAGAACTCGTTTACCCTAACGGTCATCGTTTCTTCGGCAGATGGCAGCCTGCCACTTCAGCTTACTAAATTCTCTAATCTGCATATTTTAAAAGTAACCAGAAGTACCAGGATAGCATAAGTCACGTTACTAGTATAAATAACACAAAAAAGTTTCTATGCAACAAACTCTTTGGCATAAATTAGGGAAGAGTTTGGCTAAGCGTATTTGGCAAAAATAAACTTCAAAATGCCAAATTTGCACTAATTTAGACCATATGTCGCTTGAAAAGTGTTTAAAGTCTACGCAATTGACAGCGTGCGCCACGTTTTGGTGCAGACACTTTTCCGCATTTGAGGCTCTAGTAATTTTCTGCGATGGCTGTGGATTATTTCAATAAATACAAGAAAGTATTTAATTCAGAAGTACCAGGGTAGCACAGAAACAAGAAGCTTTCACCTCATGAGTTCATTTAAAGTGCATAACAACATAAACAATATTAATTTCATGCTAATCCAGATGGAGCGATTTATGATATATTTATATTTATTTACGCGACGCCCTGTTAAGCTATTGCATAGCTTCTATCGAGGGCCTTGAGCGCGGGGACCGAATCCAGAAATTCCGTAACGAAAAAAAACCTCACGCTCCCCACTCCGACGGACACGGAGGTGTGGCTTGAAGGCCGTGCATTGTCTAACGTCGTTTCTTTTCGGCAGTCTTCGACACGGTGTTTGTGTGCGTGCAACTAGACGTATTGTACGACTCTACGAAGCTCGTTTATTAATAAAAGAAAAAAAATTGTTTTCTTATCGGTCAACACGCTCAAAAAGTGTAAGTTGAATTAATATCAAAGAAAAAGAAATACTGCATAAATAAAATAAATAAATAATTATAATTGCATAAGTTGATACAAAATGCTATGCAATAGCTTTACCGCGGCAGTCCCCGAGTACCACACGTCTTTTTTTTTATTAAGAACTAGCTTCTGTCCGCTACTTCGATTGCTTAGTAAATGAATAAACAGCCTATGATAAAATCTATTTATTTTCCAAGTTTCATCCAAATCCGTTTAGACGTTACAGAGTAGGAACAAACACGCTTCAAACACACTAATTCGCATTTATAATATTATTTGTAATTAGGTGATGTGATTGGCTTGCGTTTGACCACATCTCGTCTGATGGTAAGCGAAGATGTTCCTAATAACAGAAAAAAGTTTCTAAGCAAACTCTTTGGTTCAATTAGCTATATGGACTATGTAATGCAATACCTCTTTAATCGTGGTCTTGTCCTCTTGACGTTATTTTTTGCTCTGACATTATAAAATCGGAAACAGTTACCATTTTTACCTCCTGCTGTATTCTGATTGCCTAGTACTTTTAGATTTCAACTATATAGATGATATGCATCAATATATTGTTACTATGCATGTGTGTGTGGTTGAATAGTAGCATCTACAGAAGCTTCACTCCGCAAAAACATTTAAATAAATTGCGACTTTAGCAGCGACGCAATAAAGTATTATTCAGCTCACACCGCGCTCAGTATCAATATTTATTTATTACCTACACCTTGCATCCCTTTCTATCGTGTAACTCTATCGTTACTGACGCGATCTCTTTGTGACTTATGCTACCCTGGTACTTCAGGAAGAAAATGTTAACTAGCCTGACCGGAATTCAGCGGCTAAGGTTTGGAAAACCGTGCAACCGGTCAGACTAGTAGGAATACCCGAGTAAAAATTCAACGTGTCCTAGTAGTCCGACTACGCAATCGGACTACGAGGATTTTTTTTTGGCATTTCTTTCCCAGTACTCCGATAGTCGGACTACCAGGCATAAACGCAGTCAATTTATAATTATAAGAATAAATTTCGTCTTAAGTAATTTATTTTTCACATTTTTAAATTATGAATCTTACAAATGCTCTGAATATTTACTCATACGGCTGATCTCTACTTTTTTATGTCCATACATCATTTGCTAGAAAGGGATGCATACTTAATCTCAATGCGATTTCTGCGACTGCGTACCACGGCATTTGTATGAACCTGCATAGAAATTTGTTCGAGCACCCTGGTTCAATAAACTTTTTGAAGTCGCATTGTTATATGTATGCATCCCTTTCTAACTGATGATATTGGACATAAGAAAGTAGAGATCAGCCGTATTGAATTTTAAGACTATCTAGTTCTCTTCTAAATCTGTGGTGATTACTGTATTTTGACACATGAGAGGAGTTTTGCATCTCTTTTCATTTATCTCGATGTTTCATATATATACCTATAGAGTTATATTCTCCTGGTACTTTAGGCTCAGAAACTTCTACCATCCACCATCTTACCTCAGAAAGTAAGCCCCCAATTTCAAAGGGCTCACCGGTTTACTCCTTACGACTTATATTGCCCTGGTAGTTCTGGTAAATTTTGGTGAACTTTTTGCGGATTCCTTTGATGTAGAGTACTCGACATGAAATACCAGGAGAACATAGCCGGCCAAGAGGTTACTGGTTGGAATAAAAAGCTTTTCTTAGTAAAAGTATCACTTCCACAGCCTATCGTGTTATGAGCTCCTGGTACTTTATGGTCAGAAACTTATCTGAAAATGTCTACCGTCCATCTTACCTCACATAAAACATTATAATTATTGAGTCTGAATGTACTCCGCGAGGAAAAGCAAGCCCCGACTTCAAAGGGCTCACGGATAAGATGCCCACTGATATGAGGCGCGAGGATAAGAAACCGCGGGGACAAGAAGCGCGGTGCTATGATGAGCGCGGTTCTAAGGAGCGCGGGCCTATGAAGCGCGGGCTAACGGGAACGCGGTGCAAACGGAACAATTCAGAAAATTTAACAATTTAAAATATGTTTTGGCAAAACGTAGTGAACCTACTAAATCTATGGTTTGAACACCAGTGACGGAAATGCTAAAGAGCAATAGTAAGTAATTGGTAATGTAGTATTTCTAATACCCAATTTTTTTCTTATTCATTCATCCTACTACTTCGAATTCGAATCGTTGGTAAGAATGTACCTAGATTATGAATGTGGACATGCAAGCGACAAAAATAAGGTTGGATGGTACGGAAGATGACATGAGTAAGAAAGGGTTGGGTCATCGAGTGTGAGTGAATTGGAAGGAAAGACAACATGGTTTACTGACCCCATATTACGATGGATAACTACAGGAAGAAAATGTAAAAGAGTGGAGCTGAGGATTAATCACTACATAGTATAAAACAAAATCGCTTCCCGTTGCATGTATACCCCCCCGCCCCCCTACATATGGGTAGGTATGCTTAGATCTTTTTCGCAACGGATTTTGATGCGGTTTTTTAAAATAGATAGTGTGATTCAAGAGGAAGGTTTATACTATGTATAACTTGCACCCGTGCAAAGCCAGGGCTGGTCACTAGTATTTCATAATATATTTTATATAAGAGAAGGCCTTTTTCTGTAATCAATGCATAGCCTAAACGTTGTTAAATAAAGATTTATTCTATTCTATTCTATTCTATTCCTAAACCACTACCATAAATAGCTGAATAATCTTTATTTTATTTAACCACCGAATAAGAAGGGATTTTTGGAATCAACCCAAAATATTTACTTAATAACTTTAACTTTTCCCAGAGACTAATGAAAATAAATAAATAGGTGTTTTTACATACCTGAAGCGCTTAATTAACTAATTTTAATGAATTTTGGCCATAGATGGATGGCCTCTCTTCTACTCAAAGGTAAAATAAAAAGGAAAACTCTTAAAGGCTGGGCTTAAGGTCGACTCTGTACATATTTTTTGCCATACTCTTTGTATTAATTATTTCTGTGTACAATAAGGAATGACAGAATTACATATGGGACCTTGGAGAAGGACTTGCTGCTTGTGGTAGCGAAAATAAAACTTACAGAGGGTGAGATAGGGTATGAAAGCTTCCATGGGTAACCAATCATATCTCAATTCAGGCATGTATAATTAACCAGCTGTTGACTTGGTGACGACGGAAACAGGAGCCATTCCCGTTCCCGGAAACAAAAAAGGAAGTGAGAGCAAGAACGGGAACAGGAACGGGTACTGGTAAATAATGTAGGAATATATAGTTACTTATTATTCCGTTCATATTTAGGGTTCCGTGTCAAATTTCCATGTTTGGGAAACATTTTACGTGAAAAAACATAACTATAGAAAGCGTATAAACGCAAACAAAGCTGCGAGTGGGTCAGTTAGTTATGAATATTAATACTCAGCTCCTTTTTTTAAGAATATAATATTACCGCTTCTTGAAATAAATCCTTTAACATGTCATAAGCATGTATAATTTCTTCGTAGATGTGATACATTTTATCAGCGTAAACTTCATCTTGGATATTCTCTTCACAATCCAAATGTTTTATTTTTTTAATCCAAATTTCAATAAATTTCGTCAAAAGGTTGATGTAAGTCAATGCGTGGATAATATTCAAGTCCAAATTGGCAAATATAATATCACACAGAACGTCTTTTATAAGGTCTACTACTGCAAACTGTGGGAAAACTTTGACATAAAAATATATGTGAGAGAAGAGGAAATAAGATAAATACGCCAAGATTAAACACCAATAAAAGATTATATTGCTTTTAAAATCATCGTATGCCGCCAAAGATTCAAAAATATTATTTACTTTGACGACAAATCGTACATAACGGTCACTGCGCACGATAATGAGAACAAAGTTATATATCAATGCAAAACTGTAAAGTATAAAGTCAAAAATTTTCATATAAAACAACATTAAAAAGTACGCTATTTCCGTAAGACCACTCACTACAGCACCCAAATCATGATAAAACTTTATTCCACTGATTCCTAGGAAATAAATTACTCCAATAGCTGCAATTAAATTTAAGAAAACTCCGTTAGGCAATATAAACTTATTACGAATGCAAAATTTCGGACCAAGTATAAAACACTGCTTGACATGTAGAGGGAAAATAATCATTAGAAATGTTTTATCGAGTTTATTGTTGAGTAGTATTTCTTTGTTCTGAAGTGTATTTAAAACGTTAATTTTTTTGTCGAACTTATTTTTTAAACGCTCCATTTCTTCGAGTTTTGTGTTATGAGTGAGAATAATTTAAAAAAGGTGCTGTTAAGTACCTACTTGAAAAGGTCACCAAATACATTTTCATTCACATCAAGATAAGGCTATTGTGACATTACTTTTGAGTTACTTAGATTTAAAAGCTTATTTATATTACATAACAAGGCATAATGCTGGTACACTCAAGGTCATTACAAGGGTCTACCTACAAGGTATTAAAGTAGATTACAATACTATAAAGGTTGCGTAATCCTTTCTGTAATTTTGGTGTGACGGAGTAATAAATTACTCACATCAACCGATACCCGTTGCACTGAGTTCTGGAAGACGAAGTGTAGGAAGAACCCCCACCAGATGGACCGGCAAAATTGTTTAGATTGCAGGAAATCGGAGAACGAAAAGTCCTTGAGGTCGTTTTTCGAAATCTTTGGTGAGCATAGGTCTCCCATGTTCAGCATTGGACTTCTATAGGTTGTTCATGATATCCAAAAAATCACATCCATACGATAAAATTATACACCACATAATCCTTTCATTCAAACATCCGTCTTAATTATATTTTTATACATATTAACCTATATTTTACCTTCACGAAACTAATTTTATCCTTGCACATGACAAATACTTATATAAGATAGTCAGCATCATCATCTTTGTAGTGTATTGAAACGACAGAGTCTGGTTAACAACTAACTTTTATTCAAAGACGGTACTTTTTGGAAATATACTTATAATCTACCCACAACATCTTCCCCTTTTACAATGATAAATTAACATACTTATAATCTTCCCACAACATCTTCCCCTTTTACAATGATAAATTAACATACTTATAATCTTCCCACAACATCTTCCCCTTTTACAATGATAAATTAACATACTTATAATCTTCCCACAACATCTTCCCCTTTTACAATGATAAATTAACAGCTATGAACTAAGGCATAAACTTTATACATACGTGCTACTTAGGCGCACTGATATACCTACTATTTTACATTGTTTATTTTGTCACCGTACTGCGACTGCGAGTGCGTGGAGGTGAATAATTTTCAAAACGTTCACCTAGCTCTCTACTAGCTTCGTACTTATCTCCCTCTTAACCCGAGATACATGTATCATCTTCTTATAAAACAATAGGACTTTTTTGTGTAAACTGATTACCAACAGTACTCTTAATTAAATGCCGTCGGTTGCGTCGATAAATACCTATCTTGTTCTTTACCACATAAGAACGTGGAGTGGACGCTTTTCCAACAACTTTACCTCGGATTCTTCTATCATTATTTTCTAACATGATTACGTCATCGCCGACATTTAATTCAGGTAACGCTTTACAATGTTGATCATAATATTTCTTATTATTATTTTGCTTATTTACCAACATTTAATGCTGAAACTTGTAGTTTACACTATCATTTTGTTTTAACAAATCAGGATGAACGGGTAATCGACAGTTCAGTCGTCTTCCCATCATTAGCTGTGCAGGAGAATTCAATTTATCTCAAGGCGTATTTCTGTAACTCAATAAGTTTAAATAAAAATCCGTGTCACTGTCTATAGACTTTTTAAATATTTTTTTACAGTCTGTACAGCCCTTTCACTTTTTCCATTAGATTGGGCATAATATGGCGATGAAGTTATATGGTTGAAATTCCACTCATTTGCAAACTTTTTAAAGTTATAACACGAAAATTGTGGACCATTATCACTAATAACAGTATCAGGGATACCATATCGAGCAAAAATTTCTTTCATCGCCATCATTACAGACCTTGCAGACATATCTCTTAAATAACTCACCTCAACAAAGCCAGAAAAATAATCTACCATTATTAAATATATTTTCTAGCCATATTCAAATAAATCAGTTCCTATTTTATACCATGGCAAGTCCGGTATCGGTACCGGTATCATTGGCTCTTTACTTTGTTTGTTTGAATTCTCCTGACAAACTTTACATTGTTTTGATTGTTTTACATAATTTTCTATGTCTTTAGTTATACCTGGCCAAAACAATACTTCACGCGCGCGTCTTTTACATCGGTCGATTCCCTGGTGCCCATCATGAATTAATTTTAACATTTCATTTCTTAGTAATTCTGGAAACAATACCTGTTTGTTTTTAAAAATAACACTATCCACACGATAAAATTCATCTCGCATAGACCAATAATACCATAAATCATTTTGAACATTATATTTATGATTGGGCCAACCTTGATTTATATATACAAGCAATTGTTTTAAATTTTTATCTTTAACAGTCTCCGGTTTTACCAAAGTAAGTTTGCTTCGAGATATTGACCCTCAATGACCATTTTTAATTGATTTAATATTGCCCGACTAATTTTATCATCGTATAAATCCGACAGAAGCGCGCGTGACAACGTATCAGGTATATACATAAGCTTTCCCAGCTTATAAATAATAGACAAATCATAACCTTGAAGTTTTAACATCATCCGCTGTAAGCGTGCTGGGATCGAATCTAAAGGCTTGTTAAAAATACTCTCGAGTGGCTTATGATCTGATTCAATAACCACCCCAGTTTTTCCATAGATATATTGGTGAAACTTATCACACGCAAAAACTATAACAAGTAATTCTTCTTCGATCTGTGCGTACCTAACTTGTGTATCTGTAAGACTACGCGAGGCGTACTCGACCGGACAGTTTGCTTTAAATTGGCTATAACTTTTGAACCTTTGAAGTACAAAACACCAATTTTGGAGTACAAAATAGTAAATTTTTTTTGAGCCTATTCATGATCTTAATTCCTATAAATCTCTCGTGGTCGTGCTGGGTAGTACCTTCCTGGCACGACCAAAGTCACTATGCTGTATCTTCAAAACTATAAGGGTACATTTTTTTTCTTCCAGGGTACAAAATAGTACATTATTTCATGAATTTGTACCACAAAGAAATTACTAAAAGCTTCCATGGTCGTGCTGGGTAGTATCACACCATTCTTGAGGATGTCGTCGGTCCATCTGAAGGTTTTCCAATACTTGGTCTTCCAGAACATGATTGCAATTTTATAACCTTTATCACCAAAGGCCAAACAAAGGTTATCGGATCTACGCGCTATGCCTATGGCATGCCTAGGTACTGCTATTTCAACTCAAGCCCTATCACGTAGAGACTACGAGCATAGTCTCTCTCTGTAGTCCCAATAGCTTCGACAATTAAAAAAACAAAATAATACTTACATAATTATGTACTCCACTTGACTTATGCTTCAGAAAGTTAAAGGTGAAAGCGAGAAAGAAGTTTTATTTTTTATTTGCTACGTACGTAAGTAAGCGAAGCGCGTTTCACAAACAACCTACACATTATGGTCAGAGCCTTGACTGGACATTGTCGCCTTAACAAGCACATGTTTAAGTTAAGGCTTTGCGACACTCCAACTTGCAGGTTCTGCAAAGAAGCGGATGAATCGCCCCTTCATCTGCTCTGAGAGAGTGGGCCACTACCGCACAAACGTAGCGCTATTCTGGGCAAAATCAGTTTAAACTCAGAGGAGCTACGAAATTTCATACCCAAAAAGTTTCAGTCAGTATGATGTCACAGTAGTGAACTATGAACGTCCCGCTTAAGTGGTGACGTAAAATAAAAGTGGCGATCACAATAGGTCTTTAATTATGGTCGCAGCGATATGAAATCCATGTAATCAATAATTATAAGAATAATAAGTAAGCGAAGTAAAGGAAGAGCTTCAAGATTTATTAGGTAATAAAAAACGTATAAAACATTTATGATTTATTTAAATTCATACATAAATGGCAAACAATAATACCAACTAAACTAATTCCGAAAGTGACCAAAAATATTTAGTCACACAAATACCTACAGGTTAATGGCAACCTTTGGTTGATCCAGTGTATTTTAATCCTATGTATTTAAATACGCTTTTTAATATAAATTGCTTTGGCGATAAGACCGCCCGTTTATACCTAATTTAATTGTAAAATTACCTGAAAATTGTTGAATTTTTTGTACAATGAAGATCTTTCTTTTTTATCTCTCTCTATATTTTTTAAATAAAATAAGCTCGCTGCTTACTTATTGACTAAATAAATAAGCCTGAATATTTAATTATTATACCTCTTTGAATGTAGATTTGTACATAAAATATATCTATATCTATTTTATCTATCTATATCAAACAAAGGTCCATCAATATATAGATAAAAAAATTATTCATATTATTTAATAATATTATAATTGTCGCTTTTAGCGATAAGACCGCCCATTGTACCTTTTTTTTATTTGCAAATTTTCCTGCTAATTGTTGTTTTTTTTTGGTATACTATAAAGAATCTATCTATCTTTATTCTAAATCTTTTGAAGGAGATAGTCATAATAATAATAGTCATAATACATAGTCATTAATTCCAATAATTATATGTGAAAATTACCCTACACTAAAATATAAGAAGAATTTATGAGAAGACAGAGGTTGCTTATAATTTTGAATAAGTCTTGTGCCTTTGCACGACTAATGTACAAAATTTCCAACACGAATTTTGACCAACACAAACGTTGAAAATGTTTCATTAATATAAGCACAACTCAGTAAAAGTTACGTACATATTGTAACCTATCTAGAATATAAAAACATAGACTGCTCAAACATAACCCTTCCTTTTGCATTCGCCGTAATTAATAGTATAAAAGGGTCATGTTACTGGTGCACTGGTGAGTAAGCTTGGAAAACAGATTCTTAGTATTATTTGCATAACATAGATGCAGCGCTGAATTTCAGCAAGTGGACTATTAGTTCTTGGCTCTCTCTTTGGTTCTTAAAGCTATGAAATACAAAAGAGCGAATTGTAACAACACCATGGTGTACGTGTTTATCAAATCCACCGTCTTCAGCATTATTGTTGCGTCGACTTCGTAGAGGCCACATACTTCCATCTTACGGAAACTAGAACGATTTATTCTTTGGATGTTCTTCCCGCTCTTCAAAGCACCTGAAATGAGATAATTTCGCTACACAAATTTAAAATAAAAAGACTGTCTTCTTAGATGGCGCTGACTCATGTAGTGTTACCGTCAGTCATCATCAGAGACTTCTTTTCCAGTAGGACTTGACATTCTCTGGGGACTGACTACTTATTATTATTATTAATTATTATCTCATAAATCTGTAATTTATGAACCGATTTGGAAAATTCATTAATCGTTGTGTAGGATATACTTTCTAATTGGTCCCATATACATTTGCAGTAAAAATACTAACCCTAAGGGTGAGAAAACAGGGAATGAAAACTTTATGGGCTCAAATGTTATTTCTATTACGTTGTGTTATTGTATTTAAATATTTCTTAACCTTTTCATTTAATTTTAAGCGTCATTATTGACTGGTCGTTTGCCCGTTAACGTACAGTCTACATGTAAGTTCTTGATTTTTTTTGGGTTTGAACACAGACGTCAGCTTATTTATTCGTATTTTTCTCAGCAAACCTTACAATTTGATACCCATGATATATGAGTCTGTAAAAATTAACTAGTTCGCCATCTTGGACGGTCCGCCATGTTGGATTTAGAGTGAAGTCATTTTGTTTTTAACCCCCGACGCAAAATCGACGGGTGTTATAAGTTTGACGTACCTGTGTTTGTGTGTGTATCTGTCCCATCGTAGCTCTCGAATGGATGAACCGATTTTGATTTAGATCTTTTTGTTTGAAAGGTGAATTAAACGGAAGTGTTTTTAGCTATGTTTGATGAAAATCGGTCCAAGATGGCTGCCGCCACAAGATAGCGGATTACATATTTGTTTACAATTCCCTAAATATGGGTATCAAATGAAAGGGCTTGATTAGTAGAATACTTACTATACACTATATGACAAATTTCAAATCCAAGATGGCCGCCACCACAAAATGGCGAATTACATATTTTTTTCACAAATCCCTCCAATATGGGTATCAAATCAAAGGGCTTGACAAGTAGGATACTATATACTATAATAGAGCTATCGCAGGATATCCAGCACACTATTAGGTACACTCTTAAAAATGTAAAATAAAAATAAAATAAAAAAATTATAAAACCCCCGACTAAAAAGCAAACATTTAAAAAGTCAAAAATAATACCATCGTTGAGCCATCAAATTCGATTGACTAATTTGCGTCGGGGTACCGCTAAGTTTAATGTAATAAATAAATAGCTAAAAGAAGGAGATAACAAACTCATAGCGCTCCCAGATTTAGGTCGGAAATGCTAGTAAATTAATAAATAGTCAATCGAATTTGATGTGAGCTATCAACGATGGTATTATTTTTGACTTTTTAAATGTTTGCGTTTTGAGACGGGTGTTTTTTTTGTATTCTTCTTAGAAAACCCTTTCATTTGATACCCTTATCATGAGAGTGCAAAAAAAAATAACTAAGTCGCCTTCGCCATCTTGGGCAAATGGGACAATGCAAGTTAAATAAAAGCTTTTTAACCCACTTCAAAAAGGAGGAGGTTCCGAATTCGTCGGAATCTTTTTTATTTTTCGACTTTTTTTATGTATATTCACCGATATCTCCGTCAATTGTGAACCGATTTTCATTTTTTTTTGTTTGAAAGAGTATATATACTTCACAGGTGGTCCCATATAAATTTTACCCTTCAGAGATTGGTACTTTTCCTGCAAAACTCAAAATACCTCATCCTCACTTGTAATTTTCGCCCTGAGTCTTCTCTCATGCGGGCGGTACCTTTAGTTGGTCCGCGCATGGTGCTAGTTTACTTAAAATAACAGTATTATCTCGTTAGTATTAAATATCAAATAAAGTTTATTTTTTGCTTTTTAGACCAAGTGATTTTTTTAAGTCGGTTTAATTTTTTTTTTAATAACTAAAGTATTGCAAATGCTACGAATTTAAGATAGGAAACTCAAGCGCGTTCAGACTTAACAATTTAAAACCCATGTAACTAGATAAGATTTTTTTTTATCGTATCGCAAGTTGGTCGGTAGCAATCAAATGAAGGATCCGACTTACCTTAGTGGTGTGGCACCCCGACCCCCAACGCGACATTATAGCGCAATTTCAACGCGCAAACCATTTTGTGCCATCCATCCCGTAGAGGAAATAGTTAGAACGACGGCCTCTGTGGTGCTCTGGGCGAAGGTCCACCTAAAACGCAGAAGGTTGCGGGTTCAATTCCAGCCGCGAGACAAGTTTTTGCATTGTCTGCAGATATTTATCTCTGATCTAGGTGTTTTCTATGTATAATATGTAAGTATGTAAGTAGTATGTCAGTCATGTGGCTCCCATGGCTGTGTGATAGTGTCCAGCATTATTTATTATTTTTATTAATAAGTATACCCTAAAAGTTTTGGTTACCTTGGGAGTGTCAACGGTGAGAGAGGGTAGTAAATAGAGCAGGTGTTTTGTTTTTTTAATTGCTTTGTTTTTACCTGGTTTGACCATCATCCGAGCGCACATCAGCTGAGCTTTTTCATTGGCGATGTAAAACTTTTCGAGTTCGCAGCCCAATGTAGATTGCAGCAGGCAGTTCTTGAACATCGAGTGGTACAATATTGCACCGATGAATACATACTAGAAACAAATTAATAGACTCGATACCACCACCACCAATAGCCACAGTTCACTGCTGGGCATAGGCCTTACCTATAACAAGAAAGAGAATTTGCCAAATAATTATATAACTTCACGCGGGTTGGGAATCGTGACAGAGCTTTTTGCAGCCGACGCTGCTCGTCAGTGGTGATTTAGCTGTGCCGGTTTTAGGCTACGCTATGCAGCAGTCAGCCGCCGTCAGAGCCCCGTTTGTTTGTTAGCAGGGTGCACCAAGGGCAAGTGAGATTGGCTTTGGTTCCGAAGATGGAGGATAAACTCAATCTCATAGACTAACAACATAACAACTTCAGAGCCCCGTTTGTTTTTTAGCAGGGTGCACCAAGGGCAAGTAAGATTGGCTTTGGTTCCGAAGATGGAGGATGAACTCAACTTCATAGACTAACAACATAACAACTGCAGAATTTTATCACATTCTATAAATATTTTAAAACCGAAACATCTTCATCACCTCACTGGGTAATTGTTCTCCACATAGAGTAGAAGAGCAGAATATCAGCTTAAACAGTGCTGCTAAAACAGTGGATATTCTGGTGAGTCCATGCCATTTTGTAGCATACACCCCGCCATGTATAATTTTAAATTTTTCCCTCTTTTTTGTAAATTATTTATTTTGTTTTGTTGTGTTGCAATAAAATATTATGTCTATGTTTATGTATATGGCTATGTCTACATGTCTATATGTCTATGTGTCTATGTGTCTATATGTTTATATGTCTATATTTCTATATGTCTATATGTATATATGTCTATATGTCCATATCTATAATATGTCTATATGTATAACTATAACGGGGTTCCAATTCGGAGAGAGTATGAATCGATCTTCACGACTGAAATTTGGGTACTTTTTTATTTCAATCGCCTCACGAACCATTCTTTTATAGAAGTGAGGTTCCCTAGATAGAACTTTAGGGTCATGTAACTCAATCCAATCGTTTGGTCTAGAATCTACAATGTGCTCCGCTATAGCCTGGTCTAGAATCCACAATGTGCTCCGCTATAGCCGATTTATTAGTGTGACGATTCTTAACAGACCTAACTAACCCGTTATCCCGTGACCACGATTGTTGCAACACGATCGAAACATCGGGAAAATAACAAAGGTTAACCCGTAAAACAATAATAATTATGTTTGATACTCGTGAAAGTTTAAAAAATACTATGTGTATGTCTTCATGTGAAAAGTGAAATAAAAAATAATAAATGCCAGACATGTATTGAAATGTGTATGTACACTAATATTTGAAATGCGAAAGTTTACGTATGTGTGAGTATGTTTGTTCCCACTCCACTCCGTAACAGCTGAACAAAGCTATTAGTCTATAAATTATGTATAAATATTGGATGTAGATTAGATAATAGAAATCCTGTAAGTACTTTAACTATTGTTAAAAAAATTGGAGAAACTCACATAGTTACCAAAATTAGCAGAAAAGTCTTTATAAGATGCTGCAATTATTCCTATGTATAACAAACTGTGAAATGTACTTTCAAGCATGTGATATAAAACCTGAAACATACATAAATTCATGTAAAATTAAAATTCGCCTCGGCAAACGTAGAGGACGCCCTCCGGCTAGATCAAGCATGCACAAACCTCGGCCCGCGGGCCGCATGCGGCCCTCTGTCAATGTACGTGCAGCCCAGTACCAGTCAGAATACTTAAATTGATAAGAAAATATTATAACGTTAATGTTTTTGAAACTTAATTCAGATGTTTTTATTTTCTGTGGCCCACCTTTAGCTCATAATATGCCCAAGTGGCCCCTGGTCCCAATATGTCTGTGCAACCCTGGGCTAGATGGAGAGACGCCGTAGGTACATAATATAGTCTGTGGACTGACGATCCAGAGAGTACTTTGATATAGCCTGACGATCTGCGATTGGCTGGTAGAAGTTTATTCCTCCTTTCTGAACGGATTGAGCGAAAGGAGAATGCCGAGGACCCGTACCAATTGAGTCAAAACCAAACATATCCCATAAAATTACCTTTAGTTTATAAATCACATTATTTACTTTAGTTTTACATACGACTGGGATTTATAATCACGTAAATCATGTAAATTGGTTTCCGGCGCACGCCGCCACGATACTGCAACAACCCTCATTTTTATTTCTTTAGAGCACAGATATAGAATATAACTAGATGAAGTCTTAAAATTCACTATGTTCTGAACATCAACTCCTACGGCTGATCTCTACTTTCTTTTGTCCAACAATATCATCAGTTAGAAAGAGACGCATACATATATCAATGCGACTTCAAAAGAGATCAAAAAGTTAATCGTACCAGGGCGCTCAAACAAAATTCTATGCAGTTTCATAGAAATGCCCTGGTACGAAGTCACAGCAATCGCATTGAGATAAAGTATGCATCTCTTTCTAGCAAATGATTTATGGACATAAGAAAGAAGAGATCAGCCGTATGAGTTGACGTTCAGAGCATAGTGAATTTTAAGGCATCATCTAGTTGTCTTCCATATCTGTGATTTAGAGAGTAGAATCGACTAAAAAATTATTGGAGATTTTTTTCACGTTTGTATTTAATCAAATAGGTTGTATAAGAAACTTTTTTTCTGTATCTTTAAGCGTTTGATTTGTCCTCGCTAGATTTTAAGTGTTCTGTGGTATTAGGTAGCACTGCAGTCTACCCTACGATAAACAATCGTTGCATCAACTGTTTGCTACTAACCGGTGACGCGAAACCATAATAGTTTGGAAGAGGCATCAGTGGCCTTTTCGTGGTTATGATGAATGTTTTAAAATCTTGGATCTTAGCTTAGATTTCAGCGTCACCAGTAAGTATTAATACTTATTCCAACCATATAGGATGTAAATGCCTATCTACTTTCTCGTCACTATCATTATCTCAACGTACCTAATATAAATTAGAACACTGACCAGTAAAGTACAGGAAGCGTCACTATCTGGTATACCCCTTTTCAAGTATAAATTTAAACTGCTGCTACATTGAGCCTGGTAAGTACCTTTATTAATATTATTTTAAGTAGGTACCATTGGCTTTCTGTTGTCCTGTTTGTCGCGGGACAAATGTTTGCATGTTCTGCAGATATATGTCTCGGGTGTGGGTGTTTTAAATGTACTTTTGATTATGTATGTATTTACAAAAAAATGTATAAAAGAACATCAACGTTATGTTGTATTTTATAGCAGAAAAATAAAATGTTGCCCTAAATGATGGTAAAGTTAAGTATATTTTTATTTTCAGGGAACAAAAAAATACTAGTAAGAGCCGACCGCCAGCATTTTTTGCATCACACACTAAAAAATGGTGCTCAAATGTGCAGTAGAGACATTTTAATTATTATAGTAAGATACATATTTGAATAAACCAATTGAAAATAAAGTAAAGCATTTTTTAAAATTTCATTATCCTATCTTCCTACCAACACGCCGCGCGTCGATATTGTGTTTGACTGTACTCAATATTTCTTGGAGTTGCTGGGAAATAAATTGGTAGGTATTTTACTGCCTAAAATATCTTGGAGTTGATGGGAATCAATGTATGAATTTATAATTTTGAGAACAATGGTTTTGGAGTTGCTGGGAACAACCCGCGCAGCCAATTCAAATTGCCAATTGACTGCGGGTTTTAGTCAAAATTAATTTTGTCTGTAAGTATTCATGATATTGACGGCCTCTGTGGCGCAGTGGGCGAAGGTCCGCCTGAGACGCAGAAGGTTGCGGGTTCGATTCCCGCTGCGGGACAAATGTTTGCATGATCTGTAGATATTTGTTTCGGGTCTGGGTGTTTTCTATGTATGATATGTATGTATTTACAAAAAATATATATATGTGTATTATATCAATCATGTGGTTCCCATAATACAAGCTCTGCTTAGTTTGGGGCTACGTGATGACGTGTGATTACGTAGACAAAAAAAAATAAAAATATCTTTCTTATCCGATATCCTAAATCGATCCTCGATTTGACAAATTTTCATAAAAAGTAAGTACCTAGTTCGACGAGTATAATGCGTTTTGACTGTAACATAGTTGTTAAATAAAGTTATATTCTATTCTTTTATATTAGGTAGGTACTATTAAGGTAATTATTTATTCAAATACGTTACCAGTTTTTGGAACAATTCTTCAAAGGTTCGATAAACACTTATAATATCTTCATAAATTCTACACATCTTCTGATAATATTCTTCATCAAATCTTCCATTTTCATTTGATATGCATTTTTTGATTCTTACCACCCATATATTCAAAAAAGTCGTTATTATGTTGATACAACATATACCGTAAATAACATTGAAGTCAAAATTTATAATTAATGTCTTATATAAAAGGTTACTGATAGAATAATCAGGTACGACTTCGATACTGATATGTGAATGACCGTAAATAATATAAAATAGATAAACAGAAATAAAAATCCAATATTTGATGATGCTGCCAAAATTATAGTTAGTTTGTTTTAGTTGAAGAATTTAAAGATACTATTGAGCTTGCTAATAAAGAGATAGTGGTTATCACTGTATCTTATGACTAGATAAGCGTTGGCTAGTATTCCAGAGCTGTAGAAAATGATGTCAAATACGCTGTTAACATACCACATTATAAAGCCCGCCTTAAAAAAACCGTAATCTTTACTAGCAATAAAGTTAAACAATCTTTGAAAGCTAAGCCAAAGAAAAAGAAATGTTCCAAATAAGGTAGCAATATTGGAAAAGATGCCTTTTGGCGATATATAATCAAACATGATGTTATATTTGGGGAATAAGATGAGGCATTGAGGTAGGTATAAAGGTAAGAACATTATTTGAAATTTATTGTCAAGTTTATTGCGCAGATGTGGCCGTCGTTTGATGTTTGAATATTTCTTTATGAATATAGATTTTAGATATTCCATTTTTATGAACACACGTCCAGAACTAGAAGAATACGTTTAAGGTTCTCAGTGAGTCATGTATTTTACCCAAACGTTATGTAAATAATGGAGATTTTTGATTGAATGAAAATGTCAACGTTGATCAAGATATTCAAGATATTGAGAGATTAATGCCGTAATGTGAGAATATGGATAAATGTTATTAAGTACTTAATAAGTAAGTGCCTCCTTATCACTTTTTGATGATAAGTAGAAAATGATTGATGACCGAAGATCTTTTTTTGATTGTATGAAAAATGATTGATTACCTACCCACCTATTAGTTGTAAACTAAGCAAGTAAACTCATTTAGCTAAAGTGCTTGCTAAAATAATACTAACTGTTTGGAAAAAAATGCCATTAGGCACAATGAAGAAGAAAACCATTTTTTGTTCTATATGCCAAAATATTCTACAAAAAATTACGAGAACAATTGTGTTTTTATTATTTTTCTATCTCTAAAACTGACCGAGATATAAAAGTGCAAAGTTAATATTTTCGGCCTTAGCCGCGGACCGAGCGCGATATTGTGATGACGTCACGGCTCCTGTCTCCGGGCGAGCGACTCGGGGATTCGAAGCATTTACCCGAATGTGCCCGTAGCGCGCGGAACTACTTTGTTTATTTGAAATAAGAAACAATAAAAACTACATGAATCCATCTAATAAATGTTGTATTGTGTCACAGTGTAAAAATAGGGCCACAAAAACACCCGAAAAGTTGTTTTTTGACGTTCCTAAGGATCTGAAAATCAGAAAAAATTGACAAATGCTATGAGAAATATGTAATATGAATAAGAGCACATCCATTAGGGCCAAAAATAACAGCAATATATTGTTGTGAGGATCATTTCGATGTCAATTGTTCAAATACTATGTGAAATACCAAGTAGTAGGTACCTTGCCATGTGAAATACTAACTAAGTACCTAGTACGTAGACTAGGTAGGTACTCGGTTAATGCTAGTAATATGCTTTTTAGGGTTCCGTACCCAAAGGGTAAAAACGGAAACCCTATTACTAAGACTTCGCTGTCCGTCTATCTGTCACCAAGCTGTATCTCATGAACCGTGATAGACAGTTGAAATGTTCACCGGTGATGTATTTCTGTTGCACTTTTTTTGCCGTTTTTTGCTCGATATTAATAACGGCAACAGGTAGACGCTTGAAATATACACAGAATATTTTGTTTACACATTTACTTCAAAAATAAATAATTAAATTAAATTAAAATGAATTTAGGGGGGCTCCCCGATACATGTATATTAGTAGGTATGTAGGGTACTCGACTCGCAGTATATTGAATCATCCCAAGGTTAATGATTTCTTTATTTTTTATAAAATATTCTGCCACCATCATATCGTGAACTATGGGATGGTTGTTAGATTGGCCTTTTTAAAATCCTTCTTCCATTTTAGTCCTAAAACAATAATTTACACGATACACTCACTCAATCAGCATTCTTTTAAATTAATAAAAATAACCAGAGCGCACGAGAGCAAACAACTTAGCAGCGAAATGTACTACGGACGCCCTCCGCGCCGCGCCGTATAGGAGCGATGACGTCACGCGCTACTCGCGATCACTGACGAGATTTAAAAAGAATACGTAAACTTTCCATGCTTATAACTTCGGTAATATTGCACCGATCGATGTGAAATAAAAACTAGAATAATGTGAACGGTATAGACTTTGATTCTACGTACATAAAAGTGTCATATTTTAACCTTGTAATCTTCTTCATTCAAGTTGAGTTAAAATACTGTTTTCGTAAAATTTTGAAGAAATTACTGGATGTGATCATTAAAATATGTAAACGATGTGATTGAATAAACTGGTATTAATTTATTTATTAATTAATAACAAACAGTTACCTACAAATTACATATTTTATTTTACAAAGCAATTATTTAGGTAAATAGTTTAGGTAGAAGTTTGTTTGTTTAATCACACCGATTCTAACTTTTTACAACATACGGCAAAGGCATTAATGTAAATAAGTAAGTAAAGTAGTCACAATGGATCTATGCTCCTCTGAAGTTTGTTTGTTTGAATAACTTTATTGCACTTATTTAAAATATGTTACAAAGGGTGGGCTTAATATCATATGCATTATCTACCTGCCAACCAGTAACAGGTTCAGATAAGAGGTTGGCGTGCTAACCTTAAACTACTAAAAAGATCAATGATGCGAATAATATAGGTACTAATAATATACCTATCAACACTAAACCAAAACTATATAAATATTATATACACCAATTAACTTAACAAAAACTATTTATTCACTAAAGATTACAGATATACCTGTCGATACAATACTGAGATATACCAAAAGCAGTGTACAACTTTGCGTGGAAAAAGATATACGAGTTTAACCTCTTCAAATAGTGCTCCCGCAATAGTCGTTAGTAGTCAAAGTTAGGATCAGTAGGTACCTACGTACTTAAACGATTAGAAACATCCAAGTTGGTACAATCCGACCACTACCGCGACATCAAGCCTGATGTCCTCCTGATGACAGGATGAGTCTGATTTGCGCAGCGCTCCCTCCGTGGTCTGGGCTTTGCTTTTCTAGTCACAACTTGGCTGAAGGCTTGTTTTCTTCTAGTTACAATGCAAACTGTAGGAGCACCAAGGTATAGGTGGCAACGAGGCCAGTTAGGCGGATAGGCAGCGCCACGTCCACAGAAAATAAACCACACGCAGTCATTCTGGTAAAGTTGGTGTCGATGATGCGTCGGATACACTTCCCAAAACGCCTGTAGTCTTTGTTCTTTCAGAATTCCTTTATTTCTGGTAAACAAACATGCCTATTTTAGTTGTGCGAAAAGTAAAACTACTCTTAGTTTGACTACCAAGGTAGCACATTATGTATGTATTCATATATAGCTATAAATAGCACGAGCAAATATTGTTCTCATCTAAATAGCAATTTGTATCTTCTTCTATGCCTAGTAAGTAAGTAGTGTAAATATTGTAAGTATTTACGTCTAACAGATTTTGGTATATAAATAAATTATTCTTATTTTTAATCTTGCGTCCTGCCCCCCCTTAGCATGCCGTTTTTATGTCTACTCTATGATAGAGAAGTCAACGTATTTCTCCTGATTGTGGGTCTCCCTGCATCCCAAACATGCTTATTTTATTCCCAAACGCTTATTTTTATCTATTCTATAGATAACCGTATTGTTAACATTTAAAATGTTGCTACATCTACAACCAAAAATAAGTTTTCTCTATTCTTTCTCCGACAAAACCTTGCCTACGGTTGCTGTGCTAAGCCGGCAGATCTTAAAGACAAATTTCAAAATCGTCTAAGACTCATAATACCTAAAGGCCTTACTTATGAACATCTTTCAAAAGATAAACGATGCTTAAACTATTGCCATCTCTATCCGTTGGATAATGACAAACAGTGACGGGGCTAACTTTGAGCATTGATTAACTTTAAGTAGCGTTCATAAGTAAGGGGGTAAATGTCTCGACAATGATATTTATTTCGAACGTTCACACATGCTCAGCTTGAGGATTAGGTAAAAGCTAATCCCCCTCGCAGTGGAAGACTATATCCAGCAGTGGACTGAATAAGCTGGGTTGTTGTTAGGATCGAAATGTAACTTACCACAGCACTCTGCCCAAGTCCTTGGGATAACATAGTCACGGGTGAACTCAACTTCTTTGTAGAAAATTTCGCATACGATGCAAAAGTGCAATTCAATGGCTCCTCCCTTCATGATCCAAAACACGACTCCCAAAGCATGATTGGCCATTACTTCAGCTTCAGCCTATAAAACAATACAATGACCTTATTCGCCTTCACCTTTCTTCCATAGAGAGAATTCCTCGAGATAAAAAGCTGGCACGTAATAAATATTTTTTAATTAGGCTAGGTCTGAAGTGCCAATATTATTAGTAGGTACCTACATTCACATTACTATATTCCCGACCTTGTTGTTTTTCTCAATAAACAGCATTCTATTTGCAAGCCAGTTCGAAATTTAAATAAACCCTTTGATTAGTTACCTCCGTGGTTGCCATGTTTTGGAGAAAAAAAACGATCCATTTTTAAATAACACGACAATATGAATTTTCATACAACTTTTGCCGGCCGCTGCTCGCATGTATTGGGTGGTATTGGGCCGGTAGAGCAATTTCGATTGATCTCGAGGAGGTTGTCAAAATAATGCTCTAATTTCCAAGCGTGTTTGTGAAAAAAGGATTTCCTGTCAAGATGAAGCGATTTACGCGCGAGTTTATTCACAGCAACAGCATAAAATTTTTATTTAGGCAGCTTATTACAAAATAGTAGGTCATCCGCGTAGGGTTTCTCCCTACTGCACCTCTTCAGGGGCTGAGTTTAGTCATGTGGGTAGTCAGTCAGCTTCATAACAATTTTGTTTCGACCTAGCAACCGGAACCGGCTTTGCGCGGGTGCAAATTGTACATATAAACCTTCCTCTTGAATCAAGAGGAAGGTGACTGACTACCCACATGACTAAACTCTATACGCTATATCTTTAAAAAACCGCATCAAAATCCGTTGCGTAGATTTGATCTAAGCATACATAGGAACAGACAGACAGCGGGAAGTGACTTTGTTTTATACTATGTAGTGATGTCTTAATAACTTAAATTTAATAATACAATTTCAAAATCATGAGCATATTACCATTAAGATACTTACAGGAGCTGTTTTAGATGACAATATTAGAATCCCAATGTAAATTAATGATTGAAAAAATGTCATTACAAAATGAAATAACACCTGAAAACAAATTTTAAGTGAGTAACTTATTTTTAACCTTATATTTATAGTATATTTAACTTAATTCATTAGATAAACCAGTAAACTTCATTGATTAAATTCAAAAAAATATAAAATTACCTACCTACGCTTTCTTCTCAAATTATGTATCAGTAAAAAGTTGAGCCTTTGCGATACTTACAATGCCCTGAAAAGTTCTCTTGAACAAGGAAAACACTGATATAATATTTTGGAAAATACATTTTAAGTTATCTAATGTATTTATATTCGTTTCAGACATGGAATGATGTCCCAAAACGAGAAGTTGCCATTTCCTCAACTTTGAGACCAGAAAATAAAGTGTGACTGCCACATTTAGCAACTCCACTTCAAATATTATCGTTATCATTAAAAACAGTGCTCTTGTCCAATGCCAGTACCTATCAGTCTCCAAC
The DNA here is from genome assembly GCA_951804965.1 of Horisme vitalbata. Classification (NCBI taxonomy): domain Eukaryota; kingdom Metazoa; phylum Arthropoda; class Insecta; order Lepidoptera; family Geometridae; genus Horisme; species Horisme vitalbata. The sequence goes on along the minus strand of OX638092.1, from coordinate 21,211,420 downwards.
TTCAATATTACCAGGCAAGCATAAAACGTCAGCACCATAATATAGCACGTCCAACTCATAATCATCAACCTCTTTCGGTCTTCTGCATTTCTGATACATCGGCATATCTCCTGTAGTTTCTGTAGGAGAGTGAACTTCGCATTGTTTTGGTAGAAATTGAGGAATGTGATGAGGGTGAAACAGTGGACGTATTGGGAATAGGTCCAGCAGTATATAGCTTTGGATGTATCGTCCCAGAAATCAGAGTGCTTGACTGCAGCCCAGAAAATACCTTCTATGAATATATTGACGAGCACAGCTGGTATAATGTTGAGTTTAGTTAATGGAGTAGCATAATTTTGTTTGATGTTATATGGATGAACGCAGTAAATAAACTGCATCAAGTAGAAATTTTTGAATATTTGCTGATAGTCATCATCTAAAATGATAATAAATTTGCGCCTAAACATCTTAAAACGCAAATAATACGTTAAATGAGTACGTTGCAGTAGAAATTAATAAGCTTTATGCAAAGGGTACATCGGTTTTATAATTCTAGACCTGCATACAGTATTAGGTTGAGTGGTTAGTCACTAATGGCTTTTGATGAAGGGTGCTGGCCCAAGTTGTTTACCTATATGTCAGTTCATTTATTAACGAGCTCATACAATACCCATAATGGTTCACTTTTCATCATGGAATAATCTACGATGTGTCCAAGTTTTGTACATTTTTAATCTTTAAACCTTTCAGGTTACAACAACAGTGAATAAAATATTACTTTCACGACTCTATAAATTTTAACATTTTAAAAAGCTATGGATTTAACACAATGAATGATGAAATCACAACTGTGGAGCTGCAGCTATCTCACAATTTTTACGCATTATGACCGTAGTCGTCGTGATAAATCTAAATTATATTCAATGCCAATGTTAGAAATATTCAGTACGCAAAAAGCAAAACACATCCTGTTTTGTTTGTTTTATTTATAGATGCAAATAATTTAATTACAACAAGTTTATGATTTTACAGCATAGACGATAGGGAAATCTTTAGAAAACTCTATTTAAAACAATAGACACTTTATACACAAAACAAACACACTTAGTGTAAAACCAAAAAATCGAATCATATAAAATTATACATCAGCCGATTTTATCTTATCTTGAACCGTCTGTTTCTCCTTTTTCGTCATGAGGCTAGTTTGGATCTCGCTGACAGTCCTCATCTTCGTCTCAGGGACTACCAGGATCACATAAATGGCAGCTAGTATACATACAAAGCCGAAGAAGTAGAAGGCGACGTGGATTCCCACGGTATTGGCCAGAGGCTTGAAGAACAACATTTGGAGGAAATCAGAGACGGATGCTAGGGCCATGGCGGTGGCCATTACTGTGCCTCGGTACTGAAAAGGAAGGTATACAACACATTGATTTTTGTTAAAGTTAGTCGATCAATACCTTAATTTTGCCCACAAACTGAAAGGGGAAGTGTAGGAAGACTGGGTCCAGAAGAATCATGATTAATAATGATCGAGTGACTGATGAATAGTCAAAATTCCGGAAGTCGGTGGATGGAAAGGGCTCCCAACTGCTCAAGGTGAAAATAATTTAATGGAATCGAGCAGTTTTGGCTAAGAAACGATTTCCATTTCCTCTGATGGTTATAGATACATAGATAGAAAATTGTTTATTGCACAAGATAAAATACAAGTACACAGGTGAACTTAATGCTAAATAGCATTTTCTTCCAGATAACCTTTGTGTAGTGTGGAGATAGAATGGTAGTGCTGCAAATTTTATAAATGAGATTGTGGAAAAATTTAACATAACTCAAACAAATTAATAAATGAGATGATGATGAAGAAACATAAACCATAGTATAGGTACTAAGGATAAAAAAAAACTTACAAATACAAACACTAAAATATCATAAACATACATAAATTACTTAAATTACATAATACCTAAAAGTTCCATTTTTAATTGACTACACTCGAGAGCAATGAATCCGGGTCACTCAAAGAATCCAAAAAATCTCGGAAAGTAAGAATGCTAGGTTAATGCAATAAATTGTATTTAATAGACAATTTAATACTCCTTAAATGAAAGTTAAAAAAATATGAGTCACCATACATTTTATTTACACAAAATTACATAAAGAAAAAAAACTGCTGATCTCTCCTTAAAACAAAAATAGGAAACATGAAATTTTTGAACTTTATGACGATTTTCTTGAATTTCAATACTTCGTATTACCTCCTCGTGCTTCCATTACTGCGTTTACGCGGTTTGGCATGCTGTACACCAAGTTCCTTATACGATTTTGGGGAATATTCTCCCATTCCTCTGTGAGAGCAATTTTGAGCTCAGGAAGCGTGATTGGGGGAGGGTTTCGTTGTTTTACGCATCTCCCTAGCTCGTCCCAAGCATGCTCGATCGGGTTGATATCCGGGCTGCGCGCTGGCCACTCCATACAAGTAATGTTCATCTCTTGAAGGTAGTCATTCACAATCCTACCTGTATGAGGTCGGGCATTGTCATGCATAAATATAGCATCCTCACCCAAATTGACCATAAATGGACCAACGTGTTCGTTGAGGATTTCTTCCACATATCTTACGCTAGTTAAAGAGCCGTTTTCTATGATCACCAGCTCTGTGCGACTTTCAGAGGAAATTCCGGCCCACACAAGTGCAGACCCACCACCGTAGGCTACTTTTTCTTCGATGCATGCTTGCTTGAATCTTTCCCCTGGTCTTCTATACACTCTGTGTCTTCCATCGTGCTTGTAGAGCATAAATTTTGATTCGTCGGAGAACATAACTTTCGACCAATCTTCAATACTCCAATTTACGTGGTTCTGGGCATATCTTAGTCTTGAATACGATGGCCACGCTCCAGTTTAGGGCCGTTTGCAGGTCTAAGGGGTTTTAAGTTAGATTCAGCAAGCCGACGTCTTACTGTCCATGCACTTGGGTTACTTCCTCCGAGGCGTCGAAACTGATTTGTGAGTTCAGTTCCTGTGAGAAAGCGATTTCGAAGCATGGTGTTCACCAAGTATCGGTCTTCTCGTGCTGTGGTACACCTAGTTCTGCCCGTTCCTGGTCTGCGTAGGTTAGAACCAGTTTCTTCGTAACGTCGGAGAACTCTTTGTACTGTTGACAGCGACACACCGACAGTCCTGGCTGTATCGCGCTGACTCCAGCCGGTTTCCACCAATGTAAGTATTCTGGTGCATTCTTCAAGTGTAAGCGACGTGATTTCAGCTTGAATAATGAATATTGAGCACTATCAACCTGGTTTATGTACCAACATAAATGACAGATTACAAACAAAAGCAAAAACAAATCCTGTAATTTCGTAGTTCCATCTTTGACAGTGTTCCCTTTTCAAATTTGATTTTTTTATGATATAACTTTACAATAACTAAGAAGTTTTAATACTTTCATTTAAGGAGTATTAAATTGTCTATTAAATACAATTTATTGCATTAACCTAGCATTCTTACTTTCCGAGATTTTTTGGATTCTTTGAGTGACCCGGATTCATTGCTCTCGAGTGTATTTTGTAGAGAGATAAAATGTTATAAAACTATCAGTTATCTTAAAAGGACATCATAGAGTATCAACATTTTTTTTAAATAATGAAGTTTGATGCCACCAACTGATTTATTCAATAAATGTCATCGTTTTCCAAGCGAAGGTGATGATTTTTGAAAGATTTGGAAGAATATTCACCTTGAAAGAGAACATTTCGCCGGTGATGACGACGCTAAGCGGCTGTAGTCCTGAAGAGTCACAAAAGATGCAGAGGCAGAGAGTGGCCACGGGGATCCAGTCAGGGGCGTAGACGGAGAACTCTTTAGCGAGGAACCAGGAGGCCAGTGCGCACATGCTCAGCCCGGAGATCAAGGCGGTTATAAATAGTAGGATCTGGTATAGATAAATAAATCATTATGCAAGACATCTCACGCACGTGAAGGATAATATAGATTATTGGTACACCGTTTAGTTACAAAAATTACTTTACTTAACAATTTAGTTATTTTGAAACTAAATAGTGTACTAATAATCCGTCACACGTATCAGAGACTGATTAAAGATAGATATCTACTGATATATGTGGTTCTTATTTTTTCATGCCTGCGCAGATACTGAATAAATATCTATGTTCACCACAAATATGTGAATTGATCATTGAAGGTCCTACAGCAGCGACCTACAGTGCAGAAGCCACCAACTTTGTGTGAGGCCAGTCAATCAAAGGTGGTCGATGGGACTAAAGGTATCATTGTTATGAAAAAGAAAAACTATGTGATACTTTTAAGAGTTTTTAAAAGCTCAGATCTATGGGTGGAACTCATAACTCAGGCCACTCCATGGTAATGGGAATATGTGGACGGCGGGGCGTGATGCATAGGGGTTGGTGCGGAGAGCGGGTAACTGAAGAAGTGTTATCCGCCCGTTCTCCGCGCAAAACCCGCATATTATGCCCTATACCCGCCAAACTTGCAGGGATTAGACTAAATAGGATGGTTTGCCATACAAAGATCTAATTAGGTAATAAACTACAAAAAGGTATTAAAAATAAAGCAGTTTAAAATCTACATTCAATAATATTACAAAAAAATAATTTCTTTTACCTTCCTCCCAGTCTTCTCAATAAGGCTAGAAGCGAGTGCTGACCCAGCTACCTGGACAGCCCCCAGCATCATGGCTTGCTGATTTGGGGTGAGCACCAATCCCCCTCCGCCCCTTTCAAAGATTTCCCCCGCGAAATTCAGCACGGGTATAGCCCCGCAGACCTCTCTGGCCAAGGTTATGACCATGGCGATCCTGAACGCGCGGAACAGCAGCTTGTCTGTCACTGTAGAAAATAGAGAAACAGTGATAGGTATACAGAGTGAGTTTGAATTGGTATGTTATCTCCAAAGGGGGTAATTTAGACCATGGTTGATGACCAACCAACAAGTTTTGAGAACCTCAGTTAAAAATACGTGTGGCCAAAAATTGTGCTGTGTGTGGCAGCCCTAAACTCAAAGCAGCCACAATAATCATCATCATCAATAAATTTAGCCATCCTGATCAGGAAATCGAATTTCCAAAATGCCTAGGAAACAAAATTCCTAAAATATAAAATAACTATTTTGCAGAAAACCTGAACCGAAAAATTACTAAAGCTCCATTGTGCTTTCGATCAACATTGTGCCTAAAATTTAAAATGTCTAACATGTGAAGGTCTAAGAAGGATTTAAAAAGATTTTCGTCAAACTTATTGCACCTACAAATTGCCTGAACTGTCAAAGCTCTCTATTACGAGTAGGTATGTTTGAGAAGTTTAATAATCACGCCTACAATTTTTCTTCCGCGAGTTGTACATAATACCGGGATAAAATGGACGGCCGCTTGTATGTACAATAAAACTTCTTCTGCTTCACGAAACAAACGCATCTTTTAAATACGAACATTGTTTAGAAGTTTTGATGGCGTAATGCGTAATAATATTGTTATTCAGTTTGTCTAATAGCTGTCGGTACCTACCTCCTATTGGCGTGATTCTACGCATTAGGCTATTTTTTATCAATTCAGTGGCAGATTTTTGTCTTATTTTTTTAACTTTGGGGGGTATTTTTTTTTTGACGTTTTTTATCATTATTCAAAACTGTGCATGACAATAAATAAATAATAAACTGTTTCGAGCAGTACAATACCCCACTTGACCTGTTGGCCTTAGTTTGAAATTTTGACATTTTTGGACTTGAATTTTGGACCACTTGGGGAAGAAAACGGAAATATGTTTTATTTTTTTTACTGACATTTCTTTTACTTTTTTATCCAGTTAGTGCATTTTAAATATTTTTCCTTTCTTCTAGAAATTATGTTTTAATTTTTTTACTGGCATTTTTTAAACTTTTTTATCCAGTTAGTGCATTTTAAATCTTTACCAAATTTCAAGTTGATAGCTTGTGTAGTTTCTGAAACAATCAGGTGTGACAGACGGACGGACGGACTTACTTCACTTTATTTTTCCAAGAATTTTCAGGCCAAGCCAACCTCACCTGTCGTGGTGCATCCTGCTGAATAATAAAAGGTCCTCTGACGGCCGGCTGAATGTGATACTAGCACAGCTAAATTTCCTGACCGCGCCTGGCGGTGCGAGAAGCTGAAGGGTTAGCCATAAGACCCCCAACCCGCATGCCCATGGGGATAGGGATTATGCGCATCAGAAATTCATCTTCATAACCATGGGTATTATGATTATGGGCATATCCATCTTTGTAAGGGGAGGCCTATGTCCAGCTGTGAAAAATTGTTTCAGAAATCCTAAAGGGTGGAAAATGTTAGGACTAAATATATAAGTAGAGGAAATTTTTGATTTTGAGGCCCTGGTAAGCAATTGAGAAAATATTTGAAACAGGTTGGTGTCGAATAGGATGCATTTAATATTAAAGTATTGAAATGAAATGCAACAATTGTCATTAATCAAATGTTAGTTGTTTATTTTCAAATCTTTAAAAAATGTCTCTTTTATAAATGGACTGTATTGAAAGGGACGTAGTAATTTATGAAAGGGACAGTACCTAATTTCTAGGGAAAACGTATATAATTAAACACTTTTATACAACTTATACAGAAATCAACAATATTTTATTGTGTTTCTAGCTGTTTTTTCTAGCTGGAATTTAATTTGCTACAGGATCCGGAAGTTGGGATGTTTGGTATGAGGCAACCCTAGAAGGGTTGCGTGAAAGTACAGTTTCAATATTGATTATCAAAGACGTCATCTTAAACAATAGACAAATTAACTTTGATAAAATTTGTTATATCAGTATCAAATACTGCATTTACTCTACTGATATTGTTTAGTTAATATTGAAGATAATATGTGGGTACGTCGAACTGTTATAATCATGTTATAATAATGAAATATCTTTTATTTAATGAGTCTTACAGCGTGTTCACATATTGATGACTTGCTTGTGCCCGTGGCTTTGCTTCAGTTCATATAGATTATATCAATCCGTCTAAAAGTTAACTTCTATCCCTAGGAAACAGCACTTTTTCTTAATGAAAGTAATTTTCTACGTCGTTTCCTGTAGTCCTGGCAACGTGTATGCAAAATTTCATGTTAATATAATAATGCTGGGCCCTAATTCTCAGAAATAGAGAATAATGTCACATTAGACATATTTCGCGAGAACTGCCTAAACTGTATGGAAATATGACATTTCTCTCGACATTATGTCTGATTTGACAATGATCTCTATTATGAAAATCGGGGCCCTGCACATTGTCACACAGCATCATGCAGCCCGCAGGGCTTATATGATCGGAACCACAGACTGATATACTTCGACTTACATACTTTTTTTGTAAATACTATATTAACTATGTAATATAAAACACCCAGATCTGAGACAAATATCTGGAAATCATACAAATATTTGTCTCGTGGCGGGAAACCAACCCGTGTCTCAGGCGGGCCTTTGCCAACTGCGCCACAAGTTGTATAATGAGGTCAACACGATGATTGGTTGAGAGGCGTAAAAACGCACAAACTCAAATTGGCATGTTGAGTAGTTAGGATATTATCTTCTCTTGGACCGACAGCGGTAGCAAATTTATATAAATTCGTTCGTGTGTCACGAAACATGATAACTATCGTCACAACGTCACGACGACAGGTCGTTGGTGACGTGAACGGAGAGTGCATTTTTCATATTATGTATTTCTATATTTATTTGACAACCTCTGTGGCGCAGTCACATAGTGGGTAAAGGCCCACTTGAGACGAAGAAGATACAGGTAGTTAATAAATTAGAAACAAGTGTTTATTTTAAAAAAACATTGAACCCGACTGCATAGACAGAAAGATTTTAGTAGGTACTTTTTACTTCATCGTAAATTGAAAATGGCTTCCTACAGTCGCCATATTGGATTTTATGTAGTTTCATATAGCATAAGTCACCCTCGTGATCTAGACGAATTCAACGACACCTCAATAGTCAAAATCTGTCCAGCCGTTTGGGCTACAGTGACCGACAAATAATATTACAAACATACATACACCCTACAAACATAACCTGACTAAAGAGGACTTCAGTCGGGTAAAAATAACTGATTAGGTAGGTAAGTATCTTCTAAGATATAAAACTTAGAGGTGCGCAATTATGAATGATTCACATGATCGAAACATTTATGAATAGCTAATTTTGATAATCGATTACGAAATTAGTTACTAATCAACTTTCAAAATCGAATAATGTTAGTAGTTTGGTATTAGTAATTACTTATCTAGCTGGAGCTGCTGTATTGCCCACTCAGGCCGAATCAAGTTGAGTCAAGTTGAGTCGAGTCTTGAGTCGAGTCTTATGTCGAAGCTTGAGTCGAGTCTTGAGTCAAGTCTTGATTCGAGTCTTGAGTAGGGTCTTTAGTCCAGTCTTGAATAGAGTTTTGAGTCGAATCTTCTTTTGAGACGAATCTTGAGTCTTGAGTTGAGTCGTGAGTCGAGTCATGAGTTGAATCGTGAGTCGAGTCGTGAAATCTATCGTACGATTTGTTCGGTTTCAGGCGACACTTGAAATCGTTAAAAATCATACCGCAAAAATGTTCCCGGCGTTGATCTATTTTTCAATGAGATACGATAATTTAAATTAGCTCGCAAAAAATGTGGATTCAAATTTTTTAATTGGAACGTACCTATTTTTACTTGTATAAAAATAATCATATATTCAAGATAAATTATAACTGGTCTTTCTCTCATCCATAAAAACCAATTTTTCTCCTCAATACTTTCTGAGTGGCCTGGTATATGAGAAATAATGAATATCTAGGAACGTTAAGGAATATGAAATACTTATTATATAGAACAAATTGATGTCAATGTTTCCAATCAAGTCAATAGTAATCAAGGCCATAGCAATTGAATGTAATAAAAAAAAAGCAGCATCTAAAAATGTTTTTTTAGATGCTGATATTTTTTGCTAGTATACTTATTCTAGCGATAAACAAAGGATAATACAGTTATATTATGAAGAGAAAGTTTACGAATTCTATTCTATGGAATCTGGAACATCATATTAATATCTAGATATTGCGACAAAATGTGTGACGCAAGCACGCAAGTAACCTCGTAAACAGTAGAAGAATATTCAAACACTTTCTCCAGCTAATACGAGTATGTAAAAAAGTTTTTTCAAGATATCAGAAAGGGCTCTGGCGATCGGCTGATTGTGGTATAGCGGTGCTTTTATCATCATCATCATTGCGGTCAGTTTGACTGCCCACGAATCCAGCTTTTACCGTTTTGTTTTTGTTAAAACCTTATGTTTCCATCGAGTTTGTAGTAACACTATACTTTTCTATAGTAGTGACTATGGCGAACTCTCATAACAAAGCGACCCTACAGTGGACTAATTTGCTGCAGAAGAAGAAGTATCTGTTTAAAACTTACGTATAGCCTTAAGTACAAATCGACTGCTCTCATCATCCTGTTTCTGTTCCTTCTTGATTTCATCGACCTCCGTCACGACTGACATATCGTTTTCCTGCTTGCACCTCAGCCACGCTAGCACTCTTGTAGCCTCCTAGAATGAGACAGGCATATTACGATATCCCACAATCGTGGACCAATATTTTCATGAAAAGTTGCTCTCTTGATTTTGCGATAGCCAATTTTCGTAGCCCCATTTTTTTGAGTCACAGCTTTTTCAGCCGCTGCATCTCTTTAGAGAGCTTATATCAATTCAAGTCTTTCAAACTTACGATTTAATATGTGCGTTGATTGTCAAGTCAGTCAACTTCTATTATAGTTATATATATTTAGATAAATATTTAAGCTAATCAGTGAAATCTTGAAATCATAGGTAACGAGCTCTAATAATCGTTCATTTGTTTTTTTTTTTCCGGTATTAGTTTACTTTGTTGATTTACTTACGTCCAGTTTCCCCCGCTTGACGAGGTAGGAAGGTGACTCCGGCATCATCATGAATAAGACCAGGTGTACGGTCGGCAACGCCAGGCATACCCACAGCACTGGCCGATACGACATCACGTCTCCAATCACATACAGGAAGAGATTACCGCTTGTGTGTGCTAGTACCATCTGTAGATGGTGTTAGATGTGGTCAAAATCATCTTAATGTACTTAGGATAAGCGGAAGGGTAACTGATTGAAACGCAACAACAACAATACCAGCCTATATCAGTCCTGTACGTAGACCTCCCTTAATAAAAAGTTACAGCATAACCCCCATGATGGACATACCGGTTGAGGATGTACCGCCAAAAGAGAGTATTGTAGTACTTCCGCGGACGATCAAAATAGCAGAGATTGTGCAAAATTACGACCGTTTTTCATTTTACTTCAATTTTCGAAGATGCAACCGGTTCTTCCTCGTTACAGACAAGTTTCTGTTTTACATCTCTAGTGTTAATGAACTCTAGTCAAGGCTGTGTGATTGTTGGAGTTATTCTAAGTTTGTGCTAACTTCTCTGTGCTGTGGACTCACCATAGACCCTAGCAAGCCTCTGATGCTATTTTCGCTTATTTCCTTGGTGTAGAGGGGGCAGGTTACGTAGGCCCCCGCCATTGGGATCCCCATGAGGGCACGTGCCGTCACGAAGGCCCATATCTCCATTGAAGAAAGTTTGATGATCCAGGCTGCCTGGTGAAAAAGGCATTTTTTTTATTTGTACAGATATAAATGTGCCCAGACAGACCCCCTGTCTGATTGAACTCATATACTTCACAGCAAATATTTAAAATACAACCTATTAACCTACCAAATTTCATGCAGATTGAATCGGTTCGAGAGTAATGCTCTAACAAACATAAATATAAATAAACTTAAAATTTTACCTCATTAAAACAAGTATATATTATCTTAAAGAAAATTATTTCTTCGTTTGGGAGGGTTTATTTCCGGTTTGGTCCCATTTAAACTTGAAGATAATTAACACTCCTAGGAAATCAATTTATTTGAAGTTAATGTTTTATTAATTTTATTTAAGTTTAGGCTACTGAGGAGGACTCATAACAAAAAAAAATAAGTATAAAATTTAGATCAATGTTTTGAGCATAACAAAATTTTTATATTAAATTACCTAAAAATGATTAAAAACAAGGAAACATCTTTAAAAAGTTATATGGTAACATTGGTATAAAAACTTCTATAGAACGTGACTATCTAAAACCTGTTCTATCTAAACCGACCTATAAAACCTGTACTATCTAAAACATAATAATGATTCTGATGTACATAATTAATATGGTTGCTCTATAAATTATTTGTCGCATACCAGAAAATAACCTAAAGATTTTGGTTTGAGCAACACCACTGCCGATTAATTTGGTGATACTTCAACCTATGGATTATAAACGAGGCTTACCACTGCCGCTGTAGACATGAAGATCAACGTCGCCTTCCTCCCATACTTGTCTCCCATCCAGGCCATCAGGAAGTCTGACAGGACGCAGGTGAAGTATGACGCTGACCCCATCATGGAAACCTGCGCAAAACGTAACGAAGCATTTATCTCAATCATCATTTTCAATATTACTACCATTATCAATAGCGTCTTTATCTCTATCATCGCCCTCATCATCACCATTGCTTGTAAATGTTTTATTCTTTTTTATTATTCTGTAGATTTACGCCCAGTTTTTCCCATTTTACGACATACCTTTATACTACATACCTTCACATTCATCAACAGCATCATCGTTAGGTATCGTCTGCTCAAGATAAGCTATCCAGGTAATTGTAGCACTTAGTGCGATTTAAGAAGTATTTGGTATAGATATTATTTTAGGTTACCACTGCATGGAGCGTGGCGCCCCGATCCGGGTCCTGATATTGCACATCCTGATTTTGTACAACCTGATTATCCATGTTCAAACAATACTGTACAATATGTAGGCTGTGAATAATCGTCACGTGAGAATCATGCACACCCTGAGCAAATACAGCCTGATTTTTGATTGACATGGCTTCTGATTGGTCAATTTTTTTGGCAGCCATCACTCGTTAGAAAGCATCAGATAAAAACGTCCTTCGACTACAAATCACTAAAATAAAAATTAAAATGGATAGTTGACTCCGGTACGGGCTCTCGCCAGAACTTTTGCGTCTGAGTCGCCCCTGAGTGTCGCTTAGTCCACTTGTCCTTCGCTCTACTTGCCCTCACAGACTACCTCCACTCAGGATCTCCCACGCGAGCTTCTGGCTCCGTTTTTTTTATATACACTCTAGGGGGGACCACAAGACAAGTTGGCATCGGGGTGCTCTGCGTCGATTCTGTGATAAATTTAGAACCTAATCTACTCAAGTCCGGGTGCCTTTTATTAAGGATAAGAACCCATTACTGTCCTAATCTATTCTTGGCACCTCGGGTAAGTACTGTAAACGAAGCATACGAGACTTGTCTATGGTATGTATTTGGATGGCGGGCTGTGCTTTCCACGGGTGTGAATAATGAGCACGTGTCAAACAAGTACAACCCGCCATCCATTAACAAAGCATAGACAATCGTGTACATGGACGGGCTGTACAAAATCAAACAAGAAGGCGATAAATGATGAAAATGAAATGTGGAATTACTTTCGAAATTATTTCAGGTTATCGCTAAGAGTGATATTTATCTTAAAAACTCCCAAATAAAATAAGTTGAAATACTGGAAAAATAAATGATAGGGAAAGAATAACAGCTTTCATCCCAAGTGCTGATCGCTTAATTTGCGAAGACGAATTTTTGAAGACTATATGTCTATACCTTCCTTTATACAATCTTTTTTAATTAAAATGTTTTGACGAAACCATCTCCCGATTAAGCATCATTTACTTACCTAATTTCAGTGACACCACACTAACAAACCTCGCAAATACGACGCTTTGTGAACAAAATTTATGAAAATTGTCCCCCGCACTTGTTGGAGCGTCTAATCGCTGACGTTTGTCGTCCAATGTGCGCAAGCTGTTATAATTATAAGATATGCCTATAACCAATACGCTGGGCATGCACATTAGTTGGTTGTTGGTGGCCGTAAATCAGCTGTAAGGATGTTAAGCTGCGCTATCCAACCGCTAGAGCCCTGTTTGTTATTTAGCAGCGTGCAACATGGGTCGGTGTGGTTGACTTTTGCTCCAAAGAGATTGAAATCGACTTTCCCGGATGACTTCCCAAAGAATACTGCTAGTACTTACTTCAAAGTCTGTTAGTGGTGGGTCTCTGGGTGAGTCTGCTGATTGCAGCAGCAGCGTCATCGGCGACATCCATCCTATACTAGCTCCGTACGCGAACACTGGTAGGTTTACTGTTGAACATGGGACCAGGTTAGGAATTAAAGATAAATAAATGTTTATTTGAGTCACAAATAAACAAAAGTCAAATCTGGATATCTGATGCCTCTGTGATAGGCTGGGGCAAAATTTTACCTCATTGAGAGCCGCTACTTTATCTTTTGTAAACAAGGTTTTGTTCTGAGAAAATTATAGATTTATTATGAAGGATAAATCATGAAATTGTTGAATTTTTGAAAAAAGGTACAGCCGGCCTAGAAAATGGGATTTGTCAAAAAAAAAACAAGTGGGTTTCAATCAACTCTATTTTCCAACAGGAACACTTTTTCCAAAGAAACTTATCAAATCGTAAGATTTTGCTAAAATTAAAAAAGTTTTCCATACAATCGACTGGCCTCGTAGTTAAGTTGGTAGTAACTCTGTCTTCTGAGCTGCAGGTCGCGGGTTCGATCCCCGCTCAGGGCAAACATTTGTATGGCGAACATGGATGTTTGTTCTATATCTGGGGTATTTTATAAGTATATATACGTATGTTTATCAGTCTCTGGTACCCATAGTACATGATCTGCCTAGTTTGGGATCAGTTGGCCGTGTGTGAGATGTACTATTTATTATTAAAAATTTCTATGAATCATTCGCCATACCATTGAGTTCATACATTTGTTTAGAGACTTTTCGAATTTTGTAGTTGTACTTGTAAATGTGTTCCTCCTCGGAACACATTGAGTATTCCGAGGAGGAACACATAAAACCAGGACCAAACAACATTTAAAGAAGAAAAATACAAAAATAATAACATTCTCTTTTAAATTTTATTTTGCACCACGCAAACAAAGTATTTGCATTTATAAAATTTAATAAATTTGCATGTTTATTTATTTATAGTCTACCCCCGTTATGACAAATTAATACAACCGTGCTAGCTACGAAATAGAAACTCCGCACGGAACTACCGACTTTACGGCGCACAAAATGTAGTAATTTTTGTTCAACAAAATTGTAGCTAAAACTACTCTACAATTTTGTATTTATTACATTTTACAATATCTGCCACGAGAAGGAAGAAAACATCAAAAAATAAAGTTTACTCAATTTTGCAATATCTCAAAAATTATGAACGGTATGTGAAACATCCTTCGGGCAATATTTTAGAGAATAAAAAAACAACAAATAAGCAATTGGACAAATTTCGAATTTTTATGCAGCCGAGTTATAGCGAAATAAATAAATAAATTTGAAGTGCTTTTCTAGGTCCTCCCTACATAATACTCAAAAATCCGCTTATTCGGTTCACTCGAATGAGTGAATCAAAGACTTATTACATGACATTATGTGGTATGGTTAATACCTTAAAAATTTCTAGCGTGATAAAAGGTAAATGATGAAAACTCAACCATACACAATAATCATACTTATTTTTACGAAATTATAATTAAATATACTCACTTAAAAAAGCACATAATATTTGATTAACTCTGCTCCCATCCTTAAATATCAAATAATATCGTTGGGTAGTTTTTAGCTCAGTCATTTTCCAAAATGTCACGCACTAACACAGTTTCAATTGTTTATTTAAATGTAAATAATATTCAACCTAAATAGGTTTATTTTTAGTATATTTAATTGATTTCACGGCGCGTATACCATTTTCCGAAGACAACTAACTTATTTGCATAAATTCGTATTTTTAAATAAAATTGCGTCGCGTTGTTGCGCGGGCAACTCTATCGCGTACACATTATGTTGTGGAGACTAACGAATGGCAAGTTCTTATATCTACCTAGTTTATTTACTGACAGCTTAATTTGATCAGTTGGCAAAGATTTATCATAGAACAAAGATCTATTGAAACCGTTATCTACAATTAATATTCTCCACACACTTTTGTAACATTTTTCAAACGATGGACATATTTTGAGTTTTTCTTAATAAGATTTGTCGATTTTTAGACCTTCCCTTCTTAAAGAAACTGGGTTTTAGTCCCGGCCAACGAATATTTTTATAGCCGTGTGGAAACCCGTGGCTTAATCAGCTTCACATGTAGGTATTTCCCTTATCTTTCCTGTGGGTTCGACGTATTGACCACGTCCTGATGTCCTTCTTCCACTTCTTCTTCTTCTTTATGGTTAGGGTCGACTCGGCTAACAAGATGGTGTATTGAAATGTACTCTATCTAAACGCTGTCCTTAAGTGTCCGTGTAAGTTTTTTTATTCGGGTGTTGTGGCACGATTTAAGTACTCATAGTTCCTGATACTCACGATAATGAAGAGTATCCTAGTGTGTGGTTGGATGGCCGCCCTAAACAATCTATTTGAAAAAAAAATATGATTGATGATTAAAATTATTTTTGTTTTAGGTATTTTAACTATAATTTTTTTAATGAGGGTTTATTGAATTTTTGTAAAATGGATCTTTGACACCTGAATAAACAATTATTTAAGGCTATTTATATGACTGTTATGTATTATTTTAGGAACGTCATTTTACATATAACAATGATGGCGATTCAAAAGTTTTGGAGAGCGCGCCTCTCTCCGTAAACAAATGTAAGAACTGTAATTAATTTTTTTTTAGAATTTCCATCTGTTCACGTGATTATCAAATATACGTACAAACTAAAATAATATTTGCTTTATAAATTACTAGCTTCTGCCTGCGGCTTCGCTGGGGTGATACCCGGGTAAAAGTAGCCTATAAAACATTATAGGCATGTGTACAATTTTTTGGCGTGAAGGAAGGAAAAAAACTCACCTATTTAACTTTTGACGATATCAAGTCAGAACTGTGAACTACTATTGGTAAGGGGTCCTGTATGTCCCAATAGTTAAGGGGAGTGACTCTCGGTCCGCAAAACGTCTATAAGATATTTGATATAAGCCTCCCCCACACAGCTGCGTTATTATCAGCGATCTTCAACCTTGCCTCGATAAGTAAGTAGTAAGTAAATAAAGTCACTTCTTTACAAGTTGTTTAAAATTTTAATGGCAAGATTTTTTAATCAACTTGCCTCGTCCCACTGCTGGGTACTAATTTCTCCCAAATTTGTCACCCTTAACCCTACGTAAGCTTATAAGGTTACGTATGTAAAAAAACCGGCAAAAAATCACGTTTGTTGTATTGTTTATTGCGAATTTTATTCTGTTTTTAGTATTTTTTGTTATAGCGGCATCTGTGAAAATTCCAAAACCAAAAAAATAATACGTAGGCCTACTTAAACATGCTAAGTACTTAATACAAAATTTAATTTAATTAATGAAATGCCTTGGTCGGTGGATACTTTTGTGCGATTAAATAATTAAAGGAATAATTTTGGCTCGCTCAAATCCCGGACTGGCCGACTGGATCACCGAACTAATTGCACTGGCAAACTCATGAGACAACCCCTAAAATACCATATATAGATAAGTATATAGAAAACTCTTTATTGTACTCACACTGACTTAATCATAAATAACAAAACGGACAATAACTATAGTGAAAGTACAATGGGCGGTCTTATTGCTTAAAGTGATCTCTTCCAGACAACCTTTGGATGGACTAGATTTAGAAGACTGTAGCAGACGATGGTGATATATCAATAAACACAAATCATATTATTACACCACTATTATAACCTGTGTCGTGGAATTATATTTATTTATAAACAACACCCAAGGCAGGTAAACACAAACAAATTAGCAGACAAAAGGTCAAAAGTCATAGTGCAACTGATAAGTTGTCATGTGTGGGCATGTTGGTGCGCAATATAAGCAACAAGATAAGCTTTAGGCTTTTCTTGTTCTGGAACTATGACGTATACGACTATAGTATACAACAACCAGACCTGGAACTCAGCCTTCAGATCCTTTCTCGCCTCGCGTCTCAAAGACAGATTTTAATATCTCCATACTTCTAACTCCTTGAATTTTAGGTCATCAGACAACCTGTCGCTCAGATTTCCTACACAGTAGTTCTTTCTACGGCAACTCTTTTACGGTTCAATTTGTCCGATGTTGGAAAACCTTACTTGAGATAATACGATCTCCTTCACTCAACACTTTTAAATTCAAACTTAAGCTTCTCTATTTGACACCCTCTTTATAAATTACCTCATTCTCAAAACTTTAATTATGTAGGTAGTATTTATTTGTTTATTACAGTATGTATAAGTTTATTGTTATTATTATGTATGATTCGTATTGATTTAAATTTGCTTACTGTATTAATTTGTTGTAGGCATGTATCAGTTTGTTTTTGAACTGTGCTGCCATCCCTTATGTTCTTTTAGTTTCTATCGCTTACGCCATCCCAAGGCTGCCTGGAAGAAATAGCTTTCAGCGATAAGGCCGCACATTGTACCATTTTTAAATGTTATTGTGTTTCATGCAATTAAGTGTTCATTAATTAATTTATTTATTCATTCACTCCCCTGATCTTCATGACGAACTTTGTCGGCTCTATGTCCCCCCAAACTACCTTCGCTGTAGGAAACACAGGTTGTGCTCTGTGCCAGCTTGCCAAACTGTTGCACGCGCTCGATCTCCCATCCTGCCAACCCTCTCCGCGCTCAATGCCCTCCTGGACGCAAGCCCTGACTCTGATGTATTTGCGAACGGATGGAAGGTGATTTTGACTGACTGCCTGAACTTCTGTGAGAAGTGCGTGTAGGACTTACTACTATTAAGAATTGGAATTTATAATTACTGACATTATTATTATTGACTATGTACTAAATATCTATTAATTTAATTCTGACAGAAGTGTGTGAAAGTGTATTGTTAGTGTGTGTAAGTAAGAAATTGATTGATTTGAATTTATTGAATTGAATATTATTACCTATTGAATTTGTTATTACTGACTATTTTTATTGAATGCTGACTTTGTATAGGTAAGATGTAAACTCAACCAAATTTTTATAATTAGAGTAATTGGCGCAAACCGTTCTAGTTATTAAATCAATAAACAATAATAAACAATTCACCCTCTCCCATGACGATCCGAATGTTATTTTTTATTTATCCTAACCCAGAGGTCCCTCGTCTGAGTGTTGTCGTCTAAAAAGTGCTCTCAAAACCATCTAACTCTTGCTCTCCTTTGCAGGACGTTCTCTGGCGAAGAAGTCAAGATTAACCCAGGTCCCAATCTTCATCACGTTGCCATAAAACAACAACAACAACAACAACAGCCTGTAACAGTCCACTGCTGGACATAAGTCTCTCCTTATAAGGGGTATATAATCCCCACGCTGGGCATGCGGGTTGGGCATCGTAGGATACAGTTTTTCACACCACCATCTGGCCGTCAGCAGTTAAAAATGTATTCTATGCCAATGTTAGGCTGGGCTATGCCGCAATCAGCCGCCAATATAAATGGAATCGGGCTGGACATATTTGCCTCATCAGAGCCTTGTTTGTTAGTTAGCAGGGAGCACCACGCAGAGGTCGGTGAGGTTGTTTTGGTTCCTGAAGATAGAGGTTGGAACCGCTTACACCATTGCTGACGATGGCCTATCATTTGGATGACTCCGACTTCCGTGGTTTGCCCAGTCCTATTAACCAAATGGAAGGTTAAACCTACAATCTTATCTTATATTAAGCAGCCTGTCTGATCCCACTGCATGGCAACGGCGTTAACTCTTTCTACACTTCTTGATCTTGGGAATCCGCTTGCCTAAGACGCCTAGGATTCCGAAAAAAGGTCCAGATCGTCACGTCTCCTCCATCTGGGAGCAACCACGCGGCCGCGTGACGCCCTGTGGAACCCAGTCAGTGGCGATCTTAGCCCCCAACTGGTCTAGCTTGTGGCAAACATTTCCAGCCCGATTCCATTCATATTTGGCGGACTTATGAAAGCTTATCTTTTAATTATCTTTTATTTATTTTTATTTATGTCTATAAAATTCTAGGTCAATGTTATGTGACATATGTTTATCTATCATGTCTAGATTATAAATATTTATATTGTTTCCTTTAAAATTGTTATTCCCGCCGCGGGACAAAAGTTTGCATGTTTTGCAGATACTATTTATCTCGGGTCTGAGTTTTTTCTATGTATGATTTGTATGTATTTACAAAAAAAATTATATAAGTAATTTATCAACCATGTGGTTCCCAAAACGCAAGCTCTGCTTAGTTTGGGGCTACATTAGGCTGTGTAGTCCAGCATTATTTATTATTTATTTATTTATTTAATAGTGTAAATTTAGGTTATGTAGAAAATATAGCATGCCTCTTTATATAGTGCCTATTTACCATCTTCAAGTAAGGTATAGATTAGTTACTTCCTAAGGGCCTATTTCAACACCAAAGTAAGTTTTTTTTTTTTTTTTCTATGATTCATGAAGATGAAACAAGTACATGCCCCATGAACCTACAATGCAATGCTTTGTGATAGGTAGGTAACCATTACCTATCATAAAGCATTGCATCGTAGGTCACGCATATTTGTAACATGCCCTATATTCCCCTGCGTCCATCAACTTGAGGCATGAAAGTGATAAGCCTCTTGTGCCTGTAAATTAATTTGCCGGCCATGTGCTGATTAAAGGGACCTCTCTGAGCAAATTTATCCCTTTAACCGGTAATTATCTAACTTTAACTAAGTTTCTAAGGTTACTTGAGGACTGTGAAAGTGGCTTTTAGTAACTTTACTTAGCAAGTAAAAGTGTACAGTGGCATAAGTGGGCAAAACAAACCCTACTACAAAGTCTACTATTCTTTACACCAACTATTCCTTAATGTTTACCTTATTATGATTACTAGAAAGTAAATTACTATGCCTCCGTGGAATGGGGACCTGGTGACCAGTATTACAGGTTCTTCTTAAACCTACTTCTGGCTCTAGTATCTCTCAAAACAGGTTTCTTGTTGTTATTAACTAGTTCGTTTTGGTTTATGTTTGTAAGAAACCTTATGTGAGAAAATAAAACTTGTTCATGAGTGGATTCTGCGACTTGGCAAACGTAGTGTAGGACCCTCCAGCCAGGTGGAGTGACGATTTGCGAAAGGCTGCTGGTAGAAGCTGGATGCATCGACCTCAGGACAAGGCGCAATGGCGCCCCCTGGGGGAGGCCATGTTCAGCAATGGACTGCGATTGGTCGATGATGATGATGATGATGATGATGATATTTTAGTATGGAAATGTTTAGGGAAAGGGTCTCTAATTATAATAAAGCACTTATAATATACACTAAAAAACAAATTGGTATAAAACTCTTTTTTTTTAATAAATTCATAAAAAAATCTACACTTCCGCTGATTTCATTTTATCCAAGATCTTTGCCTTCTCCTTCTTCGTCATAAGACTTGTTTGAATTTCACTGACAGTCCTCATCTTCGTCTCAGGGACTACCAGGATCACATAAATGGCAGCTAGTATACAAACAAAGCCGAAGAAGTAGAAGGCGACATGGATGCCCACGGTATTTGCGAGAGGCTTGAAGAACAGCATTTGGATGAAATCGGAGATGGATGCCAGGGCCATGGCGGTGGCCATTACTGTGCCTCGGTACTGGAAGGAAAAGATTATTTACGGTTAATATTTTAATGTAAGTAGGTCAATTTACTTTTTATTATTAACCTTTTTGTTAATAATAAAAAGTAAATTGTTACTAATTGTAAAAAAGTAATTGTAATTAACCTCTTTGTTAATACCTAATAAAAAGTAAATTGTAGAGCAATTTTAATTTAAAACAAGCTTTATGCTTGTGATTCTCTGTTGATCGAAGGATTCTCCAAATCACCTTCCATCTTCAAATAATTTCGTTATTCACTGACTAACTAAAAATCAACGCAAAACCACAAACCGTAAGTAAGGTGAAGCTATGGTCATTATTTATGAACAAAGTTGAAAGTTGAATATTAACCTTGTAAGAGAACATCTCGCCGGTGACGACGACGCTGAGCGGCAGCAAACCTGAAGAGTCGCAGAAGATGCAGAGACATAACGTCACGACGGGGATCCAGTCGGGGGCGTAGACAGAGTAGTTCTTGGCGAGGAACCAAGACGCCAGTGCACACATGCTCAACCCGGAGACCAGGGAGGAAACAAACAGCAGGATCTGGAATAAAGTAAACAAAATATAAAACCAGATAAAAAACACAGATTTGTATATTGTTATACAAATAAAAAAAAAGAACTTTGACGAATTTTTGGCTCAGAAAAAGCAGAGCAGATACATTGATCTCATTTTATATAGCTTCCCGTGAAAAAGTTGTAGTAGATAGCACAGCTACCTAACGTGAAAATAAAAAAAATAATACATAACATGCAAAAGTACTGCTATTGATATACATTGCAAGAGCTGCTATTACTGGACCTAACAACAATCAATTTGACGAGGGAGAGTCTCTTAACTTCGCATAAAGGATATTTTTGTTGTTGTTTATTTTACCTTTCTCCCAGTCTTCTCAATAACGCTAGAAGCGAGTGCTGATCCAGCCACCTGGACAGCTCCAAGCATCATGGCTTGCTGGTTTGGGGTGAGCACTAATCCTCCTCCACCCCTCGCGAAGATTTCACCCGCGAAGTTCAGCACGGGTATGGCCCCGCAGACTTCCCTAGCCAGGGCTATGACCATGGCGATCCTGAATGCGCGGAACAGAAGCTTGTCTGACACTGTAGGTAAAAAAACAGACAGTGTTATAATTTCGAAAAAAAATATACATAGGTAAATAATCTGATAAAATACTTTTTATGTACGAGAAGTAT
Source organism: Horisme vitalbata (assembly GCA_951804965.1). Taxonomy (NCBI): domain Eukaryota; kingdom Metazoa; phylum Arthropoda; class Insecta; order Lepidoptera; family Geometridae; genus Horisme; species Horisme vitalbata. The sequence goes on along the minus strand of OX638092.1, from coordinate 21,189,446 downwards.
ATCTTCACGATATTATTCCATGATGGATATCCTCAAATATATTCTCAGTACGCAAACCTATCGAAGATACCATGAAAAGGACAGGTGATGTCTGAATATACCAGTCTCTATTTCCCAAAGCACCATAGCACCATAGAAGACACATAGTGTCCATAGCACCCTGCACACGTAAAGTTCGGACCGCGGGAAACAGCACGCGCCATTCCAACCCACACTCCGAAACGTACGTGTAGATGCGCGGTCCGATCTTTACGTGCCATTAGCACGACAGTTTGATCCGCAGTCCAAACCGTACAGATCGGACTGCGGTTTGTTACGCAGTCCCATGCGCAGTCCGATCTTTACGTGTGCAGGGCGCTAATAAAGGCATGACGACGATAGTAAATAGGCCTTCCATTTCTTTCTGTTCATATGAGAGTGATTAATGGAGTATATTCGTGTATCAAGCACATGTTTACTTATCACTAATACAGCAATTGACCCAAGTGTAGTGATTAAGGAAATCCTTCAAGGGAATGTCTATCCTGCATTGGCTATAGCGCTGAAGAAGAATTCTTCCTTAGCTTGATTATCTTCTATGAACTTACATATAGCTTTAAGTACGAATCGACTGCTTTCATCATCCTGTTTCTGTTCCCTCTTGATGTCGTCGACCTCCGTCACGACTGACATATCGTCTTCTTGCTTACACCTCAGCCATGCTAGCACTTTTGTAGCTTCCTAAAAAAAGATATAAATAAGAGCTCACCACGCGCAACATCGTTGACAGTCTTACATTGACCTTTAAAGCTTATTACACCACGCGGTATTCAGTCTGTTCACACTTAGCGTGGTGTAATAAGAGTAAGCCACTAAGACTGTCTTAGTAAGTCTGTTAGACTGGACTATTTCGTGCTTACTAAGTACCACAGATCAGATATCCAATTTGTATTGTCATGCGCACTTTGGAGAGGTGAATTAATCTTCCATGTTACAAACTCCTATCCTATGTTGTGATTTTGTAACTTTGATAAAATTATCCAAAGATGCAAAAGTTCCATTATAATAATATAGTTGTTATTGCATGATGCTAAAACAACCAAACAAATTAATCATCATTACTGATTATTCATGAGGATCTTTAAAATAGCTAAGATAAAGTATTATTTACAAAAAATGTATGGTTTCTCATATATGTCTATACTTACGTCAAGTTTCCCCTGCTTGACGAGGTAGGAAGGTGACTCCGGCATCATTAAGAACAGGACCAGGTGGATGGTCGGCAACGCCAGGCATACCCACAGCACCGGCCGATACGACATCACGTCTCCGATCACATAAAGGAAGAGATTGCCGCTTGTGTGTGCTAGCACCAACTGTGGATGGTTTCACAATAAGAAATTGAATATAATGGTTCTGATTCAAAGGAGACCCAAGCTAACCTAACCGACACGTGGTGTAACCTGCTATCTAAAAAACGGGGCTCTGGCGACCGGCTGATTGAGGCGTAGCACAGCCTAACACCCAAACATATAAATTCACTGACTGCCGACAGGCAGCAGAGTAAGCGGTGCGAGAGTAGGACAAGATTTGGCCTACCTATTTTTTTCGACTAGTGTAGCAACATTCAAAATTTCTCAAGGTTCTTTAAAAAAATTAATCGTTGTTTTTTTTATATATAGCAGTTGACAAACAAGTGGACTGATCATTTGATGGTTTGTGGTCAACGTCTATTGACGTCTGCACCAGGATTGGTGCAGATGCGTGCATCAACTTGCTTTCTTCCTTCTTTCTTCTTTGTATCAGCAAATGGCAAACTGTGCCAAAGCTGCATCAACTGAAGGTAGGTACTCACCATTGATCCCAGCAGCCCTCTAATGCAGTTCTCGCTGATCTCCTTAGTGTAGAGAGGACAGGTCACATAGGCTCCTGCCATTGCGACGCCCATAAGGGCCCGTGCAGTCACAAAGGCCCATGTGTCCATTGATGATAGTTTGATAATCCAGGCAACCTGATGAACAATTAAATTTTTACTGTTAAAACAAACCCTAACCTAATAATGTAATCTTCAGAGATTTTACTTGGCTCGCCTAAAGCCCGAGTGGCCGACCCAACACAACTACTGAACTAATTTCTAAACTTTTTTGAGCAGTGGACTGATTCAGGATGAAGATGATGATGTTATGATGAAATTGTTATTAATGAGGCTTACCAATGCTGCCGTAGACATGAAGAGCAGCGTCGCCTTCCTCCCGTACCTGTCTCCCATCCAGGCCATCAGGAAGTTAGAAGGCACGCAGGTCAGGTACGACGCTGCCCCCATCATAGAAACCTGCACGCAACGTAACGTAGTTGTTGTATGACCATTAGTGAAGGGCTGCTCGTCCGGCGAAGTATGACCATGGTTTCTGCTGTTTATGGGCCCGTTCCGTTCATGACATATGATGCAATGCTTTTTTAAATCAGGTTGACCATTTGCAAGTTCCATCTTCATGTGCCTAGTGTAATAAAAGAAATCATTTAACTTTGTTAACGTCATCGATTTTATCGTCACTATTACCACATCTGCTTTAATACTAAGGTACCCCCGTTGATGGAGTCCGTAGTGCAGAGTTCTGAAGTGATTTTTTGTTAATGACGAGTCCTTTGCAAAAATACTACTTACCTCAAAATCTGATAGTGGAGGGTTTCTGGGTGAGTCTGCTGACTGTAGCAACAGCGTCATCGGCGACATCCATCCTATGCTGGCTCCGTACGCGAACACTGGTAGGTTTACTGTTTAACATTGACTAGGTTAGTGAAACTCGCATTCAATGCTGAAAAAGCTGCTGATACCTTAAAACTCCGATACCGAAGTTGGCCACTAGCTCATAAAAGAAGAATGCTGAAAACGCCACAGCCCGTTTTGATCTCAAGCTCCCGGGTCGCAGTCAAAGTGTTAAAAGTGCCTTGCGATCCCCATTAAAAACCCATTAAATGTTTCTGTGTAATTTTCGTGCGCGGATCCCTATTGCCTGCCTTTTGAATACCATCAACAGACTTCGTAACTCAATAGTTTCTGCGATGTATATAATATCCCAAAAAAATTGACTCAGGCAGGATCAGACAAAACCAAAATCAAAACGTGCCTTTAAAAGAAAAGAAGCAAATAAAAATCTCTGTGGCGTGTGTGTGTGGTGTGTGTGTATGTGTGTGTGTGTGTGAATCTCTGTGGCGCAGTGGGCGAAGGCCCGCCTGAGACGCAGAAGGTTGCGGGTTCGATTCCCGCCGATGTTTGCAAATATTTGTTTCGGGTCTGAGTGTTTTCTATGTATAATAAGTATGTATAAACAAATAAAAAAATATCTATGTAGTTTATCAATCATGTGGTTCCCATAATACAAGCTCTGCTTAGTTTGGGGCTACATGATGTTGTGATAAAGTGTCCAGCATTATTTATTTATTTATTTTAAATATAAACTAAGATAAAAGTAGGATCATTGTTATAAGAAATCTGTTTGTCTTTCTTATATCAACGATCTGATATACTTAATAAAAGCTAATTGAAATGACACTGAATAGTAACCTACTACAGTCAGAAGTTGATTGTTAAATTTTTTTTTCTTTGAATCATCAGTTTGTGTGTGTGAGAGCATAGAGTATATTTGGATGAGACTTGGAATATAAATGTTTTTTTTTTTTTGAGTTCTTGAGCGGAGACCGCGGCGCAGCAGTGGACTGCTGTAGGCTGATGACGATGATGATGATGAATTTTTTTTACTTGGAATTAAAGCGGTCATAGAAAGTATGTAATATGATATGAAAGGGGTCAATTAGCCCAGTTTAAAGCAGTCTTTTATTATTTTTATACGATGCATGGTTTTCATTTTATGATCAAAAATGACCATAACCCCCCCCCTAATGACCGAATTTTGCAAAGCCAGAAATCTGAAACTAAATAATATTTTACACGAAAATTATAAAGAAGTCTCCACCTAAAACAGTTTTTGAGAATTAGGTGGAGTGGGGTATAGAAGTATATCTATATTTTATCGGAAAATTAAAGCAAAATCTCCAGCTAATATGGTTTTGTAGAAACCTCAATAAATGTAAGGACAGCTGTGGTCAAGCTATAAAGCAAGTTAGGTACACGGTCAAATATGGTATTATCTGAAAGGCCCTAATTTGCCCATTCTAAAGCCGGTTCTATTTTTTTCTATATGACGTACAGATTTTAATTACGAAGAAACATTACTAATTAGTATCGCACGCCATTGACGTCACCCGCGGTGGGCGAATCAACTCGCACTTAACCGGTCTTGTTATTTATTTTCGCGCTTCCGTGCTTCGGAAGGGTCGTTAAGATGTTGGTCCCAGCTTTTTCAGTCATCAAGCCGTTTCTGACAACTTCGAGTGAGATAAAGATTACAACACCAAAATTGGCCACTCTTACAAAGAAGAAAACTGTCCGGTGGGATAATAAACTAATAACAATTAATAAAATATACTCACTTAAGATAGCACATAATATTTGATGAATTCTGCTCCCTTCTTTAAATATTACATAATATCTTTGAACCATTTTCTGTTGAACCATTTTCGGTTTTTGCTCACTGATTTTGGTCACTACCACAGTTACGTAAATATTTTGCTATCTAAGTTTAGATGTTCTTTCTAATTTTTCAGATATGACAACCTAAATAGGTTTTATCTACATTTTAGTATATTTTTTTTATGATTAACAATACCAACTAATTTGCATAAATGAGTACTTTGGAACGACTAAGCGTCGCGTACGGGCCACACTATCGCGAACACATTGTGTTGCGGAGACCAACGAGTCGCAGATACTTATATCTACCGAGTTTATTTACTCACAGCTTATTTATTAAGTAAAATTTATGATATGGATTCTTTATATAACATTAAATTGACAAATTCTCCACTAGCTTCTAATAATTATTCAAACAATGGGTCTTTTTTGCACACGCACAATGGACCAACTGTGTGACCAAAAGAAATGGGTCTTTTTTAAGTAAAACTAACTTTTTTAAATGATGCCTTTAGCTAGTTGTTAATAAATAAACACCATTTAAATAAAAAACTATGTGAAGGTCGTGGGTTTGAGTCCCAGCCTAACATCTTATATTTGCCATTCGGATGTAAGTGCGCAAATAAAAATACACACATATCCATACGTCTTCTTCTTCTTCTATATCCATACGTCATATTGATAAATTATTGACTCAGTCGTATTGACTATACGCGTAAACAAATGTTTGCATGAACTGCAAGTGTTTTGGTGGTTTTTTTTTTATGTAATAATTAAGCATTCATACCAATTTATATCCAGTTCATTCAGTCGTTAAGGATTGGATTGGGTACATTTAGTACATTATACATACCTACGTGTAATAAGGTATAATTTTTAATTTTTTTGAGAATACCCTCAGTCAATAAGAAGTGTCATTATAAAAATAAACAGTTTTATGATTATTTTTGTCACTTCGGTATCTAACTTACGTAATTTCAATATTTGTTTTAGAAAATCAAACTTACGTCTTGTTTCTAAGCTCACTAGCGTAATGCCTGACTTCGTCTATAGTCGTGAGGTTAGCGGTAGTATTTCAGTTAATATAACATATAACAGTCACAATATACATGGCCTTGATAGCACTTAAGAAGTCCCTCCCATCGTGGGTAAGAACTATGTATAACATACCATACATAACTTATCATAACTTGAACTATTTACCACAACACCTAAACCCGTAACGCGAACCAAGAAGATACTAGACCTGTTTGGCCCGCATGACGCAGAAGACACTGATTAGCACATAATACATATTACCGTTAAACGTATTTTATAAAAAATCTTAAACTATGTTCACTAAGTGTTTTCTGTAAATGATGCGTCAAATAATCCATATTCTGTTTCAACGATGATTTTGTACACGCTTAATTTCACTTCACTTGGTAGTCTACAGAATGAACCGGCGTCGCCAAAACGTGAACTAGCCCCGATGTGCGTAAAACTCATCTATCAAGATGCCCCCTCCCCCTTACCCCTCTATATCTTACAACGGTTTTTATTCGGCACAGACAACCTAACTAAATAACTATGTCAACAATTTGACTGTCGATTTTAACATACGTAAATAACTACCGATTTCTAGTTTGTTGTATCAATTTTGAACTTGTCAAGTGCATTATGTTGCCTAGATGACAATACAATAAAATTTGGAATCTAGCCTCGATTTTTTTATTTAATATCCGCCATCGAAGAGGCTCCGGCACCAGAGTTGCACACACGAAGAAGGAAAGAAGTAACTTTGATTCACCAGGTAACGAGGGCGCTCTAGTGCCTAGGACTCAGATGGAATATCAAGTGGTACTATACTTTCATTCACCTACTTTGCGGAACGCTGTGATACCAATAGATGAAGCTTGCCCAGCACTGAAATAATCCTCTGTCTTGTTGGCCTTATCCATAAAAAAAAATACAGTTCCATCATCGAGTGGCAGATTTTAATAAAATTATTACAGCTGCTTATCCGTGGAGGGTAGCCTAATTTACAGACATACTTTAGCATTTAAAGAAAATTTTAATATGAAAGTATAAATGGATGTAGCAGCCAGAGATTGCATCAGTTTCCTATAACGCCGCGGCTACACAATCGCATAAAGATTCGTGTCGAGATTTTTGCCCAAAAACACAAACGCAACTAAGGTCTACACTTAAAGCACCATTCTTAAGCATGCATTGTGTTAATAATTTTTAGCTCAAATTCCACCACAACGCGTACCTTTGCCGAAACGCGATAGTGGAGCCGCCCCTTAAAAGTTGTAAGGTTTTTACGCAAAAAGACTTTACTTTTCACTTTTTGTCATTATCAAAACGACAAGCCATTTTTAATTCTTCAGCCAATATTTACAAGATAAAAGAACACGATTATTCCGAAATGTTAAATGGTCACAGTAGTTTAATGAACTCTTACGTTTGTTTGTTTGCTATAGTAAAGACGCAAGAGATTGCGGATTAGATTCCCGCTGCAGGTCAAATGTTGACATCATCAGCCATTAGCAGTCCACTGCTGGACATAGGCCTCCCATAATTAACGCCATTGTGCCCTGTCCTCAGCTCTACGCATCCAGCTTGTTCCAGATGCCTTTCGCAGATCGTCACTCGACTTGGCCGCAGGGCTTTTGCTGAGCCGCAGTTTCCACTCAAAGACTCGTTAAGCCCAATGTTTGTCAGTTCTTCAGCAGATATGGCCAGCCCATTGTCATTTTAGCTTGCTACAATCATTTGTCTCGCAGCAGAAATCGAACCTTCAACCTTTTGCGTCTCAGATGGGCTTCTGACAGCTCTTCTGATAGCTCTAGCAAATCTATCTTACGAGGAAACAGAGGAGTTATTGACTGTAATGAAGTGATTCTATAAATAAGTACCCACCTACTACCTATTACTAAAGATCTTAACATATTCCTAAGCATTTAAAATTAAGATCATATTTAAAACAAAAATTTATAAGTTAAATATTACCTACCTACTAAAACTTACGTTTTTTGATTTGTTTATTCATGTTTATTATTAGCTTTGTTTTACGCTCGAGACACAGGATTTATACTAGTTCAGGCACAGTGTAAAATATTTACCTATAATAATATATTCCGTATTTGTCAATCTTAGCTTTAAGAAATTGAATAAAAATTTATTTATTTATTATCGAATAAATTACTCCCCACGCCACAATAGTTACCTGCATTGAAAACACCATAATGAGTAAGTTCTCACAAGGTCTCACGGTTGAACGCAACGGTTTCGCCACAAAAACAGCGTCTACGGGTATCGCATGCCTATTTCTACGCACCTAAAGTAGCATTGCTATGTTTCGGTTTGAAGAGTGTGGGTATCGATGAAATTACAGCCACGTGAGGCTTAGCACCATCAAGCCTCAATTCGATGGACACAGAGCGTTGCATCGTTCGTCACGTTCCAAACATGCGTGATCTACGAAACGCCGGTCGGTGCTTTTACCGATATAGGTAAACGGTACGTGAAAATTCTCGTTATTCAATACTCATATGTAGTTGATATTATATTGTCGGCTGCTATTATTATATTTGGATGCTGTTATGCATAAGGAGTCCAGGCGTCAAAATGCATTTTTTGATTTTATTGCATATTTGTAATCACAGAGACGTATATTTTGACCCTAGAAAAAACTCCAGTGGTAGCTTCATTCTAAGTGGCATTTTTTGATACCCAGTCCAAGCGCCTTCTATAGACAACGACATTTTAGGATATGTGGCATTTTTTGATACCCAGTCCAAGCGCCTTCTATAGACAACGACATTTTAGGATATGTGGCATTTTTTGATACCCAGTCCAAGCGCCTTCTATAGACAACGACATTTTAGGATATGTGGCATTTTTTGATACCCAGTCCAAGCGCCTTCTATAGACAACGACATTTTAGGATATGTGGCATTTTTTGATACCCAGTCCAAGCGCCTTCTATAGACAACGACATTTTAGGATATGCAAAACAAGTCCAAAAACCATTCAACAATCTAACAGCCAATTCTGTATTATGAAAACCTATTTCCAGTCATACATTACAAGCCCAAACAACGTATGGTTACGCATAAATAGTCCATGCGACAATTGATCGTTACTTGGATTGCCTTTCGGCTTGTAGCCCAAACGAAGTAGTATTACGCATAAGTAGTCTATGCGACAGATGTTTGTCGCATAGACTGCTTTTACAAAACTAATAAGATTAGTTTGATTCCAAACGCGAACCAATAGTTGGAAACTTTTGTCGCTTGTAGTTGTGACGATGATGATGATGGCCACTCTTCCCACACTCCCCTTAGATTTTAGGGACATGCGTTTTGCACGCATTTAAAAATCACAGAGATGGAGCAAATAATGGTCAAAATGCTGCAAACCTCGAGGTCAAGAGCTGGCCCATAACATACCTATGATAAAATCCCAGAGAGGAAGGAGTGCTATCTATTATTGATAAACTTGAGTTTTTAGAAGAAATCTGAAGAAGTGGACGAACTAAAAACGAGATCGACTTTATCATGATAGATGACATATATGATCCTACGTAAAGCTATTGGTTTAGCACTGGTTCTACTTCTGACCATAGAATATCCCGAGTTTCTCTGAATATTCATCTTAAGCTTAAAAGAAAACATTTAATGAAGTCCGTGTTTCGATCTAATCTACTCCAGATCACGGCAGGCAAAAGTAAGCAAGAAAGTATCATAAAATTTTCATAAAAAGCTTATGAGCATAACGAAACCAAACGAGACCGTACAAATACAAAACGTTGTTAGTACATTGGAATCATCATCAGGTCATAAAATTCCCATAAATGCAGCCTAGAGGCAAGAAAGTCCAAAGTCTCGAACGAAACTCTACGGCTTATGGCAAAAAGGGGGGTACTATTCAAGCAAGCTAATTGCACGGACACATGACCTTCAGAGCTCCAACACATGCCTAATAGAAGAGAGAGGCAAACAGAGGGTACGCAAACTACCACCCTGACCCGCCACTTAACCAACGTATTTACCAAGACTAGATCGTATTAGCTCTGAGACAGCATAAAAATGCAAAAGCCCTCGTTATAGACAGAGCGACTTCAGAACTTGTGGTGGCTGAAGGAGTTCCTGATGAGAAAGAGGTTTTTCAGAACCTTCAAAACTTTTCAGATCTTCAAGTCTGCATAATTAACTGTGAGATAGCTCCAAAACTAGACAGAGGAACTAGACGGTTCGGTTTTTAATAAGACTCTTATTTTGTATTTACTAAAACCGAATTATCGTGTATAGACACGTCCAAGCTGTTCTCTAGGTTTATCATGAATCGTCTCGCCAGAAGACGACACGAGTTGCAGCGACCGGAGCAGGTCAGATTTCGCGGAAGATATGGCATCATATACGACAATTTCACCGAGAGGCTAAATTAAGGTTTTGTAGACTTTGAGATTTGTGACTCTATTGAAACCTGCGAAAAGCTGTTGATAGAAGAAGATAAATAATTAATATAGAATTACTCTAAAAAAAATACCTGCAAATACCTGCCTTATTTTCCTAAATGTATATAATTCCTTCCTTCCTTCTTTGTACGAGTTCATGGCCAAGAGTTTTTATCATATTACTATTATGCAATTATGAGTGCCATTAAGAAAGGAAATAAGTTTTAACTTTTTCTTATTTCATGCGAGTCTATATTATGTGATTGATTTTTGATTATGTTCTTCTCAAATTAACCCCAAGCCTTACATACCGAGTAGGTCGGTATGGATATCAAAAATTAAAAATTTATTTATTATACGAGTTAAAAAAAAACGCTGGGAAGATGACTTGAAAAGAGTCGCCGGTCCAGAATGGATCAGAATCGCAAGAGACAGAGATAGGTGGAAGTATTTGGAGGAGGCCTTTGTCGAAGGACAAGCTGTTGACGGAAAACCGATCGCCAGTATAACTTAAGATATTTAATTGTAATTAACAGTAATAAAGGCTTATTTTATTTACTTATTTATTTATTATACGAGTTAGAAAGGTTAAATAAAAAAAGGCATTTTTTTTAAATTGAATTATGCATAAGAAGTCCAAACGACATAAATGTCCCTTGGACTTGTTATGCAAAATGAAACCACGAGATTTATCATGAGTCCAAGTGCATTTTTCGCTATATCTTCCAAAATAAATAATTATTTTCTATTTTTTTCTTGTAGTATGTTAAATTAAAAATAGAAGCTTCGATAAACATAGATTTATTTTCAGTTGAGGCAAAAGCAAAACTCCTGCCAATAAAAACGCGTTTCTGTTGTTTCTCAAAAAACTCAAAATGGCGCTTGGACTAACTATGCATAACAGTATCCATTTGAGCTATAATATTTTATCACTTATGATATATTTTGAACGACACACCTTCCCGGACACCGTACCTCACCCTGCCTCGGCTTGAGTTTGAAGTGTCAAACATGTAAAATACCACAGTCAAAAGCCGGCTTTATTATTTCTTCTTCGGATTCTCTCTAGAATTGTTAAAGAAATGATAGATACTAATAATAGACAGTAGAAACCATACACTTACTATTTATTCAGCTTGTTTCAGTACTCTGAACAATGTTTAGGTAAGTATTCCGGCCATTGTTTTCGAACCAGTACCTAGTATTTGTAATTACTAGGTATTTCATTCAGTAATTCTGAAAATATATTACCTACTCACGTATTTTATATCATAGGCCACCCACAACAAAACCACTAATAAGAAAGGCGATATGGCCATTAATCTACACGCTGGGCATGCGGGTTTGGGATCACAGGGCACAAATTCTCGCACCGCCGATGCTGCTGCCCGTCAGCGGTCAGGGAATTTAGCTGTGCCGGTGTTAGGCTACGCTATGCCACAATCAGCCGGCCGCCAGAGCCCCGTTTGTATGATAGTAGGGTGGACCGAATTGTGGCAGATGAATTTGGCTTGACTTCCGAAGGTGGTGGTTGAAACCCCTTGCACCCCAAAGAGATAAGAGATAAATCATTTATTCACTGAATGTATGTAAATAGTTTACACTGGTCTTAGGGTTAAAAGTAGATAAATTCTGAACAATGTACATTCTACCAGTTGTTGTCCTGGTGTGTGAATATTTAGTCAACAAAGAATTTAGAAAACAAAGGCCTGCGAAAAATACCGGGACCAACGTGTAAGCTTGCCATGCGAAGCACGGAAGAGTCACCCATTCAAGAATAGCAGGGTGGCGTGTTAATATGGTTCTGGGTTAAATTTCTGTGTTCATCAGCTGTACACCCTGGGTACCAACCCAGGGTGTACAGCTGATGAACACAGAAATTTGCTATAACCATTTTATTGTATGTAAATTGGAAGTTTATGAGTCAAATATGTTTCGTTATTTGCCATGTTTTAATTAACAAAGTAATATTTTTTTTTCCATACAAAATTTTGAACTTTAGTTTTGTAAAAATAAAAAATACATACTTACTAATTCATACTTTACTTTGTATTATAATTATATCGAGTTTTGAATTAATCGAATCAAGAAATAATAATCTTCCATATAAAATTTACAACCCTTTTTAAGCCCTTCAGTGGTTAATACTTTTTTAATTAGATTAGCCTATGTGTTAATCTAGATCCTAATCTATGTACATAGCAATTTCATCTCAAGTGGTAACAAACATTCACACAGAGTTTCACAAGGATAGTAGGATAGGATAGAATATTAGGACTAGTTTTGGCCCACGCCTTCGCCCGCGTGGTACCAGAGCAAAAAGTAGCCCATGTGTTAATCCAGAACGCAATGTATATTTCAAATTTCATCCAAAACAGTACAGCCATTACGGAGTTGAGTGGGAACAACAACACACACACATAAACACACATAGGATTGATGTACCCCTGGATATGACTAGCTGGACGCCTTCACTGCTTTTAAAATCGTGCATCAACTCATTAGTAGGTAACTAAGAAATAATAATAGTAGATTAGTAGCCAAGGGCAGTAAGCCATCAATTGCAGCCCGAGATATTTAGGCGCACGAGCGCAGCGAGGGCGCCTATAGTTCGAGGGTGAAATTGGTGCTTACACCCGAGCTAACTATTCTGATTTACATCTCGATTGTGAGGTAAGTAGAAAAAAACCGGCATTACAAGTATTTTTTTTTTTTCTAGAACGAAATTGAGCTTCGCCATTCGATATTTAAAATTGATGACTATTATACCCACACGATGACAAGGCTGAATAGCAAAGCGACCTCTTTGGTCATTGGGCTGAATGCATGATGTCTATTGCCAGTATGATGGTTAGATGTATGCGAACTTTTTGAAAGAAAGAAGTGTTTTTTTTTTAATTACTCACCGCCCTAGGGCTTTTCTAGCTACATTATTACCCTGGAGCGCTAATTAGTCACCTACAAGCCCCATTTGGAGCTAATAAGAACCTACTTACCGAACATGAGAGATGTAAAGTAATTAGTACCTACAGTAGAATCATCTTTCTCCATTATCAGCCTATAGCAGTAGTCCACTGCCTGACATAGGTCATACACTTACATTATATGTACAGTTACAGCAGTAGTAGTTATTTACATTAGTATTATTTTCATTATCATCTCCCACAACCATACTTTTACTTATTGGTAGGCCTCCCCAAGTTTGTGCCATACACCATGATCTTTGCTAGTTCACAAACGCCTGGCAACACGTATGTCGTCGACCCATCTTGCTACAGTAAGGTACGATTCACACCTACGGACGCGCGTTGGAGAGCGTCGAAGCGCATTTTAAAACAAGCTAGAGGAAATTGAAACAACCACATTCACTTAAGTTCCTTAATTGTATGCAATGCAATATTGTCTACTTACGGATCTATTTATGTCAGTGTTTGACAAAGCTCAAAGCTGGCGTCATTTTTTTTAATTATTAAAAACAACGACTTCAAATAAACTGTTTTAGGGTGGTAAAAAAGAATACCGAATTGAGAATCTCTTCGGTTTATGAAGTCGGTTAAGAAATAAAAAAGCTCTTTATTGCTTAATACTTTATTTATTGGTACATTAAAAACACTTGGCAGCTGATACAATGTATAACTATTAGGTATAAAATATGATAAGAGATTGATGTTAAAGAAATTTATACATCTTATGTTGTAATTTTATTTAAAAATTCATGCTTTTTTTTATAAAAAAAATCTGAAGTAATCAGAAAACAATAATACGGCTATGAGATTAACAGTATGTTTATGAATTGATTGATATATTAGGATATTACATGATTTAATAGTAGAATTATGAATATTTTTGTAATTATTTTAATACTAAGCGCAAAAATAAATAACACCATAAAGAAAATTCGCTAATTATTTACAAAAAAAAAACCACTTACGCTACGACAGAATAAATAGAATAAATAAACAGTCATAAGTATTTAAAACTAAATCACTAAATTCGTTACAAATAAGATTAATTTAAAATAAATGCGTAGTCAACCATTTTGAATTTTCGTCCGCCATTGCAACGGCCATTTTGTTTTTGTACTGTTGCTCAAAAACTAAGCTTTATTACTAGAAACAAACTAAATCAAAGCTTAGCTAGATTAAAAGTGAAATATATCTTATTAAATAGAATTTAAAGTAGAGAATTGATTATTGGAAGACGAAATTTCATTATTATTGGTCACTTATTTTATCTAGAGTTGGCACTAAACGAGATTAACCCGAGTATAATGGAATGATAGTGAATGACTGGAATCGAGTAGTTTATCGATATAAATAGTTCTTCGGCTCTTCTGCGATCGGGTCCGTGCAGGTGCCGAGATATTTCAGTTGAACGAGACTCCTGAAAAGAGACGAATTTAGTATTCCATTAAATGGAGGAATGAATAATTAATTAATGGAAATACTTTATTGTTACCCTAATTAAAAAAAAAAAAACAACAAACAGAATCTTAAAAAATCGAAGGTACTATAATCGGTCTTATCACTTAGAAGACAACCTTTGGACGGAGATGCGAAAAAATTTACATGGTATCTTTATGAGTCATTGAATAAAAATGCTTTTTAATTTAACTAATGGTGTCTAATTTTTCACTATTTCATTTTGCTTACCACAACACCACCTGCCTTTTCAGTACAATGCTAGACATAGGCCTCTTCTTATATAGTTCATAATCATTAGCCACTTTATTACCATTCTGATTGCCTTAGGCGGCTATTTGCTGTTCAGCTGCTGACATAAATATCATTAAAATAATTTTTAACTCATTAAAACATAACGTCACTCAAACTGTTGACACAATTGGTATTTTGATAATGTGCATTGCCTAAAGTAAAGAAGGCTGTTTTAACATTTTGGGTAGCAGTCAAAATTTGTAAAGTCAAAGTCAAAATTATTTACTTTACTTTAACTACAACGTTATAGACCAATTAAAGCAATCCCACCTCAATGAAATAAATAAATTAAAGGTTTAAAATACACTTTTAAAAAACATTGTCAAGTTAGTCAACGATTAAACAAAAGTAAATCGATCACACAATAATAAAATAAAAATAAAATAAAGATTACAATTAAAGAAATACCAAATAAAGTCAGAACAACACACTTAAGCATTCTAACAGAACTTCAGATACCATTAAAATCTTCTTCCATCCATCATCAAACAAAGTGAGGATCCTAAATATCTCTAAAAAGAAATCTCTCAAGATCCTAGAACCATTTTGAATAAATAAATAAATGTTTATTTCAGACTACAATCCATAGAAAAGCAACATTAGCAACACAAAAACACAAGAAATTGACTCTGCCCTGCCTCCCTCCCTGGTGCGCCGCTTGCGCGAGAAAACCAACAGGTTCGTGGCCGTTGTGGCTGGAGATGTCATTTTCACCATCATGCGACTATCACCGTCTAGCCTAGTGTCCCAATGATAATTCTGTGTTTTATTTTATTTATAAATAAATAAATAAATGATGCTGGACTATCACACAGTATCATGTAGCCCCAAACTAAGCAGAGCTTGTGTTTTTTTTT
This sequence comes from Horisme vitalbata, assembly GCA_951804965.1. NCBI lineage: Eukaryota > Metazoa > Arthropoda > Insecta > Lepidoptera > Geometridae > Horisme > Horisme vitalbata. The sequence goes on along the minus strand of OX638092.1, from coordinate 21,173,921 downwards.
TGTACATAACATACATAGAAAACACCAAGACCCGAGATAAATATCTGCAGAACATGCAAACATTTGTCCCGCGGCGGGAATCGAACCCGCAACCATCTGCGTCAGGCGGACCTTCGCCCAATTCGCCCGCTTCGACAGATGCCGTAATTTTTTTTATGTTTTACAAATTTCTTGTGTTTTTGTGTTGCTTTAATATAGATTGCATTATGAATTTCTTTTAACAATAAAAAAGTCTTACCTAGACCGGCAGTTTTCCATCTCCAAGAAGCACTTGTTGGAGTAGGTCTTATCATCGGTTCCACAGACGGGGTCGTACTCCGGCGGACAGACGCGAGCGCACCCCGAGTATTGAAAACGAGCGAGGCAGCGCTTCAGAGGTACCACGAACACGTGCTTACTGTGAAATGAGAACAAGGTAAGGTCCTATTCAAATACGAAATTTAACAATAACAATTTTTCACAAAAACACTGGTGTAAACGTTGACGATGAAAGAAAAGATGGATGGATTGTGAGGTGTGAAGAGGGAAATGGAGGGAAAACACATTCTGTGCCGATCTCACATGACATAACAGGAAAGAGCAAGAAGAAGCCCAATTCCCCTTTTCCAGCTGCAACTAAATGTTTGTACCTACCTACTACTAAATAGGTATACCTAAGGTAATAGGGATGACGAATGAAAAATTCTAATTAGTCCGTCATTTACAATATCAAAAAATATTGGACACGTATTTTTTCTTTTGTCAATTAAACAAAAAATTACAAAGATATAGTGCGTTGAAGTTCCGCGTGACGTCAAGGCTTAGTTTTTACCTAGCTGTGACGTCACGAGCCCCCACTCCTGAACTTTGACGCTCTTTATCTCCGTCAATTTATCAAATTTGATAAATAAAAAAATCCGTGTCCAATATATTTGTTGATCTATCTGACGGACTATTTTTTTTTTTATCCAGCCTTCATAGCCAGCCTTATCTACTGGAAGCACATGATTGAGCTGATTCAGCTCGCAGCATGGCGCGATGCATCTCATAACAGACTAAAGTCAGTGTCAATATTTGATACTGGCTTTTCACAAACCCATTGCTGGCACTAGTCTCACACAAAGTAGGTCCTAGTCACTGTTTCTAGCTTTTTAAGGAACCAACTGTGTTGAAAGTCAGAAATAGATATTTTACTATAACCTATAAAATAAAACTAAAAATAAAAAAGCCTGTTTATTCCGTAACTTAAATCCTATGCTTTACAAATTAATTTATGTGATTATCTTAAACTATCTAGGTATTTACTTATTGTTTATTAAATGTTTAAATCTAGTTAGGTATGAGTAGTTAGGACCCCTCACGGGTAAAGGCCTCCTCCAGCTCTTTCCACAGCTCACGGTCTTCTGCTAGTTTTATTCAGTTTTGTGTGTTAGTAACTTTTCTCATCTCATCTGACCAACGAGCTAGTGGTCTGCCTACTCTGTTTTACTATAACCTAATATCTACTAATACATCATCAGCATCATCGTCATCTTCCTAAGGCAGTCTACTGCTGGACTTTATACAAAAATGACATCAACAATATGGCGTATATAAAATTTTTATTGAAACAGTTTTATTATTTGGCATGAAACGGGCAACACCAAAATTCACAAAGCAGACAGTACATAACAGACGACGTACCGAGGCCGGAACATCTCAAAAGTACAATAATTATAATATTTGCTAATAAGTACAAAATTTTAATTGACTCAGCTGAGGATTAGCGGAAATTCAGTCACCAAAATGTTGCTCAATATTTGATGTATATAAATAATATGAAATTAATTTACCAGGGAGTTCATTTTTTTTTAATATTAGGTCATCGCATATGAAATCAGCGTTTTGTATGGTGAATTTCGAGAAAATTGATTTCTCATTACATCATCTTCGTATTTTTTTCTCGAACTTACAAATCCTATTCGCATAAGATTTTGTGTGTGTATATATGGACAACATTACGAAAAGTATGCGTAGTCTTTATTTAAAAAGAAAATTAACAAATAAAAAATACTACGAATTAAGCATTGAAAGGGACAACACATGAAATGAACTGTTTTTAAGTTTTATGTTTTGGGGATGAAATTCCCCGAAAATAGTTTTTATTGAATTTTCAATCTTTGCATTACGTTCTTAATATAAATCAATTTGGTATATGACTGTTAAATAAAAAAAAAATGCACTCTATAAAATAGACTCAAAAAACAACAGTTTCATAAATAAGGACCTCAAAACCATAGTTAAATTCTCAAGACCATAGTTGACAGATAATTCCAAAAAAACGTTTTGTTTGTCTCCACAGTTTTTTTTTTGTTGTCAATAAATAAAGTTGAAGGTGTTGAACACATAAGTTTCCGAGAAACAGACAGAGAGCAGACCTGACCAATAGCACACACAGATCATGGCAACATTTGTCCTGCAGGTGGAATTAAATACACACATCTCTTAAATCTCTGCCAGTTATTCGCCATTGCGCCAACGACGTCATCAAAAGACCAATATAATGAAATTGACAAAAATGATGCACATTGCTCAACCTTCGCATTTGGGGATAGATGATGTTATTGTGGTGCAAACGAAGTACGAGGTAGCATTAAGCATTTGTTAATGATATTATACATGTCGAAGACGAACATAGGCGTGTCGGAACACTACCCATGACTAAATATGCCCATAATATGATACAATTTGAAGATATACTCAATGTACCCGCAATTGTCTTTCTTGATGATACACTCGTTGTAGTTCATTGTCAGATCCCCAGACGAAAGCAGACGTGCCCGAAAACTATTCATAGTTAACCATGTCTTATATATGATTAAACTTGAAGATATCCTAAACGTATCCGCAATTCTCCGTCTTCGTGATACACTCGTTCTTCTAAAACCGGTTGATGGATCCCCAGACGAAGGCGGACGTGCTGGGACACTATTCATGCCTAAACATGACTTATCATATATGATGGAGCTTGAAGATTTTCTAAACTTACCCGCAATTCTCCTTCTTCATGATACACTCGTTCTTATAGAACCGGTTGTCGGATCCGCAGACAAAGGCAGGCGTGTCGGGGCACTGCTCGTGGCAGAGGGCGGTGGTGCGGCAATGAGCGGCGGAGACAGCGACCACGTGCTGGCCACACGTGAGGCGATTCAACTCGCACTCTGATCTGAAGACAAAATAAATGAAGAATGAAGAATGAATGAATGAAGAATGTAAATAGATAACAACTTTATTGTTCACCACATTTATAAAAAGAAAAGTACATAAAAAACTATTTTTCAGGGATGTTCGCTTGGTCCCCATTGACTTCTCTTCTATACTTAATGGCGGCTCTGACTACCTTATAGTAATTTAGTTGAGTGGCGAGTAATTTAGTATGTACAAAAATATTTGCAACTGTACTGAGCTAGGTTAAAAAATAGTTACTGTGCAAGCTTAAGTTCCACCACCACCACACCAGCCTAAATCAGTCCACTGCTGGACATAGGCCTTCCCTAGTAAAGGGGAATAGGCCCATAATCCCCACGTTGGGTATGCGGGTTGGGGATCGCAGGACTAAATTATCCGCCAATCGACCGATTTATTTGTCCGACTCCGGACCAAAGCACCAGGTTAACATAAAATTGAAAGAGTAAACTTACCTGTAAACGTTTCCATCGGAGCCGCACATGGGCTGTTCGACAGCATTGTCACAGTTGTCGGGGCAATCTGTTTGAAGACGCGGCAGAAGCGTGCAATTACCGAAGTGGGCTAGCTGCACTCCTTTACTGAAATACGAAACAAAACAATAAAATTGAATTCTCAACGTCAAAATCCATTAAATGCAATCTATGGATCGCTATGGTGCGTGATTCGCGGATTAAAAAAGAGTGAACAAACCCAAATTATATATTGTTTTTTAGATACTGAGGTTTTGTAAAGATTTGACCTATTTGTTTTTGGTCTAGAACTAGACAATATTGCGCAAATTTCATTTTAGTTTAGTGATTCGTTCTAACCTGAGCTCCCTTTTGTTAGAGTTTCAATGTCTTCGTAGTTCAGGTTAGACTGGATATTAGCTATATTATAAAGCAATTTAAGTAGCAATATCGTTGCAGTTTATGTGTTTGCTACGCCGACCTATAAAATGTTAGAGTTGGACTGTGATCAAGACATTATTCATGCACGAGGAGGACGACGTCATCTGTGATGTCAGCACTTAAAGTATTAATTTAATACAATAGGTATGACAACTGGGTAAAAAAGAAAATCGGGAGTGGGGGCTCGTGACGTCACGCTTAAGTAAAAAATGTACTATAACGTGACGTCCGCGTCGCGCGGAACTTTAACGCACTATATCTTTGTTATTTTTTGTTTATTTGACAAAATAAAAAAATAGTGTCTAACATTTTTTGGATATGTAAATAACTGACTAATTAGAATTTGTCAGTCGTCTAACCTATTATTTAGCTTCTTTTTTATTTACCTACATTTGTGTGTCGCGTGAGGATGACCTCACAGTGGGCGAAGGGGCACGTAAGACACGAAGGTTGCGAGTTCGATTCCCACCGCGGGACAAATGTTTGCATTATCTGCAGATATTTGTTTCACTTCTGGATGTTTTCTATGTATAATATGTAGGGATGAAAATAAAAATATAAGTTGTATATTAGACATGACTGGTTCCCATAATACAAGCTTGGCTTGGTTTGGGGTTATATGATGCTGTCCAAACTATTTTTTTATTTTTTTATTTAACTTAGTTCGAGGCAAACTACTAGTAATAGTAGGGTGATACTTACAGGCAAGTAGCGACCTTCAGATGACAAGGGTTGGTGTACACAGTCGCATCGGTCCCACACACGGGGTCAAACTCGGAGGGACACTTCACCTTCAGGCACTTGCTCATTTTTGACTGGCACTTCTGCATGTCGACCTTCTTTACAATTTTGCGGTTGTTCACCCTGGAAATAGTCATAGTTCTTGCTGTATGTTTTAAGGCAAACCGGAAATCCCGAAACAACTTCGTGAGGGCTTAAAAGTTACGCTTTGATACTTAGGTAATATAGAAAGGTTCAACTGATGTAATATGGTAATTACCACTTTTAAATAAATTATGGATCGTCGTAATGGGACGTAGGGCACGTTCATCTGACTGCATCGCCCTGCGTCCATCAACTTGAGGCATGGATGCACAGGTGGAATGGTTTACTTTGGTGTCCTTAGCAGATGACCTTAACTAAGTAACATTCCGCCCGATCACAACTTGGATGGGTGACTATTTAGTGCTTCGGAAGGCACGTTAAAAAATGGTCCTGGCTTTTACACGCACACCATAAGGAAGGTCTTCGGTATGAAAATCTCTGACACCAGAATCAGACACTAGCTCATGCATATATGAAAGAAAGGCATAAATAAATGAGTTCAACGGCACCACATCCTTCAAAAGAAAACACAATGCTGCTTCACAGCAAAAATATGAATTGTGGTAGCTTGCCTGAACGAACTCATCACAGATAGTCACTAGAACAGCTAAGAAACTTACCCACAGTTCAGCATCCTCATCTCACACTCGTTCCTATAGATGTTCTCATCGGAGCCACAAACCAACTTCTCCTTCTGTCCCTGGCAGTCAGTGGGGCAAGGCTCGCCCCCTGATGTACGCTCTTGTGACACACAGAACGCCATGGGCACTTCAAACACATGCTTACTGAAACATAAAGAAACTTTATTAAATCAAATTCAAATTTATTTAATAGAACACCAAAAATAAGCACAAAAACACAGGTGAAAACAATGACGTCAGCAAAAGTTAAAAACTGTGTAGCAGAGTTAGCGCCCTTTAAACTGAATAAAGAACTAGGTACCGAGACTCAACAACAACAGCATAAGCTTATATCACTCTACTGCCTCCCATAAAAAGGGGATAATATTAATAATTTCCACGCTGGACATTCTGACAATGTTGCTGCCCGTCGAGGGCATAGAAGTCCCCACTCTAGGATTCTCTTCTGAATCAACCATAAGCACACCATGGTAATAACTAAACTCACAATTACCGCAGATCATACAAAATGTCTCTATCGAACTCACAACCTCATTCATTTCAGGCGTCTGATATTGGTCTATAGCGACTACTTACAAGGTCAGTCCTAGCATATATGTATACATTGGCATATAGATCCAACTAAACAACAAAAAAAGGCCGAGGACTGGGAATAGAAATGTCGGTCGTTCAGTAACATAATCAGCGTCTTGGGCCACTAGTGGATCAGGCTAGCGCAGACCCAGCAACTGGTTAAATCGGGCTGCAAATGATAATTAATGATGAACCATTATATAACTTATCCCACTTACCCACAGTTGGTGGCCTTCATCCTACAAGCGTTGGCATACAGCTTGCCATCAGATCCACACGTAGGCTTGGCCACCCTCCAGCATGACTCCCTGCAGTGTCGGGTCGTCTGACAGTGCTTCTTACTTGTTCTCACCACTCCTTGTCTGGAAAGTTCGAAAACCAGCCTTAAGCTATATGGCTTGGAAGCTTTAGAACCGTCGACAGCTCCCAGCTATCTTTTTACTACTTATTTCTTGTGATTAGGTACTTACCTACTCAGCTAACTCATCGTCTTATCGCCTAATACGAGCTACAAAAGGTAGATTCAAATTGGTTTATGGACGTACAACGTATGCCCCATATTCCTTTGTAAATCCTTGTTTAATAAGTAAATAAATTTGACCTACAGAAACATAATAAAGGAGGCTTGGAGAAAAAAAGGGCTTTCTTAATTTTGGTGGGTAGGGTACCTACTAAGGGTGCTGCTAATTGCAAAGTCGATCAATTGGCTGCTAATAGGCTGATGAAAATGATGAGGTACGACTATTGTGTTTACCATCAACAAATTTAAGGAAACCCGTCTATTCTTACCAACTCCTCAACCAATTTAAGAAAACCCGTCTATTCTTACCAACTCCTACTTTTGATTTATTTCTCCAACATATTTAAACATTTGAGTACTTAGTAGAGCTTTTTGTTAGAGCTCGTCCGGAAAAGTAATGCTACCATGCATATTTCTGCCGCGAAGCAGCATTGCTGTGTTTTGGTTTGAAAGGTATGGTGCCGGTGACATTACAGGCACTTGAGGTTTATCGCCTGTGTTTATCACCTTCATGCGTTGATGACGCAGAGCGTTACATCATAGGCCACGTTCCTTTCATGCATGAGCTACTTACTACGATGCTATACTTTGATGGAAGTAAGCTGTGGAGGTAATGGTCACCACTTAGCACAGCCATGTGCTTTTCCGCTTTGAAGTATTATAAAAACGATTTATAGAAGCCATTTACTTTCGAGTATTTCTTAATTTATTCTAAAATTTAGACCTCCGCTAGGAATTCACGACTTATAAGCATGGAATATATTTTGAAACTTGAAACGATAACTGTTGAAACTTCTATGATTTCATCTTTATTAGTCTAGTTCTTTTCTACTGATTGTTTGATATAAAACTCGTTTTATCGTCAACCTCGTGATTTATCTTAATATTTTCTCGTGTCCACCATTTTACTTCTAAGTTAGATCTCGTTTATGATGCCCTAATAGGCATCATAAAACGTAAAAAATACCTGTTCCATAAGTTTTAGTAAATGTTTTATTTTTTCGAAGACAAAAAATGCTAATGCCAAAAAAAATTTAAACAATACTTTAAAACTAGACGACCTTTAAAATGGTTTAGTTGCGTAATTACGAGGAAAGCTTAGCTAGTGAATAGCTTACCCGCAAGTCAACAGCTTCATTTGACAAGTGTTTTTGTACACATTGCCATCAGAGCCACAGATGGGGCCATCCAAAGGAGCCTGGGAGCAGTTCACAGGACAGTTCTCTCTATGAGCGCTGATGTTGTTGCAAGCCCCCAAGTGAGACAGACCTATGCCGACCCTGGAAGAGAGAAAGAGAGGAATATAGTTTTATGACAGGAAAAGATGGCAAAACTTAGAATGCCTTGGCATTTTGCCATGTTTAGATCCGTGATATTTTCTGGGAATAACTGGTTGTCTTATTGATATTCTGGTAACGTTTTGAAAGGATAGTAAAAAGTGGATTGTATGACTTTTGATGTGCCAAAGAAGTTTTGTATAACAGTAGATGAAAATCTCATGCCATTGTTGGTCACAAGGTTGGTCATTTATATACATAAGTATGTACGTGGTAAGGAAACATCCGAGGCCTGTCGTTCGAGACTTTGAATGAAAATCTGATAATAGTAGGAACTAAGATTTTAATCTTGTCTGTCTGGAGGAAAATAATACTCATGAATCTTATAACGAACCATAAAAAACCACCGAAAAAGCACTCCATCAAGTCTCATTATTCAAATAAAATTGAAAAAAATGCAATTCATGATGTAGTAGTGTCTTGTGTAATTTTACTGTACCGTGATATTGAGCAGCCAGTCCTTAGTCACCGTATTCAAGTAATTCTGAACCAATCCTGGGCCACCACACCATAATATATAAGAGCAAAAAAGGTACCTCACCTGCAAATCTCTACCTGCAGCATACACCGGTTCAGGTAAGTCCTGCCGTTGGTTCCGCAGACAGGGTCCCGTTCAGAGGTGCAGCGGTGGTCGCATTTTGAGCCTTGTGCTCTCGAGCAGGTCCCTTGGTCCTGGGCAAGGCGAACACCTGGAAATTGAGAACACTGTAGTTTAGACTTCGCAATTTTTACTATTATAAAAGCTTGTTTTGAAAAACGTCAAAAAAAGTTTATGAAATGTAAATATGAAATTATTGCTCCTCTTTTATGCCAAAACTACTGAACAGATTGAACGGAGCTAAAATTTTCCACATTATGTAGTTCTAGACTCAAAATATAAATATATTATGACTGACTAACTGGGTAATTGATATATAATTAATATATATTATAGAATAATTAATATATATCAACGCACAGTCCAAACGGCTGTACCTAGAGACATTTTGAAATGTTGAATATATTTATATAGTTTAGACATCCACTAAGGCAGAATTTAGGGTTTTGTTTTACATGTCTCGGCGTTATAGCCACGCCCGAACTCAAAGAGGTGAAAAGGGGGATGCTCTTTTCAGGATTACATATGAATTCAAACTTATCCTATACCTATAAATGTATGTAAGATATATAACTTTATGGGCCGTAAAATAAGTCAAATAGCTACTTTGTTTTAGATAAGGTTTTTTTTTATTGTAATTCAGTCTTTAAGACCTTAAATCCAAATGTCCAATTACAGATTACTACAACGCCAACGTTGTGTGTCTGTCATTTATGTTGTACCTTTCCCACCAGTCAAATAGCATCTTTGTATGAAATAAGGTTTTTTTATGGTAATTCAGTCTTTAAGACCTTAAATCCAAATGTCCAATTACAGATTACTACAACGCCGACGTTTTGTCTCTGTCATTTATGTCGTACCTTTCCCACAGGTCTTCTTCCTCATCTCACAGAGAGAAGGATAGATGTACCCATCTGTCGCGCACACAGGCTCGCCCTGCAGCGCTGGCCCGCAGATCCTCGGGCAGGTGGCGTCACGGGCAGCATCGCACCACGACACAGCTGAAACAAGAGATGAGCACATTTTTAAACTCAATTGACTGGAGGCCAAAGTACCTTTATCCAGAAGTAGGTGTTGAATGATGATAATGTAAGTAAATATTGCTGGACACTAACATACAGCATCAAAATAAGCATAGCGAGTTACGGAAACCCCATGCCTGATATTTTTTTTACCTGTATATTATTAAGTAAACAGAATCTGCTTAAGTTAAGGGCTAGACGATGTTGTGTGATAATGATTTTAACATTACATTAATAATAATATTTATTTCTTATTTTTATTGGTACTGGTGGTGGCTCGCATAGGAAACGTTACAAACATGCGTGACCTATAAACGCAATAATTTATTATAAGCAATGGTTACCACGTAACATTAGATAAGTCATGTGCTAGGTCCATCTTCAGATATCGTAAAAAAGCAAAATAGGGCTTGCTCTCGTAGGATAAGCTCTGCATACTTTGGGACTTATAGTCCCCGTTATGTAAATAATTTCCGGCTATATAAAGATTTGTTTTTGGGTATTTATGAACCTGCAATGTGTAGCGCCACAGCCAGATATTTACCTCCTGTGCCAACACAAGGTCATCGATTTGTTAATACAGGGTGAGTTTGATTTCAATGGATGAGACGGCCTCTGTGGCGCAGTGTGCGAAGGTCCGTCTGAGACGCAGAGGGTTGCGGGTTCGATTCCCGCTGCGGGACAAATGTTTGCATGTTATTGTTAGTGTGTAGATATTTGTCTCGGGTCTGGGTGTTTCTATGTATGATATGTATATATTTACAAAAATATAATATAAATATATAGTATATCAATCATGTGGTTCCCATAATACAAGCTCTGCTTAGTTTGGGGCTACATGATGCTGTGTGATTAAGTCCCGCATTATTTATTTATTTATATTTAATGTAAATTAAGACCATAGTTGTGCACAAGTTGGGATAACTTTTCTCCAAAAACTTTTAGCTTACGTAAGTTTATATTATACCTGTTATGTGCTAACCTCAACAGTAAGGTGAAGCTACAATAATCTTCATTATTATGTCAAGGGCTAAGTTTAAGAAACCCAGTTATACAAGGGCTGCCACGCAAGCTTTTGAGTAAAGATATGGCGTTATCTTAGAAGCCATTTCTTCCATAATAAACTTAAAACTTCGAAAAGTCGTGAAAAAAATGTTGTTGACTTTTGAGAGTAGAGTACTATACAAGGTGAGTTTAAACTCGTATGTTATCTCGAAAGGGGGTCGTTTCGAGATACCATACGAGTCGAAACTCACCTTGTATAGTACCTGTATATAAAATACTTACTTAATAAAGCAAGTTATTATCAGCAAATACATCACGAGTAATATAGAGTACATATTTGTTTTTTTTCATTTGCATTGACGCAAATAGTTAATTCACCCATATACACAAACCTAAAACAGTAAATTTATATTTAGAAAGCATACTATCAACGTTATTTATTTAATATTTACGCCTACGTTTTGATACGATGGGTAATTCTGAAGATAACGTGGTGAAGGTAGATCTCAACAAATACCTTTGCTGATATCTATGACAACGAGTATGTAGAGCCAGGAAACAGGCGTTTCTTAAAGCCTGATCGCTAAGTTGCCGACGCCCCGATGGCATTGAAGTTCTAGTCTGACGACAGTCTGAAGAAATTCTGGACTGTTACTTCGATCCCCTTGGATATGCCGATAATCCTAAGGTTGGGCTTACGCGTTAGGGATCGCAGAGTACAGCCTTTATACATAATTAAGAAGATTTATAATAATGAAGATCAAGAGTACCCTAACTGACGCGCATGTATGGAAAATGTGATGAAAGTGAAAGAATCAAAAGGTTTGCCAGGATTGTAGTCCGTGGTCTTTGTCTACCCTTCTGGGAATTAGGCGTGACTTATGTATGTGTATGTTTTTAAGATTTATCGCTTATTAGCAGACACAGGCAGCATTGGGAATTCTAGAGCAATATTTCCACCAAACTAGAGTCCTCCTCCGTTATTATAAGGAGTTAGGCTGGCTGGGTTAGCAGGGGGCAAATCCCCTTACCAACCGATAGGTTATGAAGCTGACGATTAAACTGGCAAATACCAGGACTAGATTACAGAAGGTCTTGCTGCTGAGATTCAAAGTGCACCACGGTACTCAGGTGAGTAACTCGTGCACTACCATTTGTCCATGAATGGTACCGGAGCTGTTATGTAAATGCAGGACGTCATTGGAGAACTAATCTCCCCACTTTAAATTATAATAAGAATCGCTTATTTAAGAGACTGATGGAGGCTGTGTAGACTCCGGGGTCCGCCGCTCCGCCGCCGAATACGACTAGGGAACTCCATTAGCGGTCGCGTGTCGGTACCGCACGCTATCTACGAACAGTACGAACTATACGATGCTGTTTTTTTTTAAATTTCAATGTAAGTACCTAATGCATAGGTACGTTTATTCTTACCTACGTTGCCTTTTTATTCATACCACACTCATCATCATTATTTTGCCTTTGTACCACGCCAGGTGGGGTCGTCACTACACTTACCTCTATCAACCGTCAAATCTGTACCCACTCTTTTCATTCTTATATTTTTTACCCGCATCCTTATTTTCATCAGTATCACAAAAATAAAACATATCTACAATTATTGTACCTACTCGGATAAAAAATTGCCTATGTACCTATATGTTAAGTCAGATTAAAAACTACCTATCTTTAGTCCGAGTTTGATCAAAATCCATTTAGCATTTTTTTGCATGAACGCGTGCGTACCTAGTATTAGTAGGCTGCGAAATCTTTGGTGCTAGTGAGTTTGCGTCTTAGTATGGTTTTCCCACTCAACTCCTTAACGGCTACAAAAACGTATTATGGTCAAATTTGGTATGTACATATTTGGTGACCTGGATTAATAAATAGGTTACTCTTTATGTTTCCGTACCCAAAGGGTAAAACTTACCCTATTACTAAGACTTAGCTGTCGGTCTGTCTGTCTGGCACCAGGCTGTATCTCATGAACCGTTATAGCTAGACATTTGAAATTTACACAGTTGATATATTTTTGTTGCCGCTTTAACAACAAATACTAAAAACAGGATAAAATAAATTACTTAAATAATATATAATTAAAACTTACAATGGTTATGTTAATGTAGGTAAGAAGCTTGCTCGGTTGTTCCTCGCGATGATCTTAGTTATGCGATCATCCGGCCAATAACTATTTAAATCTAATTATCACACTCATATTAATGATAAAGTTTGTGAGTACATGAAAGTACGAGTATGTTTGTCCCTACTGAATCTAGATTAGTCTACATTACTCATAAGTTCTACCAATTTCAAAAACGGATTTGGATGATACTTAGGCGTAGGCCCCACCTGTGTCACGTCATTTTTGCGTCATGTCAGAGCCATGTCCGCGCCGCGCCATGTCCGTTTCATGTCCGCGCCATGAACGTGCCATGTCCGCGCCCGATATATTTATGTGGCCTGGGCCTTAGAATAATATACACAGTTTATGACCTGGATTAACACTTAGCTAGGCTATGCATATCTTTAAGGCTTTCTAGCTAAGTTTTTTGTCATGGAATAGCAATGGATTTTTACAGGTTATTGATAATGATAATGAGTATTTGTATGAAATTATGTTTCTTTCTTCGACAAAAATATTTTTCTCGAAAGATTCTAAGTAGATCCAATGCAGTAGGTATACGAGATGTCAAGTGTGCACCAATAGGGATATGCCCCACTTGCATTGAGTCCACATTCCGATCAATTGCAGAAGAATAGTGAAGGAAGTTCGGAAGGTCAAGTTGCTTCAATCTCCTGCAGGGTTATGGGCGCCCGGGCGTTTGGTACGTTGTATTATTTTGTGGCGTTGGTTCTATTAAAAAATAATGTTATTATAACTATCATAATTCTTCATCGTCGAGGTATTCAGTGTTCTAAACACACAACCAACCACACCAGCCTATATCAGTCTACTGCTGGATTAGGGGAGGCCATCCCCTAATAAAGGGGGTTATGCCTAACCCGTATATCGTATACCCGCATGTGTGGTTTTTTTTTCGTTTGGAATGTAGGTCACAGCTTTTGGGAGCGTTGAGGCTACTGCCCGTTGGTGGTCAGGGAATTTAGCTGAGCCGGTCTTAGGCTGTGCTATGCAACAATCAGCCAGCTGTCAGAGCCCCGTTTGTTGCCAGGGTGCACAGATAAGTTTGGCTTGGATTTTGAAGATGGAGGTCAGAACCCCTTACACATCCCATTCAGTATTCAACTGGTTTAGATTTTAAAAAATATAATGAAAACAATAAACAAAATGAAAATTTTGACAGCTCCATTATAGTTTTTAACAGACGGACAATCAATACAAAGCCTTATGCCATAAATACGTGATGATGATAAATAGTGACTTGAAGTCGAGGGTATGTTCTTAAATAGGGGAAAGTAAAAAATATTTATTATAGCGCGTAAAAGCGCTCGTGGCGTGGCTTTGTTGTTCTTAACAGATAATCTGACTAAAGCAACACTCCGCCCGGACACTAGTTGGATGGGTGACCGTATGGTGGTATTTTGGTCTGAGCTCTTCCGTGCTTTGGAAGGCAGATTAGATGTTTGTCCCGTCTTTTTCAGTCGCTAAGCCACGCTTTAGGGCGGCTTAGAAACTCTGACCCCAGGTTACGTCGCTAGCTTATACGAAGAAGGAGTGCCTTAAAATAAGGTTTTCTTGAAAATTTTCTTGAAAGTTCCATTTTACAAGACTAAGCGCTTTCAAACTTCATTTAAATTGCACACTGCTAAAATAACGAATCAGCTGCCAGCGTCTGTTTTTCTACCGGCTTCAAAAAGACAGTTAATAGGCATCTTCTGGGAATACTCGCTCAATCATGGACCTTAACCTTGCCCATGCAAGAAGAGGTCAAGAGCTGGCACTTATAAATAAATAAAAAATCAGGCTGCATATGGGGTTGCGACAGGATTTCAGTTTAAAGAGTTTCTAATTACAGTTCACTTTTAATGAGACTTCATTTAAATTTCTTATGTATGTTTAGAATTTTCCTTCTCGAAATTGTTTCGGAATATATAAACCTCGGGCAGATATTGCAGTTGGGTAAAAACAATTTCGAGATGGAGGCCAAGAGGAGGATTCAGCTGGGTTTGCATTTGGAAAACTACGACGCGTTTTCTCGTCACCCCTACCACAATGTTTGAAAACGAAAGTTTGTAATCAGCTTCACGGGCTGAACCGGGAATAACTCCGTCCTACCCTTCATGACATACGGAGCCGAAACGTGGACACTTACAGTACGGCTATTTCACCAGTTTAAAGTTGCTCAAAGAGCTATGGAACGACCCATGCTTGGAGTTTCTCTGAAGGATAGCATCGGCAACGAGACTATCTGACATAGAAATAAAGATGTCGACATAGCCCAGCGAATTAGCAAGCTGAAGTGGCAGTGGGCTGGCCATATCTGCCAAAGAACCGACAACCGTTGGGGTAAACGAGTTCTTGAGTGTAGACTGTGGCTCGGCAAATGTAGTGTAGGACGGCCTTCCGGCCAGGTGGGGTGACGATTTACGAAAGGCTGCTGGTAGAAGCTGGATGCGTCGAGCTCAAAACAGGGCGCAATGGCGCTCATTAGGGGAGGCCTATGTCCAGCAGTGGATTGCGATAGGCTGATGATGATGATGATGAAGTAGTTTTAGGTTAGTTGCAAAAGAACTTACAGAAACATGTATTATTAATTTAAGTTCACTTTATATTCTAAAAGATTAGTTATAGCACCAATCAAGAGCTTGAACCTTAGCTGCATGTAGTAAATAAGATGTAATTGCTAATAATGTTTGCTAAAACCTACTATGTACCTAAAAGTATCTTTGATTTCCATCACTTGACTTGCAATTTTTTGTGGGGGTTGTGTGGTGAACTTATTAGTTTCGTAGGCAATTGAGATAATAAATAGGAGAAGCCCGCCTTTTACATATTCAAACAGCAGTGTAATGAATGCAGTGGCACCGTTACAGCACGAAAAAGGTCACATTCGCCGTTTGAGCGAGAAACTGTTGGTTGGCGTAAATTTCTGCTCGCGAACAATGCGGGTCTTTCACCCACTCGCATTTGTTATTCTACGACGTGCGTGCAGCTGCCAAGCGTGAGTCTTTTTTGAGCGTTGGAGTTCCGTCATGTCTTTCCTTAGATTGAGCTCCGAATAAACAAACTGCCTTCAAGCAACTTCTCATTTATGATAAAAAAAAACAATCTCCAAATTTCAATGAGTGCGATATCATCGAAGATATTCAACATAATATTCTGTTTGTTCCAGCGACATTATTTTAGTTTCAATTATGGTGTATTATACCTAAAATTTATTATTACCTAAGTGGCCGTAACGCCCCCCCACAGGTACAGGGTTATCCATTACTGTCGTCAATTAAGCTTTGATTATCTATAGTCGATCTCTTTCTCTGTTAGTTTATGCGGAAAATGTTTCTTCATTTTCACACAGCTCAAAGCTAAGTGCCTGTCAGGTTTTCGTTACCTTTAAAATACTGAACCCTAACCGCCAGTATTTGAATTAAGAAGCGCGCAAGCGCATGTACTCTCGCCCACGGAACGCGCTATAGGCCAGGGCTATCACAATAATTAATGTTTATAGCTTTCTACGAACAAATGGTGCAGGTAGCTACATGTAAGATGTATTGCTTTGAGCTAAGTAGATTCGATTGACTACTTAGATACCAAGAGATTTGAAACCGGTTTATTTTAATACATAAATTCCTATAATACTCTTCATTTTCGAGTTAGTCTCTATTTTTTTTGTTTTATATCATTTATCCCCAATAAGACAAGATAATTTCACATACATGAGAAAAGATTTCACAAAAAAGCAGGTAGGTCGTTCAAATTAGAGATTAGGTAAATTTTTTACTCATTTAACTCATTTCATTTTCAAAGTTTTTTTTTAATAATAATGTTTAGCTGATTTACTGATTAATTTGTTAAATGATTGTCATCATTTCGTGACAAAGACAGAACAAAAAGGGTTTTACAGGACAGCAACTAAGAGAAAAAACAAGTTTTTCTTATTTAATAAGCTTCCATATTTTGTAAGTCAAAAAGGTATAAGTACATCTTTCGAATTATATACTTTTATTGGTATTATGTAGTTGAGTATTATAGATAGCACGTGGACTTTTATAGAAAGGAAACAATAATATTTTTCCAAATAAAAATCGCGCACCACCCCTACATTGTCGACTCGTTATTCAGTGTACTTTATATTTTATCTGTGGCGATAATAGTTTTAGCGCAGCCCTAGACATGCCACAGCTAAATAATAGCAGAACGAGACTCCGCAGAAGGATATAAAATAGATGTAGTTTATTTACTGCTACGCCTGTCACAGAATTGCACAGTACATATTTTTTATGAATTTGCGCTGTGCGTACTGCGTAGATACGCAGACTATTCAGCTAGGTCTTCACTAGGCAACATTGAGGAACAACAAGTGAAGCTCAACTTGTTACATCTGCGGGCTGTGGCGCAACGTTGCCAGATGACGCATAACATGACGCGCATCTTGTTTTTGTCTCTCCCTCTTACTTTTCCACTAGCTCAACAATAAACACAGACTATTTTTTAAGACCAAGTCTGGTAACATGTTAAATTTACATAGTCCGTAGATATCCGACTCGCAGAACGTTTACGTTTTGTCAAGAGTGGTGTTCATTTTGTATGAAGAATCAGCATAACATTTACTTTTTTAGAAGCAGAAGATGGTACTCTGCCAAAGCCTTTACGTGTAGAGCCATTAAACCCTTTGAGGCTATAGTATAGGTAGATAAATTGTCCGCGTTGTTGCTGCACAACAAGGCAGCACGTTGCACCACGTTGCCTAGTGAACACAACGCGAGTGTTATAAGAAGTAAAATATTAACATAGTTTATGGCCTGGATTAATATGACACATAGGCTACTTATTATCCGGGCACCACACGAGCGAAACTGCAGGCAGACACTAGTTTCTAGTAAATCGATTTTCCTTATTTATAACTATTAAAATTACTCGCTGAATATTTAGAAATAAATGATAACAATTCGAATTTTACAACGCGAATTATTCACTTGAATTTGATGGCTCAACGATAGGTATTATTTTTGACTTTTTAAATGTTCGCTTTTTTTTAAAACAACTTACAGGTAATTCAACAAGTAATGTTTTAAATAAGTCATGGTACTGATCATGTCTGTGAAACTAATGCTTGTAGAGTTTGTACAGTAAAAAGTAGAATTGTAACTGACCACGTCTGTGCGAGGCATTATCCGCAAGCGAGAATTGCTACAATAATAAATAGGATGTTTTATTTTCAATTAGAGAGCGCCTGTGGGTAAAAAAGACCTTTATTTAGTTGGCAGATTAACCGCTATTTTTTATTCCGCTATTACTTCATAACTTGAAAAGGATTTAGGGCGGCTATAAACATTTCGAAAAATCGTTTCGGAATATCGATTCGATATATCGAATGTAGTAAATCCGTACAAATCTGTGAATCTATCACATACGTAAGGTAGTTTTCCGTTAGAAGTCGACAATAGAGTCGACTTTAATGCCTCTAAAACAGAGGCATGTCTTTTTTCCGGCGAAAAAAAGTCTGTTTGACCTTGCTCCCACTTTTCGTGGTACACCGATTAAAGTAACCGACAGTCTCGAACTTCTTGGCATGGAGTTGAAGGCTTATCTCAACTTTGGCACCACAATTGAGTTTAAAGCTCAAATCGCGGCCAAAAAACTGGTAATCCTAAATAGGGTTAAGCGATACTTTACACCTGGACTTTACGTCCCCTTACCAACCAGTAGGTTATGAACACACCTGGACAGTTTCTGATCCTGTATAAAGCTCAAGTCCGATCCCGTATGGAGTATTGCAGCCACCTTTGGGATGGTTCAGCCAAGTATCAACTTGCCGCACTAGACTTAGTCGAACGCAGGGCTGATTGGTCAAGAGTATCTTGCTAAAGCAAGGCTCGAGAGCTTGAGCCATCGTCGCGAGGTTGAGTGTTGTTGATCTTTTATAGGTTGTAATTCGGAATGTGTGCGCACGAGCTACATGACCTTATCCCGCCTTCACCTTTCTTCCATAGGAACTTTAGACGCACTTCTAACTACTCTCTAGTCACTACTCTCAATGATGCGCATCAATACGATGCATACATATCGTCGTTGTTTTGACTAAGTGACGTAAGTTCTGACATTTTGACATGTTATTATAATGTAACTTTAATCTAATTTTGAATATGACCCAATCTATCTAATCGACATATCTGTAATGTTCAGTTATTAAAAATATAAATCCCTCTAAGTGTTGTAAATGGTCACTTAAGACTTTTAGTAAGATTTTTACACAAAAAACATTCTCAAACAGAGGCGTAAGTGAAATTATTATTTTTAAATGTAGATATTCCTATGATATTTTTAAATATTACCATGGTTTGACTAAAACAAAAAGTGTTTTTAGTGATAAACACTATTTGTTAAAATTATGACTTTTATTTTTTTTAATCTTGGCGTATCTGACATTTTAATACCGTTATTTTTTAAAACGAACTTGTAAAAAAGTGACGTATCTGCTTAAAAATTATTTATATAAATAACTAATTGATAAAATAATAACAAAAGCATGTTGTCAGGAGGGCGTTAACATCAACTATATTGGTGTGCATTTTTAAATTGATTTATGTTTAGTCGTCCTACAATTAATTTTTAGAAACTTCTGACAAATGCTTCTCCTGTAAAATTCTAAAATAGTTAGTTACGTCACTTAGTCAAAACACTGACTAAGTGACCTACACATAACACATCATCATTCATACATCACATAACACACACAAATTTGCCCTAATTTCCCTAATACTGGCACCTACAAAAAGAAACACAGCAATGCTGCTTCACGGCAGAAATTTAATAAAATTAATTAATTTAATATGAGAGGGTTTTTTGGAAGTTTTCATGTCCAATATATTTAGACATGGAAGAATATACACGTCATTTATATCGCTGAAGATGGTGGTAAACGGTAAAAGATTATAAGAGAAAATGAGGAAACCACACGTAGAGAGCCTATCATCATCATCAGATCATCAGCCTATAGCAGTCCACTGCTGGACATAGGCCTCCCTCAATGAGCGTCATTTCGCCATGTTCTCAGCTGGACGCATGCAGCTTCTACCAGCAGTATTTCGCAAATCGTCAATCCTAGCCGAGCGAGATTTATACCTAGTAAATATAAAAAATATATATTACATTATTGTAATGAAATTGTTTATTTGCGAGTAGTATGGCGGGCGTTATCAGCTGTTAGAAATGTGTGTACAATTGGTTCCACATATTTCACCAAGAAAACATATTGACAAGGGACTTCCTAAGGAAAAGTTATGTACCTACGCAATTTTATTACAAAATTTTGAATTCTTCTTATCGTTGCCATGACACGGATTGCTAAAATTTCAAAAAGCCAATATTGTACCGTGGTAAGCTCTCTAATAAAATACCAGGACCAATGAAGAATAGCTCAAAATTTAAATCATGTAGGTACCCAATCCCACTTCTGCTACCTTTTCGAGCCCGTTCTTGCTCTCTTTTCCGTTGGCGACCCGTCGCCAAGTCAACAGCCAGTTATAAAGTATAGGTATCATAAGTCTTTATATCCCTACTCGTAACTTGAGAAATGATTAGTTCCCCTCCCTATGCAAACCTTCATTTCCTATCTGTCCTTCCCACATAGCATTGAGTTACTATGCTAAAATTCAGTAACAATGTGAGTGCTGAAAACACCCTTGGGAGCGAGATGCTACTTGACCCGCTCTGCTGCGAGGAGTTTAGGCTGTGCGTTGATCCGTCAGTGAGTCATTCAGGACAAAGGATTTTATTTGTATAGATGATGCTGTCCAATGGTATATGATACCGTCCAGCATTTAAAAAAAACATTCAAATATAGACGAGGCTTTTGTTGATAAGGAATTGTTTGTTTCACATGATGATGATGCTATTGCAGATTATTGATAAAATCCATTATGTTGTAGTGGTTAGCTAAAATAATTTAATAATTAGTTTTATTTTTATTTCATTGTTTTTTTTAGTAGTTATTTATAAGTTTGTACTTAATAAGAATTAGATGACGGCCTCTGTGGCACAGTGGGCGAAGGTCCGCCTGAGACGCAGAAGGTTGCGGGTTCGATCCCCGCTGTGGGACAAATGTTTGCATGTTCTGTAGATATTTGTCTCGGGTCTGGGTGTTTTCTATGTATGATATGTAAGTATTTACAAAAACAAAATAAAGGTATATGTAGTCTATCAATCATGTGGTTCCCATAATACAAGCTCTCTATAAGCTGCTTAGTTTGGGGCTAGATAATGCTGTGTGATTACTAGATTACGTCCCGCATTATTATATTATATTATTATTTTACCTAGATTGACAATGAATAATGGCAATTTTTATATTTATTTTTTATTTATTAACCAGGGAAATTGTCCAGGAGTTGTCTCGGTAGTGCAGTTTGTAGCGCGTCCCGTTCGTAGTCGTGCGAATGTCGCGGGTTTAAATCCGGGTGTCGAAATTTTTGGGATATTATAAAAATCTTGACACCTTGGGAGCCCTAATACGGATGTCTAAAAAACTGCAAGAATTTTTAGTAAGGTAATACTTATCAAATTAGCATCCTCTTGCTACCAAGCGGACAGCCATTATTGAATTCACACATTGAATGGACCCTAAACGAAGAAAGTTGTACCGAATAGCCCTTTGTATCTTATTTCGTATCATTGTGTGGGTTTCGTTATTTTTGTGATCCGTTAAAAATTCACACTATCAAAATTTTTGACCAAAATTGCGCTATCTACATAAATTGGTGATTTAAAAGTTGGTGAAGTAACTGACGCCATACCCTTATGAAACGAAACATTCAAAAGCAATCTTACACATGGAATGCTTTTTTCAAAAATTAGGAATGTGCTGAGTCAATAATGCAAGGACTTGCTTTTTACACCCCTATTTGATCTCCTAATGGATAACTAAACTATATTTTAACCTTGCTAAGAACACTGAGCAGCTTCTCAACGTTCAGACGGGTTTAGCTGAGAGTCTTCCTAACCATTTGCTCAAACGTCTCTCAAGAGTTGAGTAGGTAAATAATTTAATTCTGAAAACCAAACTGTTTTGGAAAGTGACTCAGTATTACATGTACTCGGAGCGCATAAACGAGCAAGAACATAATTAGTGAGTAGCGAGAGTGAGAGAGAACTGCAATGAAGGAGAAATGTTTATTTAGCTGTTTAGTTTCACTACGATTATGCGTGCCTGGTACTCGTGAATAATTATTAAAACTTATTGTGGTTGCCTGGTTTTGTTCGAACCGGACTTTGTTCGTTTAAAATTTGTTTTTATTCGATATACTGACATATTTTAACTAAAGAGACAGAAAGCGGCAGTACCTACTTAAGTAAATATTTCTCAAATAAGTAGGTTTACTATAATGAGAAATTGATAAATTCTCATTAGATTGTTACACCAAGTAATATAATAAACTTTGTTGTTATTAGGTTAGTTACCCACTTAACTTCAATAATAAATATATTATGCATATAAGTACTTTCATGCTACATAGGTAAATGATAAGAGATAATTAGAACAGTGTTTCGTAAGCGTTTTGTGTTCAAGGTACATCTAGCATATCGGAAAATCTTGAAGCTACACCATAAATGAAAAATCAATTGTCACATAATATCACGGATAATATTAATCCACGTTTATTAGTGATAAAAATAATAATATGAATCAACAAATCATAAAGAAACCGCGCCAAACGAAGCAAAACACCTCGCTCGTGCGTCCGCGTGTTTTGGGGCTGTTTATGTAGGCATTTTTCTTCCGTATACCTTAATTAACTATAAGAGATAACCTTATTTTTTCGAGGCACACTAACTAATGACCACGGTGGTGTACAATGTTCCGCAAACACTGATTTTAAAGACCTTTTTAGAAAGTCCCGCCTCGTTTAAAACCCATTCGATTTCAAGTCAATGCGAAACAGAGTAAGTAACTATTCCTTTATCATTCGAATCTAACCCACTTCCATTCATGTAAATTGCAAATGCAATGTAAATTCAGTTCTAGTTGTTTATCTGCTTATGTTTGTAGTTTGTGTTGATTTGTTCTACTTGTTTGAATTATTTGTAGCATATGTACCTACTACCCACTGATGATAATAACTTGACGACCTCTGTGGCGTAGTGGGTAAAGGCCCGCCTGAGACGCAGAAGGTTGCGGGTTCGATTCCCGTTGCGAAAATGTTTGTACGTTCTACAATCATCTCGGGTCTAGTTTTTTCTATGTTCAATATGTAAGTATGTAAAAGACACATGGTTTCCATTATATAAGCTCTGCTTAGTTAGGGATAGGGACTACATGATGTTTTGTGACAGTGTCCAGAATTAGGTATTTATTATTCATTCATTATTTTAACTGATAATATAATATGCTGAACGTAATATGCTGCATATAAAATGCTGCTGTTCAGCTAAGATTGGCAACTGCGGAACAAGATAGGTATTGAAGTCACGGGGCTAGATGGAGTAGTATAAATAATAATTTAAAATAAAAAACCGACTTCAAAAACAAAAACTGCAAAACTAAAATGTAAAAAATAATTGCTTATTTTTTGTTCATACGACTAACAATCAACCTTTTTTTCTATCAATTTATCCCAAACGATCTATGCGTTATTCATTATTTTAACATTACCTACCTGATATTTATGGAGTCGGAGTCAGCTAAGGAAACACGATACTATAACCCCGGACATGCCCTCCGTTCGACGCGCGCCGTCTACGCAATAGTTGGCGTGCCTTGGCTGACACCGTCCTTCAAATTATGGGACCAATAATAAAGTATACCATACACAAAAAACGAAGAATTTTCTAAATCGGTTCATAAATGACGGAATTATGCGGTCACAAACATACAAAAATTAATAGAATTTGAGCCCAAATAATTTTAATTTCCTGTTTTCACACCCTTAGGGTTAGTATTTTTACTTCAAATTTATATGAAACCAATTGGAAGGTATACCCAACAATATTATAGAATTTTCCAAATCGGTTCATAAATGACGGAGTTGTGAGGTAACAAACAAAAAAAATACAACCGAATTGAGAACCTCCTCCTTTTTTTAAGTCGGCTAAAAAGTCATTAGAAGCTAGTAGGTCTGGCTAAGCTAGTATGATCTGGCTGCTGGTAGAAACTGGATGCCTCGAGCTGAGGACGTGGTGCAAGGGCGCTCATTAGCGGAGGCCTAAGTCCAGCAGTGGACTGCTATAGGTTGATGTTGATGATGATGTTTAGGTCTAGACTGGACTACCTGGACCTGGTAGTGCAATCATGTTGAAAACGGACCGTTGGTTGATCTGATGATAGACACGGTAGAAGAACAAAAAAACAAGATAAAAATTTATTTATTTTTGTTGCGTAATTTTACTAAGGTTAAGATAACCGTTGTACCAGGAATTCATAAACTGTAACGAGTGGAACCTGTAGGCGGCTTATCCCACTCAATCTGCCTCTGCGAAGCCATGCATTCCTGGTATTCGACAAAATTGTCTTCCGAGAATGCCAAATCTGGAGCGTACGGTACCTCGTGTCCCTGACATGCGCCTGAGATGCATCTTTTGTGTATAAATTGAATATTGACACGACCAAATACTGTACGGTGCGGCCAAAAAATAAATTCCATATCATCTTGCAAAAACAAGAGCTGGACTTATTTTTCCTCTTCAAACGAAAAATTTTTTACTGCAGGATTAAGAAGATCTTTTAATATTGAGGAGTTTTTTGGAAGATCACTTTTAGAATTCGGAGTGGTGATCACAGATCTGCAGTTTATCCTTTACTCCTTTAGAACGTTTTTACTTAATGCACGATCATACTTATACCTATATGACACAAAGATAGCTCATGGGGAGCAAATGAACTATTGTTGTGTTGTCTATCAATCAGTTCGAGAGAAGATAGTAACCGCCATACTGAACACGTGATTAGTCGCCATTAACGACATCAAGCAGGACAATATCAAGGGCCTTTCTTAGCGCGACCCGCCAAAACACAAAAATTACGTACCTATTTGAAATCCATCAAGTTATTTGATAGAGATTACTTCCTTTCTTAATCGTATAATATTGGCTCTTTAGCCAACTGTCGTCCTAGATTGCAGTTATATTCAGAATAGGAAAATAGGAGTAGGTACAGAATAATGTACGGAATCATCAAGGTTAAAATAAATAGATAATTATAGTCGCAATCACACAGCATCATGTATCCCAAAACTAAGCAGAGCTTGTATTATGGGAACCACATGACTGATATAATACTCAAATATATATCTTTTTTGTAAATACATACATTTTATAAATAGATAACAGCCAGATCCGAAACAAATATTTGTATAAATAGAACATACAAAAATTTGTCTCGCGGCGGGAATCGAACCCGCAACCTCCTGCCTCTCAGGCGGGCCGTCGCGGCGTCGTCCACTGTGCCACAGAGGTCGGTTATGGCAACCCTACAACAAAAATATTAATATGCAAAGGGCAATACTGCTCGACGACTTGAATGCTGATTTTGGCGGACTATCTCAGTAATTATCTTAATTGCTTTGCTATAGCACGATGCATGCTGATGTACTGCCAAATATGGTGGACCAGAAGCAGTAATGTTAAACTTACAACAGCATTTTTGAAGATCTTGTTTGTATTTCGAAAAAAACAACACAAAATAAAAACAAACATAAAATAATTCCTAATGAATTTGACCTCTTTATGGTGATATTTGCTCAGTACGGAAATCTATTGAGGACACCATAATAAAGGTGCAGTTAGAGGCTTCCTATTTCTATCTTGCTTTGTATCAAGTTCACTTACATAATACCTTAATAGGTTAGGTAATTTTTTATTCGGTAGATAAGATCCAAGTTTAGTACCTACGTAGTAATATTGTCTAAGGTATTTTTGTATTTTTTATATGTATAATTATATATTTTCACAAGTTATTTTATAGTTATCGTGCCTTGTCCGTGCAACAACCGAGGCTCGTGCTGAAAATCAGCGCTGCAGTTTACTGCAGCATTATGCTGAGCCGTGCTCAGCATAATGCCTTTTAGCCTTTTTTGACTACACTGTACAAATATTATTACGAAATTGTACTTTTTTTTAAACTTGTATTTGTATGGTTATAGTCAGAATAAACTTTTTACTTACTTACATATAATTATTCTAAACATTACATTTGGTATACGCCTTGAGCCGACATTGCGAAAGTTACTGGTATACCTGGATGAGAGAGAGACTTGCCATCGCGCTGGTGGACGACCGGGTTCTTTGGCCCGACCTCAGCCTCCCCTCGGTCGAAGCCTCACTCCAGTGGCCACCACCGTGTCCTGCCAGCTTAGTCACAATAAAAGCGGTCTTCCAACTTGTGTAGCAGTAAAACCACACCATGCTCTACCGACGTAAGATTCAAAAGGGTCCCATCATTCATTCATTTTTATATTCAATGGCATCTGGGATGATATAATTACCACAATTTCGCCAATATATGTTATAAATATCATGTTTATTATTCATACCTTATTGTTATTATGAGGCAACGTTGTACGGTATTTATGTCCAGTAACCCAGTTTTCAGTGAGGTCTTGTTCAACTAGCAATGGCGACGACTGATGTCAACAACAAGCTTATTACATTTTGTGGAATAACAAAAAACGATAAGCGTACAATTTGTTCATAAGAGAATTCCAGTCCAAATTTATTGATAGATTATTTGAGTTTGACTTTTAAGGGTGGCCTATTTAATTACTTAACAAGCTTTACCACGAGCGCAATTAACAGTGTGAACACATAAACTTCAAAATGGTTGCGACCCAGTTTGTTGATCGTAGATCATCTGCAGGCGAGAGAAATTACAATATTTATGGAAAGCCTGATTAATGGCGCCTGTGTACTGATGGGAATCTGTAAGAACTTAGAGAATAATAAATGAATAAATAAATAACATTATCACGCACCATCATCTAGCCCCAAACTAAATAGAAATTGTATTATCGATACATGACGGATATACCTACTTCTTTACCCAGAATTGGGGGCCTAATTAGCATATGATGCGATTTTTTTTATCTGATTGATGTAATGTTGACTAAGCATTTTTATGAATAAATATTATTTTAGCATAAATAAGTATTATAGTCTAAAGATTGTGCCGCAGTTTGAAAAATGTCAAGTGCTAGCCACAAAAGTAGATGCACTTGAAATTTTTCGAAATACATTTCAAACTACGGACTAAATCAAAAAGCCTTATTTGAAGATTTTATTTTTTTTGTTCTCGTTTCATTCATAAATGTCTTGACCAGATCTCACTACAATTGTCTTGTCCAGGTCTTAAGCGAGCCAGGTGGTTAAAATACAATTTTTAGGGTTCTTACCCAAACGGTAAAAACGGGACCCTATTACTAAAACTCCACTTTCCATCTGTCTGTCTGTCACCAGGCTGTATCTAATGAACCGTGATATCTAGACAGTTGACATTTACATTCACAGATGATGTATTTCAGTTGCCGCTATAACAATAAATACCCACTAAAAACAAAATAAAATAAATATATAAATGAAGCTCCCATACAACGGTACGGAACCCTTTGTGCGCGAGGCCGACTCGCACTTGGACGGTTTTTGATTATGACGACGCTTATAAGATATTTTGTTCATCTACTTTTGTGTTAATACACCCCAAAGTGTTAAATGTGAACTATAATTTAATATAAGAGTATTTTTGCACCATAAAAACAACGAGTACTTTAATGGTCTCAATGATTTTAAGCACCAGTTGCTAGTTGTTATTTCCATTTTACGGGATGCATAAGAAGGAAATGCAAAGATTTGGGAATAAATAAATCCAAATAAATATATATATAAAGAGGGGTACAGCTTTGGAACATTCAACGAAAATTTTCTGTTAGCGACGGATGTCGCGTAAAAAAGACGCCAGTGTTTCTAAATTTCATAACTATTTTTTAGAGTAATGGGTATCAAAGATATCATACTTATCATCAACATTGTCTTTTATTTCTTCAAAAGCATCATGACAGTGACTGTACCGACTTGATACCTGCTTTGAAACAAAATAGGAATCGGATGAATTAACGCACGAAAATAATATAAATTATTCAAGGGGTCAACTCATCCGAAGTGGATGAGATTGGCGTGGATTAGATGACCACTTACCGGTGTACATATTTATTGCCAACTTACACTTTCTCACGTCCTTGTTGTACCGTAGTAAATTAAAGCAAAAACTAACCTAGTTAGAACTGGATGCGATTAAAGAAGTGTTCTGCTTTAATTGCATCTAATGAGGTTCCACTCGGCGCCGACCCGTTAGTGTTGCAAGCTTCCGGATCGCTAGACTGGCCAGTTTTCGGGAAGTTCGGCGGGGAAAAATTAAATTTAGGTTATTTTTTCATTGTAAGCTGAATAAGTTGTCTGCGTTTCTTATAAGGAATGAAATACATTTTACAAAACCAGTGTTTTATAAATGTTAAATCGAGTGTTTAGTGAATACATAGGTACAGAAAAAGCTCATAGAAAACTTAACTCGCTTAAAGTGCTGTGCCTAGGATTTGCAAAATATCTCTCTCTCCTCTGGATCAGAAGTCAAATTTCACAGCACTAGGCCACGACCGTTCAATCCGTTGCGATGATGGGGACCATTCCTATAGTTTTTACACATAGTTTTTCCGGCTAGAGCAAGTGTGATTTCAGCACTCAAAGCATGTCTCTTTCTTCCTTTTTTATGCTGAACATAATAGGGTCGAAATCATTTTACTTAAGTACTTTTTACTAGTTTTAGTAATATATATGTTTATATATATAATAATTTCTTCCTTCTTATGATAAACATAATAGAGACAAAATTATTTTAGTTATTTTTAACTAGTTTTAGCATACTCAGAATCTCTGTCAATATTTTTTTTAGTTGTTATCTAGATTTAATACCGAATTATTATGAAATAAATAAAGACAGAAGAAAAAATTGCGTTGGCAACACCAGAACTATTCTGCCTCTATCAATTACAATTGATCCACATCCATCAATGATCGCATCAACATTGATCGATGACGGGCGAAGACGTGTGCGTGCGCATGATCCGTTAATATGACATTCAATTGATTTATCATGTCGTGTTTTTTGTACGGATTTATGTTTTGTTAATAAGTTTATGAAGCGAAGTTCATTATTAAGTTGTAATTTTCCTCTTCTTCTTCCGTAGCTGGATAAATCTCTCTCTCTGTATTGTAGGTACTTTTATTTTTTATTGATACCCACGTGAAGATGGCACATGGCCCATAACAAAGTATTGCTTGGTACACATACGCATGTTTGGAGGTTTGTCCATCAACATGAGACATAATGAAGAAGAAAACCATTTTTTGTTATATATGCCAAAAAAATCTACAAAAAATTACGAGAACAACGGTGTTTTTATTATTTTTTTATCTCTAAAACTGACCGAGATATAAAAATGCAAAGTTAACGTAACGTAGTTAATTGTATTGTATTGTATTTATTTATTTCAGATAATAAAATCCATATCACACACACACATTTAAATTAAATTCCAATAAAATAATTATAAATTAGATAGGATTAATTAACAATTAGATAGGAAATAATTATAAATTAGATAGTTAAGTAAAAATGTGATATTGTAACCTTGTTATCTTCTTCATTGTACCTATAATGTCACCGACACCCACACGCTTCAAATCGAAACTGTCTCCTCCCTCAAAACCAATGTAATGATTAAAAACAGTAATTGTAAAAAAATCTTTAAAAAATATAAGGCAAGCAGAGTTTCTTGCCAATACTTCTCTGTTTGGTCACGTTACGAATTGTTGTAATATAAGTAAAAAGTTTACGATTCAAAGTGTTCATAAGTTAAAGTTCTGATCAATTGGTCAACTTCAAATTCCAAAAAACTATTTATTCAAATAAATAAATTTTGATGTTTGAAGTTGAATTTGAAACTTTCAAACATAATATGCTGCTCCACGGCAGAAGTATGTATGGTGTGGGGTAGTAATTCCCCGGACTTTCATATTAATATTATTATTATTTTTTCTAACCATGGGAGAGCAAATGTGTATATCAGTTAAAATGGTTCCTTTCAAAATGTTCATGAAGTCATCATAAAAAATAAAATAATGCTAGACACTATCACTCAGCATCATCGAAGAGCTTGTATTATGGGAACCATGACTGATATATTTTTTAAATTCATAAATAAACCACCCAGACCCGCTTAAATATTAGCAAACACAAATATCTCGTAGCGGGAATCGAATCTACAAATCCTTAATCAACTGCGCCACAGAGCTTGTCATTGTTAATCATCATCAGCCTATACCAGTCCACTGCTTGATGTAGACCTCCCCTATAAGCGCCATCTTTATCAGCGCTTTTAAAAACAAAACTACTTAAATTTTTAGTTAGTAGAATTATTTTACGGGCTTGTCCGGGTGAGATCATCATCAGCCTCTAAGAGAACATATGCTTCAACTAATGAGCGGGAATGCTTCCATTTTAACTCAATTTTATTAAAATTGCTTAACTGCTTTTGAAATCACTTGGACCAAGTTGCAAGATAAAGTGAACACATTTTTCAATCCTCTGATAACACTTGAAATACCGTTACCAGGAAACCAGAAGTGAAAAGAGGTTGTATGCATTTAAAATCTTATTTTTGATTATTTAAATATTGCGTGATTTATCTGTACTTTCATTCAATTTAGTATCTAAGTAAGGGCTCTTTGAGAACCATTTGTTCAGGGAATCTACATAAACAAAGTTCAAGTTTCGACAGACACAGTTGAAGGAGCACTCTTAACGTGGCTGGCTTACTTCGGTGTCATCAAGGCATTCAGAGGTCATCACTTGGATGGGGGACCGTTTTTTGGCATTTAGATTTGAGCACATCCGTACTTCTGAAGGCACTTTAAGACATTGATCGATTTGAATAGTTACCTTTTCGGTCCGCGCGGACTCTAAAGGTGTTCTACAACTTGCTAAGTGTAAAAGCGTATAATTCGTACACGTATTGTAAAAACTGCACAAGCCAATTAAATACTGTTACATGTAATGTACTGTTCTCGTTATTGGGATAATGGGTAATTATCAACTCAATTCGGCACGACTTTTTTAGGGCTCCGTATAAAAATAAGTTATCAGCACTTTCCGCGTATATTGTCTCACTGGCATATGGCATGGCGCTGTATTGTATCCATCAGTACTGGGCAATTTAGGGCTAACGGGAATATGTTACTATAGCTCCCGCCCGCGACTTCGCTCATGTGATACAATACCCCACTTTATGTATGTTAAATTAGCTGTTGGTCTATAAATACAATAAAAGCTTGTGTTAATCCAGGTCGCAAACTATGTATAATCCAAATTTCCTTTAAATCCGTTCAGCCGTTACGGGGTTGAGTGGGAACAAAGACACACACACACACATTCACACACACACACACACACACACACACATTCACACACACACACACACTCACTCACTCACTCAAACACACATAGGCCTCGGCTTAGTCTTGGGCTACATGATGCAGTGTGATAGTGTCTAGCATTATTTATTTATTTAGCTTCAACTCGCAGCAAAAAGTAGTTTATTTATATAGTCAGAGGAGATCAGTAAATTTAAACCACTATAAAAGTGAAAAATATACGGAACATCAAAGACAGAAGTGACACCTCACTTAGCTTCAATTAATTACAGTTTGAATTTCGATGCTGTTTTAAGGCCAGTCCGCTTTTTGCCGCCAAAACATGATTAATTAAGTTGTAAAATTATAATTTTAGTGCCCATCCTTATTTTAGTGCAGATATTTAGTGTTTTGTACTTGTGTCCATTTGGACCTAGTGATGTAACGGGACTTTTAAAATATACTTTTTACGATAAGTAATCAATAAATTTATTATTTAATATACTTACATTGATAACTTTGTTCATTTATGAACCGACTTGGAATTTTTTTTTGAAGGGCCTCCCTTTTTTTCTATTTAAACTTGAAGAAGTTTCTTTTTTATCAATTTCTTAGAAGTAGAAATAAAAGTTAAAATTAATAAAAAAAACTATTTTTTAAATATTAAAAACTTACCAATAATAATCAGCACCGCTGCGACTAAGTGTGCGTTAACCTCCATCTTCTTAACAATAACTAATCACTATTCAGTCTTATATCACGAGTTAGTAACACAGTGTCCCCTCCCTAGTCGGCCATGTTGAATCTGTAAAAAAAAAATATGTTTAGAAAGAATAAAAAGAAAAAAAAGAACAAGTATGTACTGTGAAGGAATAAAGGTTTTTGGACTACCATGAAAAGTAAATAAATACTTAAGTAAATAATGCTGGACATTAAAATATAGCATCTACCAGATGGCAAATGTTATATTTGGAATTTTAGAAGTAGTAAAGTTCTTTGTGAAGGGTTCAACTACTACCACGCTTATTGCTGCCTACGCACCGCCGCGCCGTCTTTTGTTTATCGTGTTATCCTGACCATCCAAAGGTTGTCTCCAAGACATCGCTTTTAGCGATTAAACCGCTCATAGTTACCTACTTTTTTTTTAATATTAAATTTTCTTGCATAGGTACTGTTTATTTTTTCTCTATCTATCTAGTCTGTGTTTTGGTTTGAAGGACGTTGGTGCTGGTGAAATAACAGGCAAATGAGGCTTATCACCTTCATGCCTCAAGTGAAAGACGCAAGGCGTTGCATCTAGGGCTTGCATTCGAATATTCGAATATTCGAATAATTCGAATATTATTTTTGTTCGAATATTCGAATACTGATATTTCAATATTCGAATATTCGATTTAAATTAATAACACCGAAATCGGGAACTCAGATGTGCATGAAATGCCACTTAACGAGTTCGCGCGATATATCCATACAAGACTATACAAGTTTACGTCGTCGTTCGGGTTCGGAAACAACATGTCGAACGATCCGATCCAAACCCAATAACTTTTATCGGGTTCAGAACACGGTTCGGATACACTCGGAAGTTTCGCGTAGTGCATTCGCGTAGTTGACGAAACTGTTCTGTCCATTCGTCTCTGTCGTTAACGTGAATGTTTATTTTCATGATTTTGTTAAAATACCAACTAACCCAGATTTATAAGACTGTTTTTAGAGTGACATTACCGAGCCGATCAAACAAACACTTTGGTGCTGCTTTGTCCGTCCGTCCGTCCTTGGCGTGGTTTACTTCGGTGTACTTAAGAGATCACCTTGGTTAAGCAACTCTCCGCGTGGTCATTACTTGGATGGATGACTGTTTAGTGACATTTAGATTTGACCACTTCCGTGCTTCGGAAGGCACGTTGGTCCCGGCTTTTCAGTCGTTAAGCCATGTCTGAGGCCTTCGGGCGGCCTAAAATCTCCGACACTAGGAGTTGGCCACTAGCTCATACGAAGAAGAAAATTTTAATTTGTGGTTGATTGTGCGTTTAAATCACCAATGTCTCGTTACGGTGACATACCTTTTTGTAGTTTTTTTAAAATTAGTTCATGGAAAAAACGCCACACACACCACACACCAGCCTATATCAGTCCACTGCTGGACATAGGCCTACCCTAATAAAAGGGGATATGCCCATAATCCCCACGCTGGGCAGGCGGGTTGGGGATCGCAGGGCACAGCTTCCCGCACCACCGACGCTGCTGCCCGTCGGTGGCCAGGGGATTTAGCTGTGCCGATGTAGGCTGTGCTATGCCGCAATCATACGGCCGCCAGAGCCCCGTTCGTTGTTTAGCAGGGTGCACCACGTACAGGTGGGGTTGGCTTGGGTTCCGAAGATAAGGGTTGGAACCCCTTACACCCCTAAAGAAAACGCGTTTAAGAATAAAATAAGTTGATATTTTAAACTTCTTCATGAAAATAACACTCAAAATAACAAAAAAGACGTGTGGCACTCGGGGACTGCCGCGGTAAAGCTATTGCATAGCATTTTGTATCAACTTATGCAATTATAATTATTTATTTATTTTATTTATGCAGTATTTCTTTTTCTTTGATATTAATTCAAGTTACACTTTTTGAGCGTGGTGACCGATAAGAAAACAATTTTTTTTCTTTTATTAAATAAAAATACGTCTAGTTGCACGCACACAAACACCGTGTCGAAGACTGCCGAAAAGAAACGACGTTAGACAATGCACGGCCTTCAAGCCACACCTCCGTGCCCGTCGGAGTGGGGAGCGTGAGGATTTTTTTCGTTACGGAATTTCTGGATTCGGTGCCCGCGCTCAAGGCCCTCGATAGAAGCTATGCAATAGCTTAAAATAAGATGTGATTTTAATAAAATCATAGTGTTTTTCTATTATTCGAATAATATTCGAATAATTCGAATAGTACCCGAAAAAAATTCGAATATTCGAATATGAATATTTTCGAATATTTGCAAGCCCTAGTTGCATCGCAGGGTACGTTCCAAATGTGCGTGTCCTACGAAGTAACACTTTGTTATAAGTAATGGTCACCGCTTATGAGCTAGTTCTATCTTCAAATTTCATACAAAAAAAGGTGCGTTTGTAAGTCAACAATATATTTTGTTCATTGCTTTTATAATTTCGTAGTTTACCATTGAAGAAATAACTTTTAAAGTTACGCGATAATTTAACTCAAAAACGTGTGCGGCAATCCTAGAACAGCTGATTTTATTAATACAAATATTAACAAAGTCAGCTGTTTGACTTGTTAATTATGATAATTGTAGTTCTGCTGATTCTGCCTTAATTTTAGGGCTGCCACATAAAGCACAACGGCGAGCTTATAATTTTCAGAGCAACGTTTTGAATCGCTTTTATTAACTAACTTGTAGACAATCATGGTCCAAATCATCCCCTTTCGGGTTAACATACGAATCCAAACTCATCTTTTCTAAATAATAATGAATGAAATTATACCATAAGTAAAAATAAACAAAACACCTACCTACTAACCTTTATGAATCAAAATAACTTTTCCCGCTATGATAATCTCCAGACTAATTATGAAACCGGATTTCCGATGGTTTAAATAATTAAAATAGTTTCCTGCGAAGACAGAATTGAATGTTAATTATGTCAAATTAATTTTATAGTTATTTATGGTTATCGTTTTAAAATTCGCGAATTGGACGAAACAGTTTAATTTATAGATTGTAAATATTTAGCGCTTCTACGAAAGTGTTTTATTATGTTTGAGTTTATTTTCACACATATTTTGTTAATTTCTCGCTTTAAATAATTCAGCTATAAAAATTTACTAGTTTTTAATGACATTTCATTTTATATTTCGATGGGATGGTATTGTCTGAAATAAATAACGAGACGAGCACTCATTACAGTCTCCAAGTAAAAACTGTCAAAAATAAAACGTGTATCATGCCATGTCAACTAGCAGTTCGGAATGAGAATCTCTGCCCTCTGAATAATTAATGAATGATAAATCTATTTAGTATTAGTAAGGGTTTCCAACCCCTATCTTCGGAACCCAAGCCAACCCCACCTGCCCGTGGTGCACCCTGCTAAACAACGAACGGGGGCTCTGGCGGCCGGCTGATTGCGGCATAGCACAGCCTACATCGGCACAACTACACTGTGCGAACAGCTTTAAGCAATACTCCACCCGGTCACTACTTGGATGGTGCTACATCAACTCATGTGACTGTGATAACACGTTGGGTGCTGAAAACACACTTGTTCTCGAGCGCGAGCTCCTGAACTCGACCCGCTTCTGCGAGGCTGCAGTCAACATGTTAAGCCTCATGTACCTGCATTTCTGTAATCTTCTATTTCTATTAGTTCTAGACACAATTCTGTTCCGGCCAGGTGTAATGACGATTTGCGAAAGGCTGCTGGTAGAAGTAGGATGCGTCGAGCTCAGGACAGGACGCAATGGCGCTCATTTGGGAAAGCCTATGTCCAACAGTGGACTGCTATAGGCTGATGATGATTATAATGTTGATAATTCTATTAATGTAATGTAGCTATTATCCAAATACCTAATTAGTTTTGCTATTGTTCCAAGACATTAAGAAATAATTAAAGCAGAACTAATCACAATGACCGCGAAAAGTTGATTTTTTCTTCACTAACGGAGATTCGTCAACGCAATCAACAAGGAGGTAAGTTGACTATTATAATAAAACTACATGTCTATGTACCTATTCCTGAGTCTGTGAATAGACTTCATCATACTGTAAATGTCGGTCTTTGGCTAGAAGAAAATTAGTTTATTTCTATGCTGTGGATTTAGTTTTCAAGATAAAATAAAATCAAATAAAAATTAAGGTTATATTGAATTGTATGAACCCCAAAAGGAATTACTCTAATTAAATAATATTATTTTAATTTATTAGAAAGAGAACAACCGAAGTCGCCGTAAAGTGAACTAATCGACCACGCTAGGTGAATAATGGCTAACTCTTCATCAAGCATAGTAGCGCCCCCAACTCATATTATCAAGATTTAGGTATCTAGAAATATTTAGCCATATTTGAAAAAGTACCTTAACTTTCAATCATCAAATATAAACCCTCGCTTGATATTCTCTACTTTCCCTTTGCCCTTTCTCGGCACGATAACCTTGCGAATATACTTAGCAGTTTATCGATAGACTGCACTTCTCTGGATTTATGTTACCCTAGTACTTTTCTTGAAATCGCGTGTTATTCTGACAAAGCCTTTTCTAAAATAACAATACTAGTCTGACTAACACATACAATCATTCTCAACGACCCTCTGAAGTTTGGTTCAGCAAACGATTCGACCAAATTCTAGTACAATCCGACCCAAAACTAGGAACTAAATACATCGTTACTTGCAGCCAACTTCAGAGGGATAAAGGTACGTTATTTATGAATAGTGTACCTACGTGCCTATATATGTTTGACTCATATATGGAGCAGGAAAGGAATCCATCAGTACGGTTTAATTCGATTCATATTATTTCTATGATATACATAGGATCTAGGATCTCTTATAGCTTCTAATAGAGCATCTAAAAACCACTACTATACGATGGCGCATAGGGATGACGAGTGGGTAAAAAAAAGTTCTAATTAGTCCGTCAGATTGATCAATAAAAAATATTGGACACGTATTTTTTTATTTATCAAATAAATAATAATTGACTTTGAATTATATCAGTAACGCTCTACAGAGCGTCAAAGTTCGGGAGTGGGGGCTCGTGACGTCACGGCTAGGTAAAAAGTATACTAAGCCGTGACGTCACGCGGAATTTCAATGCACTTTATCTTTGTCATTTTTTGTTTAATTGACAAAAGAAAAAATACGTGTCCAATATTTTTTGATCATGTAAATGATGGACTGATTAGAATTTTTCAGTCGTCATCCCTATCACCCGTCACTATAATTCCGGCACCGGACTTTTATTTTTTTTATTCAATGGCTTCTGGAATAATTTTCATAATTTCGCCAATCTCAAGTAGGTATATTGTTCATAATTATTATTCTGAGGCAACGCTGTACGGTTTATGAGTTTCGTCCAGTCTTCAGTCAGGGCTGGTGTGCTCTAGAAACTGCGACTACAGGCGACAATCACAAAAAACGATCGGCGAACAAGTTTTTCCATCAGAGAATTCCAGTCCAAATTCACTTTTATTTCATTTCGCTACACTTCTTTCTTAATAACGTAGCCTACGTTAATTGAAATGCCAATAAGTTTTAACACAATATAAATCAGAAAAGACTAGAAAAATAATAAAATAAAAATGATACAAATGGCCGTTGATCCATTATCCGTTTCGAACGTTTGAAGGACTTGGCTTATAACATTGAACTTGACACGTAATGTACAAAGACTCCCTTCTAAGAACAGGTATGTCACCATACAATAAGTTGCGGCTATGACAGTTATGTGTATTGTACTGTGTCAGTCGGTCACGGTTACCGCAGGGTAAACGGCCTATAATGACACCTCATTTTCATAAACAGATATCGGTTCCCGCAAACTATATTATACTGTCACAAAATAGTTATTGCCTACATAATTTCTTGAATAATGTGACACTGGATATCGCTTCTTGTTTAAAATAACTGGCTGAGACACTTAAATTTACTGGTTCTATTCGTGTCCGATAATTGTGGACGAAAACAACCTTTCAGTTCCTGAAAATCAACCACTCATGATAAAGTAGAGAAAAGTAAATGTTTTTTTTTACAAATAGATAAATATATAAACTTTTTTTTCGGAAAACAACTAATAAAAAAAAAAAACAAGTAAACTATTGAAAAACACTTAAAAACAGATTTTTCTACCGGTCTCGATTCTAGAACAATAAAATTTTAACATTGGTTTCTTGAAAAAACATCGAGAAAAAAAAAGTGAAAATCGTGTGTTTACATAAAAAGTGCATTTAAAAATTCGCGCTATTTTGCTTTTGACAGATGTGCAATTTTGCACCTGGGAGGGGCTTTGACAGTTGAGGGACTAAGGAGAAAAGCTATATATATATATATATATATAATAGGCTCCTAACTCTACTATGCCATAGCATTGTTGTTCGCATCCCTTACCCCCTTATATATCCCCTTTTTAGGCGAGGCATTTGTCCAGCACTGGACTAATATAGGTATTGTTATTATTTTTGTTGATACCGATTCCAGATGCCTATAGTCCGAGCCTAAGTATCTTCAAGGAAATTAGTGCAGCCTTATAAGTAAACACGTTGCCAGCGGGCCACGGACGTGAGAGAGCAAGCGGAGACGGCTAGAGCAAGCGTGGTTCCAGCACTCAAAGCGTTAAAAAAACGAACAAAGATTAAAAACAAAGCAGGTAGCCCCTAGTTATGGTCGCAACTTCCACTAACAATAGTATATTTAGTGCTGCATAAGCACTGCATACCTGCGCCCACGCACGGTCTCAGGTGTGCATTTTGCGGACGTTGCGTCTGGACTCCGATAGATTATAGTGACTGGAGAGCCAGTCTGAATCAATCCATTGTACGAATAACATCTTGAACATTAAATACTTTATATTAAATTAATTTTCGTGTTTTTAAAAAGGCTTTTCACGCTTTCCCGTACAAGTCTGGCGCAGCCTTGTGGATTTTCCGCGATTTTCACGAAAACTACGCTCGTGAAGAACCCCAAAATCGGTCTCACGAAAAAGTAGCGTTTCACTCGAAAACCGACTCTACGCGGACGCGGAAAGAAACGAACCAAATAAATTCGACTCCCTACGGTGATCGCGTGTGAAAGTGGTGATTGATTCGGCTCTTGGAGGACATGGGATCGAGCAGCTTGTGAGTAAACCTTTTCACTTCCTGTGTTTCATATTCCTGTCTTTTCCTAATACTCCCGGACTTAAATCGTCGGGCTTATTAACTGCGTTTATCTGATTTTGTTTGCACATAAATTGGCGAACTGATTTGCACAAACATTGGCAAATCCGTCATACTCGTAGTTAATTTGTGTAGTAATAAGTAGAAGTAGTTGCACTAAAATAGGCATTATTGAATAGTATAGAATAAGTAATACTTAATAAAGTAACATGTCGATCAAAGCAGTGCCTAAGGAAACCTTGTCACTGATCCCTAAATATGATGGGGAAGAAAACTTGCTAAATTTATTTTTATCCAAGTGTGATTATGTGATTAGTGGAAGTAAAATTGACGGAAATTTAGACCAGAGTTTATACTTATTCCACGCTGTATCAAGTAGGCTTACTGGTAGAGCTGCGACGTTACTTAGTGATCACCCTAATATAAAATCGTATGAGGAGTTAAAACAATTACTTACACAACATTTCGGTGACCCTCGATCAGAGGAGTGTATAGCGATAGAGCTTGAGACTCTGAAGCTTAAACAAGGTGAAACGTACATTCAGTTTTGTCATAGAATTCAGAACGTTAGAAGCTCTTTGTTTGCGAAAGTAAATAGACTTACCGATGAAGGAATCAAAGCCGCGAAAATGATTGTTTACAACAACACAGCTCTGAACGTGTTTCTGTATAATTTACCGGAAGACATGATTAGGATTGTGCGGTTGAAAGGTTGCTCTAACTTAGAGAATGCATTGAGCATAGTGACGGAAGAAGTGAACTTTAAGTTTCAGTATGATTCGAAAAATAAATTATTAAGGCAAACTTCTGTACAAGTACCAAATCCACAAAATGCGTTAAAACCAACACCAGCAGTTCAAGGTTTTAAACCAGCTTTTCATGCAGTGCCAAATAATAATTTTAAATTCGGAATTCCACAAAATAACTTTGGTGGATTCAGGCCTAACTATGTCCAGCCAAATAGATTCGCGCCTCCTACGCAAGGTTTTAGATTTGGGGCACCCCAAAATATGCCTCAGCGTAACTTTGGCCAAACATCAGCGCAACGCGCGCCCTTCCAACACGGCGGATATAAATTCGGTATCCCTCAACAGCAAGGTTTTAAGTTCGGTATTCAGAACCAACCCCAGGCGAGCCAGAATAGGTTTGGCGCACCACAACAGCAGGTGCAGGCACCTAGGCTACAGGATACTGACGTTTCAATGCGCACAGCGCCGGTTAGACAGAACATGATAGCGAATGATCTATATTTTATGGATGAGTGTCAGGATTATAACAACTATGACTATGGCTATGAGATGTATGGTGACAATGTAGAGTACCCCTCTACTGATTGTAACTTTATGGAAAATTATGACGAAAATAATCCCGCATATACGGATAACATCTGCCCTGAAAACATCAGTTCGGAAACCGTGGTTCCTGAAAATTTTCAGAAAACTGCCTCGAACAATGCGGTGAAGTAATTAATTTAAATTATTGTGACAGTATTTTAAAATTACCTCACATTGAAATCCCTGAGATAAACTCCAAGTTTCTCATCGACACCGGAAGTAGTAGGTCCTTTATAAGTCCTGCTAAGGCTTATGAGTTTTTCAATGAGTTCAGATACTACGAACCGTTCACAGTGGTTAGTACACATGCTCAGAGCATGCATAACGAGATAATTTACATACCATTGCTAAAGACCTTTAAAAGCACACTGCCTCATAAGTTCTACATCTATGATGTGGATGGAAGATATGACGGCTTGATAGGATCTGATCTTCTTCAAAAACTAGGTGCTAATATAGACATGAGAAATCAAATATTAATGACACACAATGCGCGAATCCCTATTATTTACAATCCACCGTATGAGATTCATTTAGCGCCACGATCTGAGACCCGAGTAAAAATTCCCACGAACTTACAAAGCGGTGAAGCTATTTTAGAATTTCTGCAATTTCAGGATGGCGTTCGTATGCCTACCGCACTTGTTAGGTGTGAGAACTACTTTGCGGAAACAGTAATTCAAAACGCTTCTAATGTAAGGCCCAGGTCACACATATCGGGCAAGGACAAGGCGCGGACATGGCGCGGACGTGGCACGGACGTGGCGAGGACATGGCACGGGCATGGCGCGGACATGGCTCGGACAAGACGCAGAAATGACGTGACAGAGGCACAAGTGTAGTGCAGTCTGTTGTCCGGTATCGATGTGTCAGCATGTCAACCTCAGAAGACGAAGATGCTCTTGCTCTCGTGCATACAATTAATAAATATACAGATCAGGGCCCGTAAAACCCCGATTTCGAGTTAGTTGCTTCGAAAGTGAAACCCCTTCATTGGGTTATACAGTTGACGGGATTACCCTTTCGTTTGGGTATTCTCCTCCTAACACAAGCGAAAGTGGAACCCGTTCCTTTTGGTTTTCAGTCGATAGGGTTAACCTCTGAGGTTAAACGTATGAATGGAGTTACCTCTTGATAGGTTTTTTTGAATGTTACACAATGGTTATCATTATGCCTGACACTGGGTGGAATTTAGATTTTGACTCTTGATTTATGTCGTCAATCATTAGGTATAAGTTCGGATCGCTTTATTTGGTTGAAGGAAGAGCGTCACTGCATTAAAGAAAAGTATTGAAAACATAAGGAAAGTGCTGTGTTTCAGTCAGTTTTCATTGGTCATCATCGCAGAGTATGCGTTATCATATACGAGACCCGCAGTCAACATATTAAAAAGAAAAAAAATGGTGTTTCAGTTTTCATAAGTCATCAGTTATGTCATGACTGAGGCCCGCAGCCAACATGTTAAAAAGAAAAAAATGTGTTTCAGTCAGTTTTCATAGGGCATCATCGCAGAGTACTCTGCGTAGCGTTATTTTTTTTTTATTGTATTTATTAGGCAAAGCCGACAGTACACATAATGAGTATTTTGTAAAGCGTTATGTCCGAGACCCGCAGTCAACGTGTTAAAAAGAAAAATATGACCTCTAAACTATTTTGAATAATAATTTTTGATTGTCACTGTCACTGTCACTCTAAAACTCAAACTCAAAACTCAACTCAAAGCTCCACTCAAACTCATTCTACAAATTCATCTATAAATGGTTATATCTCAGGAACTACTCATCCTAGACTAGCCGTTAATTGCTCAAAAGATAGCTATTGACAAGATCTTTATTTTCAATGACATATGTCAAACTTGAATTTGCCATATCTCGAGAAGTACTCATCCTAGACTTGCCGTTACTAGCTCAAATGATAGCTACTAATAAAATCTTAATTTTCGATGACAGCTGTCAAACTAAAAACTGTCATCGAAAATTAAGATCTTAACAATAGCTATCATGTAAGCTAGTAACGGCAAGTAAAGGATGAGTAGTTCTCGAGATATGGTCGATTTAAGTTTGACAGCTGTCATCGAAAATTAAGTTCATGTCAATAGCAATCATTTGAGCTAGTAAAAGCAAGTCTAGGATGAGTAGTTCTCGAGATATGGTCGATTTAAGTTTAACAGCTGTCATTGAAAATTAAGGTCTTGTCAATAGCTATCATTTGAGCTACTAAAGGCAAGTCTAAGATGAGTAGTTATCGAGATATGGTTGATTTAAGTTTGACAGCTGTCATCGAAAATTAAGGTCTTGTCAATAGCTATCATTTGAGCTAGTAAAAGCAAGTCTAAGATAAGTAGTTCTCGAGATATGGTCGATTTAAGTTTGACAGCTGTCATCGAAAATTAAGTTCATGTCAATAGCAATCATTTGAGCTAGTAAAAGCAAGTCTAGGATGAGTAGTTCTCGAGATATGGTCGATTTAAGTTTGACAGCTGTCATTGAAAATTAAGGTCTTGTCAATAGCAATCATTTGAGCTAGTAAAAGCAAGTCTAGGATGAGTAGTTCTCGAGATATGGTCGATTTAAGTTTGACAGCTGTCATTGAAAATTAAGGTCTTGTCAATAGCTATCATTTGAGCTACTAAAGGCAAGTCTAAGATGAGTAGTTATCGAGATATGGTTAATTTAAGTTTGACAGCTGTCATCGAAAATTAAGGTCTTGTCAATAGCTATCATTTGAGCTAGTAATGGCAAGTCTAAGATGTGTAGTTCTCGAGATATGGTCGATTTAAGTTTGACAGC
This sequence comes from Horisme vitalbata, assembly GCA_951804965.1. Classification (NCBI taxonomy): domain Eukaryota; kingdom Metazoa; phylum Arthropoda; class Insecta; order Lepidoptera; family Geometridae; genus Horisme; species Horisme vitalbata. The sequence goes on along the minus strand of OX638092.1, from coordinate 21,130,740 downwards.
TGTCATCGAAAATTAAGGTCTTGTCAATAGATATCATTTGAGCTAGTAAAAGCAAGTCTAAGATAAGTAGTTCTCGAGATATGGTCGATTTAAGTTTGACAGCTGTCATTGAAAATTAAGTTCATGTCAATAGCAATCATTTGAGCTAGTAAAGGCAAGTCTATGATAAGTAGTTCTCGAGATATGGTCGATTTAAGTTTGACAGCTGTCATTGAAAATTTATTCCAATTTTATTATAATATAATTATTATTGCGTAAAATAAACAATTAGTAGTCTGCATTTCCACCCTTAATGCTTAGAACACAATTACCGCAATTATTTTTAATCTTTTGACCGAAATTCTTTTCTCCATTATCTCCTATAACCCACTTATAACCCGTGTTACAATGATAAAAAGGGTAACCCTAAGGAATGGGTTTTGGAATAATACCAAAACCCAATACTATTGATAACCCTCATGATCAGATAACCCTCATGATCAGATAACCTAATCAAAAGGGTTTTGAATTGTTTAACCTATCAAATAATAATGTAAACCATACGGAGAGGGTTAACTAAACTTTTGGAAAAACCCTGCCGAAAACCTCTTCATCGGGTTACCAAATCGGGCCCTGATACAGTTGAAGAAAATACGCGCAAACGAATTTGCACAAGGATCAGCTAGTATTACCATGGGTATTACATAAAAAAATCTTAATACCGGTTTAGTTTAATCTCTTTCCGATTTCCAGCCACAATTTATCTTGAACATTTCAGTTACAATAATGGAACGACAATGATCATAAAGCGTTGCATATTTTACAATCAATTCAAAAAATTCAATATTAAATTCGATATCGTCATTCGTCACGCATTTTTACATCACTAACCGACGTATGTCGCAAGCAAGTACATACTACGAACTGGCGGCCATCTGACGCCCATCTGACGGCGATCGGGCGCGGGCGCCGAAATGGCGCGTCATACGTCCGATCAACGACATACCGTGTGTCCTAAATTGTGCTTTATTTCCATGCATTTTGTATGAAATTTGAATGGAATAGGAAACCGCCTGTGCCATGTCTGTGCCATGTCCGTGCCCGATGAATGTGACCTCGTCGGACGCAGACAAGGCACTGGCGGTTTCTTATTCCATTCAAATTTCATACAAAATGCATGGAAATAAAGCACAATTTAGGACACACGGTATGTCGTTGATCGGACGTATGACGCGCCATTTCGGCGCCCGCGCCCGATCGCCGTCAGATGGGCGTCAGATGGCCGCCAGTTCGTAGTATGTACTTGCTTGCGACATACGTCGGTTAGTGATGTAAAAATGCGTGACGAATGACGATATCGAATTTAATATTGAATTTTTTGAATTGATTGTAAAATATGCAACGCTTTATGATCATTGTCGTTCCATTATTGTAACTGAAATGTTCAAGATAAATTGTGGCTGGAAATCGGAAAGAGATTAAACTAAACCGGTATTAAGATTTTTTTATGTAATACCCATGGTAATACTAGCTGATCCTTGTGCAAATTCGTTTGCGCGTATTTTCTTCAACTGTATCAGGGCCCGATTTGGTAACCCGATGAAGAGGTTTTCGGCAGGGTTTTTCCAAAAGTTTAGTTAACCCTCTCCGTATGGTTTACATTATTATTTGATAGGTTAAACAATTCAAAACCCTTTTGATTAGGTTATCTGATCATGAGGGTTATCTGATCATGAGGGTTATCAATAGTATTGGGTTTTGGTATTATTCCAAAACCCATTCCTTAGGGTTACCCTTTTTATCATTGTAACACGGGTTATAAGTGGGTTATAGGAGATAATGGAGAAAAGAATTTCGGTCAAAAGATTAAAAATAATTGCGGTAATTGTGTTCTAAGCATTAAGGGTGGAAATGCAGACTACTAATTGTTTATTTTACGCAATAATAATTATATTATAATAAAATTGGAATAAATTTTCAATGACAGCTGTCAAACTTAAATCGACCATATCTCGAGAACTACTTATCATAGACTTGCCTTTACTAGCTCAAATGATTGCTATTGACAAGATCTTTATTTTCAATGACATATGTCAAACTTGAATTTGCCATATCTCGAGAAGTACTCATCCTAGACTTGCCGTTACTAGCTCAAATGATAGCTACTAATAAAATCTTAATTTTCGATGACAGCTGTCAAACTAAAAACTGTCATCGAAAATTAAGATCTTAACAATAGCTATCATGTAAGCTAGTAACGGCAAGTAAAGGATGAGTAGTTCTCGAGATATGGTCGATTTAAGTTTGACAGCTGTCATCGAAAATTAAGTTCATGTCAATAGCAATCATTTGAGCTAGTAAAAGCAAGTCTAGGACACACGGTATGTCGTTGATCGGACGTGCTTATGACGCGAAGTCGTCCGAGCTAAATTGTGCTTTATTTCCATGAATTTTGTATTAAATTTGAATGGAATAGGAAAGCGCCCGTGCCATGCCCGCGCCAGGTCAGACAAGTGGGGCCTATACCTAAAAGCTGTTATCACGTTTAAGGAACCGTTCGATGTTACAGTATTTAAAAATGAAGAATGTAAGGTTAATTTTGTGAAAGATGACTGTATGGTTGATGATGTGTTGAAAGAAAATTTACGGAAATTACGTCTGGATCATATGAACAAAGAGGAGCGTGATAGTGTTTTTAAATTATGTAACGAATATCGTGATATATTTTACTGTGAAAAACTGCCCTTGTCTTTCACAAATCAAGTGAAACATAATATCAGGACGACTAACGAAGACCCGATCTATATTCGACCTTATCGACACCCGCCTATTCTAAATGAGGAAATTCAAAAGCAAGTAGGTAAACTGTTGGCAGATAATGTAATACAAGATTCTTACTCACCGTGGAGTGCACCGGTTCATCTGGTACCAAAAAAAATGGATGCCTCTGGGGAAAGGAAGTTTAGGATGGTGATCGATTATCGACGCCTAAATGAGATCACAGTCGATGATAAATATCCGTTGCCCAATATAAACGACCTCTTCGATAAAATTGGTAAAGCTCAATATTTTAGCACTATAGATCTTGCTAGCGGATACCATCAAATTGAAGTGAACGAGGCGGATAGAGCTAAAACCGCATTCACCACACAAGCGGGCCACTACGAATTTAAACGGATGCCATTTGGTTTAAAAACGGCGCCCGCCACGTTCCAAAGAGCCATGGATAATGTACTACGAGGCCTTCAGGGTATCCACTGTTTAGTGTATCTTGACGACATCATAGTGTATTCATCTAGTCTGCAGGAACACATCGATAAGCTCCGTAAAGTATTCGATCGGCTTAGGGAAACTAATCTAAAAGTAACACTCGACAAATGCGAATTTTTGAGGAAAGAGGTCCTTTACCTGGGTCACACTATTACCAGGGATGGCCTTTTGCCAAACGATGATAAGATCAAAGCCGTATTGAAATTCCCGTTACCACGAACAGTTACAGAAATCAAAAGTTTTCTTGGCTTAGTAGGGTATTACCGTAAATTTATAAAAGATTTTGCTAAACTAACCCAGCCTTTAACATCGTGCCTGAAAAAGAAAAATAGGATTGATTGTACAAAACAGGAATACATTGACGCATTCGAAAAGTGTAAAGAGCTTTTAACAAACGCGCCGCTCTTACAGTTTCCCGATTTTACAAAACCATTCGCGCTTACGACCGATGCCTCCAACTATGCCATCGGCGCCGTCCTATCGCAGGGACCCAAAGGTAGCGATAAGCCGATAGCTTATGCAAGTCGAACCTTAAATGATGCTGAAACTCGTTACAGCACAATTGAAAAAGAACTTTTAGCCATCGTTTGGGCCACAAAGCATTTTCGACCATATTTGTATGGGAGAAAATTTAAGATTTACACCGATCACAGGCCACTTATTTGGGTAAAATCCATCAAAGAGCCCAATAGTAAATTAACGCGATGGAAACTCCGCTTATCGGAATTTGATTACGACATCGAACATAAGGAAGGAAAGCAAAATTGTAACGCTGATGCTTTATCTCGAATTAGAATTAACGCTTTAGGTGAAGATGATGATGTTTCAATGAAAGTAAATATAGAGAAAAAAGAACAAAAGCTCCAGCGACATTTAATAGATTTGACAGACGAAATAACTCAGCTGAGTAGAAATAAAAATGACAATTCTCGCGCCTCTACCCCGCGTGAACGAACACCATCTCCGATAGTTATTTCATCCGGTTCGGAGAAAAGTAACGAATCAGTAATACGTACCGGTCGACGGTCTCCCTATTCGATTCCATCTGTAGGTAGCTCGACCACTTCGGCTTCTGAAGGACGAAACGAAAGCATAGGCACAGTACATTCGGCCCGTGACTTAGATACTGATGGGATGTACATCCTACAAGAAGCTGTAGACACCAAACCGAATCAGATTCTCGTTCATACCTGGAACAGAAATGAATTAGCGGTTAAGGACTTATCTAGGGATAAACAAAAGATATTAGAGGTTCACTTACCATTGGATAACATGGATCTGATCAAAAGATTTCTGAAAAGTTATATTAGGCCTAAAATAAAATATTTCTTTTATTTTGAAGACGAATTACACCGAAAGCAGTTTTCAGAGGCTACTCTATTACTTTTTCAGAAAGGAGCAGTGAAGTTTTACGAATGTACTAAGAGAGTAGTTTATGTAGATAGCGAACAGGAACAGCGAGACGTGGTGCTTAAATATCACGTAGGTAAAAATAGTCACAGGGGAATTAAAGAAACATTAATACACCTAAAACGTACCTTTTACTGGAACAATATGGATCAAACAGTAGCCAGTATCATAAATGCTTGTGAACTCTGTAAGAAAATGAAGTATGACCGTAAACCATTAAAACCAGAACTTCAACTATCGCAGACCCAAATAAGACCATTTCAGGAATTATTTATAGATACATTTTCGATTGATGGAAAACATTACCTTACAATAGTCGATGCCTTCAGCAAATTAGGTCAAGCATTTGAAATCAGTACTAAATCAACCCCTGAAGCAGTAAGAGCTCTAATAAAGTACTTCTCTTTGTATGGAACCCCTAGTAGAATTAGTTCGGATCCTGGTACCGAATTCAACAATACGCTTATGAAGGAAATGCTTTCATTTTATAAGATCGACCTTCATATCGGTACTCCTCACAACCCTAATTCCATGGGAATTGTCGAGAGATTTCATTCAACCATCATTGAAATTTACCGAATAGCAAAATACGAACAGAAAGTAACGGACGCTGCATCTGTAATGGCTTATGCAGTTATGTCATATAACCACACGATTCATTCTACCACAGGTCTTACTCCATTTGAAGTAGTTTTCGGCCATACAGAATCTAACAGTACATTTTATGTAGATTTCAATAAACAGTTTACTCAACAATTGGTTAAGGAACATGTTAAGAGGACAAAATATTTATACGAATATCTGACGGACAAAATTATTGATAAAAAGAGAGCTGTTATAGAAAAACGTGGTGGTGAAAGAGAATTTAACATAGATGTAGGCGATACAGTCTTCATTAAAGGAGTAAACACTAGGCGTAGTAAGGATAAACCGCGATATCAGAAAGCTCAAGTCAGCGGAGCTATAGAAAGGAATGTTGTACCGGTTATTACTCATAATAGGAATACTAAAGTTCCCATTAAAGACATTAAACGTCCTCCACAGGTTAATTCTTCTGGCGGTCCAAGTGATCCGAAGCCAGGGCCTTCTTCTGCAGCCGATTGAAAGGAACCCAGGGTTGTTACCTGTAAAGGAAGGTCAAGCTATTGTCAGCCATGATAGATGGACTGTAATTAAGATTCTAGATTTAAGATTAATCCGTGAAGAATTAGAATTAAGTATAGATAGATATATAAGACTTAAAAGACAAGTTCAAAGCGTGTTCGATACCAAAGCTTTTGATTCAGATTTCATTGAAGTAGAATCACAAACTGATTATATCATGAATATAACTATAGATAAATATAAGCAATTGATTCCATCGGTTAGATCTAAGCGAGGCATATTAAATCCTATTGGTTCATTGATAAAGACAATAACAGGCAATCTTGATAATGACGACGCTGAAATGTACGAAAGGTTAATTCATGAGATAAATTCAAAACAAGACGCGACTTCAAGAAAACTGACAATTGTTGCCGAAATGGTGGGTACGTTCACAGATATAGCCAACTCTACTAAAAGCAATTTCATTCAGATAGAAGAACATATCCAAGGCATTAATCGTAACTTAAACATTTCGAAATTATTTCAATCGGGTAATAAATTCATTCACATTTATAATGTTTTTATACATAACTTCCAGACACTGTATATGAGACTGAATGAGATTGAAACGGCTATTGCTTTAGCTAAGATAAAGGTTTTGCATCAATCTGTTATAGACATGGATGAGTTATTAGTATTGTTTAAGGAAATAGAAAAAACTGAAAAATTAGTGTATCCTGTAGAAGCTGAAAATATTGTAAAAATAGAACAATGTATTGAAATGAAAGCGTATCTAAAACAAAATCAGATAAAATTCATCATGCACATACCGTTGATAAAAGACGAAGTTTTTAACTATTTTAAATTAATTCCCTTACCTGTTCATGATAGAGTCAATGACCTTACCACCCTTATCCTTCCAAAATACCCTTATGTCCTTATGAAGGGGTTGAAAGCAAGGCCGCTCTCCCAGTCATGCCGTGAAATCGATGAAGCTCGTTTCCTATGTTATGAGAACGATGTTTCGCCGCTGATTGGTGACGATTGTATAACCGACCTTATGAAGTTTTCGACAAACATCTCGAGCTGTCACCCAGTTCCAGTTACCATCGATGACGTGAAAGCTGAACTAATACAACCCAATCGGTGGATAGTTTACGTGAAAACAGAAAACCTACTAACCAAGTACTGCGAGAACGAGATAACGCAAGAGTACATTAGAGGAACTTATCTGTTAACTACAGACGATAACTGTCAAGTTAAGATAAAGGAATTGTATTTTAAGAAGCACCAAAGCCAAGGAAAAGATGTTACATTCACGAAGTTTCCTGTAATCAACTTACCTAAAATAATGTCTAGCCCATCGGATATTCAGAGGAAACCTGTTAATCTCAACGGAATCGATCTTGCCGACATCCAGTTCCTGAATTACTTATTGCAGAAAAGTGGAAGTGAAATTGTTAGTCATAGTGAAAATCAAAGTGCTCTAGATTATAAAAGTGTTAGTATAGGAAATTTGGTGTTTTGCGTTGTGTTAGTTATAAGCATAGTATTGTTCGCATATAAGCATAGAATTAAGGAATTTTGTAACAGAGGAACATTGGCTCGAGATAATCCTCGCTCGGATAATCCCCGCTCGGATAATCTCGAACTTACGGAGGGAGGAGTTATGGTCGCAACTTCCACTAACAATAGTATATTTAGTGCTGCATAAGCACTGCATACCTGCGCCCACGCACGGTCTCAGGTGTGCATTTTGCGGACGTTGCGTCTGGACTCCGATAGATTATAGTGACTGGAGAGCCAGTCTGAATCAATCCATTGTACGAATAACATCTTGAACATTAAATACTTTATATTAAATTAATTTTCGTGTTTTTAAAAAGGCTTTTCACGCTTTCCCGTACAAGTCTCCCTAGTAAACAAAGCAGGTAGCCCCTAGTAAAGGTAACCTCAATAAGCCATCAGTACACAGTTCGTGGTACTAGGCAATCATAAAATCATATAGGTCAGGGCATCGAACAGCCTTGAGCATCTGGTACAGAGGTTCTTAACTTTTGGTTCGCCACACCCACGTTTAGCAGCAACTAATGAATTTGAGTTTCAAAACCAGTTTACAAAACGAGAATTTGCAAAAAAAATGCAAAATTAGTAAATATATTTTTAAATTTTATCAATATAAGGTTTATTTCATTCAAATGAAATTATTTCAGAAGGCGCTGAAGGACTGCCCAATAAGAAAAATTGCAATTGTCGTTTTCCTCGAAAATTTATTATTGTATTTTAACGATCATAAAAAGGAAAGAAATATTATAGGATCACACAAATCCAGCATTAAACTGTTCTTTTTCATTTAACTGTAAAATAACTAGGTAAAAGATTAAAAGTAATTCGACTCAAAATTACCTAATCGACCTTATACAATAAATAAGTTTGAGGCGTATGGGGTACATAATAAAACTATGTATCATTAGATAGCAGTAACAGTTTGAAAAAGGAATCCCTTTTTTGACGCAGAGAGCGAACGCTCTAAATATTTATCCCAGGTCTGGGTGTTTTTGTACGATCCCAGTAAGGACACGCATATAATTTAGTAGTAAAGTTTGAGGTGCACCAAAATAGTTAGTTTCACTGTTATATCAAAGTTTATTCAAGACTTAATAACAAGTTTAGTTAAGTAAACGACCCCGCTTGCGACTGTCTCACGCGGTGTCGAAGGTAGCATTCTCTCGGATTACTTATTGGATTTACGTAACCGTACAGTTTTGTATATGTATATAATAACAAAAAAAATAGTCATGTGATGTGGTTCCTACAATAAAAGTTACTCTGCTTGGGGCTAGATGATGCTGTGTGATAATGTCTAGTGTTGTTTCATATTTCAATTTTAATCTCATACATTCAAGCGACTCAGTTATTTTAGATTCCTTAAAAAGAACATCGTTCTTGACGCACCGGGTGTTCTAAATGTTCTGTATGGGCGATGCGTAAGTACTGATGTTGAACTTAAAAAAAATGAAAAGTAAACTAATCCAAATTCACCACCACTTTGTATGCTATAAATCTTCCGCAAAAAGGTTGAGATCCCCTGCACTGACCCGTGACCCGGAACAGCGCATGCAGATGAAAGTACACACAATGCTTTATACTTTCTCGTGGGCTATGCTCGCCTAGTACTTCGAATGCGAACACTGTGCTATTTGAAGGAAACGCGGAGATAAAGCTCTTTTAAGATTTATGTTTGCCTAGTTATGCGAAGAGCATCGCACGCTTTCTTTTTCAATTTAACTTTGGTTGTTTGTGCTTTGGTTTTTACAGTTGGTAATTTTATATTTAACTTTGGTATGTAATTCAACTTAAAAAGCTTTGAACAAGAAGAGTAGGGTATAAGTAGGTAGTTTTTGATATCTATATATGAAGGAGGTAGGTACCTAATGAATCCCAGTTTAGGATCATCATTATTTTAAACTGAAACATATATATATAAAACAAAAACCTACTTTATCAAGTAACAGGTACAGTAAGGTGCTAACATAATCTAGGTTAAATTATGATTGCCTAGTACACAATCAACCTAAAAGGTTAATTTTACGATCGAAGAATATATATTGCCAAGCCTGCCTGCTTGCCAAATTGAAAACACTTAGCCACTAAAATGCTAGGTACCTATTAGGACATAAACCTACTAATTAAAGACACTCCCATTGAAAACCATTAACAAAAAGATTATTTTATTATAACTTAGAAATATTCTTAATTTTTGTGTATGTATTTCCTTGCGCGGTATTCGGAATCTGAATAACAAGTATTACTTAATATGTGATTCTTGATCAAGAAAAAAATCAACTTAATCCAGTCTGTATTGTTTTGGCGTGAAGGAGGAACAACCGTAGGTAAACATAGGTATAATTTACATTTCACAATACCTAATTGCCTTTATGATATTATATAAACGTCTTATAACAATTCTAACGCACACAGCAAACACTCAGTCATTATAATGATCCAATTAGGTTATAATCCGTAAAAGAAACTCTTTCACAAAAACATAAAACAAATTATCCTACGGCAGTAAAATAAAACACAATTTGAAATCAACAAAACAAAATGACTGTCGTCATTTAAACTATTCAAATTATAGTCTGCACGAGAAATCTCAAGTGCAGATAGTCAATCAACCAATAAAAGTAGGTAATGGTACAGTCTACAATAGAAATGGAATGCTCGGTCGTAAACAATTAAAAAATCGTCGCCATCAACGAATGACCACAAAACAATAAAACGCAGCGATATGAAATTATAAAACCATCATCATTTTCCCACGCGTACAAGGCCGTTAAAGAAATCATTATGACATTACGGCCCGTCTGACCCAAAAGCGGCATAACCAAAAATTCACCGTTTTTGCGACGCTGCAAAAAGTTTTATTGTTGACCGATTTGTCAGATATTCGTCGTAATATATTAAATAAGATTTGTTTAGCGGTTAGCGGTACTTTTTTGCGCTCTTCAATCGGGCGAAGTTTTCTTATGTTTTTTGTTGCTACATTTGTGTTTGACGCCTCAGAAGTATGTCAAATTAAATGCGATTAGGATCAGTGACTGAATGGTCCATTCATTTTTATTGAGTTGCCATCGTGATCGTTTTGGCACAAATTCAATTAAGCGCTATTATGTTTTATGTTCATGAGAGAGTTTGTGATATCGGATCTAGTTTTTTATGCCAGTATCATACATAAGATTCCTACTTGACCGCCTTAATGATAATTATAGTATTTTTCAGTAGGAGCCAATATTTTTACAACTTAAGCCGTGTCTTTAATACAACATAAAGTAGAGTTTAAACAGGAAGAAGGCTTAAAATGTAATGTACCTGTAAAATGTAATGTATGTTGTGTGTGTAGTGTGTGTAGTACATACTACACACATACACACACAACGTATTGTCCCTTTGAAATTAGCTACAAGTACAGACGTAGTTCCTATTTTTGGGTTGGATTCTAGGATTGGACGAATAATTTGCTGTGCCTAAATTCAGAAGGACAAAGATTCGGTGTGAGTACAGTATGATGTTAATCGTCTAATCCAAATAATCAATATAACAATAATTAATGAAATCTAACTTCATCCTTTGAAACAAGAAAAAAAAGAGGAAGATCTATAGTTATTTTAATTCTTGTTTATGATTATCAATGTTTCAAGATGAATAAATATGAATCTCCTTAGTAACTGTTTCTTAGGTAAATTATTAAATGTCATATCAAAGCTATTTACAGGTTGTCATTTTACTGCTATGACAATAAAGATAGAGCCCTATATTTTCTGAAATTGCCGACAATCCGAACGAATGGCTCCACAATATGGCGGCCATTAAAAAGGTATTACAACGAAATGACCGCTTACGGTTAAGTTGGATAGACGGATAAATATATTTTTTGCAGTTATGTCGTTTTTCTATAAGAGTGCAGACATTTTTTATTAGTAATCGGGTTAAAAAAACTGAAACATTCATAATAATTTTTAAACGTTCAAACTCTTGACACATATTTGACAGATAATAATATTAAATTTTAAAACTTTCATACATTTAACATATTAAATGTCTGCTAATACTAACGTGCAAGGGAATGCGAGCTTTGAACAACAAATTTTGCTTAATGTAGCCCGTAATAATGCCCCAAAAAGAGGCTGTGTCTCGTTTCCTCTTCAGTGTTACACAAAGAGGAAACAAGACACAACCCCCTTTTGGATTTTTTTTATTGAGCAAAATCAGGCACGATTTTTGTTCAAAGCGCGCACTTCCCTATAAAAACGCTTCGACGCGTCGTTGGTTCCCGTAAAAAGCTATATTACGATTATGATTACGATACTTAATCGATTATAGACTACCACAGTACCTGTTAATGTACGCCAAGACAGATAAGCGGCCAATACGTGATTGACAGTAGGTAAAGAGAGAGTAGAGTCAGTCTCACGAAAGAATTCCCGCGGCAATCAGCGGAACTCAGTACCTATACGCAAAAACACTGAACATTTGTGAAGACTGGAGAAATCTTAGGCAGAACAGATCATTTGCACCATATTTTAGTGGGAGACGTGTTGATTTTGCTTTTCTTTTGATTTTATTTCCATTCCATTTTAATTTTCACACGACAGGAGCGCCGCATATGCTAGATTTCTTCTGTTAAACAGTCTATATGGCCAGTCTAACAGTATAAAGTCGCTCAGAGAATTATACTATAGCATCGAGTTTCTCAAGAACAGAATCCGCAAGGATTCGACGGAAAAAAGTCATACATGCAAAACTCGAGAATTACAGTAGGCTGGCTATATCTACCGAAAAACCGATAGGTAACCGTTGGGGTAAACGAGGAGTGGAGACCTCGTCAAACTTAGTAGTGTAGATCACCTTTCTGTTAATTAATAAATTAATTTAATTTTAATTAATTAAAAACATTTTTTATGTAAAACTTTTAAATGATAAATAAAAAATAATAAAAAAACATGTTTGGGACGTATGCTACGATATGAGGCATCGCCCTGCGTCCCTCAACTTGCGGCATGAACGTGATAAGCCTCTTGTGCCTGTAATTCGCAGATTGATATAGGCTGATGATGATGAAGACGCTCTACCACGAGTGCTGTGTTTAATTGCCTGCTCAATATCTAACTGCTAATTACGTGTTCATTCACTGAACGATTAAGCCGTGAAGTTAACAGTTACTGCCGTTGACTTTTAACGGTTCCACGTAAACCAAACTCCTTGAACAAAACCTCTTTTTGTTGTATCCGACTAATGTTTATAACCTAGCTTTCGTCAGCGGCTTTGTTTGCCCTACCCGAATAACAACAACAACGCCAGCCTACATCAATCCACTCCAGGACATAAGGGTTATATGCCTATAATACCTACGCCGGGCATGCTAGTTGGCGATCACAGGGAACAACTTGCACCGCTGATGCTGCTGCCCGTTAGCGGTCAGGGAATTTAGCTGTGCCAGATTTTGGCTGCGCTATGTCGTAATCAATATTTAGTAGGCCGTCAAAGCCCCGTTTGTTAGTTAGCAGTAGCAGGTGCACCACGGGTAGGTGAGTTTGGCTTGAGTTCCGAAAGTGGCGGTTGGAATTCCTTAAACCAGAATAAAGTAGCTTAATAAGTTATTATTCCTAGTCTAAACGTGCTAAATACCAGAGCATCTCTTTTGTTTTGACGTGAAAGAGGAATATACATTTCACATTTTACAAACTTTCGCATTTACAATATTAGAAAGACCGGCTAGGTTGAGAGAATGGTATAGGCCATGTAACCATGTTCAAGGCACTACAGCGGCCATTCAGTAAGTAAATGTTACCATTTGACGATGTACCTACCTATAAATCATTGGCACACAGTATCATCTAGGCCCAAATTAAGCAGAACATTGTTATGAGATCCAAATACTAAATGATTTAACTAATATTTATAGGTGTTACTTTTTTGTTAGAAAACATCCAAACCCAAGGCAAATATTTGCAGACCATACAAATATTTGGCTCGCGGCAGTAATAGAACCCACAACCTGCCTTCTGCTTCTCTGGCGGGCCTTCGCTCACTACGCCACAAGACGTCAAGAGATACAAAGGTCAGACAGTGAAATAGCAAAACGCGAAAGCTCGAATGAACCCCTTCTCGAACAAAACTACAAGAGCAATTATTTCAACCGTTCTTTTCGTAAGCGTTTTTTAAAATTTTGCCCAATGAAAAAGCGTATAAACATTACCCTCCTTCTGGCACAGTCGGGTAAAAATAACTAATACTGCCCCAAGGCATAATGCATTGAAGTAATTACAGGCACATGAAGCTACCTATCTAAGGTAACCTTACCCGTAACCTCCTATTTTCACCAAAGCCAACTTAATCTACCCGTGGTAAACGAACGGGGCTCTGACGACGCCAGCTGATTTCGGCTAACATCAGCACAGCTACCAGCTACATCCCAGTAGCGTAGTCAGCGGTGCGAAAAGCTCTGCTCTGCGATCCCCGACGTGGAAATTAGGAGCATATCGACTTTCTTATTAGGGGATGCCTTTGTCCAGCAATGAACTAATATAGGCTGGTGGTACAACACCACGCAATGTTGTTGACGCTACCATCAGCTAGCACGCTCCACGGACGTAGGGCGTTTTATCGTAGGGCACTTTCCACGCACGATCCATGCGCGACCTACGATGCAATACTTTGTTATGGGTAATAGAATGGTTAAGATTTTCGCTTTTGAAACAGAAAGTAAAATGAACAGTTAAGCACACAAACGCTTTCACTCGAAATGTAACGTGTCAAAACACTCGTTACCTTGTCTGTACGTATAATGACACGCCAGACGTTGACACACACGGCCATTCAAAATGATAAGCAGAAAATGTTATTGAAGAACTTTCATCTTAATAATTAGATTTGTGGTTGCAGGTTGGCTTGAAGATATGGTCCATTGTATCATTATTTTTAATGCCTTTTCTATTAAATTTTAATACTTTGTATTGTATGGTGTTCAATAAAGCGATTGTAATTTTTTTGCATAGGGAGGATCTTTACTGCTTGTGCTCACACATTTGTAACACTAAAAATAAAAAGGTTGAACGCGAGAAAGGCTTGTCAAATAATGCAGGGTGAAAATTAACTGAGTTGGCAGTTTCTTTTTTGGTGAATAAGGTATATCTCCTTCATTTTAATCACCTTGTAGACTCTATTCAATTTCATTCTGCATAAGTTGGGGGAAGCCTATGTCCACTATGTCCAGCACTCGACTTCTAAAGACTGATATTCGTGATGATGATGCTCCAGTTCTCTGAGCAATGTTGCGTAAAGCTGCTAAAATCACGCGCGATGTGTTAAAAATTATTCGCTAAAATATTTTCATAAGTAGGTACGTGTTGTCTCCCATATTTTTCCTCCATGTGTATCGCTCACGTACAAAAAGCTGTCGGCCTGTCATTGTAGAGGTGAGCTTCGAATGTAAACTCATGATTTTGAATCACTTTCTTATGATTGGGATGCGAAGCGATGGTGCGCGGCTAACTTAGTATTTAAAACATAGCTTAGTATTTTCGCTTAGTGGAACTATTCATGTTGTCTTTAACTGCAATCTTACATGGCCAGTCCAAGTCAAAAAAAAATTATAAAGCTGACTGACTGACAATCAACCTATAGCCTAAACTGTAAGTCCTAGAGACCTACAATTTGGAGAGGTATCCCGCCTTGTTCTAGGAGATAGTGTAGGAGAGTAGGAGCGCAATAAGAAAGGATTTCTCTCACAATAAGTATCTATACCTACCTATAGGATTCGCAGTTTTCTTGTTGTTGACCCACATGTAAGTAGTGTTATTCATTTATTTATTTATTTAGTTATCCTTAACTTTAGCCTTTGTGATATGTATAAGTAGGTATAATATTATTAAGTACATTTATTTCATTAAAACTGACTACATATGTAATTTATTTATTTTATAAATTTAGCTCCTGGCTGTATTGTCATTCAATCAGTCAGCTTCATTACAGTTTCAATATTTAGATAATAAAAAAATATTAAGATACGTTTTACCTAGATACAACGCAAGCGGCACCGTGTGGTGGGTAGAAGCTAGTACTAGTACAAACAAAACGATATAAAATAGTGCGTGCCACCCAAGTTAGTTCAATAACCTCAAAAATACATCCTACATTTTCCTGCTATCCTGGTACCTAGTAATAAAAGCAACATTTCAACCAAAAAACATGGCAACAATTTGCAGTGAAAAAATAAAACTTTATAATGACAACGAGAGGGCCGAATGAATAAAAACAATAAAGGTGGCCAAGGGCGAGTTATCGGGCGTCACGGGGGTTCTGTAAATTTATTTTGTCAATAATTGGCAGAAAATTAATAATGATGAAGTCTACTGTTGTAAATGACTGTATATAAATTATTTTGTTTTGTACCATTGTTAATAAATAAAATATATTAACCCGGAGAGTATAGTTCATACTTTGAAGGGAATATTTTGTTTCTGTTCTGCTATACTTTACCAGTCTAGATGCAAATGTATAGGAATTTAGTACCTATGCTGTGTCTCTAGTTTATTGGGATACTCGCTAATTGTACGTATGCACTTTAGTGGTACGCACCTATATAGGTCTAGGCAAGCCTAGTCCACCTTACCATGTCCCATGCACTAAGGCGACCCTGCGTCAGTGAGTAAAAGTTGTACGTTCTATGAATCATCTGCTAGAGTAGACGATATGCAAATAACGTAATTAAGACGTTACTTGCTTTCTTATTATTTGTATAGATAAGCTTATCTTTATACTCTGCTAAGAGTCTGTTTGAAGCTGCCAGAAAGCCAACTAAGACAAACTCTTACACATAGTAGAGAGAGATGAACTAAAATAATTCTACATTATATAGCGCGGAACCCTAAAAATGGCGGACAATAATGGCGGGAAGTAAGGACAATGATAGTTTTACCAGACCGTAAACTGAGCTTTATGTCGACGATTGCTAGGTTTTTGTTTTTTTAAAATTGTGGAATGAGGCAGCGAACGGGAGCGTTATTCTACTGGATTTCGGAAGTTTACAGTTAATATTTCACGGAGTTTTTTTATCTGCGTTTGTCTTAATCTAGACACTTTGAAACAAAACCAAAACCTTGTTACTAATATTGCTAAGTAGACAATTCAAATTTATTTAGAATTTATGAATAAATGTCCACTGAAAAAGTAAAAAAATCGATTTTAGACAGGAATCAAAGGCCCTTTATTACCCCCTTTAACAATACATAACCTAAGTACATACGTAGTTTAAAATAACTTTTCTCAAGCATAGGTCATTTTTCTATCAATGTTATATCTGTTCCTGTTGATTTTTAATTTTCACTAAATTTATTTTGTCGATAAATAAAAAACTAAGGTTATGTGTATCCTAAAAGTAGGTAGTTAAGTGTTCTAATTAGGTTTCTTTGCCTACTCAGTTTAAATAAATGAAATGAAACCTATCCGATACACACTTGCGTCTACATAATGCTTATACAATTAGATAAAAAAAACCATAATCTCTCTTAATAAAATAAATTCACAGTTCATAAATCTAAATTTTAATCAGTGGGCGTATTTACAAGTTTACAGTATCTTTTTAATTGTCAAAAGTGAGAGGGCAAATTAAAGTCGAAAGTAGAATGCCCGAATTAAATGTATTCGAATGATCTTTCATTCGGTTTTACTATTCGAATAATCTTTTATTCGGAATTACAATAGCGTAATTATTCATCTAAGAGGGAAAGTGTGTTTGCGAGAATCACTTCTATAAGCTTTTGCCGCGCTTTTGGTGCTCACGTCTTTTTTTAATTTAATTTTTCTATTCTTTTTATGAGCTATTGTATTAAAATGGCGCACTACGTTTGAATAGGTACTTACTAAAAGAGAAAACTAAAGAAAGTTAATCAAATTATAAATATCTAAATACGAATTGGTGGGTAGGTACATTGTATTTAAAATAAGCTTACCTACTTACTTTTTTACAAAAGAAAAAAATTGGTCATAAACATAAAATATGTGTAAAAAAATATGGAGGGCAAGGATTCATAATTCCAATTTAAAACGAAGTATATCCTCTAATCTGTTCGCGACCCATAATCTCCCCCCAAGAACACTAAAACCTCCTTTTCCACGTGAATAGAAAATCGTACAATAGTTTAAATCAAGCGCTTTAGAAATCTTTATCAGCACAGCACTGAAGTAAATTTAATACTCGTGCCTCACAATGAAATACTGTCCATGACCACTGTTACTTGGCCTTTCACTATCATCATCACTACGGAACAAATGCTCCATGGAAAAAGGAATCCAGTTTTTGAAAGTTTCAAAAACCAAATCATGGTTTAATAGAAAAACGTCTAGTGAAAATAGAATGGTATCGCTAAATAAAAGTCTAGTGACTGGCGATCAAGCTGTCATAGAAATAAAGTTCTAATGTAACCTTTTAGGTTACACATACATATAAATAAATAAATAATACTGGAAACCATCACAGAGCATTATAATTACCTAAAAAGGTCCTAAACTAAGCAGAGCTTGCGCCACAGAGCGCCAAAACCTAACATTATAATAACATGACTCGAAAATATCCAACAACATCCACGAATGAAAAGGATTCACTACTACCGAGCTTTTTCATTTGGATAAAAACAAAGAAAATATGGAGAGCTAACCACTATACTTCACTAGTTGGAGGTGAACCTCAAGAATATAATATTTAAATAAATGACATATTTTCATCACGCAAAAACTCCTTAACTTTTGATTGGGTTTTAAATCTTTGAAGCATATTTCTAACGTAAACCTCCTTGCGTAAGGCAGCTACTTTTATGAAGAAAATCCAAAAAAAGAGGTTGCTTCAAAAGGATCACCTCTAAAAAGATTATAATCTAAGAAACTGTCCTGCCTTACCTACTTGCAAAAATAAATTAAGTAAATAAATAACTACCAAGCTGTGAAGTACAGCTGTATGCTTAGAATAATACTACTTAAAATAAAAAAAAGTGACAGAAACGAGCATTATTTATAGCAAAACATTAGCATTGAGTGATGGGCAGTAAACCATTCAGTAATAAATATTGCAAATTTATGAAAGAGTTGACTTTTTTCAAAAATGATTAATGATTACGACCTTTCTATAAAGATACTAGTGCAGTCATAAGATAAATACTACTTAGGTTTAATAGGTATCCTGCGGCTTCGCTTGTGTGGTACCTGGATAAAAAAATCCATTACTATTATGTTATTCCTGGTCTAGAACTATTTGTGCAAAATTTTATGCACTAGCAATGGTTTTTGTATGTTGTTTGGTAAATAAAGATATCTGTATTCGAATTATTCCCCCTTATTACAATAGGAGGTCTACCTATGTCCAGCAGTGGAGTGAAATAGATTAGTGTGGTGGTATTTGTAATTTGTTTGATTAGATTAGTAACTATTTATGGCGTTAAGGATGAACAATCATACATTTCACAAACCTTTGCATGTATTCATTTCATTTCATTTTACTACATTTATTTCCAGTTTTAAGTAGGTCAGGTAAATATAGGTTGATACGTGGGACATTGACATTGACATACACGTTTTGATGACGACGACCATTGATGAACGATGATGAAAACTAATTTGGTAGTCCAATCCAAAGAACTATGACTAAAGCATAGAAGAAGTCTTAAAATTCGTTGATGCTCTGAACATCAACTCATAAGCTTGATCTCTACTTTCCTGTGTCCAATATCATCAGCTAGAAAGGGATGCAAACTTCTCTCAATTCGACTTCCAATGAGTTCAAAATGAAAATCGTACCAGGGCGCTCGAATAAAATGCTGTGCAGTTTCATAGAAATGCCCTGGTACGAAATCGCATTGAAATAAAGCATGCATCCCTTTCTAGCAAATGATTTATGGACAAGAAAGTTGTGTTTTTTTTACAGTTTGTTAAATATAGACATTGACATTGACATACACGTAGGTAGTGATGAAGACGACCAATGATGAACGATGACGAAAACCAAAATGGCTTTTCATCACATTGGACCCAAACAAATAGGACTAAAGCATAGAAGAAGTCACATTGATATATGTATGCATCCCTTTCTAACTAATGATATTGGACATAAGAAAGTAGATATCTGCCGTATTAAATTTTAAGACTTTATCTAGTTGTCTTCCTATATCTGTGGTCCAATCACAAAAATTTCTATGCAGGTTCATACAAATGCCCTGGTACGAAGTCGCAGAAATCGCATTGAAATAAAATATACATCTCTTTCTAGCTAACATATATGGACATAAGAAAGTTGAGATCAGCCTTATGAGTTGACGTTCAGAGCATAGTGAATTTTAAGACTTCATCTATATCTGTGGTCCACACTGTGGTCCAATCAAAGAAATAGGACTAAAGCATAGAAGAAGTCTTAAAATTCATTTATGCTCTGAACATTAACTCATACGGCTGATCTCTACTTTCTTATGTCCATATAAGTTAGCTAGAAAGAGATGCATACTTTATCTCAATGCGATTTCTGCGACTTCGTACCAGGGCATTTGTATGAACCTGCATAGAAATTTGTGTGATTGGACCACAGATATAGGAAGACAACTAGATAAAGTCTTAAAATTCAATACGGCAGAATGCGACTTCTTCTATGCTTTAGTCTTATTTCTTTGGGTCCAATGTTATGAAAAGCCATTTTGGTTTTCGTCATCGTTCATCATTGGTCGTCTTCATCACTACCTACGTGTATGTCAATGTCAATATCTATATTTAACAAACTGTAAAAAAACATAAGTATTAGTGAAATGGAATAAAATACGTTTTTCACAGCAATTCTCAGATGAAGAAATATGTGCGCCCATCGTTTTTTGTTACAGTCACCATTGCAATAGCAGAAATCAGGACCTGTCTGAAGACTGAACGACTGGACTTATGAACGATACTACGTTGCCTCATATTATTATGAACAATAGGATAGGCGAAATTGTGGAAAACTATCCCAGAAGCCGTTTAATAAAGAAGTGAAGTGAGTGAAGTAAAAATACTAATAGGAAATATAGGAGTGGTTAGAACTCCTTGTAGACTGTAGACGTAAATACAGAGCTCAGCTCTCCCTGGTCGGTGACGTGTCCTTGTTCCGGAGGCTGCTATCTTCGGTTTATCTGACAATTTTATAGGAAAGCTGCTATCTCAGGAATAATCAACGACGCGACGCTTGACGATTGTAACTCCACCTACTCATAAAGTTCTTTAGATTCAATAGGTATATTCGATCTTCTTCCTCCTTCGTAACGAGTTAGTGGCCAACTTATGGTGTCGAAGTAGTATAACAAGTAGTTTAACAGTTATTTCGTTATATCGGCCAGAGGCCTCATTTACTAACTCAGTTGCACACCGAAATAATAAGCACCGGTCCTCTTTTTACAAACTTTGTCAATATGTCAATTGACGTTCTTTGAATTTCGACAGATATAATGTATAAATTTGTAAATAAAGGTCCGGTGCCGATCATTTCGGTGTGCAACTGAGTTAGTAAATAAGACCTCTGGTCGAGTGAAGATCTGCGAAAGGCTGGTAGAAAGCGGATACGTCAAGTGACAGGAGGTAAAAGCGCTTATTTTGCGAGGCCTAAGTCTAGCTATGGAGGACAGGGCGTATTCAGGTTGACGCCTGCCGTTTTACTAGCAGCCTTTCCCAGATCGTCACTGGCTAGAGGACTTCGGATACAACGTTGGCCGAGACGCGGTCTCCACTTAAGAACTCGTTTACACCGCAACGGTTGTCGGTTCTAAGGCAGATAAGGCCAGCCCACTGCCACTTTAGCTTGCTAAATTCTCGGTCCCGTCGACGACTTTGATTCATAATTTATAGGCATTTGTTATTTTAAACTTTAAAGCAAGTATTTCATACTAGTTGCTGAAACATACTAACGACTTCAAAAACATGTTTTATAAGTCAATTCGGGGTTTCGGGGCGTATTATTTATTTTTTGACTTGAAAAGATTATAACGAACCATAACGATATTTTATGAATTTCAATTTTGTAAAACAACTTTCGAATCAATGAAACCCAAAATACGATTTTGACATGCAATTTTTAAAAAGTTTATTGACCTGTTGATTCACAAAATATCTGCGTATTTGTTTGACGTTATAAAAAAAAAACATAATTCATCAATCTGCATTCTGCTTGCATTTTAGGGTCCCTTAGTTCAGAATGAAAAGCCATTCATAAATTCTTAATTGATTGATAGCGCGTTTTTGACCTCGTTTGCGCTATTAGCGAATAATTTTTACTCGCCCATCTATCAGTGGAGTACGGTGGAGTACCTTATCTATATGTACTTCATGTAAAACTTTATGTAAATCAGATGCTATAGATATAGCTTCTTGCAATAAATTATTTCATTTTCATTCATTCATTAGTTCATCCATTCATTGAATCAATCTCATTCACTCAATAGCCGACTGAGATAGCGTAGCTGGTTTGATTCTTCGCAACAAATGTTTGCATGAGGTGTAGATATGTTTTTTTTTCCGGGTTTGCGTATTGTTGGATGAAAAATTGGCGGCCAGGAATACCAACCTTACTATCTGAGCGTTTCTTTATTAGTCACGCTACGGGCTATGCAGAACCCTGAAGAGAATAGAATGACTACACTTCACAAGTTTTTAACCATAGCGTGCAATTTTTGCATTCGTGTGCATGATCTTGCAATATTCATTCACAATAATTCACATATGTTTATTCATCAGTGCGTAAGAACATTTCGTTTATGGAAGGGATGTTTAAATTTTAATTTCCCGTTACTTGATGTGTATGGAAAAATAAAAGAAGTTTAGTTCAAGTTATCGAATTGATGTTCGTCTGTTTGTCAGATTTATATTTTAGCCCTGAGTTATGTATGATAAGTAATATGGATAAGGCTCCCCGCCCACGACCGATTTTTTGTAGGACAGTTAGGGAGGGGAACCTCATGCCAACCTCATCCACGGAGCGTATACCAACCAGGTTAGATCGACGAATGAAGTAACGCCATAAGAGCTCAAATGAATTGAAATTGGATTGTACGTAATTATATAAATATTTTATGTTCTATTACTTTTTTTCGTAAAGTTCATAGTTTAGGAGTTAGGGCACTTTGAAATATGTATGAAAATTTATTTTTGTAGATTCAGTAAATTTGGTATTAAGGGCTTAAATGGTTGTAATTGGATTCTACGTTTTGATATAAGTATTTTATGTTCTATTACTTTTTTTCGTAAAGTTCCTAGTTTAGGAGTAAGGGCACTTTGAAATATGTATGAAAATTTCGTTTTCTGGATTCAGAAAGGCCTTAAGAGCAAAAATGGTTGGAATTGGATTCTACGTATTGATATAAGTATTTTATGTTTTATTAGTTTTGTTCGTAAAGTTCATAATTTAGGAGTTAGAGCACTTGCAAATATAAGTGATTTTTTTTTTCTGGATTCAGAAAATTTGGTATTAAGGGCTTAAATGGTTGAAATTGGATTCTAAGTATTGATATAAGTATTTTATGTTCAATTACTTTTTTTCGTAAAGTTCATAGTTTCGGAGTTAGAGCACTTTGAAATATGTATGAAAATTTATTTATTCTGGATTCAGAAAGGCCTTAAGAGCAAAAATGGTTGGAATTGGATTCTGCGTATTGATATAAATATTTTATGTTCTATTAGTTTTGTTCGTAAAGTTCATAATTTAGGAGTTAGAGCACTTGCAAATATAAATGATTTTTTTTTCTGGATTAAGAAAATTTGGTATTAAGGGCTTAAATGGTTGTAATTGGATTCTACGATTTGATATAAGTATTTTATGTTCTATTACTATTTTTCGTAAAGTTCCTAGTTTAGGAGTTAGGGCACTTTGAAATATGTATGAAAATTTCGTTTTCTGGATTCAGAAAGGCCTTAAGAGCAAAAATGGTTGGAATAGGATTCTGCGTATTGATATAAATATTTTATGTTCTATTAGATTTGTTCGTAAAGTTCATAACTTAGGAGTTAGAGCACTTGCAAATATAAATGAAAATTTATTTTTCTAGATTCAGAAAATTAGGTTTTAAGGGCTAAAATGGTAAGAATTGGATTGTACGTAATTATATAAGTATTTTATGTTCCCTTACTTTTTTTCGTAAAGTTCATAGTTTATGAGTTAGGGCACTTGCAAATATAAATTAAAATTATTTTTTCTGGATTCAGAAAGTAAGGCCTTTAGGATTAAACAGTTTGGAATTAGATTGTACGTAATGATTTAAGTATTTTATGTTCAATTACTTTGTTTCGTAAAGTTCATAGTTTAGGAGTTAGGACACTTTCAAAAATAAACGAAAATTTATTTTTCTGGATTCAGACAATTAGGTTTTAAGGGCTAAAATGGATTCTACGTATTAATATAAGTATTTTATGATCTATTACTTTTTTCGTAAAATTCATAGTTTAGGAGTTAGGGCACTTTCAAATATGTATGAAAATTTCGTTTTCTGGATTCAGAAAGGCCTTAAGAGCAAAAATGGCTGGAATTGGATTCTACGTATTGATATAAGTATTTTATGTCCTAATACTTTTGTTCGTAGAGTTCATAGTGTAGGAGTTAGGGCACTTGCAAATATAAATTTAAGATGTAGGTTATTGTTTATTGTACGTTCTTATTAGCGGTAATTTCATATGTGAAATGTCTGTTCGAGTGAAATCCTGTAATGATAGTTTTTACATAAATTTTAATCAAGCACTTTGGAATTTGCAACACACATGGTTAATGATGAGGATGACAATACAATATTTAAAAAGATTTTTTGCATGAGTGCAAATTGTATATTAATTTTCAAAGGTTCTAGGTTTCTAATAAAATAAAATTATATTTGAAACATGTGTTCATAAAGTTTCTTGTAAACTAAAAAACTGAAACTAAATTAGGGATAAAATGCAAGAGCTCTATATTCTATACCATTATGTGAGAACACTCCTGGTGCACAGTTATAGCAATTAAGTTACTATATAATAATTTTATTGTACATAGGTTGTAGTAAAGGATGTGACTAAACAAGAAAAAATAGTGACTGAAAAACTTATATCATTACGTACAATCGAATTCCAAACTTTTTAATCATAAAGGCCTTACTTTCTGAATCCAGAAAAAATAATTTTCATTTATATTTGCAAGTGCCCTAACTCCTAAACTATGAACTCTACGAACAAAAGTAATAGGACATAAAATACTTATATCAATACGTAGAATCCAATTCGAACCATTTTTGCTCTTAAGGCCTTTCTGAATCCAGAAAACGAAATTTTCATACATATTTCAAAGTGCCCGAACTCCTAAACTATGAATTTTACAAAAAAAGTAATAGAACATAAAATACTTATATCAATACGTAGAAGCCGATTCCAACCATTTTTGCTCTTAAGGCCTTTCTGAATCCAGAAAACGAAATTTTCATACATATTTCAAAGTGCCCTAACTCCTAAACTATGAATTTTACGAAAAAAAGTAATAGAACATAAAATACTTATATCAATACGTAGAAGCCGATTCCAACCATTTTTGCTCTTAAGGCCTTTCTGAATTCAGAAAACGAAATTTTCATACATATTTCAAAGTGCCCTAACTCCTAAACTATGAATTTTACGAAAAAAAAGAATAGAACATTAAATACTTATATCAATACGTAGAATCCAATTCCAACCATTTGAGCCCTTAATACCTAATTTTCTGAATCCAGAAAAATATATTTTCATTTATATTTGAAAGTGTCCTAACTCCTAAACTATGAACTTTACAAAAAAAAGTAATAGAACATAAAATACTTAAATAATTACGTACAATCCAATTCCAACCATTTTGTCTCTTATTGCGTTACTTCATTCGTCGATCCAACCTCGTTAGTATACACTCTGTGCATGAGGTTGCCATGAGTTTCCCCTCCCTAACTGTCCTACAAAAAATCGGTGGAAAAGTCGGTCGTGGGCGGAGACGCTAAAAATGTCTGATTTTTTTTAAATTAAAATATTTTGCAATCGAATGTTAAAAAGAAATATTGATTTAAAGAGATATGAAAAGATATATTGATTTCAACTGATAATCTGGATATTATAAATGGGAAAGGTTTTTGTAATGTAAACGTAATGTTCGTTCTATAATCACTCCAAAATTGCTGAGTGAATTTAGCTGAATTTCACGATACCATCTACATTCCACATAATATCCATAATCTAACTAGATTGAACCAGCTGTTCTCAGAGTCATCCGTTCGTTTAACCTACACAATGTACCATTATACTCTGAACTTGACAAATGCACTAATCAAATTGAACGCACAAAAGCCGAGCAAAGGCAGGGAGCTCAAATTTGGTATACAGATCTCATTTGGATGCGTATTTGGAATTTTCCTCTACAGTATCTCATTCATAAGTAGTAACTACCTGTGGTTGGAATAGCGAAAATACTTGATACCTTCATCATATATGAACGAGCGCAGAATATTTTGGCTGTCTGGGGGAATCCAAGGGAGGCCACGCAGAATCGTTTGTCTATCTAGGGGAATCCGAGGGAGGCCAACTAGAGAAGTTTTAGATGAAACTTGGAATACACACAAATTCTGACACATATGCTCCTTTTTGTTCGGGTACCACGGAAACGTAACTGCGGTCAGAAGCTCGTTAAATATTATTTTTTTAAAAGTATAGGCCTACCTACCTCAGATTGTGACCTTCACCACATGATGATGTTCAATTTATTCTGCGTTAATACAACTTCATCTAACTATAACACCTATTTGTTCAGGTTGCTACTTCCAGAGACGTCTGTCTGTATAGGTTTCTCTTATCTTGGTGCCCAAAAAGGAAATATTTTGCCCGAATACTGAAAAAACCCTGCCTACTTAGGGTATTTCAGTTTTTAAGAGTGATCAATTGGGTTTGAATAATCTGAATGATCAATGCCAAATGGTTTTGAGTGATCTGAAATGGTTGAGAAACTTTTCTGGGGATTATACAAAAGAGGAGTATAAAAATCCACTCTTAGATGCCTCAACTCAACTACCAGGAAATCATCCAGCAAGAGCTTAGTAATCGTTGAATCGTTCCTCGTAAACGTCTTCAAGTGGATTGACGACCGCACGAATGCGAAATGTTTGCAAGTGAAAGCGGGAATCGGACCAATCGCACGCAGAATCTTAATACTTACAAAAATGCCGAAAAATTTTAAGAATCTCTGAACGATTTCATGAATTTAAATTCTGTGTAGAGGTTTCAATAATCTTTGTGATAATCTAGATCTAGGAAGACATTCAGGCGTGCTTTTAGATGCAGATCGTGTGTTTATTGTCCCTGACCCGCGACTTCCAGTTATGGGTATGCTATAATACCTCTTGTCGTTTTCTGTATTCCTGGTAGTTGGATACAAAATTGTTGAAGTACCGTGCAAATTCAATTTATCCGTCTTGCTCAACCAAGGTGTAGGTTTGCGATGCTTATTGACAAACATCACACAGCTCGAAGGCTGTATGTCCTAAAGATTTAAAATTTAGATTTACCGCGGTTAGCTCTCGTTTATATTTCTTTTAGCTCAAACTTAATTATCGTAACTGTGTACTCATACTATCAAAAAGTTTTCTACATATCACAAAACATTTTAGGTAAGATAAATAGTACGTGTGGTGTAAGGGGTTCTAACCCCCATCTCCGGAACCCAAGCCAACCTCACCTGCACGTGGTACACCCTGCTAACTAACAAACGGGGCTCTAGCGGCCGGCTGATTGCGGCTTAGCGCAGCCTAACACCGGCACAGCTAAATCCCCTGGCCACCGACGGGCAGCAGCGTCGGCGGTGCGAGAAGCTGTACCCTGCGATCCCCAACCCGCATGCCCAGCGTGGGGATTATAGGCATATCCCCCTTCTTATAGGGGAGGCCTATGTCCAGCAGTGGACTGAATAGGCTGTTGTTGTGTTGTAAATAGTACGCGATTTTTTCCCATACATTAATCATCCTCAAATTCTATTCTCAGTTCTTGCTCAGAATCTATTGAGAAATCTACCAGCATTCTGAGGCTAGATCAAACTTTAATATTAGGTAGAGTTTGTGATGGAAACGGTCGTAAGATTTGGGGGTGCCACTAATATCCTGGCAAAGTTAGTAATTTTACACATAGCGGCAATCACCGTACAACGATGCCTCATAATATTATGAACAACTAGCTTCTTCCCGTGGCGTGATACCGGGATAAAAAGCTTAAGTGTTAATCCATGTCACAAGCTATGCATATTCCAAGTTTAATGTAAATCCGTTCTGTAAGTTTTTGCGTGAAAGAGTTACAAACATTGATCCATTCATCCATACATCCATACAAACTTTCGCATTCATAATATAAGTAGGTTATACCTACGTGATATTAACGAAATTGTGGAAATATTTTCCTAGGTGCCATTGAATAAAAAAGAACGATAATATTTAATAACGGAAATTGCATATTAGGGATAGTAAGTTCATTTGTTACCACACCGCGCGCCCGTTATTTTACGAACTCTACCAAGCCGACTTTTTGCAGTACAAATTAGATTTTCACATGACATTTGGAAGCGCATTTCGTCACATATAGGTTGCAGTTCAACTTATAGTCACATATTCATTATTTTATTTATTTATTAATTTATTGCACGAAATAAAAAATAATTGTACAAAAGGAGGACTTCATGCTAAATAATTTTCCGCCAGTCTCTTCTCTGGTAGAAAACATGGACATATCTACTTCCATCAAAGATGAAAGCTACAGATTTAAACTAATCGATAATATTAATTGCAGATATATAAAACGGTACAATAATTAGCATATTTCCGTAACGGCGCTGCTCGGTGTTTAGTTAGTGCATTCAATTACAGAGCACTGACCTTATCTCTGCGCTGACACAGCTCATGAACGCGGCTAGTTCAGTGTAGGATAGTGTTGCAGATTGAATCGATTCTCGATATGAGGCAATACTAGACTATTGGCCACTAGCTCATACGGTGAACGAAGGAAGGAATGCATAGGACTATCGACTGTCAAATACTATCGATATATTTACAGTATTGAGTGTCAAACGTAGCTACTATCGATAGTGTTGCATAGAAACTTTAATACACAACATCACATTTCACAAATTTTCGCCTGCATAGTATTATTTTTCTTCTTCTTCGTATGAGGTAGTGGTCATGTCTGGTGTCGAGTGGGCGTATGTTTTTGAATTTTAGTTTTGCCTCGCATATGACGCTACGCGCCTTGTGCATGGCGCGTAGCGTCATATGCGAGGTCTGTAGTCAAAGTGAATATGTATGTGAATGTGTAGGGGTTATGAATCTTGAAATGAGCCTGCAAGTTTATGGAAGGGCGTATAACTAAGTAGGATCTGAAGTCGCTATTTGCAATAACCCAGCTGTTCTGCCATCCCTTTCTGACCGTCAGTATTGGTACCGCACGGAACATTAAGCCGCTTAGTACCTACCTACTATAGCTGTTCAAGAAAATATGATATCAACGATATTACGATTATTGCAAGTATTTCACAGTTTACGTCGCGCAGCATGAGGAAGTAATGTTTTAGATTATTGAAAATTCCAAGAATAAGTTAGTCGAGGACCTAGAGTCTAGGTAGGGACCGTCTAGCCTAAATAGTTAAGGGGTTTCTGGATTTCACCTTTTCAATACAAGTACCTTTAATGAAAAAACTAAAATCAACGAACATGATAAAAGCAATCCCCGGACAGATATGAGATTTTATTTTATTTTAATTGTAGGTGTGTTATTATTATTAAGTAGTAAATAAACGTTTATTTTAATGTCTATTTACTTCGTAATTATTTTCAGAATAACCCCCTTATTCTGGGGTGTAATAGTTTTTGGGGTGATAGTGGTTCTAACTTCCATCTTCGGAACCCAAGCCAACTTCATCTGCCCGTGGTGCACCCTACAACGTAACAAATTGGGCTCCGGCGACCGGCTGATTGCGGCATAGCGCAGTACTTAGGTACTAACTAAACCTAAGTATTCTTGCTCTCGTTGCTTCATACTCAGTAGGGGAGGCCCAGGTCCAGCAGTTAACTGCTATAGGCTGATGATGATGTTAAGGAAGAGGAACCAGAAGCATAAGGAATAAATTCCTATTTACAAAATCAATCTTAAGCTGTGAACTCATCAATTACTTCGAAGAAATTTCTTCGAGCGGCGATAATTTGAAATAACTTTTATGATCTTGTGCTTATTATTTACTGGTTGTTTTTACTAGTATAAAGGTGCTCACAATTTTCTTAAGCCGTAGGTATCAGAAATAACGAGCTCTTATACCCAGATCCGGATGAATTAACCAGAAAAAAATACCTTACAAAGGGTACACGCACGAGTGAAGCCCTCGTTTTCACTCGGTATCAATAAATAAATTAATTATTAATCATTAATTAATTATATTCGAAAATAAGATCATTCTAGCATTAAGATATTTGTTTGACAATTTACATGGGGAATGATTTGCAACCTGTCCTATCGTCGTATCAAAATTTTTTACAATAAACTGATATTTTGAATCCACGTTTTCTTACTGGCCAATACTTTTTCGCTAGTCTACGTAACCCCTAAAGCAGTGGTTATTAACCAGTGGTCCCAAAAAGCATCCAAAGTGGTCCGAGGAGCCATTTTAGTGCTTGTCCCGTTGTGTGCGTGCGATGCCTGAGTGCAACGAGCTAGGATCAACAAGTCCGAAAGAAAAAACTTTTCTGCTTTTGATTTGTTCAATCAAATTATTGATGGACAGGGTACTGAGAATAAAGGAAAAATACAGAAGAATATTACCTATTCCTACTCCATTTGAAAAACTTGATTTTCATGAAATTGAATTCAATCGCTATTTTTCTGACTTGCAAGGACACAAGTATTCAGAATTTCGTCCTCAATGAAATGATGAAAAAAAAAAGAAGAAGTGATTGAAATATAACACGACAGTAACTTAAAAGGTACATTTGAATCAGGAATTAATCTTAAAGACTTTTGGAGGCACAAGGCAATCTCCTTATTAAAACTACGGGACATTGCTATATTTTACCTAACTTTATTTTCATCGACATAATATTTATGTAAGCAGGGGTACTCGGCGCTTTTAATTATTAAAATCAAGTAGGTACCGAAATAGGTTGGATGCCACTGCCAACATGCGTTTAGCTTTGACTTTGAGTAACACTGAACCAAGGATTCAGAAGTTAATAAGAATCTGCAATCACAAAAATATAACTGTAATTTTATCGTAATTTTTTATATAAAATGACCAGAATTTTTGAATAATTTTATGTGTGAATTTTATTTTTAGATAGAACCACCCTTTATTTATTTACATTTGGGTACTTGCGTACGTAACAAATAAACCAACTGGGTGGTCTATGGCAAGTCAGAAATTTTGTCAAATGGTCCCTCGTGCCTAAAAGGTTATAAGACTCACTGCTCTAAAAGAAGGCTTCTTACGGCATCACATAAAAGTAGAAACGAAATATTCATTCAACGGTCATTCCTAGTAACTTTAATACATAGAATAAAACTATTCTTCGACTAACTATTTAACTTTAGTTAACAGGCGCGCAAAAGACTATAGGAGATTGAACAATTTATTGGTCGAATAGCTCTTTAATTAGAAGAACAATTGCTTATTGTCTTCCTAAGATGTCGGTGCATCGACCCTTGTAGATAAAGTCAGCGTTTTAGCTATGCTATTTTAGATTTACCTCTAAAGGATTTATCTAGGTTGGAAAGGTACGTAAGTACTTATTAGCAGATTAGTAGTCAGGTTAAAAATTAAATAAAAATCAGTAAAAAAATATTAACTGACTGAAGATATCCATTATGGGGAAAAACCCTGTATGGAATCAGCTGCCAGCTTCTGTTTTTATATTGTCTTATGACCCTTAACGGCTTCAAAAAGAGAGTGAATAGACAGACCTCATCCTTACCCACGCAAGCCTCGTGGTCAAGAGCTGGTCCATACTAAATAAAAAAAACCCGCAATTATATTTTTTTGTTTATATA
The DNA here is from genome assembly GCA_951804965.1 of Horisme vitalbata. Lineage (NCBI taxonomy): Eukaryota > Metazoa > Arthropoda > Insecta > Lepidoptera > Geometridae > Horisme > Horisme vitalbata. The sequence goes on along the minus strand of OX638092.1, from coordinate 21,099,393 downwards.
TCTCCAATAAAAATTATAAGCGAATCGAATTCCTATTTCAGTGTACTCGTTGCACTCACTGTGCGTTAAAGTAATCTGAAGGCTGTTAAAGTTTTGTTGGAGCTCCTAAAGAAATAAAAGCGTTCCCGCAACGTTTTCGTTCTCTACGTTCTCGCTACAGAAAGAGATGAAAGTTTTTATAGGAAAAAGCAAAGAGTTTTTATAGGGGAGCTGATTTTTCTGCAAATTATTTATTTAGGATCATTAAGCACAAATATTTGTTCCAAGCGCGCATTCCCTTGTAAGTACGTACCTAATAGTAGTAATTCCATAATGAAGGGTGAACAACTTCATTGTCATCACTTCCATGGAATTTGTTATCAGCAGTCGGTTTACGCTTTACAGTGCTTTAAAAACACTTATGAAACATGCTACTGCAAAATCTCTTTAGTGTCATGAGATCTCTATCAGTTTTCGTACGAGATTTAACTCGTATATAGACGAGATCATGCGTTATCGAGAGAACATTTCCTTGTACCTATTTCATTCAAGATTTGAAAAGGATAGACTTATTTAAAAAGTCCGTTACACTTCGTCGCGGATTCCGTAACATAACGTAATGTTGCCAACTATTGAACGATTTAACATGGTCGGTAAGTGGGGGACTTTTTGTGGGACGCGACTTCAAACGGCGGCTTTTTGCTGGCATCAGTTTCAATGAGCAAGCTTTGGTTTTTCGCTGGGCTGAGATCGCTTTGAATTGGTTTTATAACAGAAGATTTTGGTAATGTGATTTTGTGAACCACTCCCGTAAATGATCGCTGTCTAAACTTGATTTGTGAATTGCTCAATTGAAACACAACTTACAAGAAATTATACAAAAAAGCTGCGAGCGTATTTAATACCAAACTGCTTCTTCTTATTGAGATAATACATCTAAAAATTAAAGAATCACTTTAATAAAAATTAAATGTCGCGTGACATAAAGCGCGACTATAAGTCGCGTCGGACACTTTCAGAACTTAAGCACCATAAATGGTATGTTATGAATTTATTCACTTTATCTTTGTAATCTTAAATAATCGTGAAATTAATGACAATGTTTTACATATGTGGAAAACTCCGTTAATTTGTGCACCGTTACTTTGCTGGGCGTTACTTCAATGTATCAATTTGCATTTGTAATGGTCACTATGTACTTTAGGTACATTTTATCTATCACTATAACCTACCTACCTACCTTTTATTCATCTTTTTGTGTAATTAAAAGTATTCACCGATAAAAAAAAACAAATACATTGATTGATAATTGAATAAAAACTCAAATAAAACTGTGACCAAGAATTCCGAAACACGCACTGGATTGGAATCCAATTGGTGCCGATAAGTAGTTGAATTAATTCTTAACAAGACGAGATGGGACAGGTCTGTACAAATGTGTTTACTATTTATAATAAACTAGCGGCCCGTCCCGGCTTCGCACGGGCGGACTTTTTTTACACCTTGAGTAACGTTACTTGAATTTTTGTAAGGATTCCTAATCTTTTCTAGCAATAAATATAGCCTATGTTACTCAGGGTGAATGTAGCTTTCCAAGGGTGAAATAATTTTTTAAATCGGCACAGCAGTTTTTGAGTTTATTCAAACTATTGTTAATTACAAACATACACACACACACACACACACACACACACACACACACATACACACACACACACACACACACACACACACACACACACACACACACACACACACAAATACATTTTTTCCTCTTTATAATAATTATTAGTGTAGATGTAGAAGTGTAGACTAAATAGAATACTGAATAGATGCTGAAAAAGTACACAAGACGGATATAGGTGCTTAGGTAGGAACAAGTCCGCTGACAAATGAAATATCCTGCGCACACCACCTCACAAACTATCTGTTGAGTGCCTCGCCAAAAACGCGTCAACTCAGCATAAAACCGGCTTGTTACTATAGGATATACATATTACAACTTGAGCTATAATATTTTATCGCTCATCATACATTTTGAACGACACAACTCCCCGGACACCGCACCTCCCCCCCTGCCTTTGAGTTTGAAGTGTCAAATGATCACGTGTCATGTAATATACATTACACCCCAATCAAAAGCAGGCATTATGCTGAGCAAGCAGGTTACCTACCCACTCAGCGCTTGTATTCTGTTGACCCCATGTAGATGAATGATGTGATGACTCGCGCGCGCAATTTCGCTTAATGATTGGTTTGATGAAAACTATAAGGTTTTAATTGTTTTTGTTTCCTGTCCATCAAAGGCCACTGACATCTGACTGACTGAGTTTGTGTGTGTGTGTGTGTGTGTGTGTCTGACAGGTCCGTATAGTGGCATACAACCGGCCATAAAAGTCTTCGTTAACACATATCTCCAACTTGGAGACGGCGGTTGCCCCGCTCGACTTTGTGAGTTTTGTCAGATGGCTTCTACCGAGTCACTGCATAAATACTTTAGACCCCCGATTTTGCTCAATTGCTTGCTGGATGCGAAGAGTGTTGGAGCGTCGGAGGTCGTACGTACCGTATGCGCTTTGAAATGGCTTTATTGAGAGCCTGGTGTTCTGACAGAGTCGATGGGTTCATAGGTGTCCCTCGTCGTTTCTCCATAAGTTGAAGAGTCTCATCAGCGTACTTAGACTTCTTGCCCTTACGCCTTAGTTGACATAATTTTGTTCCATCGTCCCTGAGGATGTCCACATCATTGTCAAGGTCCTGGTCAACGTCATCAGTAGGTTCTAAGGCAGCGAATCGATTTTCAAGTTGAGGTTGAAAGTTTTCGGAAGCCCGGTGTAGGCCTATACGTTATAGGCCCTATTTCAATGAAAATTTCTATGTCTCAGAGAATTGGTATGTTTTTTTGATTGACTACTTATTTTATACTTTTTATTTTAACTGAAGTTAAAATAAGTAGGTAACTAGTAGGAATTCAATACCTTAGCATTCAATTCGAAAAAAATGTTTCCAACTTCTCCCAGCGCCTGTACGCTGGCCCCGATCGGCCGTCAATGAGCCGATTAGGGTCACCCATTCACGTTGCACTTAGCTTTCTGATTTGCTGACCCTACGCGAGATGTCTATCTGTTTTATCTATAGTCGCTTCTCTAACTAAGTACGTGAAAACAATAAATTAAATTTGAGCTAACTGACTCATTAACTCTTAATTTTTGTTTTGTTTAGGGGTTACTAATCAAACATACTTAGATGGACTAAAAAGGAAATATATTAAGTTTTGGTTTCGTCTCGAACTTAGTCGCGTTGCAATCGGTGTAAACCAGCAAAACTTTCTTTCGATTATACAACTTGGTAGGCTAGAACCACTTTTTTAAAACTCCAATTGAATTAGTATTTGACAGGAATGTCTAAATATGACTTTTTATAGATAAATGTTCATGTAGGCACAGAGACTAGTATTATGTTTGTAGGAAAAGCATTCATTAGCATACTTTATAGCCAATAATAAATAATAATACCATAAAACAATATTTTCACCTACAAGCTTTTGAACCCGCAGTCAAATACCAGGAGAGCATAACGCAGACAATAGTGATAGAAACACCGTTACCCAGCGGGCGGTATTCAAATTCGTTGTCGCTTCGAATGATCGCTCTAAATCTGAATCCTAAATCTAGAAATTGAATTACGACGTGATAAAATGTGCTCTATTTATTAGAGAATTGAATCTAAAATTATATTTTAGATCAGTAATTAAATAAATATCCTTGCTCTTAATAGCATTTCTGTATTTATTATTAAAAATTACCAAGGTATCAGAACTATTGAGGTACCTAGTCAAAGACAAGAAGGAGGCATTTATTTCCGCGCATGTCTTATGATGACCTAAAAATTTTAGGTTATGGGCAATACTAGTTACCTACCTGTGTACTCATTCAAAACCAATACTTGCCATCACCGACCTGCCTGCATGCTGATTGTTCCAAAATTTCAAGCTCAATTTACATTTTTCTCATCACAAGAATCAGGTTTTATAAATGTTTCGAAAGATGTCAATTTTCCGCTCTTCACGTCATAAATCATTGAGCCCACTGGCCCATTTATAATCAACGAATCATAAATAGTAGTAAAAACGCTACTTTTTACCGACTTTTTAAATATAAACATCATTTATTTACATAAAGGTAAAAGGTTGAATAAGGCTAGTGTACTCTTTTTAAAAATAAAAAACTCCCTTTATGAAAGTTTTTAAGCAATAAAATTAATAATTATACGTGATCAATTTGCTATACTTACGAGTAGTAATCATTCCAATAAATAATGAAAGAATCAATCGTGTTCCATTCATTAATTTTAAAGTTCATTGAACAATCGAACCAATAACAAGTCAAGTTCAAGGACCAATGCACAAAGTAGGTAGATTGCAAGCTACATCCTACGTGTTTCTGATTGCCTGGTATTTAGGTATAAGTTAGGCTTCGTTTTAGCTAAAGCCTAGACTTCTGCGCGCCTGGTAAGTAATTCTACCTAACCGTTATCGGTTTTGTGCACGCAATGCAGAAACATGTTATCAGCAGTAAATAATTTACTTAATTAGAAAATACCAATTGTGTTTCTGCTAAGTATGTATATGGTATACGTGTTACGTTTTTTTTTATTCACTTTTCGTCTATGGTAGGCTGCTGTTAAACATATAGTAGGTAACAAAAAAAGAATGCTGATATATTTTTGACACAGCATCATCATAATATTTATAAAATAGATAGTCTACGAGAGTACCTAAATATCTTATTCGTAGTCTAGAACTACATAATACTTATATTTTATTGCGTATTTGTCTTGCGTTCGGTAGTTTGAGAGAAGACGTTTTCGCATCTCACATAATTTTTACATACTTGTACATATCTAATTATTTTCTAGTGCGGTTTCACCCGCGCTAATAGTTATTTGTTATACAAGAGTGCAAAGTTGCTTTTAAACCTCGTGCTCTATTTTGATGACCGAGCGAATTGATCCTGAGCGTTAGCGAGGGAATCAAAAGAGCACGAGGTGAAAAATCTTTGCACTCGAGTGCAACTCGTAACTTTTCATCCCACCTCAGCGAGGAGATTACTAAATAAAAAAAAAGAATAAAATTAGTTTAGCATTTAAAGTTTAATAAACAATAATTTAAAATAAAAAAAAAACCGACTTCAAAAACATTTATTGAAAAAACTGTTAAACTAAAAAGTTAAAAATAATTGCTTATTTTTTTGGTTCATCCACCTTTTTTCTATAAATTTATCCCTTACGATCTATGCGTTTACCACATAGGTAGATCTAGATACCTACCTGTTATTTTTGGAGTCGTAAGTAATTGGACCATTTGCAAAGTATACCCTACACTACGATAAAAGAATTTTCTAAATCGGTTCATAAATAACGGAGATATGAGGTAAGAAACATAAAAAAAATTATAAAATTCGAGCCCAAAAAAGGTTCATTCCCAATTTTCTCACCCTTAGGGTTAATATTTTTTCTTGAAATTTAAATGGGACCAATTGGAAAGTATACCCTTTCCAACGAAAAAAGAATTTTCCAAATCGGTTCATAAATGACAGAGTTATGAGCTAACAAACATAAAAAAAAAAAAAAAAAAAAAAAATACAACCGAATTGAGATCCTCCTCCTTTTTTTTGAAGTCGGTTAAAAAAAAAAGTACTCCAAGAAGGTTTTGAGTCTGAGGTTTTATCAAATTAAAAAAAGGTTGTATGATAAATTCGGCACCATGGAGGTAGAAGTAAATAGGTTTAATGAGGTTTTGAATTCACAAATTTAGTGCATACGATGTTCTAAATTCAATTTTACTTTATCCTCTAGCGGATTAAAACGGCTTTTGCACTCAGATATCGAAGAGCAAAAATATTCTTTTCGAGATGGGAGGATGAAAAAGTTATTTTTCTATCCCTAGGAAACAGTACTTTTTGGATTGTCCTTTTCTAAACCCCTAATTACGTGTGTATGCGATATTTCATGAAGATCAGTTGAGAAACTAAGGCGTGAAAGCGTAACAAATTCATTATCGCATATATTAGTCAGGAGTGCAGTAGGATATGTTCAAAACGGTGAAGGAAAACATTGTGAGGAAACCCGTGGCTTACTCAGCTCCATATTGACCATGTCTTTCTTGGGGTAAGGCGAACTGGCTGAGAGCATAGTTTAAGTGCTGATGACTACTCCATCTAACCATGCCCCAGGGACTAGGTACTACAGCGTCCAGTGACGTCAACAATGAGTGAGTAAGTTACCACTTGACGATGTATAAATCATCTAGATTAGAAGCCAGACAATTTTATTCGTAAGTAGGATTTTCGATTTTAGTTTACCTGCAACATCAATGATTACTAAGTTAAAAAGGTTAAGAGTCAATAATTCTAAGAATTAGAAACTATTACCAAGTACTCATTCCCATAATACAACTTCTGTTTATTTAATGTAGCCCACATGATGCTGTGTGGTAGCCAGCAGTAGGTCGATGCAGGATGACTAAAAAGCCCTAAAAAAATAATTTTATTTTTCTTTGTTTTCACAAGGTGTCCTCATTTTCACTCCCAATAAAGAAAAACTTTTTCGATGAAATACAAAATTAAAGACTGGTCTCACACAAAATTATATCAACAAAAAACAGTAGCTCAACGAACGGAAACACAAAATTTAAAGGGCATTTACACCAAGGCGCCAAGACTAGGCCTGATTGATCAGTCTTGGATCAATTTAACTCGAGATTAGCATAACTGGTAGCAGTGTTGAAAATTCTTGTTTTAAAGCCTATGTAATGTAAAAGCGGTACCACTGCAGATATAAGATGCATATAGCAATGTTCTAATTATTATTGTTTTTCAGCAATAGAAGCAGCAGAAGAAAAGCATGAGGTCAAAGAGCTTTCGTAGCATTTAATTGGGGCCATTGATATATAAATATATAACAGTGATGACTATGACTGATAAGTGATAAATAATATATGCATATACAAAAAATTTTGTTTTATATATTGACCTTTGTAGTCTACTGTAAGGTAGAGAAGAATTTTTTCATCCCTTCTATTCGAGAAGAGGCGAAGGTTTACTACTCGATAAGTGCGAGGAAAATGAGTCATTCCGGCGCACTTAAATAACGTGACGAAATGACTTTTAAAATTTTGAATGCAATTCGCTTCGACAAAGTCCTGGCCGGTATTACAAAAAGGGCACCGCGGCATTGGTTAACCAAATTAAATAAAAAATACGCGGGAGCTCCTTATTCAGTACCTTCTTTTTATCAAAGTAAAACATAAAATTTTAATTTTATTCACTCAATCTGAATAAGAGATGAGTTCTAGCAGTGAAAATGAAATATTAACACTTGAAAGTGTAAAATTAAATGTAGAAACTGTCACAAGCAATTTTCTCATAGAGAAGGATGTAAAGCAGAGTGTGCCACACGGTACCAAAATTATTCACTCTCGAGCGACGTACTTTGAAGCCCTCGCTAAATTTAGGATTCTACTTTAAGACCCCTCGCTGTGCTCGGGAGTCTTCTCTAGAATCCTTCGCTTCGCTCTGTATTCAAACAAGCGCTCTCACCTTCAATAAATTATTTTGATACCTATTGCTGATTCTTAGCGAGCATGGATTAATAATGTTGCTGTAGGTATCTTTATCCAAAAATAAAGTTTCTGTATTCCTCCATCAACAAAACCTATCTCAAACAAACTTTCAGGTTAGAAGAGGGCAGGCCGAGGTCCAAATAACTGCTATGTCGCGATGTCGCTTCGACACCATTCTTCACAGGCAATTTTCTCATAGAGAAGGATGAAAAGCAGAGTGTGCCACACGGTACCAAAATTATTCAGTCTCAAGCGACGTACTTTGAATCCCTCGCTAAACTAGATATCAATGACTACAGAGAGTAGCACCACTCTGACACGACTTAGCACATTTAAGCTTTTTACTCAAAACTTTTTACTGTCAATCAATTTCTGAGTATATTTTTGGAGTAATTGGTGTGTTTTGCAGTAAATCCAGTTTGGAGGGCAGCGAAAGTTAAAAAAAAAAGAAAAAAGAAAGTATAAAGTGAAATAACTCAAATAACTTAGCTTAAAGCCTACTTAAACTTTAACCGGGCGGTAAGCTGACTCTTAGCTAGCTTGGCTAAAGTAGGTCCATTGTGCTGTCAAACTAACAGCCCTGCTGCTTGATAAAGTTTATAATTTTTACAAAAATCTGTGTCTGATTATTGTTTCTCGTCTGACTTTGACTGACTTGCTAACACGAAACTGTGTCCTGCGATCCCAACTTAGGAACTATAGGCATATCCTCCGTTTTTATTTGGGGAGGCCGAAGTCCAGCAGCAGTGGACTGATATAGGCTGTGTTTGTTGTTGTTGTTGAACTTATATCTTGTAACTAAGCCGTTATGGACTATGGATCAAAACTGAGTGACGACCTGTGTAGTACAGTGGGTGATGGTCCGTCTAAGGTGCAGAAGGTTGCGGGTTCGATTCATATTATACAAACATTTGTCTCGGGCCTGGGGCCTGATTCTGACGATTCGATATAATTGATTCTATTAGATATATATCGCGAGAACTGTCAATATATAACTGAGAATATATATATCGTGGAAACTGTCAAAACTGTATGAAAATTGACAGTTCTCGCGATATATATTTATTAGAATCAAATACGTCAGAATCAGGCCCCTGGTAGTTTTCTATGATATGTTTATATGTACAAAAAAGGTAGGTATTTATGTTGTTGTAGGTATATTAGTTAAGTGTGTTCTATAAAACGATGTTGTGTGAAATCCAACTTTTTTTGGTTGTAAGTACCTAAATAATAGTAATAGTGATAATTTACTCAGATAATAGGATTTTCTACAAGCTTACTAGATAAAATGCTTGGGTTTAGTGTCACCTAAGTGGTCCGGTGTATGTATATTCTACTCCTCTCGTAGCAATCTTAGGCGATAGGGCAAAATGCGTGAGTGTCAATTTTCTCTTGTTTCGCTATAGCATGAAGTTATGTTTATAATATTTTAGTCTTTGTATGTAAGTTTATTTTTATCTTTAGTATTTATTTACTTTAAAGTAAACTTTTTATTATTATTATTTTATTTCGAAAATTTGTAGAACTACAAATCTGAGATAGATTTGTACACACCACACAAACCTTATCTGGAAGAAAATGCTACTTATAATTAAGTTGGCCTGTGTAGGTACTTATTTTATGTAATGCAATGAAGAATTTTCTATTGACTTTTATTCAATTTGGCCGACGCTATCGAACATTCTCAAAAAGTAATCTAACACGATAATATGAAAAAGAACTTAAGAATAAGCAGACTTTTTACTGAAAAATATCGAATCCCTAGTTTTAGTTTTGTGCAAATAATTGCCTATTGTGTAAATAACTCTTTCAGGGACACTAAGTCAATGATATTTTATCAAATCTTTTGCTTTTTCGTAGAATTTAACTCTGAATTAAAACTATTTTAAATTAAAATAGCTGGATGGCGTTCGTGGATACGACTAGCCTAGCCAAGACCTTTGTGGATGGCACAAACTTCGGAAGGCCGACCTACCCCAGAAATTCGTTATTAATTAAATTCGTTATTTTTATAGCAATGTTTTGAATTTATCTCAAATTCCAATATTTTGATTTAGTGTTCTAATTAAATAAATGTATAATTAATGTCAAAGCTTTTAAATTCAATTGGTTTGTATAATCATTGTAGGTACCTTAAAATGAGTTTTTTTTTTAAGAATAATGTGGAAAATTGTCCTGAAAATTCAATAAAATAAAAACAAGTTAAAAAAGCTCAGAATCCTGAAAACAAAGCAGTCAAAAAATAGGGTACAGCCAAAAAAACTTACACAATAAAATTCCCAAAAACCGCTAACACCAACACAATCACAATCGAATTTGGAATAGTTGCGAACGCACGCACAAGCGGCCTCAGGGACAGACGCGGACCGACTGAGTCCGTTCCCAATGCAGCTGGGTATAATATAATCTTGGCTATCTCGACTAGTCTCTTTCACTCGAGCCGGCATTTTCTGGGTTAATGAGCACTGAGGATGCTGTTTTCTACGTTTTCGAATTGTGAATTGACGCATTGGGTGCCGAGTGGTTTGGAGAGCTGCTGCGTTGTTATGCGCTCCTGGTAGTCGGTGACGGTTGTTTTTTTTTTGGGTATTGGTCCTGATTATTTAGGTTGAAATGCAACCGAAGGTAAGTAGAAAGGAGTGGTAGGTGAAAATTAAGAATTCAATAACCTATTGTATGATATTGATATACCACGAGCCATCGCGTTGTTATGCGCTCCTGGTGATCGGTGATGATTGGATTTTTTATATTCTAAATTTTATCTACTTAGGTAGAGAGAGACTAGAGATGCCACATTATAGAGGAAAAGGTAGAAGAAAAGAGAGGTAGGTGAAGACGAAGAATAACTTAAATGAGCTACCTATATAAAGGAGAAAGTCGCTGTCATGTCGTAAAGGATGCCGCTTGTGGATCGTTGGGCACAGCTTCTCGCAGCCGACGGCGGCCAGGGGATTTAGCTGTGACTGTGTTTGGCTGCACTATGCTGCAGTTAGGCGCCACCACAGATCCGTTTGTTAGTTAGCCGGGTGCAGCACAGCACGGGCCATTGAGGTTGGCTTAGGTTCCGAAGATGGAAATAGAATCCCTTACATCCAAAAACAAGAACAAAAAACATAAGCTTTCCTTAAGCTTTGTAGTCGGATAATTAACAAATTTAACCACAATTTACACAAAACGCTTCAAACCAACATAATTAAAAGCTCATTGTTTGTCTGTCTGTCCATAATAGAGCTTTTATCTGAAACTTCATCTGGTCGTTAATTGCATAGTGAGTGGGCAGCTCTTCTGATGAGCGTACATTGTTGTGGAATTGGAATTAAACTAATCTACATGGAGATTGGACATTATACAAAATTAGGTTAGATTTATGCTGTAGTGTGTTTAAAATGAAAGGTATGCAATTTATTTTTATTTCTATACGAAAGAAGATGAATTGATGAGGAAGGAAGAATGAATTTCTATACTTCCAGGCAAAAATGAAGCTAATGAAGTAAGATAAAGAGGAATTTTTATGACGACCTCTGTGGCTCAGTGGGCGAAGGTGCGCCTGAGACGTAAAGGTTGTGAGGTTGTGGGTTCGATTCCCGCTATTGGTAGGTTGGCAGGTATTGTCTCAGATCTGGATGTTTACTATGTATATTATGTATGCATTTAAAAAAAAAATACCAGTAGTCAATCAGTCACGTGGTTCCCATAATACAACCTCTGCTTAGTTTGGGGCTAACTACGCTGCGTGATAGTGTCCACCATTATTAATTTGATTTATTTATAAAATACATAACCACTGTTTAGCTTTTTATTTTGAAATAGTTGACATAACCACTTTTAAGGATTCAAGGATCCTTTAAGGCGACGATACATGTCAAACCTCCCTCTCGCTCGCACTATTCAACATTTATGAAGATATAAAATCACTGAATGTAGTTATGCAAAATAAAAAACCTTCACGGCCTAGAAAATAACAATACAAAAGCTCTAGAAGCAAAAGATTTAATTTTTAATCAAGTAAATTCTAAGGAACCCAATGAGATATGCTGCGTTCACTCTTTACTTTCCTAATAGCTCTTCGTGCTTAGCATAGTAAGGTTTATTTAGGTAAACTATTGGTCTGCCAGAACTACGAATTACGAGCCATTAGGTACAAGCTAAACCTTCGAATCCATTCGTGGCATGGCTTACTGCGCGGTCACAATTTGGATGGGAGACGGTTTATAGGCAGTGCACGGAGAGCTTCCATGCTTAGGATGACCGTAAATTGGCTCGCATAATGCCCAACCTGACTTGACGACGGGTCAGGAACCTCATGGGAATAATATGTTGAATACGGCTTTTTCAGATCCATGCTGGAGGCCTACACATCCCTTGTCACTAATTAGAGTCTCACAGTATACTTACATAATCTATTTTTTACTTTATTGCAATATTTACTTTTTTTTTTACATCTCTCATGTTCGGTAAGTAGGTTCTTATCACCTCCAAATGGGGCTTGTAGGTGACTAATTACCACTCTAGGGTAATAATGTAGCTAGAAAAGCCCTAGGGCGCTAAGTAATTTTAAAAAAACCACTTAATTCTTTCAAAAAGTTCGCATACATCTAACCATCATACTGGCAATAGACATCATGCATTCAGCCCAATGACCAAAGAGGTCGCTTTGCTATTCAGCCTTGTCTTCGTGTGTGAGTATAATAGTCATCAATTTTAAATATCGAACGGCGAAGCTCAATTTCGTTCCTAAAAAAAAATTAAAAATGTTTTATTCTTCTCTATTATCTATCTATCTCTTGTAATGCCGGTTTTTTTCTACTTACCTCACAATCGAGATGTAAAGCAGAATAGTGAGCTCGGGTGTAAGCACCAATTGCACCCTCGAACTATAGGCGCCCTCGCTGCACTCGTGCGCCTAAATATCTCGGGCTGCAATTGATGCCTTACAGCCCTTGGCTACTAATCTACTATTATTTGTAAAATTTGCCAACAATAAATATTAATAAACCAAAAGGAAATGATAAATGATATTTATTTGCACGAACACATGTGATACAATAAAGATCTTAAAAGTTAATCAGTCCAGTTTATGTCCTACCAAAATCTTTGGCACGCAAATTTTTATAAGTCATGCATACATAAAATAACACGCCTTCATAAATAAAATTATCTAGAATTAGCAATTAGGAACATTGAAATTATTCAATGTTTCTTGGACCTAGGCGAAGGTCCGCTTGAGATGTTGTGGGTTCGTTTCCCGCCGCGGGACACATGTTTGCATTATAAAATAAACAAATAAATAAATAATGCTGGACGTTATCACACAGCATCATGTAGCCCCAAAATGAGCAGAGCTTGTATTAAGGGAACCACATGATTGATATACTACACATATACAGTTTTTTTTTTGTAAATATATACTTATCATACATAGAAAACACCCAGACTCGATACAAATATCTGCGGAACATGCAAACATTTGTCCCGCGGCGGGAATCGAACCCGCAACCTTCTGCGTCTCAGGCGGACCTTCGCCCACTGCGCCACAGAAGCCGTCAATCATCTATCATCTTCATTATTTGCGCAATTTCGTCTAAGGTCTAGGTGTTTTCTATGTATAATATGTATGTATTTACAAAAAGTATATACATATAATAAGTAGTAACTATATCAGTCATGTAGTTCCCTTATCACACACCATAATACAAGTTTTACTTAGTTTGGGTCTACATGATGCTGTGCTATTCAGTATTATTTATTTATTTATCTTGTTCTCAACCCTCTGGAAGAGGACGCTAACTCTGCAACTCAGTTTTAAAACTGTTGCACTTGTTAACGTTACGGTACACCCGTACTTAATCTGTCTTCTTCTTCTTCTCCGTGCTTCGGAAGGCACGTTAAGTTGGTCCGGGCTTTTCAGTCGTTAAGCCATGTCGGAGGCCTTCGGGCGTCCTAAAAACTCCAACACCAGAGTTGGTCACTAGCTCACACGAAGAAGAAGAAGAAGACCTACTCTGTTATACGTTATACATGCTTTATGTTATATCCCGAAGAATATTTGAATTTACTACCTTCCTACTTAGAACAAAATCCTTTGAAAAATTTGAGAGCAAATTCATGTCCCGCAACACGATTGTAAAACAAAAGGCGCTTATATTCGTATTTTACTCGTGGAACACCCGCAACTTTGTCTGCTTAGAGCAAGGAATTAATAATAGTACGGGAATGCGCGCTTTGAACAAAAATCTGTGTCTCATTTTAATGCCCAAATAAGGGTTGTGTCTCGTTTCCTCTTTAGTGTTATACATTTCAAAGCGCGCATTCCCGTACTATTATTAATTCCATGGCTTAGAGCTTAGAGACGTCCATGCTTAGAGATAGATGATTTTCAAAGTAAGTAGTAGAGTTCTTTGTGGAGGGCTTGTCCGGGGAAGTACTGCCACCATGCCTAAATATTCATGGTAATGCTGCCCGAAACACAGCAATGCTGCTTCACTGCAGATTTCTGCAGTGAAGCAGCATTGCTGTGTTTCGGTTTTAAGGGTATGGGCTTATCATCTTCATGCCTCAAGTTGATGGGCGCAAGGCGTTGCATCGTAGAGGACGTTCCAAAAACGTGATCTACGATGCAATTGTTTTGTGATAGGTAATGGTTACCACTTAACATCAGGTGGGCCATGTGATTGGTCCATCTTCAAGTCCCATAAAAAAAATGCCTATACGTATATGTAGCACTATTCTCTCCCCACACCCGAATCCTCTCATGTGTCGCGGATATGAGCAACTATGAGTCAGGAATTATAATCTATGGAAGGCAGGATATTCGCAAGACAAGGGCTAGGGAGCGGAAAGGAAGAAGATTAAGAAGTCCACCTGTCAGAATGAGTGCGGTACAGCACCAGTCTTCAGCAACTTCTGCTGCGGTCTGAGATACCGACGACGATGCAGCTCTTCTATTCTGTCGCATTACTCCGTCAAGGGTGTAGCGGCGTACTTGCGCGCGAAAACTAAGGACAATCTGAGGGTCGAGCGGTTGGAGTCCCGCAACAGAGTCCGCTTCAACTCCCTTGTGGTGCGGGTTCCGACTGAAAATCTGTCGACCTATAATGAAGGAGGAGCTCTGGCCGAAGGGTGACGTGTTCCCTTGATTCCGAGGACAGATAATGGACACCACGCGACCCACGTCGTGTATGCTACGTGGCAAATAATTTTATTAATATTATGTATGTTAGTCTCTAAGGTTTATATTAATATGATTATTATAGCAACCATGTTAAAAATTCTTCGACTTCGACTTCCCTGATCTTCATGACGAGCTTTATTTATTAATATTTTTGGAAGACTAACAGCACATAAAATCCATAGTGCAAGCCGTTATAAATAAATAAAAATTACCAAGTTTTCCAAGGAGTTTTTAGTATGAATTATAAAATAGTACCTGGACGACCGAGCTTTGCTCGTTTTTTTTTAAACCGTGTTTTTGTAAATTACAATACGAATTACTTTTTGATAAAATATGGATATTATTTTTTTCCATCTTACCGATACATTAATAAGAAAATATGAACTGGTTACTCAATGAAAAATCACAAGTGCATTTAGTAAGTGCAAGTACATTTTAATAGTTAACAGTAACATTTAACAGTTAATCAATCAATTTAGTAAGTATATTTTTATCATATTATTTATGAAATCCTTTTACTTCCTACCATACTATATTGTGGGTTTGTCGAGGATTTTCATTTGGAAGGTAGACTTTTGCCATGACTACTTTTGACTTTTTTGCCATGCTTATAGACCGGACTGGAGTTTAAGTCAACCTCAACAAATTCGAATGTTTGCCCTTGGGATTTGTTAGAAAATGCTACGTTTATCATGCCATGCATGAAGACTGGACCACTACACTTTACGTCAACCCCAACAAATTCCAATGTTTGCGCTTGGGATTTGTGGACAGTCATGGCAAATGCAGATCTAACGGGAAATTGTTGACGCTGAATGGTGCATCTCAATTGTCCTTTTGATGAGTCAAGGGTATATATACTTCTTTGCCAGATTGTTTACCAGTAACAATTTTTGCCTATATTATGTGATTGCACAGACTTGTTACAATAAGTTTTTCACCATTTCATAGTCCTTCTGATACGTCTAAATTATACGACAGCATTATCAACGCATTTTTTTCAATTTTAGTTCGTGTGATGGCAAGTCTAAAATGTTGACACTATTGAGAAATTTTGTTGTTAATTTGACTGCTCCTTCAGGTGGCTCTTTCATTGAGTCATGACTTTAGTAGATTTTGTACTTACTATACTTACTATAGTAGAAGTTTGGCAACTATATAATAATTAATTTTTTTCAACATCTTTGTTATGAGGCGCGAGTATTGCTCTGTCTTTCATTCCTTCATAATTTCCATTGACTAAGCCTAAAGTCCGCTATACTTACATGTTGATCGAGTTTAGGTCAATGCGAGCGTAGGCAAATTGATACATTAAAAGAGCTACCGTCTAGACGTTCGGCAAGTCTATGCAAACTATTGCAAACGGTCAATGTAGACGAGTTTTGTGGACTTGCACCAAGAAAGCTGCCCACACGTTGTGCGATTGGCGAGGTACATGCGAGCGCCTTTGATCTGTGCAGAAAAACCGTCACTGCTCCGAAGTGAGACGACTGCACGCGAGCGACTGCGAGTTGTGACAATACCTACACGCCAAATGAACTCTATACACGTTGGCGGTTGCCTTTACTTGGCCAGCTAGGCGAGCGACACCGAACAATGGCAAGGCAAGGGAAATATGCTATCTATACGTTGGTGTATTGGCCTTCGCTCGGCAAGGCTCCACCAACATGTATTGCAGGCTTAATACTTCATAAGATCCGGGCTGCGTGCTGGCCAATTCACGGTGCGTTTGAATCTCTTCGCAATATGGTCGAACTTGTGCAGTGGCGTGAGTTCGGCCATTATCTTGCATTAGAGTTGAATTTTCCCCTATTAATTCCATGTAAAATATCACGTGAGTTTCTAAAACCTCTGTTAAACTGCGTCTTGCCGTCAAACCTCCTTTTAATGTACCTATATAACCTTCTAAACCAAACACTCTTTGGTTTAGTGCTGCTTAAAAACGCCATCTATTGTCAAGTAGCTTTAAGTGTTGCGGTGTCGGTAAAACAATTTAGTTTTTGTTTACAGATGCTCGTAAACGGGCAATTTTGTCAATTTCTGCTGCAATGGTATAGCCACCAAACTACCGATTAAATCTCTCAGAAAGTACAATAATTACAATATTGTAGCCCGGCAATATACTGAAATATATTTCAGAATAGTCGCAAGTATTTAATGTCTAGCCGGCTACATTGAAAATGATTTATCCAGCTTTGACTTCACTGCAATATTGCCGTATATCGTCTTTGCTCTGATGTTTAGGTGCATCTCATTTCCCTCGCTTACCTCCCCCCGCCTCGTCCTGTAGCTGCCACTGCTGTCTTCTCAATCTAACCGCAACATGCTCCGCGTGTACGAATAAAACTCAAGGGTCACACTCGGCAATGTCAGCTTGTATTGCAAGATGAAGTTGCATATAATTATACTGAGCAATATTGGTCGATAAAAAAAGCCCAAAAATGCAAATTTTGTTACCCGTTTGCAGGCCTCTTATTAAAAAAATAATAAAATAGTATTACTACTCGCCCATAGATGACAGAAAGAGTCATAATCGTATTCTAATTATTAAATAAACTTTTTTTTAAAGAGCTTTTAGGCAATTTAAGTAAACACGTGATTTGAAAAGACACATATATTTTATCAATAATTTATATAAACAATTAATTTTCTTGGTCTAACCTCAAACCAAACATTAAACTTAGTGTTGCAACGTCATCTTTTGTCAAGTAGCTTTAGTGTTGCTATGTCGGTAAATCAGTTTAGTTGTTGTTAAGCTGACAGCATCGAGTTATTATAAAGAGAGGCAGAAACGTGGAAAAAGAGTATCTGCACCAAAACTTACTTACTTACTTAGACTTAAGGTCTAAATTATTGCAAATTTGTCATTTTGAAGTTGATTTATGTCAAATACGCTTGGACGATTTTTGTCAGTTTTCACTTGAAGACTGTGACTCTAAAGTAGTAGTATATACTAACTCGATGTCTGATGGCCCTAGTTGCCAAAACAATAGTAATACTTCTCGCCAATAGATGTCAGGAAGAGTCATTTTCGTATGCTGATGATATTGTAGCAGCTTTTTTTTGGATAAAACAACATTTTCTATTAATCAACCAGCTACCATTTCCAACAACAAGACAGGTTTCAAGGTAGGTTTTATTACAGCCAACCATTTTCTATTATTTACCCAGCTAGATCAACTTATCGCCCCAAAAACCCCCTACATACAAAATTTTATGAAAATCGTTGGAGCCGTTTCCGAGATCCAGATTATATATATATATATATATATATATATATATATACAAGAATTGCTCGTTTAAAGGTATTAGATAGATAGATTAGATTAATAAGCGCGCTTTGAAAAAAACCTGTGCCTAATGTATGTACCTAGTCTCCCAAAAGGGGGTTGGGTCTCGTTTCCTCTTTAGTGTTACACAAAAGAGGTCATTTTTATTGAGAAATATCAGGCACAGACTTTTTGTTCAAAGCGCGCACTCCCTAATAAAAACTCTGATAGGTACCAGCACCATGGCACAACAACACCCAGACCAGTACTTATTTTTCTATTTCGACACCCTCTGCAACGGGGGATGTAACTCAGTGGTAGAGTGTCTGCTTCGCATGCTGAAAGTCCTGGGTTTAAATCCCAGCATCTCCAAACTAGCTTTTTGCTAAATATGATTTATGCAAACTCTGATTCAACCCCCAGAGGTTGAATCAGAGCCTGGCTGTACAGAAAAACCCAAAACTTAGTTACCAAGAATATAATAGAATACTAAATATATTTTCACTTCTCTTGCTCAAAAAGTGTATCATAATAGTGTAGCTTAGCGGGCCTAAAACTCGAGTTTAATACCTAGGGCTAAAAAGTATTTTTTCTTTTTAATTTTTGTCTAAAATCATCAGCCCGTACAAAGCATTCGTTCTCTTATATAAAAACTCAACTTCTTGGTGCTCCGTCAATCTTTTTTTTTGAAAATAGAACCGTCTTGGTGATGTTTTATGAAGGTTGATTCTTCCCTTCACGGTAGAATGCGAACTGTTTCGTTGAGGGTTATTGAAGGTATAGAGATTTAAAAAAAAAGAT
The DNA here is from genome assembly GCA_951804965.1 of Horisme vitalbata. NCBI lineage: Eukaryota > Metazoa > Arthropoda > Insecta > Lepidoptera > Geometridae > Horisme > Horisme vitalbata. Next base: position 21,080,552 of record OX638092.1, on the reverse strand, counting down.
GGTATTGGCGCTAAATCTCTAGAATTTTCTTCATTCCAAATCACAAACTTTTACGTTTAACTTCCTGACTTTAACTTTCAAATTGTGAACGTGAAAAATGTCATCAAGTGATAGTGAAGATGCTAATATGCAAATGGAAGAAAAGGGCAAAGAAATAATTATGAATCTGTTGCCGACAAAATCACGTGAAATATATTTAAAGAGTTACGAAAATTTTATGAAATGGAGAGATGAGAAACGTGTGGATTCTTTTACAGAAGAGGTTTTTCTCACTTATTTTGATGAATTATCGAAAAAATTCAAATCGTCGACTCTTTGGAGCACATATTCAATGTTAAGAATGACCTTAAAAACGAGACACGACGTCGATATTAAAAAATATGTAAATTTAACGGCTTTACTGAAGAAATTGTCCACTGGATACAAGGCAAAAAAATCTAAAGTCTTGACGACACAAGAAATCGAAACATTTTTAAATAACGCTCCAAATAAACAATACTTGGCAACAAAGGTAACCTACTTATGTACTCTACTCAAACTAAATAAATAGATACCTACCTACATACCTAAATTATGTACCTAGATTATTACGATTATTAACACACTTATTTTTTTGTTCAACAGGTTGCTTTAATTTATGGAATCAGCGGTGCATGCAGAGGAATAGAGCTTGCCAATATAACGCTAGAAGACGTAGAAACGGATACAAACCTACAAGCTGTGAGTCTGCCGAACACGAAAACAAACAAAGAGCGTAAATTTGTCATCAGTGGAGAATACCTTAATATAGTTAAAGCCTATCAGGAGTTACGTCCCACTAATGTTTCAACGAGAAGATTTTTTATAAATTATCAAAATGGTAAATGCACAAGGCAAGTCATAGGCAAAAATAAATTTGGTAACATGCCTAAAGATATTGCCACTTATCTAAATTTACCAAATCCGGAACTCTACACGGGCCATTGTTTCCGCAGAACATCCGCGACTCTGTTGGCGGACTCTGGTGCGAATATAACGACATTAAAACGCCACGGTGGATGGAGGTCCGATCAAGTGGCTGAAGGTTATATAGAGGACTCTATACAAAACAAGTATCACGTCACGCAGCGGATTATGGAAGGAATCAATATTCTACCAAACATTACAGAACCCCAAGCATCTACATCGCGGGATTGGATGAATATGTCAACTCAGCTGAAGCCGCACTCAGATCTTAATAATGCAGGAAACTCAAGCATGATTCGAGTCTCTCCAACTTTTACTCCACAACAATCAACTCAAAATATTATCACATCCCAATCACAGAGAACCGAAATAAAATTGCCCGGGAAAAACATATCACTAAACATTCAAAATTGCTCTAACTGCACATTTAATTTTTAATAAAATTTCTGAAAATTGACTAATTTGGAATTGTTTTATTTTCTCGCAATCGAAGTGAAAAGTAGAGTGTTTTACTCGGGCCAAAACCACCCATTATAACTCGGTCTTGTCATCCTCCCTCGCTAAGCTCGGGAGTATAACAACCTCGTATATAATGGGATGGTTTAGTCCCTTGTAAAACAATCTACTATTATTCCTACACTCTTGGACAGGAAAACTGGAGCTATCTTATCCTATCCTACTAATATTATAAACGTGAAAGTTTGTGAGGATGTATGGATATTTGTTACTTTTTCACGCCAGAACGGCTGAACGGATTCGGATGAAACTTGGAATACTTATAGGTACATAGATTGTGGCCTGGATAAACACATAGGCCATTCTTTATCCCGGTAGCACGCGAGCGAAGCCGCAGGCAAAGCTAGTATGATAAAAACATAATATTCTAGTTTCTGCTAGTAGCCGGATAAAAAAGCTTTGTGATAGTGTCCAGCATTATTTATTTATTTTACTTTAGAGTTACCGTAAAACAACCAGTGACACAACAAACCGAGTAAACAAACCATGTAAGTTTAAACAGAACTAACACAACTATTTGGGCAATTTAATTGGACCGGGCTATCTCGGTTAAACTTAACTAATCTAAGTTAAACCAACTATCGATTCACAAGATTGTGAAACTGTTTAACAAGACTAGGTAGAGCAGATAGAAAATCTTGATTGTACCTACTCACATCCACATAAATATACATGAAAGTAAGAGAGAAAGAAAGAAATGAATTTATTTGCAACACTAGACTTAAAAGAGTATTTAAAATAACACCATCATCATTTATTTAAGACCCCACGGCGACTTTTTGTAGTGTTGCTGTCGCGCGTATCGTAAACGCGTTAGTCGCATTTGCACTAAACGCGCTACTGCATCGCGTAATCGATACAAACGCGCGACCGTGTCGGATCGGACTACATCGGAGAGAGAACGGAGGGAGGGTGGCGATGGCGCTTCGTAAAGCAGCACCAAAAACAACGTGACTAATGTTACCTCAAAGGAGTCCATCTTGCAACTGTAGCGATCTCATCTCAGGCATTTTTTGAGCAAAAAAAATCTGAATCTTGTTTGCATTCGCGACAATATGACTGAGAATCGTGGTGTGTGGGCGAGGGCAAACAGCTAGCGACCGCATCGCGACTAACAATACGAACGCGCGACAGCATCGCTACAAAAACTCGCCATGGACGAGGGGCCTAAGAGCTGCGCTCTTGACTACTGATACAGCTTCTTCCATATGCCTCTCTCCAAAGCCGCCTCCTTTACTTCTCTGTATGACATGACAGCTAGCCTCTCTAATGTAGTTCATACAATTTATCCTTTGTCTTCCCCTACCTCTCTTTCCTTACACTCTTCCCACTATGATGTTGCGTTTAAAGCTGTCTTGACGTATAAGGGGTTCAAACATCTTTCTTCTTCCGCTTTCTATATTTTTGTGTTTAATAGGCAGTAACAGGTACAATCCCGCACAAAAAAATAAAAACCCTCATTCGGGGAAATATTTCGCTATGCGTGAAAGAAATCGAGCGCCACGAGCGCTTGATGAGTTGTATGAAAAATCTATTCGCACAAGTTGATCAAAATCAATCAAGATCAATTTACTTCTCAAGATAATTAATTCAATAAAAGGTTTTTCTTATAAATATTTTATTTTATTTTATTAGGAACTAATTATTTACACTATAATTTAACTTAACGAATACCTTTCTATTGAAAACAATATGGTATGACTATACTATTAAATTCGACTAATAAAGCCCCACACAGGTGCGTTATTATCGGCGATGATATCACATGCATTATTTGCGATAATACGTCCTAATACCTTGCACACAACTGCGTTTTCGCAGCACTGTGTAACTTCGTAGCCATCCTAATATATAATGTACTAAAAACAGATAGGTATCCAATTTAAAACTATATATTTATTATCGCCGATAATAACGGACCTGTGTGGGGGAGGCATGTGAAGGATGTGCTGGTAGAAGTAGGCCAAAAAAAAGGATGGATTGTATGAAAGATGACATGAGTGAAAAAGAAGTGTGTTGAGATGACGAGTGACAGCAGGGAAATGGCCGATCACATAACGTGGAGTAAGGGCAGGTAGACGATAACTTAATCATGATTTCATATAGGTAATTACCTATATTCATTGTAATATTAAAATAATATTTGTAATTAATGTAAAAAAAAATTGGCGACCATATCTTAATTGCCCCCTCTCTGATTTAACTTAACCTATTGACCTACCAGATTTCATGCAGATTGGATCAACAGTTCGAGAGATAAGCTCGTACAAACATATATACAAAAAACTCACAATTTTACCATACTCGTATAATAGTATAGATTTAGCATTGCAGTTTTTAGGCCGCCCGAAAGCTTCCGACATGCGACTGAAAAAGCCGGGACCAACATCTTAACGTGGCTTCCGAAGGAAGCACGGAAGCGCTGATCTAAATACCATCTATCAATACACATCATTCTTTCTACTCCTGGTCAGTTTAGCTTGGATCTCGTCGACAGCCAGTCCCTTAGTTTCTGGCAACATGAAGATACTATAGACTCCGGTTAGCACGCCCACGCCGGCGAAGAGGTAGAAGACAGGTCCTAGGCCAATAGCCTTCAGGAGTGGGTTGAAGATGAAGAGGATAATGGAGTTACAGAACCATGCCCATTCTACTACCAGCATTGTGACGAAACTCTTCACCTGGGGAATGGAATAGACCTTAAATATTTTGTTAGTTTTCAATGAAGTTCTTATCAAAGTAAATTACTGTAATTCTTACGGGAAAGGTCTTGAACGATTTAATAATGACAAGCTATGGCACATCGCGTTAAAATCTGGTCAAAATTCAAACAACTACGGGGTCAATTCCCCGAGGAATTTGATTTGATTTTATTTAAGGAACAAAAATAGATAACAAACTAAAACTAAGTAAGCAATTATAAACTAGGAAAATATTAATAAATCTGTTAACCAATAAAAACACAGCATTTCAAAAATAAACCGGCCAAGTGCGAGTCGGACTCACGCACGAAGGGATTGGTTACATTATCTATGCATGTATGGGAGCCCCCCTTAATTAATTGTATTTTAATTTTATTATTTACTTTTGAAGTAAATATACAACTAAATATTGTGAATATTTTAAACGTCTATCTATTGCCGTTATTCACATTGAGCAAAAAATTACGTTTGTTGTATGGGAGCCCCTTTAATTATTATTTTTTTAGTATTTCTTGTTATAGCAGCTACAGAAATACATCATCTGTGAAAATTTCAACTGTCTACCTATCACGGTCCATGAGATACACCTCAGCCTGGTGACAGACAGACAGACAGACAGGCGAACAGCGAAGTCTTAGTAATAGGGTGTCCGTTATTACCCTTTACATAACAAGAGAGATAACCTTTTAAATAACAAGAGTCTCACCTCAGGCAAGAACACCTCAGATAGCAGCACATACGGCACAGTACCCCCTCCAAAGGAGTATAGTACCGTGAAGAGGTAGATGTTGACCGCTATTAGCCAGTTAGGCCCCCACTTTAGGTGCAATTGTAGACCCAGGAAAAGGCAACTTGCAGCAGTGGAGAATGACGCGTATATCATGAGGGGCTGTGGACAAACGTACCTCATCTATTCATTTAAATCTACACGGTAAGTTTGAATACGTGTGTTACCCCAAAGAGGGGTAAATCTACTCCAGAAGGTCAACATTTGTTCAGACTTTTCGAATTTCGTAGTTTTACATTGAAGAACTGTCAAGTTATATTTTAGCGAGAATATTAACTCAAAAACGCTGATAAGCTGATTTTATTAACCTTTGTCCTTGGCTTAATGATGATATTGTAGTTCTGACTTAATTTTAGAAGCATAAAGCACAACATAAAGATCGAAAAGTTATGAATCACGTATTTTTAACTGAGGTTTTCACAATTTGCAGACAACCATTGGTCCAAATCATCCCATGAATTCAAACTCATCTTTTATAATTCTAAGTCGTAGAATTATATTTAGGGACAAAAATACTGCCTGACATGCTAGGTATTGCTTTTTCTCAAACATGCTTGGAAATTTGAGCATTATTTTGACAATCTTCTTTGAGATAAATCGAAATTGTTGTACCGGCCAAATACAAGCGAGCAGCGGCCGGCAAAAGTTGTATGTAGTTGTATGAAAATGTTCTATAAAATTATCTCGGTGATGAAAATCCATAATTGTCGTGTTTTAGAGATCAATTAAATTACCTCATAGATGGAAATTTCTTTTACTCCGTAATGCTCCGTAACATGACAACCAAACCAAGGAGGTAACTAATCAAAGGTTTTATTTAAATTTCGAACTGGCTTGCAAACAGAAAGCTGTTTAATGAAAAAAAAAAACAAATGAACACTGGTGAGTGAAAAAATATTGTTCTTCGTTGTTCGGGTTGTTTGTCATTGATTTTGAAAAGTACTAATTTCGCGCATTATTTCTGAAAAGTACTAAACAAGCCTTGGCCATAACTAGACATTGATGGACTTACGTAGGTACCTACTACATGTGTGCCTCGGCTTCGCCTGGGCCCACATTTACACGTTCATCAATCAATGTCTCATATGTTGGCGGCTGCAGTAATGTACTAGTCCATTATATGTACCAGACGAACAGAAATACGAAAGAGTCTTACCCGTCTTCCAGCTGACTCCGTCAAGACAGCAGCCACTAATCCAGCGACGACAGCGGCGACAGCCAGCAACACACTGCCGAGTGTCGGAGACATGCTGGGTATGGCTTCTTCAAAAAGTGGTTCTGCGTACACCTGGACTACCACCAGACCTTGGAAGATCGATGCGGTGATCAGGATAAGGGTCAAGTAGATAGCGCTTCTGGTTGACCTGGATTTTTCTAGAAAGAAAGACAAATTTAATAGATAAATAGTTTTTTCTATAAAAGTACTTTAAGAATATGGAATCATCATCATCAGCCGTTAGCAGTGCAGTGATGGACATAAGCTGCCCCCAATGAGCGCCATTGCGCCTTGTCCTCAGCTCTTTTGAATATCGTCACTCCACCTGGCCGGAGGGCGTCCACCTGGCCGGAGGGCGGGCTACGTTTGCCAAGCCACGGTCTCCACTAAGGAACTCGGTTACCCCAACGGTTACCCACCTGTGCTTGTAAGTAATGTCACCAGCTTTCAAACCAAGACACAATGCTTCATGACAGAATAAGGCATTATGGCAGACTTCCCTGGACAATCTCTTCAAGAGTCCAATCAACGTGATGTGAATTATGTAAGTAGGTATACTCACTAATAAATTTGTAAACCGATAGTTTCTCTTTGGTGTGCGCTTGCGCAGATTTCAGATCGTTCAGCTTTTCTTCTTCGGGTGTTGTTTCTAAAATATGTATTAAATTGGAGTTATAGTAATTATTTGCGAAAATTTTATCTAAGTACCTACTTATTATTTTTAGCTTACACAGTCAAGGCAAAAATAATAGGTAACTACTACCTAACCTAACCCAGGTACCAAATTGATTTCAGCAATGATAAGTATCGTAGACTAATTATTTATTATGTAATATTGCTTAGCCACCTGCATAACTTCGTTTGCGATACCAACGTTTTATTTTTCCATTTGTTTTCACGTACTTATATGGATACAATATACCTACAAGAATGATTTTAAAACACAGTCAATTCTCAAAATATATTATGGTTTTTGTCAAATCAAAATGAACTCTTTACATAGGTACCTACAAAATTTATTGTTACAGTTTTTGGATTGTGGTATTTGTGGTCCCTATGCTAAGGCGTTTTGTTGAAAAGAATATGGTAATTAGTTAAGTACCTAACTGATTAGTAGTAGGTACATAGTATCTTATTTTTACACTTACGCCGGTATATTGAACCTTATTTTGATGGCTAGACATAGGTATTATAGGAATTCTAGATCATTCTTCACCAACATCAACAGTAAAAACCAGATAATTTTTATATCACAATTACCTTTACTAAGAACTTAAAATCAAACCCTACCTTATATATTTCAAACATCATTTTCCCGTGTCTTTTATTATACATAAGACTTATACAACGTATAAACTAAATCATTTAGTTTTAACAATGTTAAATACACTTAATTACAGGCAAACAGACAGATAAAAGATTACGGTTATTACATTTACCATCTCCCTTAATCTTTTAAATCTTGAGTTATAAAATTAAATAACTACGCATACATTGTATGCAATAGGTAAATACGGTGGAGAAAAACATGGTGTGAAAAGGAATTCACGTGGATTTGCAAAAATAATGATTACATTTTATGATTTTGTGACGATACGCGAAAAAAACTAAAGGAAAAAGCGAGAGAAATGCGCTTAGCTCAACTGTATTGAGCATGTCTTTCCTGTGGGTAGGTGAGGCCGAATACTCAAGGCTGAGAGGATGGTATAGGTGCTGAAGCCTTCTGCATCTAGCCATATCCAGGCATCCTACAGGGTCTCCAACAGTGAGTAAATTAAAGACGACCTCTGTGGTGCAGTGTGCAAAGGTCCGCCTGAGACTCGGAATGTTGCGGGTTCGATTCCCGCCGAGGGACTAATGTTTGCATTATCTGCAGATTTGTTATCATTAATGCATTATCTCATATCTGGGTGTTTTCTAGTATAATAACAATAAAAGTGTTTAATAAAAAAATATATAGTAGTATTTCAGTCATGTGGCTCCCATAATACAAGCTCTGCTTAGTTTGGGGCTGCATGATGCTGTTGATGTGTGATAGCCTAACCTTTTTCGAGTTTGTCGTTGTTTAGAGTTATAATGTAGATCCTCACCATCCATCTCAGGTTTGAGGCTCCTCCGGATTACGTTCATCTCCTCTAACACTTCTTTGGAGTCAATCGGTACCCTTCTGTAAAAGGACAGAGACTTCGCCGCTTCCTAAAATACAATAATTATGATATTTTAAATTAAAAAATAATTCCACCCGCGGCCTAATAGCTCGCGCGGTACCTAACTACGATAAAAAGTAGCGGTTGCGGGATTTCCATAACCTCAACTATTTTATTAATCTTTATTTAATTTAAAGGAGTTTTGTCATACAGTGACAATGCCACTCCCGCTGCAGCGCTTTATAACATACCTCTTCTAGCCCCTTCACCATGAGATACGTTGGTGATTCTCTCAGCATAGGCAAGGAAACGGTGACCACAGCCGAGAGCGTCATGCACGTGTATATCATCATGTGGTATGAGAGGAGACCTCCCATCAGGTATGAGAGCAGCATACCCACGCAGTAGAACACCATAGTTCCTGAAGATGTTTTTTTTATTACAAATCAAATCAAATCAAATAATTTATTGCGTACATGTTGTTTACAGAGGTCTTAAATTCTATGCATAATTTCAACATGAACCGTGTTAGGGCATAGCAAAATTTAGGCATCTTGCTAGGTGGCATAATATAATAAAAAAATCTTACAAACTAAAATACATTATAACTAAAATTGCATAAAAAAATCAAATAAGTATGTAAGTAAATCAACATTTACCATTTAACTTAAATCATAATTAATTATTTTTGAATAATACTAATACATTATCTTCTAATCAAAGAACTCTTGCAGCGAGTAAAAGCAGTTTTTCAGTAAATATTTTTTTTAATAATAATTTAAATGTATTAATTTTGTTTTCCGCTTGGATTTCTAGGGGGATTCTGTTATATATTTTAATAGACATTGCATGGGGGCCCGTGTGGAATATTTTTAGTTTTGAAAAGGGAATGGCTAATCGGGTTTTTGGTCTCAGATTTTGCGTTCGCGAATAGGGATGAAACAGATATTCTTTTTTACTAATATAGATACTTCTAAGATATATATAGATACGAGGGTAAGAATTTTGTGTTTTATAAAATATGGTCTACAACTTTCCATTTGAGCGAGATTAAAAATTATGCGGAGGCATCTTTTTTGTAATACAAATAGTTTTTGGGCATCTGTGCTGTTTCCCCAGAGTATTATTCCATACTGTAGCCAAGCATGCGCGTAAGCATAGTATGCACATATGGCAGTTTTTGTGCTGGTAGTTTTTTTTTAATTCATATAAGGCGTAGGTAAATCTCGATAACTTAGCATTTACTTTTTTAATGTGTTCTTTCCAGTTTATGTTAGAATCTATTTGGATTCCTAGAAGAGTGTAAGTGTTTACGCATTTTACATTACTACGATATACTATGATGGAATTATCAAATAAAAAAAACAAACCACAGGTTTGGCTCGTAGCAAACGCTCCTAGCATTAAACATACCTTTTAGTCCATTTATTGTGCAATTGGACGCTAATACATAAACCGGAACCAACCCACACAATGACAGTTTTTAGAAAAAGGTTTTTGTCTAAATTGTGTGAAGAAAAAAAGAACTGCAGTTTTTGTCAAAATTTGTTTACAGGATTGTACACAACATACTGGGTTCTACCTGTAAAGATTTTATCTAAGAGATAAACACCAACAGGTTTTTTTGTTGAAATGTTTGTCGACAAAATGTTTTGTTCAGTCAAAGTTGACAGATCATTATGATCTTTACAGTGTTGATGGTGAAGGTGTATTTTGAAAGCTTTCTGTATACTAACTCAATTTTGACAAGAGTGTGGGTTTTTCCTTTTTGGCATTGGTCACATTACATCCATATGTAACGTACCTACCTACACTAAGATGGAACGTCATCAACTATGAACTTGAGGCATGAAGGTGTTAGACCTCATATCATGTTCCCCTATTCATCCGCCTGCACCCTATAAACTGAAACAGCAATGCAATGCTAGTCTAACAAGAGCCCTTCACAAAAACGCACACTACCAGGCTGTCCTAAGTATATCTAGATAATAGATAGATCAAGAAAGCATTCTTACCCTTTATTCTGTCTGGGCATGCCTATTCGAAAACAGAGAGCCTAGCCACATTACGAAAAGAAGAAGAAATAACATTGTTTTAGGAGACACCTAAAACATATGTTATTCCTAGATTTTTCAGTCATAACATATGGACTTGTTTGTGAAAACCTGTGAAAAAGTAAAAACCTCACTGGCCGGTTAAAATAGCCCGCTAAGGCGCAAGAGGTTACGGATTCGATCCCCGCTTCTGGATAAATGTTTGTATGTACTGCAAGTATTGTTTTGGATCTGGAACCATTGTGCACCAATAGTTCTTGATACCCACGACACTAGAGATAATTTTAGGGGCAAGCTTCACATAGCTTCACCTACATTGCATTATGTTATGTTATTATTTAGCTCTGTCAAAGAAGAAGACCTTAAAACTACCAGGCTATCATAACAGGCAAAGAGTAGTAATTACCTGAGCACATAGCCCCTCGTATAGACTCCTGGCAGATCTCGCTGATGTAGACCGGCACTACCAGGAACGCAGAGCCGCTTAATCCCGACACGAATACAGCTAATAGCAGGACCTCGACGCGAGAAGTGAAAGCTATCAGTGCCCAGGCTATCTGTCAACATTTAATAAACTCATTTGCATCTAGTCTAGAATCATTTAGACTCCACAACTCAACCTATATGTCAAATTTTTCTTTCATACTCCATCATTCGATCTTGATCACCACATAAAAAAATACTTATTCATTGATACCATTCTTATAAGCCCATGCGCAATAGGTACTTACTATTGCTTTAAGTCGGTGAAAACGGAAGAGTTGGAAATCCTGCAAATTCCAGGTGATGATGTAGCATCAGATCAAGTTGACCAATTTCTTGCAAAATCATTGATGTAACAGGATACATAAATTCTAATCGTTTAAAACTTATGAAAGTCTCTAACATCCCTTCATCAACCTGATGATCTTCAAACGACAAAACAGATTTTCTTGAATCATGGCTAAGAACGTTCTTGATCAAGTCACCTTTAAATCAAATTCTTTACAACTAAATCAAAATCGATTTATTCGTTTGGGAGCTACGATGTAACACTTAGGTATAAGTTTTAGCTTATAGCACTCCTCTATTTGCGTTGTGGGTAAACTTTGTAGACTTACCACGCCCAGCATGCTAGCAATAATCGAGCAGTTCTTCCTTCCAAATCTGTCAAGACACAAGCCTAAAACAGGAGTCCCGACCAGGGCACCCACTGAAGACAGGCTGCCGAAGAGCGCCAGCTCGCCTTCGGTCATCGGCCGGTGGAGCGTGGTGTTGGCAGACTCGAAGAGTCGGAGCGTGGATGATGGCCATGCGAACATGATTCCCATACACGCGCAAAGACTGCATACTAGGTAGGAGTACATACAAAAATGTTTATCTGCTAGCTTTTAAGAAGTTTAAAAGCTCTTTTCATAAATCACTTTTCTTTTCATGTAGGTTTCATCGATTTTTTTATGAAATTTTCGATAAGTGACAACTAATTTTGTCTTTTTGGAATAAATTATATTGAACCATAAACCTCAAATTATATAATTATAACTAAAAATATACACCAACTTACTCAGCGATGTTGCGAGAAATTGAACTAACACACCCATTTTAACTGAATGTTATTTATTATAAAAAAAAAAAATTTAACTTTTTTTTATTTAGTATTTAAATTTAAATATTTTTTAACCAATTTAAATAAATATAGGCGGTTATTGCAACATATCCTGCCTCTAACTAAGAATCTGTGCTCTCTCTTAAGTCATATCTTTAGGTAATCCGCGAAAAGTACCAAGCAAACATAAACAGAAAAGAGATTAGAAGATTATGATCATAACGCGAATAAATATGCCATCAACATGATTGTTATAAATAGTTATTATGTATAGGTATTCTACATATGCTATTTTAAGATAATGAGATACGATCTACCATGGATCTACCTAATCATTAGACGTACATGTTATATTGTAGCCTGCAGAGGTCGTGGGTTCGAATCTCTTCCGGGCACCAGTGGATTTTTCGAAAAATCAAATTCGAAAATTTATGTGCTAGGTTAGTGTTCCAATAAAAAGGTGCGGCGGCAACTGTCTGCTTGAAAGTAATGTGTGTATTTTACAAAAACAAATCAAACCCACCGCGGTTGACGTCAATGGCGTACGGTACTAATTAGTAAGTTTTCTTCGTAATTACAAAACTGTACATCATCATCAACCTATAGCCGTCCACTGCTGGACATAGGCCTCCCCTAATGAGCGCCATTGCGCCCTGTTCTGAGCTCGACGCATCCAGCTTCTACCAGCAGCCTTTCGCAAATCGTCACTCCACCTGGCCAGAGGGCCGTGACACGTGCGTGAAGGTTTGCTATTTTGCATAACTACATTCAGTGATTTTATATCTTCAAAAATGTTGAATAGTGCGAGCGAGAGGGAGGTTTGACCCTTAGGCTCAACGCCCACGACCGATTTTTTGTAGGACAGTTAGGGAGGGGAGCACAGAGTGTATACCAACCAGGTTCGATCGACGAATGAAGTAACGCCATAAGAGGTCAAATATTGGAATTAGATTGTACGTAATTATATAAGTATTTTATGTTCTATTACTTTTTTTCGTAAAGTTCATAGTTTAGGAGTTAGGACACTTTCAAAAATCAATGAAAATGTATTTTTCTGGATTTAGAAAGTAAGGCCTTATGGGCTCAAATGGTTCGAATTGGATTCTACGTATTGATTTAAGTATTTTATGTTCTATTACTTTGTTTCGTAAAGTTCATAGTTTAGGAGTTAGGACACTTTCAAAAATAAACAAAAAAATATTTTTCTGGATTCAGACTATTAGGTTTTAAGAGCAAAAATGAAAGTAACAGGACATAAAATACTTATATCAATACGTACAATCCAATTCCAACCAGTTTTGCTCTTAAGGCCTTTCTGAATCCAGAACAATACATTTTCATACATATTTGCAAGTGCCCTAACTCCTAAACTATGAACTTTACGAAAAAAAGTAATGGAATATAAAATACTTAAATCAATAAATAGAATCCGATCCGAACCATTTTAGCCCATAAGGCCTTACTTTCTAAATCTAGAAAAATAAGTTTTCATTGATATTTGAAAGTGTCCTAACTCCTAAACTATGAACTTTACGAAAAAAAGTAATAGAACATAAAATACTTATATCAATACGTAGAATATAATTCCAACCATTTGAGCCCATAAGGCCTTAATTTTTAATCCTATAAGCCTTACTTTCTGAATCCAGAAAAAAAAATTTAATTTATATTTGCAAGTGACCTAACTCCTACACTATGAACTCTACGAACAAAAGTTATAGGACATAAAATACTTATATCAATACGTAAAATCCTATTCCAACCATTTTTGCTCTTAAGGCCTTAATTTTTGAAAACAGAAAAATAAATTTTCATTTATATTTGGAAGTGTCCTAACTCTTAAACTATAAATTTTACGAAAAAAAGTAATAGAACATAAAATACTTATATCATTACGTACAATCTAATTCCATTCATTTTATCAGTAAAGGCCTTACTTTCTGAATCGAAAAAATAAATTTTCATATATATTTGAAAGTGTCCTAACTCCTAAACTATGATCTTTACGAAAAAAAGTAATAGAACATAAAATACTTATATCATTACGTATAATCCAATTCCAACCATTTTCGCTCTTAAAGCCATACTTTCTGAATCCAGAAATTGAAATTTTCATACATATTTAAAAGTGCCCAACTCCCAAACTATGAACTTTACGAAAAATAGTAATGGAACATAAAATACGTATATCATTACGTACAATCTAATTCCAATCATTGTAAACCTAAAGGCCTTACTTTCTGAATCGAAAAAATAAATTTTCATTTATATTTGAAAGTGTCCTAACTCCTAAACTATGGACTTTACGAAAAAAAGTAATGGAATATAAAATACCAACGAGGTTAGATCGACGAATGAAGTAACGCCATAAGAGCTAAAATGGTTGGAATTGGATTCTACGTATTGATATAAGTATTTAATGTTCTATTCCTTTTTTTCGTAAAGTTCAGAGTTTAGGAGTTCGGACACTTTCAAATATAAATGAAAATTTATTTTACTGGATTCAGAAAGTAAGGCCTTTAGGGCTAAAATGTTTGGAATTGGATTATACGTAATTATATAAGTACTTTATGTTCTATTTTTTTTTTCATAAAGTTTATAGTTTAGAAGTTATGGCATTTGCAAATATGTATCAAAATTGGATTCAGAAAGTGAGACCTTATAGGCTAAAATAGTTGGCATTGGATTCTTCGTATTGAAGTATTTTATCATTTATAATTTTCTGACTTACTTTCTGAAGAAAAATAAATTTTCATACATATTTCAAAGTGTCCTAACTCCAAAACTATGAACTGTAAGTATAAAAAAAATAGAACATAAAATACTTATATTAATACGTATAATCTAATTCCAACCATTTTTCCCCTTAACTTTCTTGAATCCAGAAAAATATATATTCATACATATTTCAAAGTGCTTTAACTCCAAAATTATGAACTTAACAAAAAAAAGTTATAGAACATAAAATACTTATATCAATACGAATAACCCAATCCCAACCATTTTTGCCCTTAAGACCTAACTTTCTTGAATCCAGAAAAAATAATGATCATTTATATTTGAAAGTGTCCGAATTCCTAAACTATGAACTTAACGAAAAAAAGTCATAGAACATAAAATACTTATATCATTACGTACAATCTAATTCCAACCAATTTAACCCTAAAGGCCTTACTTTCTGAATCCAGAAATAATAATTTTAATTTATATTTGCAAGTGCCCTAACTCCTACACTATGAACTCTACGAACAAAAGTAATAGAACATAAAATACTTATATCAATACGTAGAATTCGATTCCAACCATTTTTGCTCTTAATATTAAATTTTATAAAGAAAAATAAATTTTCATACATATTTCAAAGTGCCCTAACTCCTAAACTATGAACTTTACGAAAAAAAGTCATAGAACATAAAATATTTATATAATTACGTACAATCCAATTACAATTCATTTGAGCTCTTATGGTGTTACTTCATTCGTCGATCAGTATACGCTCCGTGGATGAGGTTGGCATGAGGTTCCCCTCCCTAACTCTCCTACAAAAAATCGGTCGTGGGCGGGGAGCCTTATAGTCGCCATAACTGCTTGCTTTGTGGATGTTTCAATTTCCTTTAGAATGTTATAAAATGCTCTCCGTTGCTCTCCAACGCGCGCCGGTAGTGTGAATCGCAATAGAGTTCGTTTAACCGGTTCAGTAACGACACCCTAAAAATGTACCTAGGTACTTACATAGTGTAATCAATCAGTCATGTAGGTACAAGCTCTTCTTGAGCTAACAAATATGGACCTCGAAAAAATTGTAGAACCCTAATTTTTCGTTTTAGTTGGTAATTTCGTATTTATTCTAATATGATTTCATAATTTTGAGTTAATTTCCTTTTGAAGGCGGTTTAATATTTATAAATTACTTTCTTCCTAGATCAGAATTCTGAATGAATTCTTAATCTTAGTAATTTTCTTTGTATCTTCTTGTTTTATTTAGCTTTGTTTTGATTTTTGTCCTTTGCTTTGCCTACTCATTTTCGTTTATGTAGTTGAATTTCCTCTTTTGAATAATAGTTTTATAGGGTGGGATAGTCAAAATTGATTCGTCGTCGGAGAACACTGCACCATGGTCGTCTGTCTGTGACAGACGGAGAAACAAACTAGTTCGCATTCTTAGATTATAGACTTTCGTTTTAGGTTTTAGTAACCAAGTCAAAACATTATTTACCCGACTACGAGAAAGGCAAGAAAGGGTTATGTTATTGTACAAATAATATCGCGTTAATGACTAAGCAATTACCAAATCGGAAAAAGATAATATTCCAGCTGTAAAAAGAATTAGATAGTAATTATGTTGCTTTCAAAGTTTGAAACAAGTGGTCTTTTAGTACTACTACTTACTTTACTTTAGTGCAGGTACTTTTTCAGAATTGTTCCGTTTGCAGAGGGTTTCTTTCTTTCTTATAAATAAGAAAAATAGAGCATTATAGTCAATCTTCGAATTGCCTAGATACTAGATCAACTTTGACTGCAACATTTATCTTACAATTTATTTTACCAAGGCATATCAAATGATGCGTAAATAATGTTTTTTGGAAATTCCAAAGTTGATAAGATTTATAGGCGCACGAATTTTTTGCGCGTCTCATGAGAGATTCATTCTTACCCATCGCAAAAACCACATCGCAAAGTCCACAAACGCCAGACACAGGGGCTGATTATACTCTTCGGACTTCTGTATAATCTGCCTCACTGTGTGAATGTTGTCTATGGTGCCATATCCTCCGCGAAACCCGGCCTGCTCCGGTGGCTGGAACTCATCGAGTCTTCTGGCAAGGCGATTTGTAATAACCCGAGAGAACAGCTTAATGACGTGACTCAAGAGCGAGATGGGTCTGTAATTTTTAAGAAGCGTTCTAACACCCTTCTTAAAAAACAGAACCACCAAGCTCTCGTTCCACGCCCTAGGAGTTCTCCCACAGTGAAGGACGGAGTTGAAGAGGTTCCGTAGCTCCTGCACAACAGGAGCTCCTCCAGCCTTCAGAAGTTCCGAAGTAACACCGTCTTCACCGGGGGCTTTTAAATTTTTAAACTGTCTCAGGGCCAGTACGACCTCGTCTTGGCTGATCTCTCTTATATATAATGACCGGGCATTATGAATAATGACCAATATGTGAGGGCAATGTGATAAGAAATATTGAATTAATCAAATTGCCCGGGCAATATACATAACGCCCATCACCAGAATAATAAAAGACACAATAATTAACTATTATTTTTATTTCAGCCTTTAAATAAAAATTTAAAACACAAATTTCTTCCTTTTAGCGATGCCTTATGAACTTCGCTTTTCTTCGCTAGTCTTTCTTCACTTTAGTTACGAAACTGAATTACGAAATTATCCGTCTGCGTCTGTCCGTATTCGCTTGGAATGCAAAACTGAGAGCTGTGTAGTGAACAGTGAAGCGATGGACGTTCGTACGCCGCCATGACGGGCTCTGATTGGTTAGCGCGTGTCCCGCGTTCGCTTCCCTCCCCTCACTCCATCCCCAAAGTAGCTATATTATCACATTGCCCGATGATCACGTAGCATTACTCATAATGACAGGTCAATGTGATAAATAATGAAGTTTAGGTAATAATTAATCACTTTGCCCTAAGTAGCTGGTCATTATTCATATTGCCCGGGCACTATGAATAATAACCGCATTAATCACTTTGTCCATAACATATACATAGACAACACCCAGACCCAAGCCGAATATTTCCAAATCACAATACAAACATTTGTCTCGCGACGGGACCGAACCCCCAACAGAGAACACTATTACTCCCATTGATATATACTGTTACTATCGTATTACTCCTAACCAGAGGTCGCCGTGACTTCTAGACTTAACCTGAAATTCGTCGACGAATCGGCATGGCCAAAACAGCTATGAAACAGCTCAACAGAATATGGAGAGTGCGAGTGATCGCAGGGCACAGCATGAGCCCGTCGTCAGGGAATTTATCTGTGCTCGGCTGCGCTATGCCGCAGTCAGCTGCCGCCAGGGCCCCGTCTGTTAGTAAGCAGGTGCATGATGGACAGGTGAGGCTGGCTTGAGCTGTTCCAAAGGTGGCGTTTAGAACCCATAACGGCTCACACCCTTTTTCACTCGTTCAATAAAAAACCATAAACTTTAAAAACATTTTATTCAGAAGTCTTTGGAATGACGGAATAATACTGTAAAATCTATTTTGGAACACTGTTGCATAATATCTGCCAGAATAAAATCCATGTTGGAAGAAGTATCAATGTTATCACATTGAACAACCAGTTACCGAATATCTGAAAAGTAAACATGAAAGTTTTGTAGTCCTTCAATCTAATCAATCATCAAGTGTGAAATTTGACTCGCTGACCGGGACGCTGTAGTTCCTGGAACATGGATAAATGCAGTAGGCTTCAGCACCTATACCATCCTCAGCTAAGTCGACCTAACCCACTGGAGCTAAGCTGTGTTTCCTTTCGATGTCTTCCTTTGTCGTTTTGAAAGCATGGTAATGCGCTTAGTTCTTTTGAGACAAAAAACCTTTAGCCGTGAGTGAGAATGTAAGTGCGAGTGCAAGTGGTGGTGCAATAGTGAGATCATATTACCAGTAGATGTCCAGCAGGGTGATCAGCAGGGTGATCGGCTAATTCTGTTGCAAACAGAAATTATTGACACCGATCTTGTTTTTACAAACTTTGACATAAATTCAATGAACGTCAATTGAAAAACTGTAACAGTTTGTTAAAACAGGATCGGTGTCAATAATTTCTGTTTGCAACAGAGTTAGCCGATCACCCCCTGAGGGATCTCAAAAATTAAACCTCTTTTGGATGACAATTTATTGTTCGCACATGCGCTTATGGGATGAACTAATGCAATTTAGTTGATAATCAGCGGCCTAATCGTCAGCCACAGATAGTTCGACAAAGTGCTCGTCAAATTTACAAATCCAAAAAGTTTGTCTTTCTCTTTTCCACTCATGAATCATGTACATACTTGTTTGTATTTCTTTCTTTAAAAACCGAACTCTTTGGGTGAATTTAATTTCTCACAATAGAATCGACGACAGAGAATATGATTGCCTACATTGCCGCATCTCTGCCCCAAGCAAGACTTCCCAGCACACTGTCCTTTGGGAACAAGTTAGTGAGTTCGAGTGCGAGTAAGTGTGAATGTGAACGTGAGTGTGAATGAGTGTTGGTGATAGTGTGAGTGTACGAATGCGTGTGCTATCTCACTATAGAGTCAACCACGGCGAACTTCGCCTGCATCACTGCATCTCTGCATTAAGCCATACTTCCCAGCACACTGTCCTTTGGGAACAAGCTAGTGTGAATGTGTGTGAGTGCGAGTGCGGCTGTAAGAGCGAGTGCGAGTGCAAGTGCGACTCGAGTGCTATCTCACCATAGAGTCAACGACAGAGAACATGATCGCCTGCATGGCCGCGTCTCTGCCGCGAGCCATGCTGCCCAGAACACTGTCCTCTTGGAACATGACCCGGCTGTACAGCATCATGCCCAGGGATATGATGCACAGCGGGTGGAGGAGTAGGCAGAGGCAACGCTTCAGGTACCTTAGCAAGCTGTGGATATTGCAAATATTGTAAACCGTTATATAAACTAAGGGGTGAAAGGGGGTTCCAAACCCCATTTCCGGAACCCAATCCAACCTCACCTACACGTGGTGCACCCTGCTAACAAACGAGGCTCTGGCGGCCGGCAGATTGCGGCATAGCGCAGCCTGACACTGGCAATCCCCTGGATACCGATTGGCAGCAGCGTCGGCGGTGTGAAAAGATGTACCCGGGAATTCCCAACCCGCATGCCCAGCGTGGGTTTATGGGCAAACCTACAGGGGAAACCTATGTCCAGCAGTGGACTGAATAGGCTGGTGTTGTTGTTGGTTCATAACCTATAACTAATGCCTTCAAATATAATTAATTTACAGGATGGGGCAAAAATTTACCTTATTCAGGGCAGCTAAAA